>JBAMBE010000437.1:1520000-2125892 GCA_037043585.1 Drosophila mimica
CGCTCGGTTTATTTTAGAGGACTCGTGTAAGGTGTTCTGCCGCACTCGAAGCAATGGCACCAAATCACGTCGGTGGACCTTTCCCGATGGCACCACCTGCCGCTCCAAGCATCAGAGTGCGGATGACATTGCCTACTGCATTGCCGGGCGCTGTGAGCAGTTCTCCTGCGACAATGCGACCAGCAATTTCTTCAAAATGGACAGCACCTTCTGTGCGTACCGCTCCCCGCGCCCACAACGCGACTCCACGGAGCTGGAGAGCAAACAGCAGCCCAGCTATCATCACAGAAATCGCTATGAGAATGGTATGTGCGGAATTAGGAAAGGTTCTGATATCTAGTTAAAGACCTGGTACTATATAGATCTATATTAATAAATGTTGTTATATTATATTATATTATTCAATTTATACACAACATTCATTAAATAGTATCTTAAATAGTATCGGGAACAACCCATTATCTGGAACATTAATATTAATTAAATTCATATTTCCCAATTTGTTTTCAGAGGTTGCTGTTCGCGTTTTCCATGGCCAGGAGAATCGTATAATTCCACAGCAGCAGTCCTACAAGCGCAAGAATCCATCCAATGAATACAAATATAACAACAACAATAACAATAACAATGTGGTGCAGGAGTCATTTGTCAAGTCGCCGCCGCCGCCCGCATCTGCCTCGCTGGTGGTGGAGTCGTTGTCGGAGTGGGAGGTCAAGTCGGGTTGTCACTCCAATTGCATGACAGAGTCAAAGGGCGTGCAGGTGGTCCGTTCACGGCATACGGGCGAACCCAATATCCAGTTGTGCACGCACAAGGTGAAGCCCTGCGAGCGACTGCTGACGCCGGCAGAGTATGCGGAGCAGACGTGTGCCCGCTACAAGCTGAAGGTGCGCGGCCTCTCCGGCCATGGGGCACAGATCTCGGCGAGCGTTGGGGAGCCAGATCGCAGCTGTCGCGTTGGCTGTCAGGATGAGTTGATCAAGTATCGCTTTTATCTGGTGAACGGCAACAACGGACACTTTCCCATTGGCACACGCTGCTCGCAGGTGGGCCGGCGCTATTGTGTCCAGGGCAAGTGCCTGGAGTTCGGTGCGGATAATCTGCCGCTGCAGCAGTCGCACATCAGTCTGGCCCTGTTCCGCAGCAAGCGCGGTGCGGTGCAGCGCCAGAAGCGCAGCTTCCTCTACTACGAGCCGGTGAACATTACCGAAAACATTACCCAGGACTTTCTCAACAACATTGTGCGCAGCATTATTGACTTTGAGCAGCAGCATTTGGGTGCGTCTCCAGCATATGTCAATCTTACATTTTCCATTTATTACAATACTCATCCAATTCTCTCTTGCAGATGTCGCCGCCGACAACATCGAATTTTCTAATCCAATACACGTCTCTGCGGATGAACTGAGCAACAACTGAATAAATCTTAGCCTTTAATTTGTACTATATATATTTGTATATGTATGTATTTTGTATGTAGTTCTTGTAGTTTTTGTGGCTGCCGTTCTGCTCAGACTGCCCCTACCCCCCACGCCCAGAGCTCTCTCAATTACCCCCTTAGTGATTTAAGTCTAGTTTTAAATCTTAAGCGGCAAATTGTACGAATATTAGCTGAAATATACGTGTGAATGTGACTGAGAGCTGCTGGCCGATAAACTTAGAATATATTATTATATATATATTATATATATTATTCTTATTTGATATTTGATATTATTCCTACAGATAGTTGTTCTATAACCATTTCTTTTGGTAAAGTCAAACCTACTTCTATCCAAGTACTTTTGTGGCAGGCTGTGTGCATTTCAACAACTCCAAGCGCATGACTGATTTCTATAAAAAAAAAGTTCCGTAAACAAATTAAAATAATATTCAAATCTCAGCTCCTTTAACCTTTAACAATGCACACAAATTATTCAGGTGACCCCAAAAACTAATGCCACTTGTGCTTGATGGGGCCTTAAAATAAAAATGATTCCTCCAATTGTGTGGCACACTTTTAGGCTGCCAGCTGAGCGCTGCATGGAGCGCACTAGAGTATGCACGCATTACATTGACAACTAAGACAAGACACACACACACACACACACACACTCGCTTGCAAGTTACTGCCACGCCCACACAAACACACACACACAGACACATACACAGAAGAAGGACAATCCGGCACTCGTCGTGCTCATCAGTTGTGTTACCATTTTTGGCGTTTGCATGCAAACACTAACAGCCATTACCAATATTCGATACCAAAAGGATAACAACAACAATTACACACACACACACACACACACACATACAGGTTGCCTGTGTGTGCGTGCGCTAGAAATTAGATAAAAACACCTACAAAATGCTGAATATGCCGCAGTCGACAACTCAAGCGCGCACCGTGCAAACCAAAACCAAAGAAAAGTAAAAGAAAAACCCATCGGAAAATTGAGGGAAAACTTGCAAGTGCTTGGCTCATTTCAGTGTCTGGTTTCCAGTGATTTGTGTGTTAGTCTGTGAACTTTGTATTTGTAAACTTGACCAGCTGCTGGTTCGTTCACGTTGCAAGTTCAATGCACCTGCTGCAATCGCCTGTGGCTCATAAATGATGCAAGAAAAGTGTTCAAATCTGCCGCTTAACTTCAAATATCAAAGTGCACAACAAATGGCCTCGATTTTGCGTATAATTAGTCTTTTAATTGCTGCTCAATTGGCATTGACATTTTAATGTGTCCACTTCGTGACGCTCGAGTCCCGTGGGTCTCATGAAATTGGGTCACATGCCAAGAAAATTGACTCGCCTTGAGGTATTTCCCTAATTTCCAGCACGCAGCTCATAAAGATAGTGCTGGAAAGTGTGTCAATTGTATTTTATTTTTCTGTTTTTCTTTTTATTAAAACTGGGCTCATGTATTCATTCAAACACGCCATGTCCAGTTGGCCAGTTTCCAATTAGTCATTGTTGATGCCCAACTCAATTACTCAATTTGCAATTCACAATAAATTTTTAACTTCAGTTTTGTTTGTCTTCGCACTGCAGTTGTTGTATTCTCATCGCATTCTGGCACGTGCTATAATTGCCAGGACCTTGAGGTCCTTTCATAAATTGCTGTTGTTGTTGCTGTGCTACTTCGATAATGTTCGAAATCGAAATATCGATTTGCGTTAATTGGTTTGTTACCATTTTCGCCGCCACCCAGCGACCCATTGAATTCTTTGGTTATTTCATTAAGCGGCGTCGCCCCCAAAAGTATCCAATGGACTTTCCATGTGCAGTCGTTGCCCCAAAGTGCTTGCAATAGTCTTTTTTTCGATTAGTTGGCACATGCAACACACATGTGATGGACATTCATTAGCTTAACAACCACAGATATATTTAAATTGCTCTGCGCTTAGCGCCCAAATGTGGAGTACGTGAAGTGCAAATAAATTGTGGACAATTGAATTATTGTCTGAAGTTTGTTCAGTGTTCAGTGCGGTTGTGAAGGAAATTCTTTAATAAATGCACTTATAAAAAAATATAAATAAATATAGTTCAAATTAAAGAGTTTTTTATCCGAAATTTATATGCAAATATGATAAGTGAATAGTACAAACCCGAAACACCCTGTTCACATTGGGCTTGCACTGTGTGAAAACATGAGGGTGATCATGTTTACATATAGTATTTGCATATGCAGGTCACTCATTTTTAATGTAGAGTCACGCGAACCACTCGCTGCAATTGGTTAAGGGAACCACAACAACCGCTAGGTAAACTGACCGTAGAATGCGTTAAAATCGTTACTGTCTGTTAGACGTCGTTCGACTGTCAAGAGCGACGGACGGACAGCAACGCATCAGTGGAAGAATAAAAAACCGTTGTGAATACACAAGTGATAATACAATCCAAAAACAAAAGCTAAAAACATGTGCAGATTAAATCGCGACTGGAGCAACTCAAAAAGTCGCGGACTCTGAAAGGATACTTTAGAAGAGAAACGCAAGAAACACGGATTGGAGGCATGCCACCAAAGCGAAGGCGCAGATTTCATGGACTCTATTACCATTCATCGCCGCCAAAGGGTGAGTGTACAAAATGATGAATACATCCACTGAGAGCCATTCATATTCATTAGTTGCGCCTAATTAAGTCAATTACAATTAATGTGTGGCACACCAATTAAGTAAGAATCCACTGGGGAAAATGTAAGCGAGGAATGGAGTGAAGAGCATGCGTGACAAAGCGCAGACATGGCCAAAATTTGCATATTGCGTGCGCCCCAAATGGGAGCACAGGATCAACAAGTAACCTCCTTCTCCTCCTTTAACCCAAAGCCCCCGAGAAGCAACTGGCGACGACATTAAGTGGCAGCCGCTAATGCGCCATTTCCGGGGCAATAGTTTTCTTTTTATTGCCTACAACTTTGTTGCCACACTCCAACATAATTTACATATGTGGGTGCTATATATATAAACCAACCTGTACAAGTAGACCAGGATTAAAGGTTACTTTTTATACCCTCCATTCAACCTGAGTCTAGGCAATAAAAATGTGTTGTAGCTAAATATTTACATACGAATGTGCTAATGACTGTGTTGCTTACTAAAGCGCCCACATACCCTGTAAATTGTATAAAGATCGTGTGGCGAAGACTTGAAACACACTATGGCTAAGTAGATGACTAAAGCATATTTTAATAGCTACAAATGAACGATAGCTAGGAAAGCGGACTTGAAGTTGTTTAGCAAATATATATTTTAGGCGACAGATAAATAGATAAATATATATCACAGATAAATAATACATAATATGGAAACAAAAATGGTCGCTATTGTGTTTTATATATCGAGAACTTTAAAAAATAAGTAGGAATCACAAATCAATATCCCATGCAAAGTGTATTCTTAAAAGACAGTTGACATACTACTATTATTACTCAGGTGAGACTATCATTAAAGTTGTAGATGAAAGATAAAAGAAACGATATAAAACAAAAACTATATCGATAAAAAAATACTGTATACTTAGGTTGCATACACATAACTTTCTTATTTACTCAGAACACATAAAAATACAAAGGAACCTTAGCCACGGCAATGGCAAATGGCACAACAAAGGAGAAAAGATTGAAAGAATGGGGAATAAATAGAAAAAATGAGAAATAACACATTCAGCTGTCCTAAATTCAACACCTTGCTTTGGTCAGTAGCGTTAGTTGGCCAACGTGGCTCAAACTTGCCACACGCAACAAGACGAACGAACAACTGCTTTAAGGGAGTCCTTCAAGCGAACACACAAAGTAGGCGTTTTGCCTAGAAGCGTTTGTATAATTTATCAGACCTGTACAGTCACATATGTACTACAACAAACTGAAATATAAATACATATAAATATAAATATACGAATACATATAGATATAGATATTATATACCAAATGTCTGATACAATTGCAGTCATGCCAATGAACGGACAGGCAGCCGGCCAAAATGGACGCAGGCGCCGTGAGAACGATGGTGCGTATGAGTAATGCGTTAAGAATATGGCTTTAAGCTTAAATTGGTAAGATTGAAAGTACGGGTTGCGGAGGTGTTTAACTGGCAGCTGTCGCTTTCCCAAATGCTGCTCAATATTTCAATAGCGCCTGCATTTGAAATGCAGCCCAGCCTGGCAGCGACGCGACCTTCAAGGCGTTTTCCAAGTTTGCCAAAAGAGAAAATAAAAGAAAAACGACTTGTGAAAACTCCATTGTGAAAAGTCATAAAAGTTGTTGAGACTTTAAGCTAAGCATTTGCTCGCGAATTTTAGCTTTTTAATTTCGATTTTACTTGCAAATTGCATGCAAACACGGAACGCCACGAAACCCAAGAAGGCACTGGGTGTGCTTTTGTGTGAGGGTGTGTGGGGGTGTGTGGGGGTGTGTGGGGGTGTGTGATGGGGGTGTATACTTTCAAAATTGCTGTGTTAAATTAATTTTTGTGCACTTTCAATTGCAATTGTTTGCTGGCAACGTGGCGCCTAATAGATTTCTCCGTGAAGCTATCAACCATACGCATCTGGATGCACGAAAAGGACATTGGCAAACTGACGCGCATATTGTGGGCGGGCCAGGGACAACGACTCTGCCAGCAGGCCAGCAACAATGGGCGTGTCAAGCGGTTTCTGGCCGCAGTGCCGCATGTGATGGTAAGCCAGCCAGCGAGTTAACAACTGAGTCCACTAAGTTCCTTGTCGATTGCTAGAATGCTACCAAGGATCTGCATCAGGCGGTGATCGACAACAGCTTGGAGACGTTGCAAATGCAGTTGGAACCACCGGTGCCATCAGCCCTGGTCACCGCCAAGGACAGCAACGGTCTAAATATCATACACAAGGCCGCCGGCTTGGGACACACCAAGATACTCGAGTATCTAATTGGCCTGTGGCCAGAGGGCGCCCACGAGATCGATATAACGGGCAAGACGCCGCTGCATTGGGCCGCCAGCGCCAAGAACAATATGCGCTGCTATACGCTGCTCACCCAGGCCGGGTGCGATGAGGAGGCACAGGATTATGTAAGTCTGTGTCTTGAAAACAATTAAAATTGCTTTCATGTCTATTTGGTTGCCTGCAGAAAATGAAGACACCCTCATACTATCGCCACAAGCCGCACGAAATCGAGCGGGCCTATTTAGTCTATGTGCCGGAGGCGCCTCGCATCTCCCCGGATAGCGTCACCGACTGGGAGGCACTTAGCGATGATAGCGACAGCACCGCCGGCGGCGATGCCAGCAGCACCAGCAGCAGGCCCAGCAAGGTAACCCATCTATTTTTTTATAGTTGGGCTAATTAAAAAGCATTTCACTTGTTTTTTTGTGCTTTTTGGTGTTTTTTGTGAGCCAGAAATTGGACATAAAACCAGCAGCCGATGTAAATGGTCGTAAATCGTTTGACGACAGCGTTGAGAACACCTCCGAATTGGACACGAATGATGGGTAAGTGTTTGCTGGCCACTTGACATTGACTTGGCCTTTAGCATGGTCAGCTTTTCTTGGCTGTGGGTGCGTTGGGCGGTGCGGGGCGGGTCGGCTCGGGGCTTGCGTTTTGTTAGCCTTTTTTTTGTGGCATGGCTTTGAGAGTTCTTTGCATTTTGAAACCAAACACACACTCACACACACGCAGTACCAGCGTCATTGAGGATGATGATTTGTCCAAGCCAGATGCGGAAGTGGCAGTGGACCCAGAGGCGGAAGTGCCCCAGCAACGTCGTCCGGAAACGCCGGCGGCATTTGCAACTGGCGATGTTAGCGACACAGCCGGCGATACCGAAAGCGAAGCTGAGGTAAGTCCTTAAAGCTACCCAGGCTTGAAAGCCTGAGTTTCTCTTTATTTGAATTTTTTCTTTGCTGTTAGTCGCTTTGCACCCTGCGCTTTTGCTGTTTAGATACAATTGGGCCGATTAGCTGAATGATACACGCGGTAGTTCGTTTCTTTGTTAGAGTACGCCAATGTCGGCCATGATGCGGCTTCCAAGACACACACAAACATAGACACACCAATACACCCAATAGTTTCCTGCAAGCATTCGAAAAGAATTGAAAGAAATTTCGCGACATTTGTAAAATGTGTCTTTCAGACGATACTTATTCTTATCTTCCAAACGAAACTTTTCACGATTCCAAAGTAGATTCACTAAATCGAATGTTTTTTTCTTTCACGTGGAGGATAGGAAAACGATCCAAATCGATATAGGAAGAATTTAGTGCGATGAAAAATGTTTGCAGAACACTCTTCAAACACACACAGCCTCACAAAACACACTCACATTTATCGCTTTGTCAGCTCGACTGATGATGAATTTAGATACCATTAATTTTATAAGAAATTCGCAAGTTCGCAAGGAAAGCAATCAGTCGACAATTGTTTACTTTTACAGAATATTGCAAGAGCTGTAAGCGATGATGAAGATGCTGATAAGGTTGAGCCAGAAGCAGCGGAGCAACCAGCGGAGGATGAAGCGGATACGAATGCGGAGGCGGATGCGGATACAAATGATGATGAGCAGCTGGCTGAGAATGGGGATTTAGATGCTGAGAGTGAGAGTGAGCAAAATGCAACTGAAAAGACTGAAGCAATTGAGAATGGGATCGAAGTCGCAGACCTGAATGAAATATCAAACGAAGCAAATGCCGAAATTGATGAGCATAAAGAAGATGATGTGGAGATAGCAGAAGCTACAGAAGAAGAGGCAACTGAAGACAAGGACGAACAGAAAGATACTACTACTGGTAGTGCTGCTGCTGATGCTGCTGCAAATGAGGAGGAGGATGTGGAAGAGGACGACGATGAGGTACAGATTGGCTTACTTTAAATGCCAATTCATGTGCAGACGGCAATTGTTTAGTAGATTGTTTGATTGATCGATTGATTGATGTATTTGTGCCCGTTTGCTCGACCGGCTAGAAAATGTGAACTGTACAAATCTAAAAAATAATCAGCTGTTGGCACTCAAATTCTTAACTATTCCTTCAAAACTGTACAACAACGTAGCCGCCACAACAAATCCGCAACAATAACAATAACAACAATAACCACACAGCTATACTTAAATCATTTGAAATGCTTAGATACTGCTAAACCAATCTAACTGATTTCGTGTATCCGTACAGACTTATCATTGTGTATTTTATACTACCTACTATATAAACATATATACTACTACTACTACTTATATCTATCTAATTCAATCAATATCAAATTAAAAGAAATCTAAAATCTGCAATAAAATAACCGCAACTCGTGTGTTTTGTTTACGTATCGCACTCGTATTTCCATCTTACTTTCTATTTCTATTTGTTTACGTCTTTCGCTCTCTCTCTCTCTCTCCCTCCTTTTCCGTATGTGTGTATGTGTGTGTGTGTGTTTTTATGTATGTAGAGTCGAGCAATGCCAGCGTTTGAAATTGTTTTTGCGCATATCGATTGACCAAAATCAGCAGCAGCTGTTCTGCTGCAGATAGAATATATTATATACATATATATATATATATATATATATATATATATATGCATATGTATATTATTAGCGCAGAAACGTACTCTATTTGAAATCAGAAATAAATGAATGCACATTCGAGCATCGGGTCGTATGTGTCCTGGCATTTCGCTTTCAGTTGGCATGTCCTTCTCTGACTGGCTGACGTTTGCCCGACTTGCCTCAGCTGTCAGGCAGCCATCCAAATGGCAACTGAGCATGCAAACGTCAGGAACAGTTGTAAACGTTAGATATTGTATGATATATGGTGAACGGTATATACTATATACTCTATATGTACACATTTCAAAGTTAGCTTCAATTTACTGCGGCTAAATATTCGCATTTATTGCGTTTTATTTTACATTGAGCACTGAGTGGGCGTTGGACCACAAAATTTAATGACTATAGCTCTGATCATATCTGAAATCCCCCCAGGTAATCGACCAAGCGGTGTATCCGCAATATTACGTATTCGACGTGATGCAGATGAAAAGCAATCAATTGTTTAAAATAATCATAAATATCAAATGAATTTGAAATTAGTTAAGGCGACACTCGATTTGGCATGCAATTAGAACTGGCAATTGCACCGACTAGTTAACCATCACTTTGTCGTAGTATTTAGTCCTGTGTTCCCGTACATTTGTATGCACCTTTAGATAGCTAAGCTGGGCATTCGAATAAATGCACAATTATCCGCAGGATGTGATAGCGACAACGCTCATCAGGCAGACACAAGAGGAGCCACAAAAACAGCTGGATGCGGAACAGGATCTGGTGCCGGATAACGATGGCGGCGATTCGCTTACCTCCGCTCTGGCTATCGAGGGCTTTGTCCAGGGTGCCGCTGAGGATTTTACAGTTCAGTCTCAAACTGCAGCTAATGAAGTTGATGAAGTATAAAGGCGACAAACCCTTTTCTATCTCCATCTTTATCTCGATCTATCGCTTCTTTCCACTCGCATCAGTTGCTTGTCTTCATCGCTCTCTCCTTCTCTCTCTCTCTCTCTTTTTCTATTTCATTAACTGATTTGATTTTGTCTTATTAGTTTGGCACCTCCTTCTCCCGCTTTCACTTCATACGCACAAATTGTCGTTGTCGTCGCTTGTGGGCTTTGGCCAAACAATGTTTATCTCATGCCCTTTTTGCAGGATGCGCCCCTGCAGCAGATCATCGAGTCAGGTGACATGGAGCAGCTGGCCGAGATTGTTTTAAATGGCGAGGGAGGACGACTGCTGGGCCTTAAGTCCAAGGAGCCAGAGATTCAAGCCTTTCTCAATAATGTGCCCAGCTATATGGTCAGTACCCACTCCAACTCCCTCTCTCTCTCTCTCACTCTCTGTATATTTCAATCTACTACCACTAATTGCTGCGCTTGCTGTGCCCTGCAGGAGAAAATCCATCGCGTGCATGACGCAGCACGTGACGGCAGTTTGCTGGCGCTGCAGCAGGCACTGGATCGCCGGAAGTTTGCCATTGCTAAGGACGACATATCGCCAAATGGCGCTACGCCGCTACATGTTGCCGTTCTCTTTGGCCACAGCGGTAAGTTGTATGTGGTGGGTGGGGGGAGGGGGACGGCTTAAACATGGGTCCTGTCACAGTTTTGTACTCGCTGCGTTTTGCTGTTTCGCCTTTCTATCCGCCACGCAGATATTGTACGCTATTTGGCTTCACGCTTTCCGGAGACCATGGCAATTACGGATAATGACGGACGTACGGCACTGCACTATGCGGGCACAATTAAGGACAACGGCCACTTCTACAATGTCCTGACGCAGCTGGGCGCCGATACCAAGGCACTGGACAAGGTAAATAATTGTATTATATCGAACGCTCAACTTTGGCATTATTTATAGCACAAAAGGAAGTCAACGCCAAAAACACACCTTTTGTTGAGTTTACTATGGCTTTGAAAGCTATTTAAAGTTTCAATGAAAGGTCTTTTAAAATGGTTGAACTAACTTAAATCAGTAAGCTTTTCAAGTCTAGACGATTTATGTATTTTTTTTTTTTTGGTTGAACTTATATAATATAAAACTGCCTTTCGAATCTGTCAATATTAGACTTGAGCGATAATCCTAAAGATTATCTTGTTTGAATCCAAACTTAAAAGTAGTTGTTTTTACCCTTAACACATTAAAAGGGTGCAACTGAACATTTGGGTGCAAATCATATTAAAGGGAAATTTGCCAATAAAATTAGAATATATTTAACAACTGGATGAATGGTATATCGTAGTCGAGATCACTCGATTACAGCATTCTTACTTGTTAAAATTAAAATAGTCATTTAATTTCCTTCTTTACTTATTTTGCTTTAAATGAACTATTTCCATCAGCAAGGCTTTAAATAATGTATCTAAATTGGTTTTTAAAATAGAGTAGTGCTCATATAAAATGACAAACCCTCAGTTCTTAAGTCATCACTCCTGGAATACTAGTTCAGGTCATTTTTATATTTCTGTAATTACATAGTTAGTAAGCATACCCCATTAGAACACCAAATGCAACCCTGAGTGGAGTTTATAGTCCAAGAGCTGGGAACATCAGCAACTGTTGCTCACTGGAAATAGTGTAAGAAGTGGATATGTCGACTATTGTGGTCAAGGTGGACAGCATTGACTTTGATATTAGTCAATAAAAATTATCTATATATATATATATGTATAGGTTGAACCTCGAACTTGTGGACAAGTTTAAATCAATATTTTATAAATATATAATAAAGTGGAAAATGTTTATTTAAAATTCACACGCAGCTAGGTCATACGCCCGAGTTCTATGTGGATATAGACACATCGAAAGATGTGTTGACCTACACCGCTCTGCTGAGCATGTTCGGGGCCGAGGACCTGGAGAATAAGTTACTCAGCGATCAAGGTTGGTTCTCATTTGTCCAGACTGAAATCCATTTTGTTTTGCTTTTCTTTGCTGTTTGGCTTCAACGTCGTTTTGTTATTACACGCAGTTACGCTGCACAACACCAAAATCACCCACACACCCACACACACACACACACACACGCACACACACACACATGCATAGCCATTGAACCACTCATCGGAACACCCGCAATGAAAATAATTAAATAGTTTTTTGTTTGCTAACCCAAACATCCGGACATGATTGGTTGGCTACTTTGACTCTGCCCCACCGAACATCGATTTTCAGTTGCAAATGATACACACACGCACACTATAGACACACACACACACACACACACACACATACACACAGCACTCGTCCTTCGCTGGTCGTATGCTCACTTCTTCATACCTTTAAACCGTATAGTTAGTCATTATTTGGTGGCTAAAACGCGCAGTTGGTCTCCCATTTAGCGGCGGACAGTTAAAACAATAGTCGTAATAAAATGGCGGCAAATCAGGAATTCTTCACCGAGATTATCAATAATATTGATGATATATTTGGTACGTAATTTGGCATTTTGCGAATGTAGAAGTTGAGAAAGTTTGATGAACTTAAATTAGATATGGTTTGTTGAATGCTGTGCCTTTATTATTAATATTTCAGTTTTGAGTAAATGCTGGTAAAATCTGTGTTTTATTAAAAATAGTTAACAAAATTACATTTCAATATTACCAAATGGGATAGGTTGTAAAAAATTCAAATGCTCTTCACTGTTGCCATTATTAGTAATGCTCTTTTAGCCAATTGACAGCTAAAATTGTCATATATATTTCTGAAGAATAGATAGTAAAGTAATATGAGATACTGCTTAGCATGGATATGAGGAATATTTATGGACTTTTCAAAAATATAAGATAATGTACAGTTTTGGAACATGGAATATAAGTCATAAAAAAATAGAAAAGAAAAAGTAATGAAATATATAAATCCGTGTCTGATTGTGTCGGGGGTGTCATTATAATTTCATTTGTATTTATTACATCGTACACCTATAAACTTAAATTACTTTTGCACCTGGTTAAGCACACGCGCCTATTCTCAGCAAGCCACAAGCACAACAAGTCTTTTCTGGCACTCTGTGTTCATGTGTCCATGTGCTGTTTGTGTGTCCATGTGTGTTGGTGTACAAACTAGCCCGTTGTGCTGTACTGATAATCATCAACAATTACACCCAACGCTGCTCCAACAATAACGACCTCTTCAACGAGCAGTTCCCGATGATCTGCATAGCGCACGGCGCGAGCTGCAGGATGGCGAAATTGCAAGGACTTTGGAGCGTTGCTTTAGCGTCATTGCGGAATCGGGTAAACTGCTGAGTGGCACCACAGCCTCGGCCCTTGCGCATCGAAAGCCGCTGAGTGCCTCCGCACTGCAGCTATCGGTGACTAGCTATCTGAGCCGCTTCCTCAAGCGTGCCGTCTACGAAAGGATCAAGCTACGACAGACGCGCCTCGATCATAGTCTCTTTGATGTGCTGTGGCCGGCAATGCGAAAGACGTCGAAACTGCGTCACCTGGAGGAGGATATAAATTGTGGGATTATTGCGCCCGACTTTGATGTGTTTGTGGTGTTCCAGGAATTCCTGGTGCCGTTCCTCAAGGACATGCACTGCCTGAGCATCGATGCGGAGTTCAAGCCACAGCCGCGACTCGCCTACTTTCCCATGGACAACGGCGAGCGTCTGAATACAGCAGCCTTTGTCTTTGACGATGAATCGCTGCTCGTCACACGCTGCATTGTGGAAGCGTCGCGCAATCTGGATCAGCTGGAGCTGCCGCTTAACCTGACCATCGCACAGATCGAGCAGGCCGAGCGCGTCATGATGGGCAAAATCTTTACGTCCAGTTTTGCGGAGGCCATCGGCGAAACGGAATCCGGCAGTTATTATACTCTGACCGAGCTCTTGGACCCGCAGTCTGAGGTGGCCCTCATGCTTAACAATCTTGGTCTGATGATACCGCTGTTAGATACCAAAGATCTGGTGCAGGCAGCTGAATCAACGGCTTTTAATGGCACTCTGTGGCCCTACGGGCGAGGGGTGTATGTGAATTCAGCGCAGAATACGGCTCTGTGGGTGAACTGTCAAGAGCATTTGCGCATCATCTCGTCCACCGGTAGCAAGGATCCGGCGGATATGGGTGCTGCGTACACACGTGTCGGTCGTGCCGTATCGTATCTGGAGACCCAGCTGCACTTCAAGGAGAGCTATCTGCTTGGGTATCTGCAATCGCGTCCAGCTTACTTGGGCACAGGACTTAAGATGACCACCATTGTCAAGTTGCCTAATCTAATGAAGGAGATGGATAATCTAAGACACCTGTGCTCGGTGCGTGGCCTCAGCATGGTCACCAATCGTCTGTCCAAGCTGACAGTTCGTCTGATTAATATGCAGAGCTTGGGCGTTATGGAGTATGTCATGTTTCAGGACTACTGTACGGCCGTTACAAATATTCTGTCGCTGGAGAAGGATATGTCGCTGACAAACTCAAAGCATATAGCCAATATGCTGGTTAAGATCTTCAGGCGCAAGAAGAACAGCATTATCGATCGCAACTGATCATGAAATCAAAAGATACAATCCGCAAGATACATACAAATGAAAAGCACAACTCATACATTTCAAATGCAATTGCATTGTAAATACAACAAGAACAACACACCAAAACAATTATTATGTAAAATATATATATCTAAACATATATTCAGCTATTCGATCGAATGATATTCTACTTAGCATTTATTAAGCTTCAACACATCAGCCAAAAGTCAAAAGATACCAAAAATAAATACCACATTTTCAGCTTCGGCCAAAACGTCGCACACAAATGTTTTAATGAGATACACGTACGTACCTATTACTACCTCCTACCTCCTCCTATAACTCCCTTCCCACCCCGCCCCCCTCGACCAGTCCATTCCCCATTAGCAATGTGTCTTGTACCAGTATTTGACTTGATTTGCTAAGTATTATTTTAGTTTGATAATAACTCATTTGGTTTCAATCTAACTATCGCTTTGTGTATATATAATCTAGACGATGGATGTTAATTTTATACTCATTATCCTTCGCTTGTCAATAATTAAGTCTCTCTGCATTGACAGGTCAATCACAAACTGTTAGTTTAAAGGCCAATCCCATCTTTAAAACGGAACAGGGCAAATATCTGGCGGACTGTAAGTGATCAACATTTCTTCTATATAAATAAAACTATTTTCTAGAATAGAAAAAATATATATTGGTGGATTAGTTAAAGCTAAAATTAACATTTGATTAATTTGTAAAATATAAAATAATAAAACCCATAAATAGGAGATAATGTTGACTTGAGCATAGTGAAAAATTCGAAGAATTCCTTTTTAAAACAACTGTTAAAATTTATCCGCCAATATCAGAAATTTTTTTACCACATTAAAAAGAATTGATTAAATTACAAAAATTAAATAATTATAGTTAATTGTATAAAATTCATACTGCTTCTCAATTACTTATACTTTGTTCTACTCAGCTTTGGCCGATCCCTTGATCAAGGCTTTGACAGAGATTGCCAATAAGCGTCCCAATGATCCCGTTGCATATTTGACCAGCTATCTGCAGCAGTTTATGGGCCAACGCAAGCCCATCACCGAGGCCATTGTCCACTCGGGCAACAGTAAGACCAGCACGATCTCCACGGCTCGAGCTAGCTCCAACTCCAAACTAACCAACAGCCGCTTTGGCAAAAGCCGTGCGGATATCGTTGAACTGGACGCTGGCTCGCTGGCCGAGGAGCAGGCGGATGATGATGAGGATGGTGGGTTGGCTGTGCAGCACTTGGAGGAGCGTGACGAACATGGCCAGAGCATGCTGCACTTTGCCTGCGCCCGCTCCCATCGTCGTGGCGCGCTCTACACACTGATCGAGGAGTCACGCATCGATATCACCTACAGGGATGAACTGTATCGCACGGCAAGGGATGTGGCTCTCCAGGCTAATCAGCCCACAAATGCCACCGAAATCGATCGCTATGTGTTCGCCCAGGTAGTGTTGGGTAAGTGATTAATTTCCTTCATAGCTTATTTAATTAGCTCATTTAATTTTCTATCAATTATCTTTAATTTTCAGGTGATGTGGAGGCGCTTGAGCAGTTGGCCCTGCAGGGATACGATCACATCTTGGATGTGGAAGATGAGAACGGCAAGAGCGTTATAGATGTGGCCACAGAAAGTCATCATGAGGCACTCGTTGGCTTTTTGAATAGCTTGCGTTCCCTGGAGGAGACGCGAGAGGAGTTGCATCAAATGATACGCGACAAGAATATGGAACGGCTCAAAGAGCTGACCGCTGTACCCAATGCCAAGTGGTTTATCCGGACCAAAAACTATTACGGTATGATTTTTCACCTAGGAATCATTGTTAAGAATAATGCTTTAACTCAATGATTGCTTAGGTCGAACCGCACTGCACATAGCCGTACTTAAGGAATCCGAGGAAATGGTACAGCACCTGGTGGACATTTGTCCCGAGGCGCTCAAGGTCACGGATAATGTAAGTTCGATGTTAACCTTATCCATTTCCTTATCCTTACCTACTTCTATTTCTCAACTTGCTTGGGCAGCTGGAACGCACCGTTTTGCACTATGCTTTGGGCACAAATTTCTGTGAGAGCGTCAGTCGGATACTTATCCAAAATGGTGCCAAGCGCACGGCGAAGGATCTCAAGGGTAGACAGCCGAGCTACTATTTCATCAACAAGGCAGATATATTGCGCCTGCAAGAGGAGGAGGAGGAAAGTCGCTGAGCAAATCGTTATGTATAAAAATCATCTAACTCTAAATTGTTCTAGTTAAATAAAGAAAATCTTTGGAAATCACTCTGTTATCTAAACATTGAAACTTTCCCAAATAATGCGACCAATTAAAAGGTAATAAAGTAAGTGCTTTCCGCACATGTGCCACGATCACTTTCAAATATCGGTTGAGGCTGACTTCCCATGGAGATAAGCACATGATTTGCTGAGCTGCTCGAAAATGGCATTCATTGATGTGAAGTGCTCACGTGATAAGCGCTAAGCAATTAAAACCGAGAGCTGTCTTCATCAGAGATAAGATTATATATATATCAAATCCATGGCCAAGCCATTCAACAATTGTTATTGGGCCTAATGACATTGAATTGCTTTCTGTAACGATCTTTTGGATGAGTTTTGGCCCACTTCATATGCTTGTGTGGCTTATCGTCTATCGACGAGGAATGTGCACTTTTAAGAACAGCTGTTAGAATATATTAATTAATATATAGAAAACGGTTTGTGTCAACAAATGTTTTAAGAATTACGTTTCGTAGTTCGTAGAAATTCAAATGCGTTTATTTATTACCACTTTACTCAGATTACTGAAAGTTAATTTATATAACAAGAAGAGTCATAATTTTTAGTTCATTCATAAATATACATTCAGTGAGAATAAATCTCTTATTTTTTTGTTGTTTGATTGTTTTTATAAAAGTGAAAGAGATAACATGGCTTATAGTTGTAGAAGGGTATTCGCAATTCGCCAGAGTTTAAATTAGCATCGTTCTGGTTTTGTGCTTAAGCAGATTGGGTGTTCCCTCTCTTAGTCATGAGAAATATCTATTAAGTCCAACTTCCGAGATCCATAAATATTGACACACTACTCATCGTGTGTGTGTTTTGTGTGTGTCTTTTGCTGGTTGTTGAATTGCTGTCAAATCTCTATCGATAGGAACTGTGAGCCTGTAGCTGATTCTTACTATCAGCAATTGTTTGTAAGCGTGTGTAGGAGTGTGTGTAGGGGTGTGTGTGTGTGTATTATTTGTGAAGTGCGCTGAGTTGAGAGTAACGCCAATTATTAAACGACTAACTGGCATTAGGTGTAAAGACATTTGACAACGAATTCAACTTTGAGTTGCTTGCCAGAGTGCAGCGTGCCCAGTTCAAATACGATTTAGACTCGAAATGGCATCGGAAACAAATACGGGTAAAAATAAAAAGACTACCGATTTTTTATTCCAATTGCTTAGAAGCTGAACTCGTTTGAAAATGCAAATGTGTTGTGCTTAATTTTAATGATACAGATTCGAGGATGATGTCATCAAACAGACTAAATCAGTATCTGCCTTCTTAAAATAATTGATCCGAAAAAGAAACTGTTCAACACGTTTTTTTAAAACTTGACCAAAAGTGTGATGAAACGATGTACATCTATCATAGTGGAATCATTTGACTATTCACAGGTCCCATGCTGGGTCAACGTCACGTGCAGACTTTTCTGCTCTTCCTCTCAATCGTCGTCAACTTTATTGCCAAGTTTAACGCTGGAGTTGCTGTGGTCGCCATGACCAATGCCGAGAGCACAAATCCCAATTTTCCAGTGAGTATTTTATATTTTATTTGAGCTGAACTTTTTTTTTAACCGCAATATCACATTTTCAACAGGAGTACGACTGGAACGAAATGGAACGCTCTTATATCTTGTCAAGTTTCTTTTGGGGATACATAATGACACAGTTCCTGGGCGGTTGGCTTTGCCGTCGCCATGGCGCCAGACTAACAATGTTTGTCTCCACCATAGGATCGGCTCTGCTGGTGCTGTTGGTGCCCTTCTGTGTGCCCTGGGGCGGCTGGCAAGCTTACTGTGCGATCCGTGTTGGCATGGGCATCTTCCAGGGCTTGTTGTTCCCATGTTTGCATGCTCATCTGGCCAACTGGTGTCCTGTTTCGGAGCGCAACAGATTGGGCGCCTTGGCCAACACGGGCATTGAGTGTGGCACATTGTTGGCCATGTTTATCAGTGGCCAGGTGGCTGCTTCCAGTATGGGCTGGCCAGGCATCTTCTACATTTCGTGCGCGGTGGGAGTTTTCTGGTGCGTGGCCTGGTTGATATTTGGTGCCGATACACCCAAGCAGTCCAGGTTTATCAGCAAGGAGGAGCTATATTATATTGAGTCATCTATCAGTGAAAATACTAAAAAAGTGGATACAAAAGAGTCGTGTCAGATACCAGTGCCCTGGAAGGCTATTCTCACCTCGTTGCCTTTCTGGTCGCTGTTTTTGGTACGTTGCACCCAATCCTGGGGCTATTCTACACTGCAGGCTGAGATTCCGGCTTATATGAATGGAGTGCTGCTGATGGACATGAAGAGCAATGCTTTATTCTCGGCCCTGCCCTATTTGGCGTCCTGGATCATGGCCTTTGTCTATGTGATTGTGGCGGATATTTTGCTTACCAAAGGCACTTTGACCATCACCGGTATAAGAAAGACCTTCAGCTCGTTGGCCTCCTGGCTGCCAGCCATAAGTTTGATTGGCCTCAGTTTTCTCGACAGCAATCAAAAGACGCTAGCTATTATCCTGATGACAGCCAGTGTGGCCATCAATGCTGGCGCCACCATTGGCAGCGCCCTTAACACCATCGATCTGTCGCCCAATCATGCGGGTATCCTCATGGGCATCGTCAACACGGGAGCTAATATTGTACCCATACTGACGCCGCTGCTGGTCGGAATTATAGTTAAAAATGAGGTGAGTTCAAAAGCGATAAATAAAACTTCGATTATATTTTATTATTTTGAAATATATATTCTTTACTTTTTGCAGCATGATCGCGTGGAATGGCAAGTGGTTTTCATTATATCTGCCGTAATTTTCTTTGTGGGCAATTTGTTCTACATTTGGTTTGGCAGAATGGTGAATCAGCCATGGAATGCCGCTGACTTCCTGGAGCAGCATCAGGAAGGCCATAATCAGGAAGTTGGACAATCACGAAAAGGTAAACTCGCAAACATTGGAGCCACGGCAAGATGACAGACACGATCAAGCCGAAGGAACAGATATCACAACATAACATTATTGCGTTAAATCAATATAATGATAATTATAAGTTCAGGGTTTGACAAGCGGATGCAATTGAATCGTGGAGTAGTGATAACAAGAACTAAGCAGTGCTTATCGTACTAAGTAATACCAATTAAGATTTACTAACGGCTGGGTCGTTAATAGTTAATAAATACTGAAACTCTATAAATGATAAGAATTATATACAATGCGAGGAAATTGCCTTGATTGCAATTTTCTCTGTTTTTTTTTTTACTTTAAAATATTGTAGAGTTCTTGGCTTTCAAATCTTTTAATTATCACCTGTTTGCACTTGATTTTAATAATATGTTATTGTATCTCCAGTGACGTAGCTATATGCTTGAGATAGTAAAAAATATGTCTGAATGCTCTAGTTGAGATTGGCCTTTACCCTGTTTTTATGTCTGGTAGTGAATTGCAGGTGACAGATGTTTTTTTTTTTAAAGATTTTTGATATTGTGGCTAATTGAAAGCCTTTGTGTGATAAGCTATTATACAAGTAAAATAAGAAAAAACAAGTAAGAATGCTGAAGTCGAGTGAGCCCGACTTTGATATACCCTTAACCCAGCTGTTAAATTAGAACTATTAGAATATATACTGTTGGCAATAACGGGTTTCTGCAGAATACACACAAAAACATATTACCGCTCGCATTGAATATCGTCCCATCTCTTTCTCACACATGCGCTCGCCTATTTACATGTATACAGAAAATGGTTGCGGCTGCTGATAGAAATGAGATCAATATGAGAATGTATTTTCGATCGTAGCTTGGGTGATTCTTATCCCATTTTGATGAAGGAAGGTTTTTGGAAGGTAATCAATGATATGCTTATGCATATTATGTATAAATTATAAGACTTTGTTTATTAAATTGTGGAATTTATTGCTATCGGAAATCGAAATATATCGATAATCGATAAACGGAGACAGTTATCGCCTGAATAACGCAAACTTGATCTGCAAACTTGACCAAGTCTCTAGCTCTTATAGTCTCCGAGATCCGAGTGTTCATACAGTCAGACGGACGGACCAACGCACAGTAAAAACTGACTGTTGGTATAGGTCAGCTTTCATAATTTTTTTGTGCTATTTCACTCTTTATTAATGCATAAACTTAATCTTCAGGGATTTTCAGTTCTTTCAGTCCCAAGCTTAAGTTTGACAAGAATCTATAATAAAAGAGAATCCGATAAAAATCAATTTCTGTTATTTGCCCTTCGGGAGCAATTCAAATACAAATATTACCTTATCTACGTATTATTTATAAATTTGTCATCAACTTCGGGTCGTTAAACTAAGTTAGGTAGAATCATTTTACATGCACTAATGAAAGATTCTTCTGAGTTAATCAGTCAACTTAGTTTTGATTAAAAAAAAAAACAAATTAAAATAAAAAAAATTAAAAAAAAAACGTTCCACTTAATAATTTGTTCCACTCTTTTTTTTGTAAAAACAATAGTATTATATCATTTGCCTATCAATTCGCGATTGGCAAATTGCCAGGTTCATCGCGTCAACAAGCTCGTGCTTGGTATCATTGGGCCACTTGAATAAAACACTCATGAATACTTCAACGAATAGAATTATTCGATGTTGGCCTGCTGAGCAGGTTGAACGTGGAAAAGTACGATCGCTCTTGCAGAACATAAATAAATTATATCAAGGACTCTTTACAATGTTTACGCTGGATAATCAATGCCGATAAGGCAACCAAATCAGTCCTGATACGATCGGCCCAAAGTATTAGAGCTTGTATTATCAATATCTAGACTTATTCGATGTTGGACAGTAGCGCATGTAGAACGTGACTAAATCCGGTCTTGCGGAAAAAAAATATTTTTGGTGAATAAAATTGGAATAAAAACTCATACGCTAAAATGACCGCTAAAGTGAATAAAGGAAAGTTTTAGTTATTGTTAGAGTTTTATATAGCATCGACAAGTTGAGACTCTTATTCTTATTGATAATCTAGTTTATTTATTTTAAGCTAACAGTGAAAGCTTAACTTAAATTCAGTAATCATTAGTATTACGTTGGCAGACATGCTTAGAAATACGTAAGCAGACACACTGTAGCAGTCCATTAGTTACGAATAAAGTGCACTCAGCAGACCTGTTTGGATTAACTATGGTAGATTGCAAGCCAATCGACTGATAAACATCGAGACACATGAAATAATTACAGTATATATATAATATATTCATAAGTAATTTTATTATTTTTTTTTTGTATATTTTTATGTGTAATTTCCAGGTCCCTTTCTGGGCATACGGCATCTGCAGGCGCTACTAATATTTATTACAATAACATCTATTTACATTGGACGCCTCAATGTTGGCGTTTCTCTTGTGGCAATTACCAATGCGGAGTCTACGAATCCCGATTTTCCAGTAAGTACTACAACTCTCTTCAACATATCTTTGCATTTTAAATATGTATAACATGATAAAGACTTAGGTTATCTGCGAGCTCTCTCGCCAAGACGATTGTAAACTGTTATTCTAATTATGCTCTGACGTTCTCACTTGATTTTGTTTGTATATTTTTCGCAGGAATACGACTGGACAGAGGCGCAGAAATCCTATATATTATCGAGCTTCTACTGGGGCTACATTATTACCCAGTTTTTGGGAGGATATCTGTGCAAGCAATTTGGGGCGAAGAGTGTGATATTTTGGGCCACGTTTGGTTCGGGTGTTTGCAGTGGCATCACGCCCCTATGCATAGGCTGGGGAGGTTGGGGCACCTACTGCGGCATTCGAGTGGTAATGGGATGCTTTCAAGGACTGATCTTTCCGTGCATTCACCAGCATTTGGCTCGCTGGTCACCGCCCGAGGAACGCAATCGATTGGGCGCCTTGAGCCACACAGGCATCGAGTGTGGCAATGTGTTGTCCATGTTTATCAGTGGCATGATTGCCAAAGGTCCTATGGGCTGGCCGGGCATCTCCTACATATCCGCTGGAGTAGCACTTGCCAGCTGTGGCTTGTGGTTTGTCCTCTCAGCTAATAATGCCACAGAGTCTCGTTTTATCGGCGAATCGGAGAGGCACTATATAGAGTCATCTCTGAAGCATGGAATGAATTATCATAATGCTGTAATTCCTATACCATGGAAAGCGATTTGGACTTCGGTGCCGTTCTGGGCGCTGCTACTGACAACCTGCTCTTTAACCTGGGGTCTGAGTACACTTCAGGCTGAGATACCTGCTTATATGAATGGAGTACTACAAATGGATATTAAGGATAATGCTCTGTTTTCTGCACTGCCCTTCCTCGCCATGTGGGTAATGTCATATGTGTATCTGGTCTCGGCGGATATTCTGCTCACGGGCAAATGGCTCTCACTGACGGGCATACGCAAGACCTTCAACTCGATGGCATTCTGGATACCCGCTGCAACCCTCGTTGGCATTGGATTTCTTGATGTAGACCAGAAGACCATGGCAATTGTACTGATGACCCTTAGCGTGGGTTTCAACAGCGGTGTCACCATTGGCCACACCCTAAACTCCATTGATTTGTCACCTAATCATGCCAGCATCCTCATGGGCATTACGAATACAGCTGCGAATGTGGTTCCCATTATTACACCCCTCGTTGTGGGTGTGATTGTCACTGATAATGTAAGAATTAATAATTTTAACCAATTATTCTTTTCAAAAAGAAAATATATATTTATTTCTTGTCATTTTGGTCTGAACATAAACTTAAAAAATGTACAGGTGTAAATCGGTGAAATTAATCATTATAATGATTTATTTTCAATTCTCCTCACAGGGCAATCGTAATCAGTGGCAAATTGTGTTTATTATCTCCTCCGTGGTGTTCTTTGTGGGCAACTGCATCTTCTTGGCCTTTGGTACTGCCGTTTCTCAACCCTGGGATGCTGAAGATTACTTGATGTGTCCTCAACCGGAACTGGCAATGCCTTCAACATTAAATGAAAAACCCAAATCAAAAGAGATCAATCAGTAGCTAACACGATAACTTCGCTAATCATATATAATTGCATTAGATGTAAACTTTTTCACTAACATATTTAATATAAATATATTTCTTAAAATGAATTATATTTTTCTTGCCTTACTGCCTTAAAAATTGTAAACCTACCAAAACTCAGTCTAAGCAATTTTTCCAGGTTAGAACGATCGTTGCTATTTTAAGCACATACTTTTAAGCTTAGTAATCGTTATATATAATTATCTTTCTATAGCAATAAGGCATTGCATACTTATTAGACTTATTGAAAATAAAGACTCATTCTTATCTTCCCAGTGAGCGTCAATACTTCACAATCGGATTACAATCTTCGATTTAGAAGAAACTATTTTTATTTGTATACTGATAATTGAAAGCATCTGTTTGATAAGCCTTGATTCACGTGTAAGATTCAGGATTGTGTTTTCTATTTCTAAAAAAGAAAACATTGATTGTTGGTATAGGTCAGTAAACAGTATTTATTAACATACTCATTTTTTTTGGGACTAACCATATCATTTTATGGCCGTATTGTTTTAAATTTTAATCATTCGTCTCGTTGGCGTTCTTGGTATTTTTGAGAACGCGTCCGGTCTTATCGCTGGATAATCAATGCTGATAAGGCAACCAAATCAGTCCTGATACGATCGGCCCAAAGTATTAGAGCTTGCATTACCAATATCTAGATTTATTCGATTTTGGTCAGTAGCGCATGTAGAACGTGGCTAAATCCGATCGGTCTTGCGTGAAATAAATATTTTTGGTGAATAAAATTGGAACAAAGTCTGTTCCGAATAAAATGACCGCTGAAGTGAATAAAGGCAAGCTTTAGTTATTGTGAGAGTTTTATATTGCATCTAAAAGTTGAGAAAAGTACTCGATTTATTTTTATTATACCCTGAACGCATTAAAAATTGGTAAAATGGATATAATAATTTTGTGCTGAGCTGGAGACTTGAATTTTGAATATGGTTTTTCATATACACTGTGCATATCTAATTTGCTTTATTTTCTTTCTGGAATATAGATACATTTAGATTTCCAATTTAAGGCAGATGCTTATAATTTTATTTATCAATTGCACAAATTTCATCAATATCGGATGAGAAACACCCAAGTTTGGGTCGAAAATACATTCTCATATTGATCTAATTTCTATCAGCAGCGTAGTCATTTTCTGTATGCATAAATATGCGAGCGCATGTGTGATGTATATATGTATGTACATATTTACATTTATGTATGCATATGCACGTGTTTAGGTCAGTTCGGGGCTGTCAATAAAAAATATTCGCTGCCTTAGTTATTTTACTCTGAAGTCCCTGTGCCTTCCATAAGAAAAGAGTGCAATTGCAGACCTGCTCAAATTTTGGTTTTTAAAGTTAAATTTACCAATAAGACTATTATATATTTAACAGCTGGGTTCAGGATATATCGTAGTCAAGCTCATTCGAGTACTCTTACTTGTTTGAAAATAGTTCATTTGATTTTAGCTGATCGTAAAAGTTTAATTTAAGTGTGTAGTAGTCAAAATTAAATTATATACACGTGGGTTGGTTTGTGATTTCTGAGACAACGACGATCCCTAGACAACAACGATACCGGGACAACGACGAGAAAAGAATAAGTACGAGAGCGAATTCGCAAGACGGCGAATCCGCTCGAAGACAAGCGGCGAAGACAAAGACAACGACGTGACGACGACGAGGGAGTTGCAGTTCGGCCTTTGACGGAATAGGTTGTGAGAGCTGTACCTCAAGACGTGAACGAGATTAAAGAAGTAGACTTAAATATTACAAACTATTAATTACGTTTTAATATCATATATTCACAATATTAATATCGTTAAGTAATTAAAACCCCACATATTTGAGGGCTCATCCATGATTTGGATTTGAATTGAAAGAAAAAAAGAGACCAATTCTTGATGCAAAATCGACGAAAGAGTGTGCATAAAATCGACGAGAGAGTGCGAATAAGTGAGAGCTGTACCTCAAGACGAGAACGAGATTAAAGATGCAGACTTGAATATTACAAACTATTAATTACGTTGTAATATCTTATATTCATAATATTAATATCGTTAAGTAATAAAAACCCCACATACATATGTATATTTATCAAACTCGTCAGCTTATCACACCAATGGTATCGATCGATGCCGATGTTATATGTTATGTTACAGATGTTATGTTACAGTCATAGTGCTACACTACTGTCCTGCTATAAAGGTTATATCCTTTGCATGGTTTCATGTTGACTTATAAAATAACGAAATGTATTTTTTGAGAAATCATACGTTCGCGATTTCGACATATTATTTATATAATAATCAGATTCGAATTGTTTATTTTGTGTGATTATCTATTAATAACCACCCCAAATGACATCCTTAATCGTTAATAAATATTAGCTTGACATAAATGCCTTTTAATATATAAGTACTCATATACATATATTCAATATTTTGCAATCCAATCGATTGACAAGCATAAATTTTACAAATTTCTAATATAATTTATAATATTATTTTGTGTAATTGACAGGTCCCCTTCTGGGCATACGGCATCTGCAGGCGATACTAATATTTATTACAATAACATCTGTTTACATTGGACGCCTCAATGTTGGCGTTTCTGTTGTGGCAATGACCAATGCGGAATCAACGAATCCCGATTTTCCAGTAAGTACTACAACTCTCTTCAACATATCTTTGCATTTTAAATATGTATAACATGATAAAGACTTAGGTTATCTACGAGCTCTCTCGCCAAGACGATTGTAAACTGTTATTCTAATTATGCTCTGACGTTCTCACTTGATGTTGTTTGTATATTTTTCGCAGGAATACGACTGGACAGAAGCGCAGAAATCCTATATATTGTCGAGCTTCTACTGGGGCTACGTTATTACCCAGTTTTTGGGAGGATATCTGTGCAAGCAATTTGGGGCGAAGAGTGTGATATTTTGGGCCACGTTTGGTTCGGGTGTTTGCAGCGGCATCACGCCCCTATGCATAGGCTGGGGAGGTTGGGGCACCTACTGCGGCATTCGAGTGGTAATGGGATGCTTTCAAGGACTGATCTTTCCGTGTATTCACCAGCATTTGGCTCGCTGGTCTCCGCCCGAGGAACGCAATCGATTGGGCGCTTTGAGCCACACAGGAATCGACTGCGGCTGTGTGTTGTCCATCTTTATCAGTGGCATGATTGCCAAAGGTCCTATGGGCTGGCCGGGCATCTCCTATATATCCGCTGGAGTGGCACTTGCCAGCTGTGGCTTGTGGTTCATCCTCTCAGCCAATAATGCCACAGAGTCTCGTTTTATAGGCGAATCGGAGAGGCACTATATAGAGTCATCTCTAAAGCACGGAATGAATTATCATAATGCCGTAATTCCTATACCATGGAAAGCGATTTGGACTTCGGTGTCGTTCTACGCGCTTCTAGTAACACGCTGCTCTGATTCCTGGAGTATGAGTACGTTCCAGGCTGAGATACCTGCTTATATGAATGGAGTACTACAAATGGATATTAAGGATAATGCTCTGTTTTCTGCACTGCCCTTCCTCGCCATGTGGGTAATGTCATATGTGTATCTGGTCTCGGCGGATATTCTGCTCACGGGCAAATGGCTCTCACTGACGGGCATACGCAAGACCTTCAACTCAATTGCATTCTGGATACCCGCTGCAACCCTCGTTGGCATTGGATTTCTTGATGTAGACCAGAAGACCACGGCTATTGTACTGATGACCCTCGGCATGGGCTTCAACAGCGGCGCCACTATTGGCTCCGCCCTTAACTCCATTGATTTGTCACCCAATCATGCCAATATCCTCATGGGCATTATAAATACGGCTGCGCATATGGTTTCCATTATTACACCCCTCGTTGTGGGTCTAATTGTCAATGATAGTGTAAGAATTAATCATCAAAGTATATTTGATTCTTATCTGGCTTTTACTCGTATGTATTCATTTTTGTAATATTTTTGGATAAAAAATCTCACAACTTAACCATACTTGTAGTCAATGACCTTGTAATTAATTAATTATTTTTTTCTAAATTGTTATGACATTGTTTGTGTTAGACTCCAGTTTTCTTTTCTGTTTTTAACATTTTAATGGTTCTGTTTTATTCTCTTCACAGAGTAATCGTTTTCAGTGGCAAATTGTGTTTATTATCTCCTCCGTGGTGTTCTTTGTGGGCAACTGCATCTTCTTGGCCTTTGGTACTGCCGTTTCTCAACCCTGGGATGCTGAAGATTACTTGATGTGTCCTCAACCGGAACTGGCAATGACTTCAACATTAAATGAAAAACCCAAATCAAAAGAGATCAATCAGTAGCTAACACGATAACTTCGCTAATCATATATAATTGCATTAGATGTAAACTTTTTCACTAACATATTTAATATAAATATATATCTTAAAATGAATTATATTTTTTTTGCCTTAGTGCCTTAAAAATGGTAAACCTAAACCATTTACCAAAACTCAGTCTAAGCAATTTTTCCAGGTTTGAACGATCGTTGCCAATATAAGCACATACTTTTAAGCTTAGTAATCGTTATATATAATTATCTTTCTATAGCAATAAGGCATTGCATACTTATTAGACTTATTGAAAATGAAGACTCCTTATATTCCCAGTGTGCGTCAATACTTCACAATCGGATTACAATCTTCGATTTAGCAGAAACTATTTTTATTTGTATACTGATAATTGAAAACATCTGTTTGATAAGCCTTGATTCACGTGTAAGATTCAGGATGGTGTTTTCTATTTCTTAAAATGAAAACATTGATTGTTGGTATAGGTCAGTAAACAGTATTCATTAATATACTACTTTTTTTTTGGGCTAACCATTTTATTTTATGGCCGTATTGTTTTAAATTTTAATCATTCGTCTCGTTGGCGTTCTTGGTATTTTTGAGCACGCGTCCGGTCTTATCGCTGGATAATCAATGCTGATAAGGCAACCAAATCAGTCCTGATACGATCGGCCCAAAGTATTAGAGCTTGTATTATCAATATCTAGATTTATTCGATTTTGGTCAGTAGCGCATGTAGAACGTGGCTAAATCCGATCGGTCTTGCGTGAAATAAATATTTTTGGTGAATAAAATTGGATCAAAGTCTGTTCCGAATAAAATGACCGCTGAAGTGAATAAAGGCAAGTTTTAGTTATTGTGAGACTTTTATATTGCATCTCAAAGTCGAGGAAAGTACTCGATTTATTTTTATTATACACTGAACGCATTAAAAATTGGTAAAATGGGTATAATAATTTTGTGCCGAGCTAGAGACTTTAAATTTTGAATATGGTTTCTCATATAACCGGTGCATATCTAATTTGCTTTATTTTCATTCTGGAATATAGATACATTTAGATTTCCAATTTAAGGCAGATGCTTCTAATTTTATTTATAAATTGCACAAATTTCATCAATATCGGATGAGAAACACCCAAGTTTGGGTCGCAAAATACATTCTCATATTGATCTCATTTCTATCAGTAGCCGTAGGCATTTTCTGTATGCATAAATATGCGAGCGCATGTGTGAGAAAGAGATGGCACCATAATCGACGAGCGGGCATAAATATATTTTTGTGTGTATTCTGCAGACCCCCTACCTCCGATTGCGTGTATATGTATACAGTGTCTCAAAGCTCAGTTCGCCCAGCGTCAAGCAATCATTTTAAAGTGCTATAAAGTTTAAACAAGGAAACAAATTAAAAATGTTTAAATGCCAATTTGTTTAATGTTATATCACATTTCAAAAAGAAACTTTAGTTTTTGTTAAAATATTAATTAATTAATTAAAATTAATCAAAAACGGAAAACATATCCAAAATACATTCAAAGCATATTTCAGTCATAAAAAAAGTTAAATATTTGGCGTATAAAAGCTTAAATAAGGATTTTAATACTTAGTATGATATCCCTTAGCCTTAACAATTTCACTTGACCTAGCTTTCATGGAAGATACCAGCTTCCGGGTAGTTTCTGGGCTGATCCTGCTCCACTCCTCCAGCAGAGCATTTTGGAGATCCTGTTTGCTGGATATGTTGTGATTCCGGATATTATTTTCCAGCAGAGCCCGCCAATTTTCAATAACGTTTAAGTCTGTAGACTGGGCCGGTAGAATTATCACGTGGGGTAGTTCCAGATAAGCAAGGACTGTATTATTCCGGACTTATGATTGGGGTCGTTGTCCTGGTAGAACCGGAAAGTACGTCGGATTTTAGTTTCTCGGCACTTTGGATTAAATTTTCCTTTAGTATATCAAAGTACACATACTTGTCCATAGTTTTTTCAATAATCACAAAATTTCCGACACCGGCTGCCAAGATAGATGCCCCTACCATGACACTTCCTCCGCCGTGTTGCCTTTAAGTGTTTGGGATCCAGCTCAATATTGGGTTGTCGCCACACAATCAAAAATGTTGAATTTGAACTCATATTCAAATATGACTGTGTTCCAGAACTCCAAATCCTTGTCCAAGTGGATTTTGACGAACCTCATCCTAGACCCTCTATTTTTTGCGCTTTTAAATTGATTTTTCAAGCATAGCGGAGAAAGTGTAATGGTATGGGCATCTATCTCGGCAGCCGGTGTCGAAAATTTGGTGATTATTGAAACAACAATGGACCGGAATGTGTACTTTGATAAACTAAAGGAAAATTTACTCCAAAGTGCAGAGAAGCTAGGAATCCGACGTACTTGGATATGTTTTCAGTTTTAGACTAATTCTAATTAATTAATTAATATTTTAATAAAAACTTAAGTTTCTTTTTGAAATGTGATATAACATTAAACAAATTGGCATTTAAACATTTTGAATTTGTTTCCCTGTTTAAACTTTATAGCACTTTAAATTTTTTGCTTGTCGCTGCTTACCACGAGCTTTGAGGCACTGTACATATATTTCTCAAACACGTCAGCTTATCACACCAATAGTATCGATCGATGCCGATGTTATATGTTAAGTACTTAGTTGCATGTTAAGTTACAGATGTTATGTTACAGATGTTATGTTACAGTCCAAGTGCAACACTAGTGTCCTGCTATAAGAGTTATTTCCATTGCATGGTTTCATGTTGACTTATAAAAAAAAGAGATGAATTTTTCGGTAAATCATAGTAATAATCAGATTCGAATTGTTTGTTTTGTGTGATTATCTATTAATAACCAGTCATAATCGACAATAAATATTAGCTTGCCATATATGCCCAGCACATATATATTAACAAGTTTACAAAGCAATCGACTGATAAGCATCAAGGTATCCGTTAATAAATCATTTTATCAGTTTCTAATATAATTTATTATATTATTTTGTGTAATTGCCAGGTCCCCTTCTGGGCATACGGCATCTGCAGGCGCTACTAATATTTATTACAATAACATCTGTTTACATTGGACGCCTCAATGTTGGCGTTTCTGTTGTGGCAATGACGAATGCGGAATCAACGAATCCCGATTTTCCGGTAAGTACTTTCCTCTACATATCTTTGTTTGTTTTTACAAACATTGGACAAACGCAAATTATTTTTATTTAGTTTTTTATACATATGCACGTGGTAAGGACCTAGATTTAATTATATTATAGCTCTCTCGTCTAAAGTAGTATAAACTAATATTCTATTTTTGTTTATATATTTTATCCAGGAATACGACTGGACAGATGCGGAGAAATCCTATATATTGTCGAGCTTCTACTGGGGCTACATTATTACCCAGTTTTTGGGAGGATATCTGTGCAAGCAATTTGGGGCGAAGAGTGTGATATTTTGGGCCACTTTTGGTTCGGGTGTTTGCAGTGGCATCACGCCCCTATGCATAGGCTGGGGAGGTTGGGGCACCTACTGCGGCATTCGAGTGGTAATGGGATGCTTTCAAGGACTGATCTTTCCGTGCATTCACCAGCATTTGGCTCGCTGGTCTCCGCCCGAGGAACGCAATCGATTGGGCGCTTTGAGCCACACAGGCATCGAGTGTGGCAATGTGTTGTCCATGTTTATCAGTGGCATGATTGCCAAAGGTCCTATGGGCTGGCCGGGCATCTCCTACATATCCGCTGGAGTAGCACTTGCCAGCTGTGGCTTGTGGTTCGTCCTCTCAGCTAATAATGCCACAGAGTCTCGTTTTATCGGCGAATCGGAGAGGCACTATATAGAGTCATCTCTGAAGCATGGAATGAATTATCATACTGCTGTAATTCCTATACCATGGAAAGCGATTTGGACTTCGGTGCCGTTCTGGGCTCTGCTGGTCACACGCTGCTCTGAATCCTGGGGACTGAGTACGCTTCAGGCTGAGATACCTGCTTATATGAATGGAGTACTACAAATGGATATTAAGGATAATGCTCTGTTTTCTGCACTGCCCTTCCTCGCCATGTGGGTAATGTCATATGTGTATCTGGTCTCGGCGGATATTCTGCTCACGGGCAAATGGCTCTCACTGACGGGCATACGCAAGACCTTCAACTCAATGGCATTCTGGATACCCGCTGCAACCCTCGTTGGCATTGGATTTCTTGACGTAGACCAGAAGACCACGGCAATTGTACTGATGACTCTCAGCGTGGGCTTCAACAGCGGCGCCACTATTGGCTCTTCTCTTAACTCCATTGATTTGTCACCCAATCATGCCAATATCCTCATGGGCATTATAAATACGGCTGCGAATGTGGTTCCCATTATTACACCCCTCGTTGTGGGTCTAATTGTCAATGATAGTGTAAGAATTAATCATCAGAGTATATTTAATTCTTATCTGCCTTTTATTCATTTTTTTAATATTTTTGTCTTAAAAATGGTTCTGTTTTATTCTCTTCACAGGGCAATCGTAATCAGTGGCAAATTGTATTTATTATCTCCTCCGTGGTGTTTTTTGTGGGCAACTGCATCTTCTTGGCCTTTGGCACTGCCGTTTCTCAACCCTGGGATGCAGAAGATTATCTGATCAGTCCTCAACCTGAGCTGGCAATGCCTTCATCATTAAGTGAAAGGCCAAAAAAAAAGGAGACAATCAGTAGCTAACCGGATTCGTTGTACAAATGATCAATATTTATAGATTAAAGAGGAGTAAAGCGAAACCCTAGTGGCTTTTATGATATATAACTGTCTTTGATTTATATTATTATCTTATTATCTCTTATCTAGCTCTATCAAAAATTATATTATAGAGATGGTTTTGTGTAATGTTTTCATATCAGATATTATATTTTTACTTTCAGTTTGAATTTTTTGTCATTTGTTATGTGTTCAGATATATCGATAGTTTGTAAAGAAATTCCACAGTTTTCATTTTATGACTCAGCCTATTATCAGTCTCGGAGTGGAACTGATTTACAACGTTTCTGGTCTAGCAGAATCTGTGATAAGCTGTTTCACTAATTTACTTATTATACAATTAATTTCATTTTTTTTAAATCAATTATATTTTTCTTGTCTGTGTCATCTATGTCCCAGACCTAAGATGGTAAACCTAACTCTTTTACCAAAACTCAATTAAAGCTATTTTCAATCCAACGATTGTTTGCCATTTTAAGGACCTACTTTTAGGCACACTAAAATATATTTATATTTTGATTGCATACTTCTTAGTCTTATGGAAAGTGAAAGTCGCCCTTATCTTGGCGTTAGATATCACGATTGATAAGGAGCACGATTACAAGTATTGATTTAATCAAGCTACTTGTGTGTACCGATAATTGTTGGAATATGATTGATAAGCCTTCATCTATAAGAATCGGTTTGCTATTTGACTGTTGGTATAGGTCAGAAAGTTATATTTTTCACTAATTGTTTTTAGTTAAAAAATATAAGTCAATTTGTTGTAATGTTTCAAACTCACTATAGCTCCAATTGTGGAGTAATTAATATAAGTAGGGACACAATTATAGCCAATCGGTCCCGATACCATCGAACCAAATAAATAAGATTTGTATTTTTCTTATTTTAACTTATTTGGCTTTTGTTTGTATTGCATGAAGATCAGGGTTAAAATCGATCGCTTTTACCGAAACTACAAATATTCTGTAAATAAAATTGGATCATGGACTCAACGCAAAAAGAATACATATTATGAAATTAATCTTTGAATATTTACTGATCTATATTCTTGTCGATCAAAGTGGTTAGAATTTTTTTAAATTTTGTTCAGAGTAATCGCAATCTGTAAGAAATTGTGTTTTTTGTTTGCTCCGTTATATATGGAAAATTAAATCTTGGTTTTTAACACTACAGGGTTGCTAAATATTTGCTGATGAGTCAGCAACTCAAACTGGAAATGCCTTTAGGTTAGGTAAGGTTAAACCGAAGGTGGACACACATTGGCCATGTGTGGCCCGATGTGATGCCGTGTGAATACAGATTTTAGATTAAAATTAATTAATTAATGCCTTTAACATTAAATAAAAATTTTGAATCAAAAGAGACGAGTAGCAACTAACCGGAACCGATAGTCCGCAATCTGATAACAACTGGCTGTAAATTCCATAAGCCTTAAATATATAAATCATGTACGAGTTCTTGAATCGCGTTTGACGAAAGCGATAAGCTAAACAGTCAACAGTCAAGAAATAATGGAATATATATTAATGTACTTAACAGTTTCCATGTTTATAACTGCACTTAATATTGCAAGTGAGCAGATAAGAATTTTAGAGAAATAAAGCAGAAGCCTTGTGGCTTTTTATTTCATATGGTTGTCTTTGAATTGTATCATATACTCGTATCTTTCTATTGCAACAATTAGTAATTACTTAATAGGAATCGAACTGATGTCACAATGTATTATTCAAATGGATATGTATATTAATAATACTTATGAGCGTTGATTTTTAAATTTGTTAAAATATAGGTCTAGTTGACCTGGTTTAGTCAAAATTCTGTTTAAAATTCGAGTCGAACTCAGAGGAATGTGGCTTATTTATCATCTCTGCCTTTTTGAGCACTTGCACTTTGTATGTTGTTTATTAAATGAACTACAGCAATAGAAAGACTGAAAGTCCTGTTATAAATCAATTTAACAATACTCTGTTGAAGGCGAGACAAAAATAATGTTATAAATAATATTATTCGACTATTGTTTGTGTTTTTCACCTGCAATGTAGAATTTCTTTATGGCTATAAAGGTGCTCAGCTATACACCTAGATTATACTTTGTTAAGATAGCGAAGAGCAAAAGACATAGAGTATAATTGAACATGGCGAAGAATTCTCTCAGTGTATTCCACTCGAAATCGAATTGATTTTTTTGCAATATTTTGAAAGCTTATCAAATATATTTATTATTTATATAGCTTATCATCGCATTATTTGTTGGTAGAAAATTTGATTAAAATCATAAAGAATATTCAGAAAGTTTCATGCATTCACCGGCGTACTTTTAGTATTAACAAGTGGTTGGAGTTGGACTCGGCAATATCTACTCAAAATGATCTACAACATGATGCCAATAATAATATTCACTTAAATGGCTAATTTTATTTCTTTCACTTTTCTGTTTTTGTGATCCCCAACAATATTTGCATTTAATGGAGTTGAGTAAAGTAAATTAAACAATAGAGACACAAGAAGCACAGCTGTCCACAAGCGTCATGCTGGCTGGCAGGTTGTAGAATTTACGTCAAAAGCAGACTTGTTTATGTTTTTATTGGAGTTCACCGTACATTGTATGAAATAATAATTTTATAACACACTGGATTATAAAAAATTACACGATTTGAAAAAGAAAGTTTTAAACTTAAAATTAGACAGCACACATTTCTAAATATTTAAAAAATGTTTTTGCAACCAATTTCGAAATGATCGCACTTTTGCACAAATCTTGTACTCAAAGCTTCTGTATTTTTTCTTTTTAAGAATAAATTTCATTTAAGGATAGCGCAATAAACAAAAATTTCTTCATGTAAGAAAGAATTTATTTAATTTGGAAATAATATCTAAATAATAAAAATTCTGTATATTTTGTACATATTTGTAGTCCAAATTAAAAATATTTTTTAATGAATGTGAATGATTTGCATAATGCACCTGACCTGACTCCATTCGGCCGAGTTATGCAGTTGTATAAAAGCAGCCGTTACAGCCGCGACTGTTCCCAGAACCATTTCAAACAACAACCAGTGAACAAATAGAGCGCAAATAGCTAAAATTCCAAGAGGCAGCAGAAGAGAAGTGGAAGGCAAGCACCGCAAAAACAGAAGCCATGAGCAGCTCAAGCAAAACGTCAAAGGGCCCATGGATTGGGATGAGGCACCTGCAGGCGCTGCTGCTCTTTCTCGGCCTCACAGTGATGCACATTGCGCGCCTGAATGTGAGCGTTGCCATTGTTGCCATGACCAATGCGGCAACTACTAATCCCAACTTTCCGGTAAGTTCAAAGATCGCACTGGAATTTCTTCAGCGCTGACATTTTGGATTTATTTAGGAATACAATTGGACGGAGCGGCATAAGTCGTATATACTGTCCAGTTTTTACTGGGGATATATACTCACCCTATGCCCAGGCAGCTTTCTGTGTCGTCGTTTTGGTGCCAAAATTGTACTCTTTACTGCGAGTTGTGGCACAGCTGTGCTTAGTTTGATGACACCCTGGTGCATCTCCTGGGGCGGCTGGCAAATATTTTGCGCCATTCGCATTCTGCAGGGCCTCTTTCAAGGCGTCATCTTTCCCTGTGTCAACGAGCATCTGGCGATGTGGTCCCCCCCAGAGGAGCGTAATCGTTTGGGCGCCTTCAGTTACACGGGCTCCGACTGCGGCACTGTGCTGGCCATGTTCATCAGCGGCATGATTGCCAATAGCGCAATGGGCTGGCCAGGCATCTCGTATGTGTCAGGCGCCTTGTGTGCCGCCTGGTGTATTCTGTGGCTCATCTTTGGTGCGAACAATGCGCCCGAGTCACGCTTTATTAGCGAGGCTGAGTGCAAATATATTGAATCGTCGTTGCAGCACAATGAGGACTTCCATGAGCGCAGCATACCCATACCATGGCGGGCCATTTGCTGCTCCGTGCCATTCATGGCGCTGCTCGTTGCCCGCTGCGCTGAGACGTGGGGTCTGAGCACGCTGCAGGCGGAGATACCATCATATATGAATGGTGTGCTCCAAATGGACATTCAGAGTAACGCGGTCTTCTCCTCACTGCCCTTCCTGGCCATGTGGCTGCTCTCGTATGTATATTTGATTGTAGCAGATGTGCTCCTCAAGCGCAAGTGGTTGTCCCTGACTTCGGTGCGGAAACTCTTCAACACGCTCGCTTTTTGGATACCAGCGGCGGCGTTGATTGCTATCGGATTTCTAGGACCTGAACATTCGAATATGGCCATTGCACTGATGACGGTCAGTGTGGGCGTCAACAGTGGAGCAACTATTGGCAGCTCTCTGAATACCATCGATCTATCGCCAAATCATGCAGGCATCATTATTGGCCTAAGCAATACGGTGGCCAATGTGATACCCATTTTAACGCCCCTCATCGCTGGCGTCATTGTTGTAGATAAGGTGAGTTTCAGTTGTAATAAATTCCAGATCAATTATTTCAATGGATTCTTATTGATTCTTTCGCAGCACGATCGTGGTCAGTGGCAAATTGTTTTTGGCATTGCCGCCGTCATCTTCTTCGTGGGCAACTGTGTATTTCTCATTTGGGGTACTGCTCAGGCGCAGCCTTGGGATGCGGATGATTACCTCAAGCCCAAAGATACAGAAACTTGCAGTGGGGAAAAGCGTGTTGCACCGTCGGCAGTTGCGCCACCCATTGATCCGGTGCTTGAGCGACAAATTACATGGCCGGAAAGGTATACAGTTAAGGCCACGGATTAGGCGCAGTGCACAACAATTAATTTTATTGATCAGTATTAACAAAGATTGTATTAACAACGGTTGTAATTTATTTTATTTATGTTTATAATTCCATAAATATTTTAATCTAAGTAAATCACATAAATATAATTCAAAATCAATTGCTTATTTCCCTGAGTTGAATCATTGGGACTGATTTCGATACAGTCAACACTCTGGGCTCTGTTGCCCCCTTACTATCTAATCTGTCGATTTCTTCAAATGTATTAAACAATTAGCTTCAGTTTCTATAGCTTCGCTGCTACCACCAAGCGAAAGAGATCGAGATAATTATAGAACAGTTGAAAAAATATTTGTCACAGCTGTTTCGTTCGCCACTTGAATTATTATACAGAGTTATTGTGATTATATTTTATACTGTAAATGGCACAATCTGAGTTATTTTGGTATGTAGTATCGGGTTCTATTTACAGTACGTGCGCGGCCGTAATGATGATAGTATGATAGTTGCTATTGATCTTGAAAAGGGGCAGGTCTGTCTCTCTCCAGCTAACTAATCAGTCACTAACCCAAGTTCCATTATGGAAAACGCTTAACAATCGTTCTGCCATCTGATAAAACTCAATCAGTTCGTCATTGACTCATTGATGTGTTAACCTATTCCCAGTTGAATTGTTTGCTTTTTGATAAGAATTTTCATTGTCAGTTCCAGGTGATATAAATATTATTTGTATTGCTTGTTTACTTTTTTTTTGTAATGATATTTATTTATTAGGTGTTTACTCAGAGCTACTGTGTAAGTTACTCACATTATCTGCTTTTCTAACCAACTTAAATTATTAAGGCTAATTGCTAAAAGCAACACAATCAGCTGGCTTTGATTCAAATTCCATTTAAGAGTAGGTTTTCCATTGAGTACAAATTTCTGTGTCGTTACATATTTATTTACATAGCGCAGAAACTAATTAGGTTTCTTACTAATTGCTTGTTTTCAATATTGTTACAGAATTTCAAACATGCCAAATATTTACACAAATATACATCAATTGGTTTGTTAGATTACAGCGATCCTATGTGTGTATATATATATAAATAAATATATATATATATACATACATATATATATGTATGTAAATATATTATAGCTTCGGTATTCCGACCTAACAAAATACTGCCCAGCCCAAAAGTAACCTACAATTTAATAAACACACGCCTAACCGCACGCAAATGATTTGTTTTCCGATTTGTTAGTAAGTTAATAAGTTCACAGTTATTATGTGTATGTAGAACTTGGGTGAAAGAGTATGCTACAAATTGTCTGACTGTATTAAATCATAAACATGTTCAATGCCATTTGGGTTAATAGCTAAAAATATATTTATGTTCATTTTGATGTAAATAAATTTTAATACTATATGTATATTAAAGGAAAAAATATTCAAAATATTGGACTTGTACAGGGGACTTGATGGACTGTTTATAAAAATAAATATTGAGACTGATAGGGTTTAATTTGAGAGACGTCCTGCCGTCTTTGGAGCCACGAATGCCACGGGGGCACAATTTCATTAAAAAAACAAAGTTTTTATTGCTCATTGCATCATTCGATAGATTTGGACTCTAATTAATATATAATGAACCCTCCACAGATTTTAAGCATATTTTATACTTACAAAGGCTTAAGTTCGTTGCCTAAGTCTTTTGTTTTGAAATGAACGATCTGCCGAAAATATATTAGCAAGCTACGGAGTATAATTATAATTCCTGCGTCTTATGGTTTTAATTACATAAGAATCTCATTCTCTTTTAAACAAGTTGGAGTTAGTAAATGCAAAAAGTTACTTATTTTAATAAGAGTTTAATTTTCATATGAAACATCTTTTTCAGAATAATATAAGCTATAACATTCATATCTCCTGAACTGCAAATGAAATTTAAATGTTATTATTTTATTATTATTATTATTATAAACAAAGATATTTATATCTATCGAGTTTGAGCATACGCCGCAAAGTATGTTACATAAATTTATCTGTGTAACTGTTATTTAAACTATATTAACACCTTTTCTACCTTATTAAAGTTTGTTTTCAGACATCAAATTTTATAGTTGTTAATTAATAATAATAATTAATAATGATAATAATTATACTTTATATATTTTTAAAGTGCAATGTGTCGCTAATGAAAACTCAATTTTTAAAGCAGTGTCAAATTCCTGAAAATGCTTTAAACTCGCCTCGTTCTTGTTTTTATACCGGCTTATCGCGACATTTTCCGTATCTGTTTTACTTAGAATCTTTTCAGTGACGAACTGATAGGAACGAGTGTTTTATGATTTAATTAATAAATCGTTTGCTGATGGGCTCAAATTAAATTTTCACCGATAATATTATAAGACATCATTTTTATACATCGCAATATAAAGAAAGCTTATGTTTAGAATTTAAAAGTAATATACATATGTCGGTTTTTCCTTATCAATTTAATTTCAGTCGGAAACTGTCAATAAATCACTTTTGAGATTTGTCTTCAATTGAATGGGAGACAATTTCAGATAAAGTTGACTCAGCAACCAATTGACGCCATTCGCGTCTCAATTTTTAATATCTTGTGATACATTTTCACATGTACTTGATAATACTTATTATTGTGCGTGTCATACGGCAACAATTTTGATATGAAATTTTAAAGATAATATGCTCTATTTCATTGCATGTAGAGCTATTAAGAGGTGTGTTAATTATTTAAAAATTCCATATAATATTTAAAAGATATTAAGAGTAAACACCCTTAATGTGCAATGAATATATGATAGACAGTTACTTAATGGATTTTACTTATTTAAAAAATGTACTAAATTCGTCAGTCATTTACATGCTATATTAGCTAATATACACAGGCGTACATGTGTTAAATACGAAAGCCCCACTAAACATACGCAAATACGTTATGAGATTCGCATGAAAAATCGCAAAATGGAATCGCTACCTGAATAGCTAAGCAACCATTTGGCTAAGGGACGTTTAAGAGGGGCAACGGGGTGGCCTAATCAATGTCATCGAGTGCCACTCGACTGTGGAGTGTTTGACGCTTAATTTAGTTGGCCAAAATCGGCGAACATCTGGTAATTAGAATGCGCAACGTTGTGCTCACAATACCGAATAATACCGATAGCAAACTCGTCAATTCAGCTGGAGCGGCTTTTACATTGAACGGATTTGTAGGCTGGTGACTTGAACTTGAATTTACATGTGACCGATGAGCAAGTGTAGGTAATAAAAAATTAAGGAACTGAATTGCTGACCGACTTTGGCAATGGTCAAGTTCAGGCAACGGCACGTTTTGCATATTATAAACAAAAAACAAACAATGTGATGGTGTTTAACTAGCGAATGCCCTGTGCTTGTGTCGACAATCTAATCTAAAGTATTGACATATTATTGTTATACTAATTTTTTTAAGATTATCCAGCTTGTAGTTGTGGTTTCTATGGGTGTTTTCCGTAGCGAACGGAAATGACTATTTAAATGTAAAAGTTCTACATAAAATATTCTTTCAATATCTTTGAGAGGCTCGGATGGCAAATAACTTTAATATATTTATTTATAATTGTTATAAAATATAAAGTGTATTCGAATAACAATGAATAAATGCTACGAGCTTGTTAGATTTATTACACAATGATATGAAAACATACTATTTAAAACTGCATTGCATCTGTTCATTTAGTGGCTGTATAAAATATGTCAAATAGTGTAATTGCCGTTACAGTCCCAATGCCTGTATTTTTAGCCCGAACATGAACAGGGGGCAATTTGAGATGCCATTTGGCAGTGCCCGATAATTATATTCAAACTCAATCGCCCCTAAACATTGCTGACTGACAAAACAAAAAAGAATCTAAATACACGGCCCGAACAATTTAGTTTTTCATTATTATGTACCTCAACTGGTTCAGATGCATATTAACAGAGATTCATTTGACAGATACTACAGCTTTGTCTGGCTGGGTTTTCAAGTACTGAAACTGCCGCATCATTTGTTAACGAGCGTTCACACATTGTATGAAATGTTTAATATATCGGCTTTAATATTTATTCAATTGGTCTACGATTTATGGGAGTTATTCCTAATATTCATCTTAGTAAAAAGCTGGTGTGACTGGCACAAGTATGATAAATCTATTATCTATTTTTTCAAATGTGCTGCCGGATACCTTAGCAGTTTTTTAAGCCATACTTTGCAATTTAATAGCTTGGTTATTTGTTATATACATAAATTTTAATCATTTATTATCTTAGAGCAGTTAGTTGTAGACTTTTCTTCTTTTTTTATATTATTAGATACACAGATAAATATTTAGACCTCCTAATCATATATTGAAAAGTATTTCGTTTATTTAAACTCGAAGAAATCTTTATAGAAATATATATAAATTTAAAGAATTAATAAAATGACTCTAATTTAAATAAATCTCCATAAAACCATACCAAACTCTAATAATCCGATGTAATATTTCTATCATTAGTTGACAAAATTTTATGACATGGAAACGCAAACGAAATTTTTAATAAAAAATGAATTGCCACATAAAATCACAAAAATAATTGTATAAAATAAAAAATCTGCAGTGTCATCATCGGCGCGTCATGACAATAATATAAAAGGAAAAAGTAATATTAATATATTCCCAATGTATATAACCAATTTGTAACACTCTCGGTGCAAAAGTCGCATAACAATAAGAATTCCATTGGTTCAGCGAGGCATAACCAATGCATAGCTAAGAATTTCCAATCACTATTAAGCCAATTGTTCAACTTATTCACTAACTGTTAAAAGCTCATTTCGAACTGAACTTAAGCTGAGCGATTCCGTTCTAGTTAGAAAAGAAAGTGAAAGCCAATCGATAGTGTCGAATGTCAAGTGCTAAATGGTCGGCATCTCGGGAATGTGCCTTTCGGTTGGGCCAACCAGTTTGAAGCGTATTAGAGTCAAAGCAGCTTGTTTTGGATTATAGATAGGGGATTTACCCATTTATTTATAGACACTTCATTTGGTATTCCCGAATACAACCACAATATCATCTGCATTTGAAAATTTTCCATTCTGGCGTACCGGTTACGGTTCGGTGTTGCTGGACGCTAAGGCGTTATGAAGCACCTTTCGATAACACCATTGAGTAACATACTATCTTCAAAGTATGCCACTAGGCTTATCGGTAGCATCCGCAGCTCAATAGATTGATTGCTGGCACTTCATATCAGGGCCAGGAGAGACTGACAAGCTCGAAGTAGATCCAACCTCAAGAAGATTCTGATAAGATTCGATTCGAGTTGTTTTGGTTTGTGGCCACGGGGCAGAAGTATGCCTCTCACACTTTAAACACTCACTAACGACAGACCCGCAGCGTGTTCGAGTGCCGAACGTAGTCGTCATAAACGAATGCGACTGCCATATAAATGGAGTCGTTAGCTTCGGATCAGCGTTCAGTCTGTGTGTAAGCTGCAAGCGGGACTATACCTATATATCATTTATCGCATAGCAATCGATCGTAAAAGGCAATAAAAACAGTTAAAATGCAAACATTTGCATTGTCAGCGATCGATTCCCTGCCAATTGCTAGGCAGTAAGTGAGACATGCAATCATTACGGCACATGCAACAAATCAGATCCTAATATTAAATGGATGTTTTTAACGAGAAATTGTAGTAAATGCAGAAAAAGTGATCAACATAAATTAAACATCAACAACCGCGCGATACAAAAGATATTAGATTATTTCTAATAAGTGCAGAATTTTGTATAATAAAATATATTATTAAATATTCACCGTTAACAAATCAAAATAAACATGAAGTTCATATGCTGTGGCAACAAAGGAACTATGGCGGTGAATGACGATGGCAACTCAGTGGAAACCAAAAAGGATGCGGAAGCGGAGGGCGCAAGTAAGTTTGCCGTAATTAGGCAGACTAAGATATGAGTGAAACGTGTTGTTAAATAAAATATCAACAGAACTTCAATGAACTTCAACAAACACTACAGTTAAAAGATTTTCCAAATTTTTAAAAGAGCAGTTAATTTGTCAGAATAAACTAAAAGTAATAAACTGCTGAATAAAAAATTTTCTAAGTTCGGAATTCTAAAATTACAATAATTCACATAACTATTCGAGAGTGTCGCTAGCTTGTTAAAAAAATCAGAGATTTTCATATTTAAAGACCTGCGACCTCAGAACTTAGTTTTTTTTTTTAAAAAAGAAACACAATATTTTACTTATTATGCGAGTCTTCATTTTCAAAATGTATTCAAAGCAAGTGCAAATAATTTTTTATTGCCTTTATATTTGTTTTTTTTATGGTTTGTTTGTTGTGCGTCAAATGAAGTGAAATTTTTGATGGCATAAGCCGATTTATCATTAAAATGTGTAAAGTGAAATTGTTTATAAGTTGGCTACATCACTTACGCAATTGCCCAAGCTTAAAGAAGTTTTTGGCTACATGCGCAAATTGTTTGCTTTCTATAATCGTGAGCTGGTTTTTGTATGGCGTCTTAATTAATTGACATGATAATATGATTAGGCCAAAAAATTAGCATTGTCATTAGATAAACAAATCAGCGCTATGGAGATGGGGCTGACTGGCGATGTCTGTTGACCTGGAAAAGCGCCTCCAAAACATGACCAGAGACGGGAAGCTGACAGCTGTAACAATATTTGCTCTGCTTCTGGCCGTAAATCGTCAAAGTTTGTATGCAAATTTGATCAGAGCAAACAGTTTTGCTTGTGTAGCTGTCTAGCTGCTGTGCGAGAACATGAACAATGGAAATCACGTTTAGCTAAGGCACTCAGACAGACAGACAGGCAGGCAGGCAGTTTGTCGAGAAACTCTCGAGAGACTCTCTAACTGGATTCCAGTTTAGAACTGATTGCTTAATGAGCAACCGCACTTGACAGCACTGGATCAGCATCAAGATTCGAGCTACGAGACATGAACTGCCAACTAGAGATACTTTCTTGGAACAATTAGCTACATATAAGGCTAAAACATAAATCTAGCATATTTGCTAAACTCGATTTATGTTCCTGCTTTGACTTAACTATACCGCGTGCAGCTGCTGCCGCGAGTTACAATTGGAAGGGATCAAGTTGCTAATTACAGGAAGGTGTTTCGACGCACAGGCCTCCTACTCGCTTCCAGACCAGCTATATGCAAATATGTTAATTTGCATGCTTGATTTTTTTAGTATATTATTAGCAGTTGACAAAAAATTCGAAATTCCTTCCGTAAAGAAATAAATTACATATTTAAAACGATATCGAGTTTTGATAATGCAATTTAATAAAAAAATATATAAATTACAAATTATTCAGAGCTGGCAAGGTAGGCGCCTGGCGCCTCAGCAGGCGCCGACACAAGGCGTTAGGTTCATGTTTATGTTGACATCAGGCACAGCACGCGGCAAGTTCAATGCTGCCTAACGTCACATTTAAGTACAGATACAACAGATACATAAAACACGCTCAGCGGGTTTCGTGTTTGCCAAAATAAAAAATGTATCAAGACAGAAGTGGACGCATGAACGAATGGCATGCAATAAATTTTTGGGAACTAGTACTATCAAAATACATTCTTGTCTCATTTTGACAATTGACATCGAGTGGCATGGCCAATATCTGATTAGTGTCCAAAGACAGTTTCAAAGTCATCGTTAACAGAAAATAAAATGAAAACATCGTGGCTTAATATATAAGTACCTTGTACTTATCGTGACCACTCAACGTATATGCACTATTTACGCAACCAAGCTATCAGCAAAGACCTCAACTGTTTGAATTCAGAGCCCTTGATACAAGTGTACATATTATTAACAGGTGGTTAGTTGAAGATCGTAAGTCAATACCCAATTATCATTTATGCGAATTGTTGTTCGTGTCACGCTTCCAGATGTGTGGGAAAAACTTGATAATTGGTATTACAATTACAGTTACAATCGTTTTTAATTTATCCCAGATCAGTCAACTTTACGGAATGCGGCCGCAAAAAGAGCTTTTTTAATGTAATTGTAAAAAGATGAAAGCTCACTTATAGCAAGTGCTTTTGTCAATGAGGTTCGCCAAGTGGCGTTTTCACTGTTACAAACAATAACAAGCGAGCCATTGGCTGCTGTCAAAGCTTTGTGCTGTTTAAAACTTAGCTTGAAAGCTTTTTATTAGAGCTTTTAGCATTGCCAGCCGTTAATATTTACAAAAGTAAGCTAACGGCTAATTTGAATTCTTTTCAATTTCAGTTCAGCTTCAACAGCTGTTAACTGCGCCAAGTTTGAGGCTATGGTGAAGTTTTGCTAAAACATGGCAATAATTTGTAATTATGATGCGACTTAAATATATTACAATTTATGGAAAAACGTTAACTTTGAGTGCATTTAAGGATGGGAACAATCAGACCAGCATGCACTACATTAAACTAGACTGAGACTAGATTAGATTGATTAAGGCATAGCTACAGCCACTTATATTCAATAACATATTTACGAACACTCAATTACAAGAATACAATAATAAATGCGCATCTCGTCAGTCAAGTGACGCATTTATTAGAACTTATTTGACTCTCAACGTTAGATGCTCCATAATTAGTTAGTTATTGAATAGGTTCCGTGGCGTGCGGTAGCTTAACACAGAGCAGTTTTCAAAAGTATCCATTAAACAATTTAGTTCAAATATGGTGAAGAATCGTCGCTTTGAGGAAGAAGGTTTGTTGCGATTGAAAGCTTATTGATTTTAGCTAACTATGGTGTCAACAAGTCAGAAGTTCATCACTCAAATGAATTTGTTTTGTAAATATTGACTTAATAATAATATAGTGAATTTACACAGCTTTTACACTTGTGTGTCTGCCAAGGTATTTATTTGTTCCGCTTCAGTAGAGCTTATCAACTAACGAGCTTGTATCAGTTCTCTATCTCTTTTTATCATCTGATGCAGTTTGACTCGAGCCCTCGTTTTCTAACTAAGACCTGAAGGTGTAAAATATTAGCGTGAGGTTGAAGAAAATGGCAATTAGGTGACAGTTTGGGGCTTAGAAGAGTTTTGTTTATTTTTATGGGATACGCGTCATGCTGAACTCTGATAGTACTCGTACATAGTAGTCCAGGCAGTCGCTTTTGCCATATAACGGATTATATTGATGCAATATGCAATTTAAATTGAGGACTAACATTAGCTCAATGACCTACAGGTGACCTACCAGCTGATAGCAGGCATTGACAACATCTCGTCAATCACTCATTGATCAATGCCATATTTTGCATATATTGTCTACTTAGTGGCTATATATAGGCGGATGTGTAAGAGTCAAGTTGAAGTTTAATATTATAATCTTATATAATAAAGTCTAATCGCAATCTATTTTCAGAATATGGACTTGGTGTTCGACATTTGCAAACCTTGCTCCTTTTCTTTGCCCTAACTGTGGCATATGCACAGCGAGTCAACTTATCCGTTGCTGTTGTGGCCATGACTGACGGAGACATTAATCCCGACTTTCCTGTAAGTAGATTTTCAAGAAGATTTTAAATGATAAAAAAAAACACAAATTAAAAAAAAAGAAATTGAAACTGAATATGGCGATTTTAACTTCAACTTTAAATATATTGATTACTAGAAGTAAATTTCCTAAAATATATGGCCGTACTAATCATAGCTTTATCACTACAGGAATACCATTGGCCGGAGAAGACCAAATCCTTGCTGTTGAGCAGCTTCTTTTGGGGCTATGTTCTAACACAGGTTCCATCTGGTCAACTGGCTCGCAAATTTGGTGGCAAGATAACACTGTTCACCGGGCTGGCCATCTGCTCCGTACTGAACATACTGACGCCTCTATTTGCCAAGTGGGGCGGCTGGCAGCTGGTCTGTGCCCTCCGCGTTATGGAGGGCTTATGCCAGGGAGTTGTCTTCCCATCAGTTCACACGTTAATCTCTGCTTGGGTTCCGCCCAATGAGCGTCCGGTGCTGGGCACTTGTGCCTATACGGGCAACCAGTTCGGAACCATTGTTATGCTGGCCACAAGTGGACTACTCGCGGCATCCGCGGCTGGCTGGCCCAGCATCTTTTACATTTCTGGAGGCGTTGGCTGCATTTGGGCCGTCGTCTATTTTATATGGGGAGCCAGTTCGCCGGCTGACTGTAAAAACATCTCCGTGGAGGAGCGCAAAATGATAGAGATGGCGCAGGCGACTGAGGCGGTCTCCGAGCATCCCAAGGAAAAGCTGCACACGCCTTGGCTCAGTTTCTTCACCTCGCTACCATTTTTGGCACTCATTGCCTCGCACAGTGCAAACAATTGGGGATTCTGGACTCTGCTCACCGAGATACCCAGCTATATGAAGAATGTCCTGAACAAGGACATAAAGTCGAATGCGCTGCTTTCTGCCCTGCCCTACGTTGCCATGTTCTGCATGTCCTTTGTATTCTCCGCCATCGCCATGCAGCTGAACAAGCGCAACTGCATCTCCACGGTGACCAGTCGTAAGTTATTCAACTCCATCGGTTTGTGGGTGCCTATGTTGGCCTTGATTGGTCTGGCCTATGTGGACAGCGCTCAGAGCAACTTGGCTGTCGTTTTGCTGACGATTACTGTTGGTTTCAACGGATCCTGCTACCTGGGCTTCCAAATCAACCACATCGATCTGTCGCCCAACTTTGCTGGCATACTGATGGGCATCACCAATTGCGTCGGTAATATTATGAGCATCATTGCACCACTCCTGGTCGGATTTATTGTAACCAATGAAGTAAGTAATTCATCACCTTTTTATTGACTAGTCTATTGAAACTCTTTCCCTTTCTTTCTTTGAAGCACGATGTGGAACAGTGGCGAATTGTTTTCTTTATTGCCGCCGTCATTTATCTGATAGGCAATGGTCTCTTCATTATCTTCGGTCAAGCCAGTGTGCAGGAGTGGAACGATCCTCCAGCCAAGCCTCGTCGGAACTCCACACCACAGGTGGAGTCTCAGCATTAGTAGTATATTCTACAGAGTTAGAGAGATATAGATAGCTAGTCATCTAGTTCACATTATCGAGAATTGGATCGATTATCGCTCCAAACTGAAAGTTTAAATCTAACTGTAGTTCGTGGCAATGTATTCTCACATTGGCCGATCGAAATTTCCTTTGTTATGTATTTGTTGAGTGTTCTATATGAAATATTTTATATGAATTTGTTGTTTTAAGCTTAGGAAGTAGCGTCTAGATAGGACCTGTTGACATAAAGATACGAAAACCATATTTTTAATAATAATAAATTGTAAATAAATATCAAAAAAGTGTTTTATCTCGAACTGAAAATGTGTAGAGGCATTTTGATAGACTAAACGGTCGCTCACATATGAGTTAAGATAACGTTTGTACAGAAACAAATTGTGAATTAATGTATTTGATACCAAATCTATAAGTTAACATTTTTATGGAGTCACAGGGACTGATAGCTAAGCAATTTTCGTCATCAATTGGTATTAGTTTATTTAATAATATTCTCAAGTATTTAATATGAAATAGACAGATTTGTTGAATACCATTGTGAGACATTTCCTTGAACGCCGTTTAACAACACAAATTTTGGTAATGTTGATTTTATGTGTATCGGGCTATAATACACATTAATCATTTACCATGTGAATGATGAACGTAAAATGATTAATTGCGTTTCAAAAGTAATTCCTTCTGAAAACACAACCTGTTGAAATATCACAAGTAATCCGTAACATTTAAGCCTATTCTCCTGATGCACTAAAGTTGGAGTTACTAAAAACAAATGCCAGACATTTCATTTTACTTAAGTTGTATTTTATTATGGAAAAGTTTATAATTTAGATATAAATAGAACTCAAAAACATATATACATATATCCATAGATTTTAGGCAAGCCATAAAGTATGCTACGTAAAACGATTTATTTGAATGTTATTTGAACCAATGCGAAAAAGCGAAATTAAATAATTTTTGTTGTGAATTAACCCAATTGGAATTTGGTGTGTGCCATTCCGAAGCGGCACAGTTGAGCACTCCACTGGCCTGAAGTGTGCCGTTTGACTCTAACATCTCGACAATATTCACTAAAGGCAGGCCGGGAGCGTGTTCCAGTGGCCAAGTCGAAAGTGATCAGTTTGTCTGTAAATTGGAAGCATCTACCTCATACGCCAGTGTTTCTCAACAGGGAATAGCAATCGGATTGCCTTGTCAATTGCTGCACATTGAATGAGAAGCTCAATTATTACAGCATATCAATTAAATGAACCCTACAAATTTTGGGATTGATTTTAACGGGCAGTCGGTTATAAATAAAAGAAGAATACTTAACAAAATTAATAACTAATTAGCTTTAAATTTACTCTGCTATTTCGGATAAATAAATTAATTAAAAATTGTATTAAACGTGACATACATGATACAACGATCATTTCAATTATTTTCATTAAAATCTATTTTGTGGGAATATATATAATATATATGTATGTTCCAAATATATATTTACCAATGTACACTTCTACTCTGTTGTTCTTTTGGAATTTGCGAACTTGTTTCTGCCTCTTTTGCATTTTAACACTTTGCATATTTTATAAAGCATTAATCAGTTATTCGACAAATTTCTAACCGAAGAAGCCGAGAATTAAATTGTATTAATTAAGTGTCTTAGTTCATGTTCAAGGTGAAGAATCGTTGATTTGAGAAAAATTTTAGTTATTGTGTCAATAAGTCAATATATCCTGACTCAAATGAATTCGATTCTGCAAATAAAGATTACTGATTAAATCTGCATTTCTAACTTAATTGTGCCCAGCAGCAATTATATTTTATTTATTTTTATTTTTATTTTTTCGCAATACGCGTGCTGTGTCTTAAAGCACGGTCATTAATCTCTGGGAGAACTCGAACATAATTTTATCTGGCAGCACAGTTTGGAGGGGCGTTAATACAATAAACTACTACAAGTGCAGCAAGGAATTAAATGCTATCTTATCATAAGATTTATCTGGCTGGTGTCGCTAGTTAAATGTGACATGAAGGCAGTCAATATTAACAGACTAGTTGCTGCAGCCGGAAAAATAGTTCCAAAGTGTTCGGTAAAGCCGACAGAAGAAATAAGAGCTGGGAAATCAACGTATTTAGATCTTAAGGTCAACTTCACGTGGCGGCATTATAATGTTAAAGGATCTTCGTTGAGATCAAGCAGGTATGTTACAATTTACAATATACCTTCAGTGACTGATGTTAAATATTTACAATATTGCGCGTACCGTAAAAACTGTGAAATAATCTTGTGAGATACATTTCTAGATCCCTAAAAAATGTGATTAAAAGATTCAATGTGTTTCGGTAGTTTAAAAATGGTAAAATGGCAACGTTTGTTGCGATTGAAGGCTTATCGATTTTGGTAAATAAGTCAATTGTTTACTACTGAAATTATTTCGTTTCTACTAATATTAATTAATTAATAGTATCGCTCATTAACACAGTTTTACACTTGGAGGTCTGTCTAGGTATTTATCGATTAGTTATTTGTGATGAACTCACAAGTTCTAACCCAAGTGATAAGGGACTTCTATCAGAGACGAGCCCCTCGACTTTATAGCTGCGGCAGTCTCAAGTGATGAAATTTTACAAAACTTGCACAACGCGGGTAATCTTAATCAGATATACTCATTCAAAATCTGGCAGGTCCCTATCTTTCCACTTAAAGTTTGTACAAATTACGCACCAATGGAAAAAAGTTCCGTTTAGACGACTGTTTTATAGTCGAGAGTCAGCTAAACAATTAGTGACAAAAACTTTTTTTTTTTTTTTTTTTTGAGTGAATTTAACAGAGACTCGTCATTAATCATTGGAAGAACGAGTACATAAGTTTATCTGGTCTGCGCGAGATAAGGGATGATAATTCTAATAATAATGTGATAAACAATTGCCATTGATTTACGATTATTTGCTTGAGGTATCTGTGGTTCGGGGCATGTTGGGGTAAATATGGCACTACGTCAAACAATTCAGTTCAAAGATTGACAGCAGTGTAATAATAAGTAAGTCAAGTTGATATTTATTGATACGTATGTTTTGACTAAACAAATGCCCGTCTAATCACAATCTACTTTCAGAATATGGATTGGGTTTCGGCACTTGCAAATTGCCTCTTCTTTCTCGCCCCAAGTCAACTTATCCGTGGCTATCGTGGCCATGACTGATGCTGAAGCTGTTAATCCCGACTTTCCGGTAAATACAGGCAAGTCGATTAAAACTGAATTGATTAATAGAAATTAATTTCCTATATCTATCTATCTCTTCAGGAATACAATTGGCCGGAGAATACCAAAACCATGCTGTTGAGCAGCTTCTTTTGAGGCAATGTTGCGATAGGTCAACTGGCTCGGAAATTTGGTGGTAAGATAACACTGCTTCCGGGCATGTTTATCTGCTCCGTGCTGAACATACTGACGCCTCTGTTCGCTGAGTGGGGCGGTATGTACCATCCGGGTTATGGAGGGTTTCTTCCGGGGAGTTGTATTCCATCAGTTCACAGGTTAATCTTCGCTTGGGTTCCGCCCATTTAGCGACCTGAATCGCAATCGCTATGCAGCCGAACAAGCGCAACTTCATCTCCATGGCAACCATTCGCAAGCTATTCAACTCCATCGGTTTGTGGGTGCCTATGTTGGCATTGATAGGTCCGGGCTACGTGGACAGCGGTCAGAGCAACTTGGCTCTCATTTTGCTGACGGTAACAGTTGGTTTCAATGCTTCCTGCTATTTGGGCCAACAGGTTAATCACATCGATCTGGGCATCATCAATTGCGCCAGTTGCATCATGAGCTCTTTTGGACCGCTCCTCGTGGGATTCATTGTTACCGATGAGGTGAGTTATTATCGGATTGCTTCTTGGCTAGTCTACTGATATTCTCTTTCTCTCTTTGAAGCACGATGTGGAACAGTGGCGAATAGTCTTTAGGCAATTGTCTCTTCATCATCTTCGATCAAGCCAGTGTGCAGGAGTGGAACGATCCCCCAGTTAAGCCTCGTTGGAACTCCATACCACAGGTGGAGTCTCAGCTTTAGTAGTATATTCTAGAGAGTTAGAAAGATACAGAATCGCTAGTCTACTAATTTGATTGACTAAACTGCTTCTCATTTGTTTTTGACTATTGTAATTAAAAAAAAACATAGTTTAAATGCAAAATTGTTCAAATTGTATCCAAACAAATTCGAAATAATGTCGATAAGTTTACATTAATATAATATAAATTAACTAAATACTGCTGGATATATAATTGTTCCAGCATTTGAATATTTTTATAAGAGAAAGTCGCGAGCTTATTTTAGCCTTTGTAGCACCTTTTAGCTATCTAATCATAATATATATTTACATATGTCAAGCTGGTGTTGCCAGACAAGTGACTCTCACACTAAATGCGACGAGGTGATTGCTAAAATTTATGAACTCGAAAGACTACCAAGATGCAGTGTTCTACATATGTATATCGTCTAGTTGGTAAAAAGGTACCGAAGCGTACGGTATTGCACTACAGAGAAGTGATTTTAAATAGCACCTCTTAAGGTCAATGCCAGGTGACAACATTAAAATGATAAAAAATCGTCGCTTCGAAGATGAAGGTAGGTTTCCTATTAGTTAGAAAGTATTTTGCAACTGGATATCTCAACTTAAGGATACCGTATATATATATATTGTGAAAAACATTAAACTTTGTACATCTGAGCTCTATCGAGATCCTTCAACTGTATACAACTTAATCTAACTCAAAGACCAAATGTGTTTCTAAATGTGCTTCAGGGTTAACTGAAAGTCAGTAGCCTTTAACTGAACGTAGTTGAAGTAGGTCGTAAATATGTCAACATGGATTATTTTAATTTTTACATAAATCTTTGACGTAATTTTCCAAATGACCTCGAGTTAGATATCAGATAGGAAACGAGCTATCAGCGTCATCCGGACCAAAGCTCCCTGTGCATCTGCTTCTTTGCACTAGTTTCGCGTCACATTGTTTGATAGTGCGAGCATTTGTATACCCTAGAAACTGTTATAGATAAGCGATCATCATAAACTAGGTGTGTAAAACTAATCTTGATAGAGATAATACGCTTTATGAGAAACACTTCCTATTGACTTGGGGGCTCGTCTTACTACAGTAATTCCTTCTGTATATTTACTACGTATTGTATTCTACACGACTGCTGACTTATCAATAAATATCTATATTTTTTTCATACTTCCGGCTCTGGATATGGCGAGCGGCACATTCAAATGCTTCTGCTCTTTTTCGGTCTAATGGTTGCCTTTGGCATGCGTGTTAATTTGTCGGTGGCAATTGTGGCACTGACTGATCTGCCCGTAAGTAAAATATGAAGGCTTAGTCTATGCCTGCCATACTCATGTCGCCATATCCCTTTAGGAGTACAACTGGTCAGAGCAGACAAAGTCCTTGGTGTTGAGCAGCTTCTTTTGGGGTTATGTGATTACCCAGGTGCCGGCTGGGATCTTGGCCCGCAAATTCGGTGCTAAGGTAACGATTTTAACGGGTTTGTCAATCAGTTCTGTGCTGACAGTTTTGACACCGCTCTGTGTGAGGCTGGGAGGTTGGCAACTGCTCTGCGCTTTGCGTTTGGTAGAGGGAATATGCCAGGGTGTACTTTATCCATCCTATCATACGCTAATCGCCTCGTGGGTGCAGCCAAGTGAGCGGGCCTCTTTAGGCACCTATGCCTATATGGGTGCACAGCTTGGAACTATCGTCATGTTGTCCACGAGTGGCATGCTCGCCTCCTTCGCTGGCTGGCCAAGCATCTTCTACATCTCTGGCAGCGTGGGTATGGTTTGGGTGGTAGGCTACTATCTTCGAGGAGCCAATTCTCCGAGTGTCTCAAAAAATATCTCAATTGAAGAGAAGGAGCTGATTGAGATGGCGCAGACTAGCGAAGTCGCAACAAAATTGGAGCAACCCAAGGAGAGCATTCCGACACCATGGATGAGTTTCTTTACATCACCGGCATTCCTGGCACTGACTGCAGCGCATTGTGCTTCGAACTGGGGCTACTGGACGCTACTCACACAGATTCCCAGCTACATGAAGAATGTCCTGGGAAAGGATATCAAGGCTAATGCACTGCTCTCCTCGCTCCCATACACAGTGATGCTTCTGCTCGGCTTTTTCTTCGTCTGGCTGTCCAAGTTGGTGCAGAAGCAGAAATCTATCTCGCTGTCTCTAAACCGTAAATTGTTCAACACAATTGGCGAGTTCATTCCCATGTTGCTGCTTGTTGCATTGGGCTATGTGCCACGTGACAGGGATACCCTGGCTGTTGTGCTACTCTCTTTCACAGTGGGAATTAACGCAGCCGTCAATCTGGGCTTCGTCATCAATCACATCGATCTCTCCCCAAATTTTGCTGGCGTTCTGATGGGAATTAGCAACTGTTTCGCTAATGTGATGAGTATCCTTGGTCCACTCTTAGTGGGCCTTATAGTTAAAAATCAGGTGGGTTCTTAGAGTCTTTAAGTCCATTATCTTGTATATTAATATTTTCGTATTTTCGTTGCAGCACGATGTATTTCAGTGGCGTATTGTTTTCTTCATTGCCGCTGGTTTCTATCTGGTGGGCAATGGTCTCTTCCTAATTTTTGGTCGAGCTGATATCCAGGAGTGGAACGATCCTAAGACTAAAATGTGTCGCAGTTCTGTGCCCCAGCTAGGGCCAGAGAAGAAAGTCGCCGAAGACTGCTAGAAAAGCGCATTAAGGCTTGGCTTCAACGTCTTGTTGATTAGTTAATAAAAAAAGTTTAGACATAAATCAAAAAATTGTGTCAACTATGTAAATAAAAAGAGAGTTTGGAGAGTCAATAACTACAGAGATACTTAACTTTAAAGTTTTCTTTTTTATTTACCTTGAAAAAAAAGGGAATTTATGTGGGATTTCAAATTGGAGATTGAGAGCAACTAATCGATTCTATAGCGAGATCAGTAAAGTATCGATATCTGATTGGCATCGATTCAGATCGATTGCAGCCAGCGGTGGAGAAAAGGCGCATTAAACTCAATTAAGCATAAGTACGACTTCATAATCAAGTAGCACAAACATGCCAAGATATATCGCTAATATCTAAATTTAATTTAATGCGTAGAAATTGTGCCAATTATCTAGACAAAGTTCCTCGAAAGGAACTAGACAATTTCTCGTTGCGATAGAGTCAATCAATTTGGAACATTCTTAGGCCTTTATAGCCATAAATTAGTGACAGCATATAATAATATTTATCAAGAAAACGACATAGTTATGTAGAATTCACTCATTCGGCATTTTACAATCTCATTCACATGCTGAATAATTAAATAATTAACTGATTGTTAAATGCTTCTCCCAGTCTTACGCACACTCGCTTGCTATCTAATCAAGTTGTAAAATGGTAATCCTCATAAGTCGGATGCAGACGCCACTCGCACACTCTAATAACGATCAGAATTTGAAGATGGGGCGAATATAAGGGATGTAGCGAAACGTTTATCATTCAGTTAACCAAGTGGTTTCGGGCTGCCACAGATAAATCATCTTCGATGTCCATGTCAGGAAGCACCAGCATGGTGAAGAATCGTCGTTTTGAAGATGAAGGTAAACATTTCGATAAGGACTTTATCCCTTAATAGTAATCCAACGATTTGAAGAATTGTAAACTTGGTTAATCAATCCTTCCACATAATTGATCCTTGTTTATTTTAAATATTAAAGTGTTTAGAAATCATAAAAATTATTTACTTTTAATTTACCACACTGAGCTGCTCAGAAGCTGATAAGAATATATCTTCAGATTCCTTCAGTAGTCTCAGCTCAATTTTAGACGAGATATCTCGACAAAATTTCCACTGACACTATCATGAGTCTTGTGTATGCAAAAAGAATTTCATCACAAGGCTTATTCCGGAAATTATTCAAGTAATTTAAATACTTTGTATGGAAAATTTTAATATCTGAATTACTGTTGGTCAACTGTTGATTATCTTTTGGATCTTCCAGGCAATGGACTTGGACTTGGAGTACGTCACTTGCAGATGTTTCTACTGTTCACCGGCCTGGCAGTTATCTTTGCCATGCGAGTCAATCTGTCCGTGGCTGTTGTGGCAATGACCGATGCCTCAATAAATCCCAACTTTCCCGTGAGTAAATTTTGGATAAAAAAAAAACAGCTTAATTTATGCAATTCCCTATTCAATCAGGTATATCAATTGTCTGAGAAAACTAAGTCCTGGGTGCTAAGCAGCTTCTTCTGGGGCTATGTGGCCACCCAAGTGCCTGGTGGTTCCTTGGCCCGTCGGTTTGGTGGCAAGGTAACGATCCTGACTGGCGGCATCATCTGCTCCATACTGAACTTCCTGACACCTCTGTGCGCCAGCTTGGGTGGCTGGCCGCTGCTGTGCGTACTCCGATTTTTGGAAGGCTTATGTCAGGGCGTGTTATTCCCATCATGCCATACGATTATCTCAGCCTGGATACCGCCCAAGGAGGTGGCATCTTTGGCCACTTGTGCATATAGTGGCACTCAGCTTGGCACAATCATTATGCTGTCCGTGAGTGGATTACTTGCCTCCTCGGCTGGTGGCTGGCCAAGCATATTTTATGCATCTGCTGCCTGTGGCATCCTTTGGTCGGTGGTCTACTACATATGGGGTGCCAGTTCGCCAAACGACTCCAAAAGCATCTCGGCAGAGGAATTCAAGTTGATTGAGATGTCGAAGCCAAGCGAGAACACTATAAGATCACAACATCGACAATCCACTCCTTGGCTGAGCTTCCTTACCTCGGCACCCTATCTGGCACTCACCGCAGTCCACAGTGCCAACGCCTGGGGCTTCTATACACTTCTAACGCAAATACCCAGCTACATGAACAGCATCCTCGGCAAGGATATCAAATCAAATGCCTTGCTCTCCTCACTGCCTTACATCGCGAATCTAGGGCTCGGTTTTGTCTTCATCTGGATGTCCAAATTGGTGGACAAGCATACGTCGCTTTCTCTCGCTTTCAGTCGCAAGTTCTTCAATTCGATTGGCCAATTTATTCCCATGTGCCTGCTGGTCGCCCTGGGCTATGTGCCCAAGGATCTGGACACTCTGGCCGTTGTGCTACTCACCTTAACAGTGGGCATCAATTCTGCCATCCACCTCGGCTTTCAAGTGAACCACATCGATCTGTCACCCAACTACGCCGGCACGCTGATGGGCATCAGCAACGCCATGGCCAGCATTATGAGCCTCAGTGCACCACTCCTAGTGGGCGTCATTGTAACAGATAAGGTGGTTTTATTTTAACGGAGTTACTTTGGAATTTTAGTCTTACTAATTTATCTCTGCCCGCAGTACAATGTGGAACAGTGGCGGATTGTCTTCTTTGTCGCCGCCGGCATTTATCTCGTCGGCAATGGTCTCTTCATAATCTTCGGGCGTGGTGATGTCCAGGCATGGAACGATCCACCCGTTAAGGAGCGTCATACAGCCGTACTCCAGATGGAATCACAAAAATCCGAGTGCTGTGATAAATAAAGCCGCTTGAGGAAACGATAGACTCCAATCGCCTGGCTGTCAAGTGGGGAAGTGGTGTCTCCAGACAGTGATTTTCCGCTGGATTATAAGTGATAAACTTGCTCATAACTGTGTGGAGCATCTTAAACCCACAATTTATGGAGTAAATTCAGTTGCAGACCAAACAGGTGTTGTTCAAATACACAATTAAAAATAAATCTTCTCTAAAGAAATAAGCCAAATGTAACATTACGTAAAAACTGAATATTCTGCTTATAAAGAAAATAAAGAAAAATAATTATTAACACTAAATTATATTGTTTCCGTAAAATTTGTATTTTAATAGTAATTTTTGCATGGAATTTGAATTAAAATTCTTCTCTTGATTGCCACTCAACCCTATCTAAATTGTATTTCCAATAATATTTGTATATTTGGCTTGCTAACTTTCATTTTTTTATAAGTGTAACTTTCCTCTAAAACGATTTACGTCTAGTCATCATATTGTAATAATTAGTGTAAATAGTTCTGTGAAGATTTTCAAAGGTTGGACCAAGTAATCTAATCAAAACATAAACATAAATATAAATAAGCATATTTACATTAGTCAAGCTGTTGAGGAGGCACGCGATTTATATAATTACAAATACAGAACTTGGTCTACCAAATAACTCGTATCTGAAAACCAACATTCAGTTTAGGAAGATGTCTTGTGGTGTGCGGTAAGTCGAAGCACAGAAGTCGTAACTTTAACGGACACATCAAAATGTTGAAAAATCGACGATTTGAAGATGAAGGTATGTAACTGACAACAGGACCTCAAGATTTAAATCCTTTTTTTAAATTGAATAAAAAATTAACTATAAAAGAGATCAATATGGTGTATCTTTAAATAAGTTGTTACATTTCAACAGACACCGGATTTGGCATACGGCACTTGCAAATCTTTTTTCTCTTCTCCGCTCTCTCCGTGGGATTTGCCATGCGAGTTAATCTCTCCGTTGCTATTGTGGCAATGGCAGAATTTCCGGTAAGAAGAATTAAATTCATTTATTTTAAGCTTACGCAGATGCACTTACATGCTTTAACTCTTCAGGAATACGAATGGTCGGAGAAGATAAAATCCGTGGTGCTGAGCAGCTTCTTTTGGGGTTATGTGATCACCCAGGTGCCTGGAGGTCCTTTGGCACGTCGCTTTGGCGGTAAGGTTACGATCCTAACTGGTCTGTCCATCTGTTCCGTGCTGACAGTGTTGACACCATTCTGCGCCAGGTTGGGTGGTTGGCAGCTACTCTGCGCAGTACGTTTGCTGGAGGGTTTGTGCCAGGGATTTCTATTCCCTTCGTGCCATACAGTGCTTTCGGCTTGGGTGCCACCTAAGGAGCGAGCATCCATGGGCAACTTTACATATGCGGGCAATCAGTTTGGCGTAATCGTCATGCTGGCCACAAGTGGACTGCTCGTCTCCATGGGCGGGTGGCCCAGCGTTTTCTATGCCTCTGGAGCAGTTGGCTGCATTTGGTCCATCGCGTATTACATTTGGGGCGCCAGTTCGCCAGCGGATTCTAAGAGCATTTCAGCGGAGGAACGAACGCTGATTGAGATGGGACTAGCTGGAGAACGGACTGACAGCACGCAGCAGCCCAATCATCACCAGATCACGCCTTGGATGAGTTTTTTCAAATCGCCCGCGGTTCTGGCGCTGGTTGTTGTGCAATCGTCTTATGCCTATGGTTTCTGGACCTTGCTTACCCAGATTCCCAGCTACATGAAGTATGTCCTGGGCAAGGATATAAAGGCCAATGCACTGCTATCCGCGCTGCCTTCCACCGCAATGCTGATGTTCAGCTTCATCTTTGCCTGGCTCTCGAAGTTAATGCAGCAGAAGGATTCCATTTCACTCTCATTCAATCGCAAGTTCTTCAACACAATAGGAACTTTTGGTCCCATGTGTCTGCTGATTGCGTTGGGATATGTGCCTAAAGATAAGGACACACTGGCAGTGGTGCTCATCACCCTTACCATGGGCATGATCTCCGCCAGCCACGTGGGCTTTTTAATAAACCACATCGACTTAACGCCAAATTATGCCGGCATCATAATGGGCATCTGCAATTGCGTCGCAAACTGCATGAGTCTCGCTGCTCCCCTCCTCGTGGGCGTCATTGTCACCGACCAGGTGGGTTACATTAAATCTAATTCCAATGGAATAATTAATGGTCTTTATTTACTCTCTCCTTGCAGCACGATCCACATCAGTGGCGTATGGTATTTTTCCTGGCTGCTGGCATCTATTTGGTGGGAAACTGTGTTTTCCTTATATTCGGACGCACCAATGTCCAGCCGTGGAACGATCCATTAGCTAAACAGCAGAGTCCTGGAACTGATCCCACAGAACAGTTGGAGTCACAGACTAAACATGAGTGAAGGAATCAGTTAAATCGATCAAATATTAATATACTTTTTATAATTTAATGCATTTAGGCTCATCGTTTAATGATGAGTCAGTTCTATATAGCTATATAAGATTCTGTTGTAAATGTAGCTTTAAAATAATCATTTAGATTTGAATTAGCACATCCATACCAACTTATTTTAATAAACTCTTGAGGCTTTTTTTTTATGGTTTCTTAGAAAAAATTATGATCGTCAAATTTTCTTAGACATACTTTTTATACCCTGAACCCATTAAAAATGGGTAAAAAGGGTATAATGGTTTTGTGCAAATGTGTGTAACAGGCAGAAGGAAGCATCTCCGACCCCATAAAGTATATATATTCTTGATCAGGATCAATAGCCGAGTCGATCTAGCCCTGTCCGTCTGTCCGTCCGTCTGTCCGTCTGTCCGTCTGTCCGTCCGTCCGTCTGTCCGTCTGTCCGTCTGTATGAACACGCGGATCTCAGAGACTATAAGAGCTAGAGACTTCAAATTTGGAATATAAGATCTCGTATACCAGGCGCAGATCAAGTTTAAATATTTTATAGATAACTGCCTCAGTTTCTGAATTATCGATACATTTAGATTTCCGATAGCAGTAAATTCCACATATCTCTCACAATTTAATGGATACATTCACCAATTTTGGTTGGTAGGTTGTTGGCGAGGTCCTTGAAAGATCGGCATGTGCCACGCCCACCTCCGACGCCCTTATCATCCCCGCCCCTAAAATTTTCAAATGGTTATATCTTCCGCAGTTTTTGAGTAGGGAACGTCAAATTTGGTAGGTATATTACTGGTAGTCGCCTTTAAGAACCGATAACAAATTTGTGGTGCCACGCCCACACCTGCGCCTATAATCGACAATTCCGATTGTAAATCGATAACTCCGTATATCTCCGAACATTTTAAAGATAGAGTAACCAAACTTGGAAGGTAATTTGCTGGTAACCTCCTCCAAAGATTGGCATACCAATTTTTTGACCACGCCCACATCCGCCGCCCCCAGGAACTTCGTCCCTAGAAATTTAAAATGCGCATATCTGCCGACGCCCTTATCATCCCCGCCCCTAAAATTTTCAAATGGTTATATCTTCCGCAGTTTTTGAGTAGGGAACGTCAAATTTGGTAGGTATATTACTGGTAGTCGCCTTTAAGAACCGATAACAAATTTGTGGTGCCACGCCCACACCTGCGCCTATAATCGACAATTCCGATTGTAAATCGATAACTCCGTATATCTCCGAACATTTTAAAGATAGAGTAACCAAACTTGGAAGGTAATTTGCTGGTAACCTCCTCCAAAGATTGGCATACCAATTTTTTGACCACGCCCACATCCGCCGCCCCCAGGAACTTCGTCCCTAGAAATTTAAAATGCGCATATCTGCCGTAATTTGCAAGCTAAGTCGCAAAATTTTGCAGGTATGTTACTGGTAACTCCCCCAAAGATCGATAAAAAAAATTGGATGGCCACGCCCACCCCACCTACCTAAATCGATACACCTGTTGGTGTAAATCGATAAACCCATATGTCTCGCGCAATTTGAAAACTTAAGTCACCAAATTTTAAAGGTATATTGCTAGTAACACCGTTCATAATTGTGGGAAAAAAATTTTGGACCACGCCCACTCCCGCCCTCAAAAAACGATAAATGCATGTATCTCCCGCAATTTAAGAGCTATAGTTATCAAACTTAGAAGGTATATTACTAAGATCGAACTCTAAAATATTTTGGGCCACGCCCACTCCCGCCCACAAAAAACGATAAATGCCTGTATCTCCCGCAATTTAAGAGCTACAGTTACCAAACTTAGAAGGTATATTACTAAGATCGGGCCACGCCCACTCCAGCCCCCAAAAACGATAAACCTATAATGCATTTAAAGCTTGGTTCAGGGTATATGGTAGTCGAGCTCACTCGACTACAGCGTTCTTACTTGTTATAATTGCTCTTGAGTGAAACAATGTTAGCTATGAATATTTTTGCACTCAGCCCCTACATTCTCTGAGGTCTGTGCATATCAAATAAATCAGGGGCTAAGAACGACTTTAGTCAGTTGGGAGTTAGTTCAATTCAAAAAAACTGGCACCAGTCCAACCAGATATCCAGATACCCCCTTAAGCAGGGGCAACATCTGGAATCGTTAATTGCCTCGTTGATGGGCGATTCATTTAGCGCAAAGGGTCAGAATTGCCTCTTTGTGGCCAAAGGGGGCTTGGAAATTTGGCGGCCCGCAGCAATTTTGTTGGAGCTATTAATTTTATTGAGTGCAACCGTAACTTGTGTGCCACTTTATTAAATACTCTGTAGAAAAAGGTATATTGAATTCTCTGACTGCGCAGATTATTTTAGCACAGAAAGTGGAAAAATGAAAGCTAATAGTTTTTAGTTATATTTAAGTAAATGTTCATTGAATTAACTACTATCTAAAATATTAACTACTATTAAAATATTGCCTCAGCTCTTAAGTACTTTAATTTATAGCTAAGATGGTTAGCAAATAGGCAAATTATTATTGCTTAGATATTTTGGAAACTTATATTTTATTTTAATTAAATTTGATTTTCATATTGACAGGGCATCTCGCAGTCGCCAAACCTGTTGCCTATAGCGATTTTATTATTATTGTTTTTACGTTTTGTCTTTGTGTCTACAAAGTTAGGTGTTTGAGTACACGTATTTTCCACTTCTCCTCAAGGTGCATGGAGCTGTGGGCAATTGATTTTTGACATATAGTGACAATTTTAAAATTAAAGCAATTTAAAAATGGTCCATTACGTTATTTCCATGTGCCGAAATAGCTCAGTTGGGAGAGCGTTAGACTGAAGATCTAAAGGTCCCCGGTTCAATCCCGGGTTTCGGCAAGAAATTACTTTTTACCAAAATGCAGTTGTAATAAGTATACTTTTAGGCATATTTTGACGCGATCATCATGCAACTACTCTCATTTGCGTCATGCACGCAAAAAAAGGGCAACAAAAAAATATATATACAGTGAGCAAAAGCTTATTTCGACCAGTGTCTAGCAGATATTTTAAAGTACTGTAAAGCTTAAACAAGGAAAAAAACGCAAAATGCTTAAATACCAATTTGCTTGATGTTATATCACATTCTGAAAAATAACATCCGGAATCACAAGATCTCAAAAATGCTCTGCTGGAGAAGTGGAGCTAGATCAGTCCAGAAACTACCCGGAAGCTGGTATCTACCATGAACAATAGGTTAAGCGAAGTTGTTAAGGCTAAAGGATATCATACTAAGTATTCACATCCTTATTAAAGCTTTTATACGCCAAATATTTAACTTTTTTTAAGACTGTGCGAAATAAGATTTTGTATGAATTTTCAAAATGTTTTTAGTTTTTGACTAATTTTAATTAATTAATTAATATTTTAATAAAAACTAAAGTTTCTTTTTTCCATTAAAAATGGGTTAAAAAGGGTATAATGGTGTGGTGCAAATGTATGTAACAGGCAGAAGGAAGTATCTCCGACGCCATAAAGTATATACGAGTATATTCTTGATCAGGATCAACAGCCGAGTCGATATAGCCCTGTTCGTCTGTAAGTCCGTCCGTCTGTATCTGTATCTCAGAGACTATAAGAGCTAGCGAATATAACTTCTCGTGGTATCAGGCGCAGATCAAGTTTGCTTTTTTTATGTAATCGATGCGCCTAGCAGAATTAATCTGAACTACTTATGAGTGTATAAAAAGTTTGTTGTCGCTCGCTATCATGTTTTTTTTTAGCTCTATTTCAATTAAAAAAATACACAAATGTAAACAAGTATGTTCACAACGCTATAAAGTTTACTTAATTCACAACAGTATTTGATATGCTGGAGTTTATTAAGACTGTTGAAGCCCAATACTTAGTCTGTTCAACAACGAGAGAATTATTAACTCGAATTATGCGAATCAGCTAAAATGATCAACTGTCAATTCTCAACTCACTAGCTACATGTAAATGAATTTATGGCACCCAGGTGTCCATTATGTAAATGTTCCAAATAAGCCTGAACCATAAGTTGAGGTACTTTTTTACGTAACCCGACCCATCATTTGGGGAAACCCAAGTTTGTTGGGGTCATATATTCATTTTTTAATACTTAACTGCTGCCGCCAATAAGCGAAAACTCGATGAACATTGAATCAATATATTTTGATGGATTTTTATGAATAACAACTTTAGAAGCACATACTACAATAATATTAAAATAATTAATATATAAATAATAATCACTTGAGTGAAGAAACATTTTAAAAATGTTTTCGAAATGCCATAAATTCTCTTAGATTTAGAATTTTGCAGTTAAATATAATTTAATTTTGAATTTTTTAATTAAGTATAGACAATTGAAGTATGTGTTACCAGGTTAATTAAATTGTTGTTTTATCTATATAATCATGTTTTAATAATAATTAATTAATTAATCTTCAACGGTATTTGGGGCTTTAGGAAGTAAATCCCCGCTTCATGCGGCTTTCATATGTACGAAAATAAAATGTTTTTTTGCACATTTTATGGCAACTATTTTCCCGCACTTGAGGCACACAGCTGAAGTGGAAGTGGTCGTGTGAGGCGAACCTGTTGATAAGCAGAGTTTTAATATACTCACAATATATGGACCGTATGTTTACCGATACACATACATACATATGCGTAAATATATATATACATATATGTGTGTAAACGAAATGACAAAATATTTGCGATTACAAGCAAATTATGGAAACAAATACATAAAGCCCAACATTTCAAAATGAAACTTAAAACAGCAATGAACTCAGCTTAAGAACGATGGTCTGGGACATACAAATAAAGAAGGCTTAGGGTGTTGCAAAGGATTCGCAAGAATTTCACAACTGGTTTGCAGTTGGGCTCTTTCCATTCCGCTTGTAGAGAGTGGCACGTGTACAAAAGTTAAAAAGACAAACGGCAAAGACTTCCCGCCTGCCCCCTGGGCCGGGGGCAGACAGATAGCGTGTGGCCCGCCTTTGTTGGAGCAGCCAGAAACAAAAATACCGAAATTAAAAGATAATGGAATCCATTAAATTCGAATTTTAAAGCAGTTATTTATACGATTTCCTGCGGAACGGCGGGCGCGGTGCTTTGCGACGTACAGCGAGATGTTATCAACTCCACAGTGCAAATAATAACACACTTGTCATATCAGCTGACGGCCCGAGCGCCACCACCATCACGTCCAGAACCAGAAACAGCACCACAATTCGATCAGTTGCCATAGAATTGAGTTCTTCATACATACAAACATATATAAATATATGTATAAATATGTACATGTATTCATTCCATAGCTGCTGCAGAGAGTGTGGCCGGTGAGGGAGGAAGGGATGGGATGGGCCTAAATAGAACGTTATCTGAATCTGAAGTACATACTTTATTGTCTGCCAACTAAGCATGAATCAAGGTTTATGAGCGCCAACGTCAGTGGTGAAATCGTAAATGGACAGGGGCACCGCTCTTTACACATCTCTCTTTGTTTCTCTCTCTCGCCTTTGTCTCTTTGGATCTCTCAGTTTCAGTTCAGGCCATGTTTACGTCATTCCAAAAGCGTTGTACTGCATACCAAAATCGAATTTTGCAAATCATTTTGCCATGCGAGCAAATACAGCAAAAAGCAACTACAACACACACACACAAAGAGAGCTCTCGTGCGCTCTGGGCTGCAACGTGTTTCATGCGGGGAGAGCGGGCACTGGGGAGACGTTATCGTTTTTTGCGTTGAGCGTCAGCCGAGAGCCGATTGGTTTTTGTACACTTGCGCATCACGTGAACGTGCAAGTCGTCGGCTGCGTACCGAAGCGAACGTGTGAGAAACGTGATCAAAGATCAGGCAGAGAGCGAATTCAAGAGAGCGCACAAGAGCACACACACACAGAGAGAGAAGAGAGGCGTTAATTTAGAAGAGCGAGAGAGTGGGTGCGCCGCAGCTGTGGGTGTGTATTGAATGTCGATGCATAAATGAGTGAGCCAGCATGTGTTTGTGTATGTATTGCAAATATGTGTGCATTAAAATGGCAAACAAATTAACACATCGCGGCGCCAAAGCTGCCGGCAAAGCGTTGGCGCTTTTGACTTTGACTCTCAATCGCACTTACTCTTTTCCTGTCTCCTGCTCGTTATTCCTGCACTGCGCTCTCTCTATCTCTCTTTCTTCCTTTTTCTGATCGTCGCTTTGTCGCTAAGGTTATCGCAAATAATTTTGCAAATATTCAATGCTATTTTCCTCAGTTCGTTGTTTTTAACAATATAATAAAACTTAATTAATATTTAGTATATTTTATTTTTTTATAATACCTAGGCACTTCAGAACAAAGATCAAATACTAGTAGGCAAATGTAATTTCACTGCTCTCTGATTTTTTATTTATTTATTTTTTTGATCGCAATATGCCTTATCATGATGCCTGCTTATAATTTTTATGAATTAAGTACTGTAGTGACGAAACTTAGTTAGTGAACTTGTTGTTCATATACAGTTTGTACATGTGTGCAAATAGAACAAATTAGCCATGCAAATAAGTTTTTAAAACTGTATAATTAGCGCTTTCAGTTTGGTGCCGTGTCGCATGATGTCACAGTGATAAATTAGAGCGTGGCTGTCGCAGTACCACGAAAGAAAAAAACCCATCTTCATTGGTATTTGTAGATCAAAGCGCAGTCGCAATGATAAGATGAACGTTCGCCGAACTGCTGATTATCATCGTGGAAAGAGTGATTGTAGATAAGGGCCTGAGATAAGACTGCAGCAATAAATGCTAATCACAGCATTTGTCGAGTGACTAAGTTTCCGCCGTTTAATGCCAGTGCAGAAAGTTGCGCTCAGTTCGCATAAGGGTGACGAAACCATCGTTAATTCTTAGCCAAGATCACGAGTAATTATCTTATATTTTAATGTGTGTTTGTGTCTCAGACGAAAAATGCTGGGATCACATCTTGGCACATTTTTAGAGGAAAAACAAAATTGGACCAGACAATCTGAAATACCTGCAATTAGTCGAACACAATATACTCTCCATTAACGTTGATTTGTAGTTATTATTGGAATTATTGTAATGAATATAGCTTTTGGGACCTTAAATTTTAATTCATAATTTTTAAGAATTCGACATTTAAAAAAGTTTGTTGTTCGGGCACTTTGTACTTTGTACTTCTTAAATTATTCAAGATTAATCCGTAATCTATAGCTCAAAAATCCGCTTCAAAATGTAGATCAGTCATTCCATTTTGATGAGTACATTTTCGTGGAAAATATAATCATATGTAAATATTTATATAGTACAGATTACCTCTTAATCGTATGCTTTGCATAGTTTAATTGTCAGATTTGATTTCTAATTTTATGGTGTCTTCTATATTAAATAATGCTATATTACGAATTTTATTTTTGTTAAGCTGTTATCCAACTTAATTCAGTAATGGAATTCTATAAAAATTTAACTACACATATTCATAGTAAGTTTATAAAAATATCTTTACAACTTGAATTTGTTTTTGAAGAGGACTGCTTAGAAATTATAATGAGCAATTTCTCATGTGTATTGGCATAAAATATTTAGGTGCCCACTGTAAGTGTATCTTAAATGTGAAAAATCAAGTGTCGGCACGAGTAGTGAAAATGAAAAGATCTATTTTAAGCAACTACGTGCCGCGTGAGTTGTACAACAACACCTAAACGCCCACACTGCCACAGCCACTGCCTAAAATGTTGCTCAGAGGAGGCCAACGACAAGGGGAACATGAGCAATGGCAAATGTAGGAGAATGCTGTGGGTGAGGAGTGGGTTGAGGGGTGTGTCGAGTGGCGAACGCATTTGCAATTAAAATGATTTTCTATTTATTCAATTGCATGGTGGCAACTCAAAATAAATGTGCGTCTTTGACAAGCTGCCAGCTGTGGAGGGCAACAATTGATGCACCCAGACAGAAGCCAAACAACGCAAAGTGTCCATCAATGGACTGACTAACTAATTGGCCGTGTCGCGGCTTTTGTGGTCAGATTAACACCTGATGGACATATATATTAGATGTATTGTACAAAAAGTTTCCATGATCGCTGCTAATTTGTCTCAATTGAGCTTTATCAATTGATTGCATACAATTCAATTGAACCTGACAGATGAAACCACTAAGCAGTCAAATCGACAAAAAAGTGCATCGGGTTTTGTCTGAGAGTCTGTGTCCCAACAGAGAAAATTATGCAGGGTTCGCGTGTCGAGCAGCGAAAGCAGGTCGTTATTTCAATTCACTTCGCTGCGACAACATCGCGGATAAACGGATAATCCAGCCTTTTATGAGCATGCGTGGGTGCGAACAGTTACGCACCTTTTCTAATAGGTTATGAATGTGTGCGAAAGAAGCAGGTAAATTGCTACCGGGTCACGAAGACCCTTGAATGTGTGCGAAAATAGCAGCAACACTCTATCCTTGTCTATTTGTCTGCAGGCTGGCACTCGATATTTAATTTGTTAGGTTATGGTCCTGAATTGTAACCTTTCGTATTGACTGCTTAGTGATAAAACACAGCCACTGGATTGGCAAATATATGCGTTACTAACTTACGTAAAATACACATAAATATTTGTGGCGCTGATCAGCAATAGCTGTGGACATAAATCCTTAATTCATTTTCCAAACAATTGCCTCAATAAATTTGACTGGCATAAACCTTGGCCTGTCGACACATTTCCCATAGATTTTTGGGACCCTGTGGCCCCGATTAGCACCTGCGGAGTTTCGGGGGCTTGGAAAAACACCACTAATTGTAAATTCAATGTCATTGAGGCGGTTAACAATTCTTACGATAACTCCAAGCACCCATAAAAAATATAGATAAAAGCGGTATATAAATCGTAAGTAACAGACAGAACTAAGTAACTTGGTTGTGGCATTTCCTAATTTAAGAGACTAAAAGAGCAATAATTCAAATTCTAGACTAGATTAGTGTGTGCAATGTCATTTTTATGCTACTAAGGAGCAGTAAACATTTAAGCACAGATTTTTTTTAATGTAGCGCGTTGCAGGGTAGCTTCTAGTCGAGCCTTCTAGATTAGAGAAGAATGCTTTTTTATTCTTTTGCGCCTTGTTTAGCTAGACAATTTGTTAGACACGGCGTATGCGCTATTTGCCCTAAGTAAGCGAATTGGTTTTGTGTATGTTGTATTTCATTATCACATTTCAATTGGCATCGCTGTAAAGTTCCATTGCTATTTGAGTATCTATTTCTATGTCTATCCAACTATCTGTACCTAGAGAATTGCATCTATCGTTTCGTATAAGAAGCAAAATTACCATATTTGCTTGACATTGGCGAACAAGCTGCATTTTAATTGCCCATTGCACTCTGCGACTGGAGTGGCCTATTGCGAGTCTGTGCCACCCGTTCCAGCCATGTCAGCTGCCTACATTCACTCTTGACGTCAACCGATTCGTCGTTTTCTATATGTCATTTACCATTTGTCAAATGTCGAGCTGAGCGCTTTTTGATAAGAGCCGTTGATAATGCAGTGTACAGATTCATAATTTCGGGGGGCGCTGGTGGACTTTGTGGGTGTGTTGTATCCTGTACGCGATAAGATCACATGATTAGATTGACTATTATTATTCAGTCACAAACTACAAATGACAAATTAAAGTACCTTACTAAATTCAGCTCACATTTAAAAAAGCATGTGACATATTTGCTTCTATTTTTAGCTATTTGACTTTCAGAATAATACGAAGCGTGTCCCATTTCAACCGACAGTTTATTCCTTACAAAATAATTCAAGTGGCGATAAGCCACTTATGGATTACTGGTAAGTTATTTCTTTTGCCTTTTGCTGTAATTATAACCCAATTAAGTGCCATAAAAATCTGCCAAAAATCCACTCATATTTAAAGGCAGATTAACTGATAAGGCTGCCTCCAATCACAGCGAACGTGTCGAAAAACGTGTCACCTTTTTTTGGCCAACGCTTATCAGCAGAAAATTCCCCTCTGCAACCCGCTAACACCCCATTCAAAAAAAATTTTAATGCTTAGCTAACTAAATAATTAAACATTTGCTCCTCAGTGCTGTCGCCATCAAATACAGAATTTTGAATTTTGCAAGAGATAAGAGCTGTTTGTTTTCGCTCGAAAATGAAAATCTCATTTGATAAGCATAAATAATTTGCTGAAATATTTGCTTATAGTTGATAACTGAAGACCTGAATTTGGCTTCTTAATGGTCTAATTTGTTGGAGAGATCTGTGCTCAAAGTGCATCCGGGCCAAATTTGTTTGTCATGGATTGTGTAATCCAAATATAATCGCGAATAAATTTTACGATTGTCTGAATGTTGTGAAAGTCGGGGTTATGTCATAAACAAATAGTTGTTTTTATTTCTAAAGGGAAAGAGATGGAAATGGGAGGGGTACTTTTAATAGATTCTATATTATAGAGTATACTGAGTGTGAGTAGTTTATCAGCAGCGCTTGAGTCTTGACCCCGACAGCGGCTTAAAGCTTATCAGCAGAGAGCGAATACTTAGGGCTGATCATATGCAAATGAGCCAAGTGGAAAGTTGTACTACATACATTGAATCGTATCTGACCGATACCAGCTGGATCTGTTGGCTGCAACAAAGACAACTGGAAATGGAATGTGACTAATTTTCGATTATTACAAATTCGTACGAAGAACAAAAACCCATTACGCAGAGAACCTAAAAGAGCGAGAGAGAGAGATAGAGACAAGGAGTTGGAGAGGAAATGAGAGGACGAGGGCGGGGAAAAGGTAGAAGAAGAGTGCAGGACTGATAACTCGTTGTTGTCGCTGTGTTGCTCTTGTTTACATATTGGCCGGTAAATACAAGAGCCAACAGAGAAAGAGTCAGAGAGAGAGAGAGAGAGAGAGAGAGCAGGCAACACACACACACACACACAGAGGCAAGCATATGCCCACATATACATGGCAGCGTGTTCGGGTTTTACTGATAGCAAACAGCAACAACTAAATGGAAATGGAATTCACGCGATACACATGTGTGTGCGACAACAGCAACAACAACAGCAACAACAACAGTAACAGAAACAGAAACAGAGTGACAGATACTTTGACTGCGACTGCGACTGCGGCAGCAGCAGCGAACTCTCTCGACGTCGCAACAGCCACAAAACACGAGCGGCCGAGCGAGCGATCATATTTATAAAAGAATCGCCGCGGCAAGTATTTCAAGCAGTCGCAGTCGCTCGCTAGAACAAACCAAAACCCAAAAATACGCGTAACACGCTCTAGTGGCCAAAAGTATCTGTATCTGTAGCTGTAGCTGAGTCTGAGCATTCTGCAGTAACTCACTGTATCATTTGTAGCTAAAAGCAAAACGCGTGTTCGCAAGTAACAGAGACAAAGAGACAAAAAAAGCATTTACAAAAAAAATCTCACATCCGTATCCGATAAAGCGAAATTTAAATACGTCAATACAACTCGAGTGGAGCAGCAGCTCAAGCCCAACACTGATTTTTCGTATCGGTGTCGCGTTGTGCACATGTGCTCCAGCTAAATGTCGCAACACGTTGTACAAAAAATCGAAGAAAACTAAAATTTCCGCTGCCAGCAACTCCGCAAGAGAGTGAGACAGAGACAGAGAGAGAGATCTCTAATTGTGGATTAAAGAAAACCCGCGACGCACACATGACCACCACTTTGAATATGGTGAAAACTGGGAAATGGTATGGTAAGTACCACAAACAACAAAAAAAAATGAAAAAAAAAAAAAATTAAAGGTTAAATTTAATTTGAATTTAAATTCTTAGTAGAGCGCTTATCGCTCTGCTCTACTATTTGCCAAAGCGTGAACGTGCCTTGCTGTATTTATATAAGTCTCCCGTCGTAACAGTAAATAAAAACAAATAAATAAAACAGAATTTAGCTTGTTGCCGGAAACAGCTGCAACCCCAACAGCCGTCATCCCCCCGCTGCAACAACCAAGTGGAGCCTTCAAAGCTGCGGCTTTTTGCATATATGTACATGTATCTAATGTACATTGATTCAACTATTTGTATCTACAGTTCGAATAATGCATCTACAAAAGCCTTATAAAGCAAATGACGCGAACGTTAATTGCATTTGAAGTTTGCAATTCTTTGAAATATGGCTAAAAGCGTCAAGAATTTTGTGATTTACGAACACTAGCCGCAAATCATACATACATATATACAAACAATATGTATATACATATTGTTATGTATGTGCTTGCGTTTAAAACGACGACCTCCACTGCAGCTCATCCAAAAATATTTCTCAACTGCAATTGCAACTCTTTGCCGCAAAAAAAAAAAAAAAACTCTCGACTGAAATCTTCAAGTTAACACAAAAAGAAGGAAAAAAACGAAATAAATTCAATCTTATACGTTTTTAGCTGACGAATAAATTTTTAGCACGCTCAACGAAAATGATAAAAATAAACAAAATAAAAAAGTGTTTTGTTGGCGCAAGGGGCGGTTCAGTGGGGGCAGTCAGGCAACAGAACAAGAGGCAGAATTCAGCTTTTTCTTGCTGCTTTTTTTATTTGATACACAAGCGGGTGCCAATGAAACTGAAAATTTAAATTAGCAACTAAAGATATTGTGTAAATACTTAATACCAAATACTTAAACTCTGATCAAATGATGCGGCTGTAACGAAGCTTATCTAAGAGAGAGAGAGAGAGAGAGAGGGAGAATGGGTGCGAAGAGTGAGATCACGTCTGACCTTAATACTTGCGTACAGAAACCATTAACAGTAAATTAAATATTCCAATTAAATTTACAGCTGTCGGTTAGTCAATATATTAAAATATTACGACTTGGTAAATACTTTTATAAGCGGGTCTCGTGAGGCGTCACACGCAGGTCCACAAATATATATTTAAAAGGCCCTGCTGCATCGGTGAGTCGTCGTAATAATTATCTAATCTGATAGACTGACATACTATATAGCAAACAAAAAATAAACCAAAACTTAGTATGTAGGTTTACATACATATATACAATATGATTTCTTGTTGTTATTGTTCCAATTTATCGTGCTCGTTATGGCAGTACAGTTATTGGTGCCGTTATCGGTTATCAGCACTTGGAGGTTTGTTGATTTGTTAGTGTGTTAAACGCCGTGTCCTTCGATCGCCACCCAATTATCGCATGACCATGAGCTGCACCAGTATCAATACTCCACATATATATATATATATTTAGCTCAAATGTATACTAAGTGTACTTACCTCCATGGGAGTACTGTAGAACCTCAGATTGATAATCAATCAAAAATCAACTTTCATGGCAGCACATAAATGTTTTATTGATTGGAAATTTGTTGCACTTTCATAAAACAGCGCAAATAATTAATTTGCTAATGTTGCTCTCCCCCTCTCTCTCTCTTAAGAGTGTGTTAATTAACTTTTAAATAGACGCAAGATAGGTGACTAAAAAACCACGAGCAAGTCAACAGTATGTGGATCATAAATTGTTGCGGCTACACCTCTCCAACAAAGCGGGTCTGCGAAGCAAGACATGTCGGGCAGGGGGGGAAAACAACCATTGCGCAAATGAATGAAAAAAACGTGTCACATGTGAAATAAAAAAAAAAAAAAAATGTATATAAAGAGTTTCACAGTTCCATTAAGTGATTCAGCTCAACAGTCCGAGAAAGACCCAGAGACACCGAGAGTGAGCGAGTCGGGGAGAGTCTCTGCAAATTGGTAAAGTCTCAAAGTTCAAGCGTCGATTCGTCGATTCGTCGAATCGCGTCATTTTATTTTTGGCTCAACAATTGTTAATTATTGAGTCGAGTTAATAATTATTGATAGACACTTCGACTGCTGGCAATGGTTGTTGGGCTTTTGAGAAAACGCTGTGGGGCAGTTCAATAGACGCAATTACCTTGTAAGGCCACGTTGCAAGGTTGCAAATTGGTGTTGTTGTTGTGCAACATTTGTTCAAAACAGCTGCAACAAGAACTAAGTCTAAGCCCATTTATGGCAAGTGCGAGTCTAAAAATAAAAACGAGATTGAGCTCGGACCACATAACTAAAATTAAAACAAGTAATAAGTCGACAGTCGCACGGAGACGACTACCTCATACACTGTTTTACCGTTTATTGATTTTTAGTGGCTCTTAAAATGTTTTTGATAACGTATTTTGAGATTTTTTCGGCAACAGAAACTTAACTTTTAAAGTGGCTTAAATAAATATTTAAAATTTTAAGTCTGATCATTGGCATAAGCAATATACTCTCTTCGATTTGAGAACAGAGTATGCTTGAACAAAATTCGCCGTTTCATTAAGCCAACAGCTGTGTTCGGTGGCCAATAAACTGACATCTGCACATGGCTATCGGCTGGCTGCCTCCGAGAGAGATCGTCACGTGCGGCTGCTTTGGGTCGAACGATCGGCAGCAATGCGCCTTCAGGTAGGGCAAGCGGGAGGAGGGCGTCCGATCCGATGCGAGGAGGTGGTCGCGTGTGGCTTTAGTTGGTAGCTGATAGCTGGTTTTCGCTATGGGTACAGCACCGTCGGCTGATGTGTTGCACTTCATTGAGGCGCGCAGGTCTCACGAGTAATTTACATTCACGAGTGGGCGTTGCATATGTGTGTGTGTATATATATATGTGTGTGCGTGTGTGCATTGTGTGTGTGAGCAGCCACAACAAGATTTTGACACAGTGTTTTATAAATAAACGCGCCCCACATACAAGCAATCCAAAGAGGCTTACAAAGGTGGAGCAAGAGCGAGAGATAGAGAAAGAAAGATATTGAGAATGAGAGAGTGAGATAAAGAGCGAGAGAGACAGAGATAGTGAGAGAAGGAATGCTCGTGTCTTGGCATTGATAAGAGCGCCACACGTTTCTCAAGTTGCGCCGCGGAGAGCAGCAGAGCTGCTAACAAATTTCCAACTGTTTAATGGCAATTCTCAACAACAAATTTTGAATTGCGAATTTGGAAAGAGAACACAAAGAAACAAGAGAGTGGAAGAATTTGAATATTTTTAAAATTTTTACTATTGGATTTCGGCAGTCATGCTAATTTGCAAATTTGTTCAGCTCATATTTTTGCAAGCAAGAATAATAAAATTGATTGATTGGCGTTTGGTTATTTAAAAAAAAAAAATACATTTTTATTTATTTTGGACAGCAATCAAAGTGCACCAAGAAATATATATTTTATCAATTGGCTAAAGTAAAGAATAATTTAAAGAAAATAATGGTGACTTTTTATTTTTGGTAGTTCTTTTTTTTTACATTAAATATTCTTAGCTAATCAACCGTGTTTATGATTATGTTGCAGACAAAATCATTGGCGTGCGGCACGTGCAATGCATCCTGTGCTTCTTCTGCCTGTCCCTGGCGTATGCGTGGCGAGTCAATCTCACCGTCGCCTTGGTGGCCATGTCCGAGCGGTCAAACCAAACAGGACTGGATGAGGATGTCAACGAGGGGGTAGGTGTTCTTAGCAATGAGGGAGACTGGGGCGGAGTTGTGCTTAAGACGTGTCTTATTTCTTTCCTTGCAGAATTATAACTTTACGGAGTCTGAGAAATCGTATATGCAGAGCAGCTTTTTCTTTGGCTACATTGTGACCCAGATCCCTGGCGGTTATATTGCTCAACGCTATGGTGCCAAGACGTTACTGATGCTGGGACTCTCAGCCTGCGCAATTCTAACACTCCTTATGCCGCTCTCCCTGAAGGTGGGCGGCTGGCAGGGGCTGGTGGCACTACGCTTCCTGGCGGGCTTAACACAGGGCGCAGTGCATCCGGCCACGCATTCGCTGCTGTCCAAGTGGGCGCCGGCCAATGAGAGGGGCCTGATGAGCACCATTTGCTATTCGGGCTCACAGTTTGGCACGATCATAACGCTGGCCACAAGTGGTTATGTTGCTCACTCCTTTACCGGATGGCCGGGCATCTTTTATTGTGGCGGAGCATTTGGCTTCCTCTGGGTGCTCTTCTGGTGGCGCTTCGCTTCAAGCACACCGGAAACACATCGTAGCATTACGCGTGAGGAGCTCAAGTACATTGAGGAGACACGGTCGGTGGGGAAAATGCAGGATGCACGCAAAATGGCACCAACTCCGTGGGGCAGCATCTTTACCTCGATGCCGTTCCTGTCGCTGCTCATCGTTCACTGCACTCACATGTGGGGCTTCTGGACGCTGCTCACACAGATTCCCAGCTATATGAAGAACATCTATGGATTTAATATCGAGTCCAGTTCGCTGCTCTCCTCGCTGCCCTACGCTGTCATGATGTTACTGAGCTTCTTCTTCGTCTGGCTGTCCAAGGTGCTGCAGAATCAGAAATCTCTGTCGCTCTCCTTCAATCGAAAGTTCTTCAACTCAGTCGGTCATTGGATTCCAATGCTCTCTCTGATTGCTTTGGGCTATTTGCCCCCACAGAATGAGCATTTGGCTGTGGCGCTGCTTACCCTGACAGTGGGCATTAGTGCAGCCACCTATCTGGGCTTCCAGGTCAACCATATCGATCTGTCGCCCAACTATGCGGGCACAATGATGGGCCTTACGAATGCGGCGGCTAATGTCATGAGTGCCCTGGCACCACTCGCTGTCGGTCATATCGTCAAAGATCCGGTAAGTGAACTATCTATCAGAATTCTGGGTACAGGACTGATACTAAAAGAACTAAAATACTCAGTTTTAATATCTGTTTATACCCTGTTGTTAATTAGTTATTTGAAAATAATTTAATTAATTATTTATTCGATATAATTTTGCAGAAAAATGTAGACGAATGGCGTACGGTATTTTTCTTGGCGGCCTTCTTCTATTTCATTGGAAATCTGCTGTTTGTGGTGTTTGGCCGCACCGACATTCAGTGGTGGGACTCGCCAGAGACTGTCGATGAGGAGAGTGTGGAGGCCGGTGTGCCCTTGGCTTCAGATCAGCAGAATGGACAGAATGCAATTGCCAAATCTTAAGCAGAACAGCGGCTGATTTAAGACATCCTCATGCTAAGTTGACTAAATATGGAAAACATTAGTTTTGCATGAGGTTGTCCTAGTTGTTGTTTTCTTGAATTAAGTGCTAAATTTGTAAGACAATAGCTGTAAATTAGTTGGTATAAGGTACAAGAGCGGAAATTGCCATAATGACGATCGCGTGCTTCCATTAGCGATATTAATAACAACATATGATAATTGTTTAGTTTATAGGCAGCATAAATTATTATTTGCAGTATTTTCCTACAGTGTACATAAAACAATACAAAAAATACAAATGGTAAAGTAACAAAGGAAAACTAAACAAGAAAGGAAATAAAACAAAACGAAAAAAAGCTTAAGGATAAAATTCTAGTTGACAATGTAAATAGCTTAAGTAACTAATTACGCCGCTCTATTAATTGTTATGTTTTAAATTGAAACTATACCTTAACTATCATAGTTATTATTCATTAGTTAATTAGTTAAATTAGTAATAAACAAACAACCAACTTGTGATGTACGAAAAAGAAAAGAAATGAACTAAAAATGGCAAAAAGAAGACATACATATACGTATAAATATATAAAGTCGGCTACTGAACCAGCCTGCAGATTTGTATACAAATCAAACCAACAAAATCGTTAGTCTTTTTGCTTCGAGTACTTTTTGAATTTGATAACGTGCCAATCGATAGACGCGACTATCGGTAAGCAAACACAGCCACACTATTTATCCAGCTGTGTTTGCTGCCCGATAGCTTCGTAGCGATAGCTGCTTCTATCGCATTCCCACAGCAGCGCCAAAACAGCTGTTTGCTGACCAGAGCAAAGTAAGCACAAAAGCAAAACGCAACGTAAGCAGCGGCGCAGCTACCCATTTAAATTTGTGTTTGTTAACAGCGTCGCCTTATCAGTTGCGCGAAATGCTTAGAAGTGCAAGCGACGCCATTGCCAACAAAACAAAGCAACGGCAATAATCCACGAGAGGCACCCACAATAATGGTTCTGCGATGTTTTGAGTGCTGCAGTCGCACAGGCTATGACAGTATTGGCAACACAGGTGAGCGATCACTATTGCTGCAGTGTCAGTCATTCAATTTGTGATAATTTTCGTGGCATAATGCGTGTATAAAGGTACGGAAGTATTTTAGGGCAGTAAACTAGAGACTCGAAAAGTGTAAAAAGTAGTCGTGTCTACGTCAACGTGATTCCCAGAACGAAAGTCTATGAGAGATAACCTTTTCAAGGGCTTGAGCTAAGGAACAAAGTCTTAAAACTACTGCTTTAGAAAATTAAATTTACTAAATTACTGATGAAATTCTTCGAACATCAAACTCAACTTTTGTCTTAATTTTCAAATTTAAAAGTTTCTACAATTGAACAGCTACAATTACATTTCAAGAATCGATGTTTTGGAGTCGAAAAGTTCGTGTTTTTTGTACTCTAACTATATATCTTCTAGTATCAATGTAAATCATAATTTTCTCACAGTCTTAAAGTAACAGACTACATATTATCATTTTAAACTTACTGTTGAATAGTTGTACTAAATATTGGTTGAATAGAGAATATAGAAGTGTTCATCACTTAAAAAATTAAGTTAAATTCTCCACTATTATTATTTCAATAGTAATTCAACTGGAAACAGAGCATAACACAATCAATCAAATAAATATAATTATAATTCGTGTTTACTCTTGCAGGACCACGTTTTGGAGTGCGCCATCTGCAATGTATTTTGGTATTCTTTGGCCTAGCTGTGGCATATGGAATGCGCGTCAATTTATCGGTGGCCATTGTGGCTATGACGGACAAGAATGCGACGAATCCAGACTTTCCCGAATTGGATTGGGATGAGAGCATAAAGTCGTATCTGCTGAGCAGCTTCTTTTGGGGCTATGTGGTGACACAGGTGCCTGGCGGCTATATATCGTCCATATTCGGAGCGAAATATATGATCTTCTTTGGAGTGTCCATTTGCTCCTGCTTGGCACTGCTGACACCCTACATAGCGCTCACTGGTGGCTGGAAAATGGTTATACTGTTGCGCGCCACTCAGGGTCTCTGCCAGGGCGTCATCTTTCCATCCACACATACATTCCTCTCGAAGTGGGCGCCGGCCGACGAGCGCGGACGCCTGGTCGGCTATTGCTATTCGGGCTCACAGTTTGGCACCGTGGTCATGCTCTCTGTGAGTGGATATATTGCGTCCTCATCGCTGGGCTGGCCGAGCATATTTTACATATCCGGTTTGGCGGGCATCCTGTGGTCCCTGATCTGGTTATATTTCTGCGCCAGCACGCCAGCGCAGCATGCCACAATTACGCCCAATGAGCGACGCTACATTGAGACCTCGGGCCAGTTGCGACGCGCTTCGGATGCGGGCCGCGAGGAGTTTGAACCACTTCAGAATCTACGCACTCCATGGTGGAGCATTTTAACTTCGCTACCATTCCTATCGCTGCTTGTGGTCCACTGTGCCAACAATTGGGGCTTCTGGACGCTGCTCACTCAGATTCCGTCGTTCATGAAAAACGTGCTGGGCATGGACATCAAGAACAATGGACCGCTCTCGGCGCTGCCTTATCTTCTCATGATCATACTCACCTGCGGCTTCATTTGGCTGTCGGATGTGCTGAAGCGACGAGGCAGTACAGTGTCTCTTAGCTTTTCGCGCCTTTTCTTCAACTCGCTGGGCATGTGGCTGCCCATGTTGGCACTGCTTGGGCTGGGTTTCATCACGAAAGGAGAGGGCAATGTGAGGCTGGCAATTGCACTGCTTTGCTTGGCGGTGGCAACCAACTCCGCTTGCTATTTGGGCTTCCATGTGAATCACATCGATCTGTCGCCCAATTTCGCTGGCACTTTGATGGGCATCACGAACTGTGCAGCGAATGTGATGAGTATTTTAGCGCCGCTGATTGTGGGACTGATTGTCAGAGATGAGGTAAGTTGGCCACGTCAATTGGTAGTTGACGTAACTAATCCTTTTGTTGTCTTGCAGACAAATCCTTCGCAATGGCGCATTGTTTTCTACATCACCTCATTTGCCTACTTTTTCGGCAACTTGGTATTCATCGTCTTTGGACGCTTCAATGTGCAGTCCTGGAATCGCCCGGGTGCACTGCAAGAGCGCGCGCCCAGGGATGCGGCTGTGGTTAGGGATGTGGATGAGGAAGCTGAACGGGCACCTCTAATTGATTCCTAAATAATCGAATTTACCATATTTGGTGTGAGCGCATGTAACTGATGTACCTAATTGTTTGGTATTATACGGAATTGATCGTCGCTATTTTATGTTATACTACAATATAGAAACTATTACAATTGCTAATTATACATGACAAATTATTATACACCTATTTAATAAATATGAAACGCTTTTTGTGTGCTTATCGAGAAATAGTTATCGACATGTCGGTTTTGTTATGTCTCCCACTTATCTAATCGTAGTTCGGCGCCCATTTAATATTTTTTTTATCTTTTAAAAGAAATATTTTTACATACAACATAAATTGCAGAATTACTTCCTTATGTATGTAGAATTTTTATATATTATATGTATTGCCAATATTCTGACTTAGTTGTATATAATATTTTCAAAACAATATGTTTCTACAGTTCGTAAAATTTCTGTTATTTTGATTTTAGATTTCTCAATTAATTATTTACATATCGTATAGATAATACTATATGTATATTAACTTCCATTTAAAATCATTGCGTAAGACTGGCTCTACATACTACGGCATACTAAGTTCACGTTATGGTTGTGCGACCTAAAAATCACTTGGAAGATTGAATTGTGGCTGCTGGTTTTTAATTTTATTAGTTATACACAAACTAAAACTAAATCACATTTAAAGACCTGTTTAACAAAATATAGAACATTAAGCATATCACTTGCATATAAAGTCTTGGCCAATTGCCTTGTAGAAGAATACTGTAATTTTATTATACCATTGCAGATTTGTGACTTAATATCACAAAAGCCAATATTATCGATTGACATTTAAAGGTATTGGAAAGGAATATGAACAAAAACGTCAAATTCTTGTTAGCTTTGAATGGTTGAGATATAAATTAATTTTCATAAACCTGCGACCTGCTGAAAACTTGAAAAGTATTGATTGTTTTGAGGAAATCGCGATAGGTTGCGAATTTTTCGTAATGTTGTGGGTCCTCTCTAGATCCAAAAGAATACGGCAGAGATATAGCCACCCTTGCCCCCCCTGTACGCAACTTGATTTTATTATGTAACGATTTCGATTGTTTATTTGTTAGTTCTCATTATTATATTGTACAAATCTTATGCTGCCTATGTGGTATTATGTATTAAGTAAGAGTATTCTATTCTACTAATTTATTTGAACTACTACATTTACTACAAATTTCGAATACATATAGAATATGATAATTAAGTACATATATAAACATATATATGTAAATATTTATAAATCTCTATTCGCTTAGTCCTTAAAAGATATTCGTTTAGTTAAAGCTAAGTAATTACTAGCGAAATTGTGGCGGAGAAGTGGAAACTTTGGAGCATTTTGTGCTGTGCTGTGCTGACTACGCGATCCGGTCAAAATGCAGGCGTAGCCTCTCGTCTCGATGTCCTGCCCATGTCTCGATGTCCTTATATGTATTTACATGTGGAGCATTTGGGCTCCCTCTACGCTCAGTGCAGCTTGTGATTGGAGGGCAGATCCTCGGAGCGTATGCAGCGGCCGCGATAGCAAATCTCTGTCTCGGAGGTAACTTTGGTTGAGGTGGACGTCGCATAGACCACATGCTCCATTAGATCCTTGTGGAAGTTGTCCCTGGTGGCAGCAGTACTGCTAGCCGGCATCTCTGTGGCTGCCAGCGTGCTGCTGTCTGTGGGCGTCACTGGCTTCGTCCGCTTGATACTCGTGTACTCCTGACGACGTCTGCCCACAGCCGCCAGTGCACCAGCGGCCGCCTCATCATCGCTCTCCTCGATGGCGAACAGATCGTGCAGCTGTTGTCGCACCTCCGAGAAGATGCTCGGCTGCGTTTCCAAATCATCCACATCGGCAGCGGTGTCCATGCGACGGGTGGCGCTCTCCCCACTCATCGCGGGCGTTGTCGCCAGGGTTGTCAGATCCGGTGTCCTGGCGGTGGTCACCTCGTACTCCTCGGGTGTGCTGGGCGCGGCTGCTGTGGTGGTTACCATCTCAGCCTCAGCGACAGTTGTTGGCTCCTCGGTAGTTGGCGTCAGCGGTGTTGTCGTCTTCTGCTTCTCCTCCGTTTCAGCGTTGGTGGAGTAAAGCGAATTGTAGAGTTGTGGAGCCAGATTTTGTGATTCGGCTGTCTCGAAATTCTCGCCATTATCTGTGCCGCTCGAGACGCGCGATTTCTTCCACTTGCCACGCCTGTTGATGCGTCCAATGGTGCTGCTGGTGGGCAACTCCGTGACCAGCTCCTCGGGCGCCTTGCCCATTACCTCCTCTAGTAGCTCCGCAAACGACTTCTCGGGTCTACAATGAAAAGAAAGGGTATTAGATTTGTCCATTTAATAGTACAGCTGTGCTCGAGCTCACTTCAAGTTGGGCGCCATGAGAGAGGGCGTCGTTCGCTGTCCAGCGGATCCACCAAGGTTGGCAGCTACGTTGAACTCGTAGGTTTCCGGTTGATCCGTGGGTCCAGCCGTCACAATCTCTGGTTCATTCTCAAAATTGTGTGATTCACTCTTGCCGGAGCCATATTTGGGATTAAGTGGCTTGAAATTGTTTGTGTTGCTCGCACTGTTGCTGTTGACCGTCTCTGACGCTGGTGACCATTGAGACTCCTGTCCCTCCAGCTGGAAGGGTTGCTTATAGCGACGACGTGGCGTCTGTGGTGCTTGCTGAAAGTGAACAATTAGTAATTGAGTTTTTAAGAGCAGCTGCTTACTTACCTCTTTTACCTTCTCGGGCTGTTCCTGATGGTAGCGACTTAGTTTCCGCAGATGCTGTCTCGGAGTGACGGGTTCCGCTGCCTCCTCGGGCTCGGCTGTGGACGAGGCGGGATGCGCGGGACGACGCTGGCGTTGACGCACCTTGACCACCCGACGTGGCGGCAGGCGAGAGCGAATCTGTAATAAGGAGCAGTATTTAAGTTATTATGGAATTAACAACGAGTTGGTAAAGATGCATACGGATGGGCGCTCCTCTGAAGGCGTTGTGGTGGTCACAGATGGCTCCGTTGTTGTGGTTGTGCGCACTCTGGGATAATTGCGACGGATGAAGGGCGAACGACGCGTCGTTGTTGTCACAGGCGCCTCAGTGGTTGTCCTTATGGTGGTGCTGGTAGTAGTGGTGGTAGGTGGTGTTGTTGTTGCCAGTGTCGTGAAAATGGGGCTCACTTCGTTGCGGACAATGGCCTCTGTGGGATTGAGGTCCTCCTGGTTGGGAAAGTAGCCGGGTCCATAGTTGTCCTTTGAGAACTCATTGTAGTGTTGTGCTATCTGCATGGGCTCCAGCTCTAGGCTGGGTGGATAGGCGGATCCCTGCTCGCCCTGGTCGATGCTATTGCTGGGCGTGACAGTGTAAACCTGTTGCGACTCCGACGCGGGTCCCTCGGTGCTGCCCACATCGTAGGCACCGGGTATGGCCGTGGGACTGGTGGGACGACGGGATGGCGCCTTGAACACTGGATAGTTCTGATTCAACACATCGCGTTGGTATTCCAAATCCTGATCCACACTGGGCTTGTCATTCTTCGAACCCTTGTGGTGCTTCTTGCGGGTCTTGAGCGTGTGACGTTCCTCATTGGTAGGCTGATAGCGAATGCGATTTGGATTGCGCAGCAGAGGATTACGCGAGGTGGCCGGACGTCTTGTGGTGCTCGGAGATTCCTCGACATTATCGGCATTGCCTCTGTTGCCATAGGGACGACGAATGCGATGCGTTGGCTGCTTGGAGCTGCTATCGGACTCAGAGTACGATACCGATGAGGTCGTCACCACCTTGGTAACTGCTGGTTTGCGAGTACGCAACACTGGACGGCGAGTGGGACGCGTTTCCGGCTCGGGTTCGCTGAGTGGGGTCGTTGGGGGAGCGAGCTTGTCCTTCTCCTGCAGATTGTTGACCAGACCGGGAATATCAGGTGTCAACTCAGGGAGTTCGGAGGGTATATGATACGGATTCGGTTCGTACTCCACATTGCTGCTGTCCAAGACCTCGTTCTGATTATAGCTGGGTCGATGATTGATTGGCGCCTGCTGCTCAACATTGTATCCAACATCGGACGTGGTCACGGGCGTATAGAGGCTCAAGCGGTGCTTGGTCTTTTGAGTCGTTGTGGGCAATGGGACATCGTAGTCCGGAGAAGTGGGCGTGTATTGCAGTTGTTCGAAAGGTGGATTTGTGGTTATTGGTCGCTGACGGAAGGCATCCTGTTGGCGGAAATACTGCTTCATGCGGTGCTCCTCCTGCTGCACAGTACTTAATGTGGGCGGGCGCGTTGTAAGGCGTGGCAGCTGTTCCGGTGCAAGCTGTGGCGCTGTCTCGAACTGCGGATAGAGTTGGCCATTTGAGCTGGGGAACTCCACCTGTGGTCGCGAGCCGTAGGTGAAGAGTGTCTGGGGTGTAGCTGTGGTTGATGTTGAGGTGGTCGAAGTGGTTGTGGTGGTGCTGCTGGTTGAGCTGCTCGTAGAGGGGCTGGCCTTTGTGCTGAGCGAGCTGAAGAAGTCATCGCCACCGATTTGATTGAGCGTGTCGAAGGGATTTGGAGTCTTGGCGGGTGCCCGATAAACGGGCTGCTCTACGGCGACATGCTGAGGTCGCTTCTTCTTATGGCGCTCCTGCTTGACGGTATGCTTGGGTGGCGGGGCAGCGCCCTCCTGATTACCATCCTGCACATAGTAGTAGCTGAACTTGTTGCCACGCGTGGGCGCCGGTCCCGCTTGTGTGGTGCTCTCAAAGGGATTCCGTGTGCTAGCCGGTGGCGTGGCATAAGGACGCTGTGTGCGCAGTGGTTGCTCCTGAACGGAGGCACTATTCTCCTTGGCTCGGTTGATAACAATGGAGCCGACATGCGGCTCAGGCAGTAGAATCTTATTGAAGCCATTGGGCGTGCGATAGCTGAGTGGTGCCACAAAGAACGAGACGTCGCCGAGATCTCGAGAGTGCGTCAGCTGCGAGAGGTACGGCAGATCGAACTTCACATAGCCATCTGGTATTGGCATGCCGGCGGGTCCTACAAAAATGTCGGGTGTCTGTTTCGTAGGCGCATCAATGACCGAAATGGAGCGAGCATTGCGCAGGGCAGCAACCACATCGGATTGGGTGGGTCGCGCATTGGGACGCACGAGGAACATGGCTAGCGGTGGCTGATGAGCCTTCGGCTTAGGCTTGGCCGTAGTGAACTGGGATTGAGCCTGAGCCTGTGGCTGCAGCTGTTGTCCGAAACTCTGGAAGATGTGCTGTGGCTGTGTGGTCGTGCTGGTGCTGGTGCTGGGCCGTGTGGTGGTACCGGAGCTAAAGTAATCATTGCCTACACTCGGATCCTGTGTGTAGAACTGATTGATCTGATAGGGATTGACAGCGGGCAGGCCAGCGTTGACATTGAACTTGTTTACCTCAAAGTTGCTGCTCGAGCCGAGACCCGAGGAGCCCTGAGACTGTTGACGCTGCTGATTGTACAGGGTATCATAGGGTACATAAAGCAGTTGCACCTCCTGCTGATTGTTAACAGACGATGCTGCCGACGGTGCCGACTGCTTGTTTAGGCCAAACAACCTTTCCGGTTCGGGATCCACGGGAAACACTTGGGGTGTAACGCTTTGCAGGGAAGCCTGGGTGGGTAAGGGTTTTCCATGTGTCTTCAGAGGATGTACATCCTGTATGTAGTTCTGCTGGTGCAGAGGCTTGCTCAATGGTTTCTGGGGCAGCGTTTGAAAGTCGGAGAAACGCTGCTGCCCCTGCTGCCCGAAGAGTGAAGGTGGACTGAAAAGAGAGGACGGTGCAGGTAGGCCAGACCCACCAAAGGAATGCTGGATCTGATATCCTGTTTGCAGTGTTGGTGGCGCATTCGCCTGATTGCCATCGTTGTGGAAGGGCATCTCGAACTTGAAGAACGACTGCGAGGTGGGCTCCTGCCCAATCGAACTGCTCTTTAGAGGCGGTGGTCCCTGGTGGCGCAACGGCAACGCCTGCGGTGCTCCATTCGAGTAACGTTGGAAATTAAATGGAAAATCAAATTGCCCCCCAGTTGGCTTGCTCAGATCGCCAAAACGAGCGCTGGGCGGAAAGGATTGCGAATAGGTCAGAACGCGTCCATTGCCTGAGCGATCTTTGCTACTGTCATCCAGTGGCTGCGCCAGCGGCACCCAGTCCAAGGAATCCGTATCGGGACTACCAATAGATTCCAGCTGTCGCGACCACTTCGTGGAGGATTCCTGCTGCGTCTGCGCATAGGTGGCCGTGGCCAACAGGCCAAGCCAAACGACTAAGAGTTGCATGCGTCGCTTCATAGCCAAAGTGCCTGGAATGGAGAAGAAAAAGATGGGGAAAGGATTAATTAGGTGTTATATGTGTGTAGTAGATGGACTCAGCTACGGGCGGGATTGGAGCTGTCTTCTCCACCAAATTGTAATACTCCCATCTTGCTAACTAGTGTCATCAATTTGGGAGATGTAGCGACGAGTATTTAATTATAGTTATTACAGGTTAGATAATTGTGATTACTTTTGGCCTCCTCATCTATCCCAATTTCATCATCAGACTTACATTGAGCGATTGGTTTGGATTTTGTTCCCCAGGGGCAAAAGAGATCACTCACTGTTCGCCACTTTCAATCACCATCAACATGGTTGCTGTTATAATAGATTCTAGTCACGACACTTGCATAACGCTGGAAGCAAGGTCAGTGGGCAACCATTCTATTGATTTGCATTTGCTGGAATTTGAAACCTGTTGCTCAGCCGGGGCAGGTGAAAGGTTGCTCAAACAACAACAACAACAACACAAACAACAACAGTAATAACAACTCAATAATTGCCGGCTAGCAGCAGTAGCTGGTCTTGGACTTGGCCAAATGCAGTTGGCAGCTGAGCAAGTCTGCAACTGTAACTGGTCGGCCTAGCTAACGGTCCATAACTGCCATCAAATTGCCATAATCGTGCACCCGTTTCCATTTGGTCATTGCGAGAAATTGCACCAAGTCCACACATAGTCCATAATTGCAATTGCAACAATGATGATCACTGAACAGTGATCAATGTTGAATGTTCGGTGAACCGCTTGACTGTCAAATGATTTCCTTATTACCGCTGGCTGAATTAGCATAAATTAATGGTATGTTAATTTGACTTGGCTGGGCAGATTTAATTGCATCATCATTACCATAGAGTCCAAAACGAAAGTCAACCGACCACACATGGACGTACAGATGGACAGATGGACAGACGGACAGATGGGTTCATCATGTGAGCAAGTGTGCAAGTCAGCAAGTCAGCAAGTGGGCAAGCGATCAACTAACTGGATAACTGCAGCTGTGATCACTTTCGTTTTCACTTTTCCACTGCATTAAATGTGCACAGGTCTTCTTACACATACATATATACATATATACATATATGCGTATGTCTGTGTGTGTGTTGTTATTGTTAATGCTGCTAAGATGAGAAATGCACATGCTTATAACGGATGCCACAAGATGACCAGACCAGACAACGGACAACAGACCTCACCAGACCAGGCCTGGCCTGGCTCCCCATTAAATGGGTTAAACGAAAGCAAAAGCTGCAAAAAGAAGCAAAACAAATAAGAATAATCTAGTTGAGAGTATACGACTGGGGGATACTCTGTATAGGGCCAAAATATACAATCATAGTTATACTTATCTGTCCGATCGTATAATCGGGAGATGCATTCAAAAAGTAAAGTATTTTGCTGCTGCTAGTGCTAAATTATGGCATACTTGATAACATCAAAGATTATACAGATGTATCGATATATATGTATATATAAATAGAGATCTCAATTAATATATGTATATCCCAATAGCTATTCAGCTTCTGAAAACGTTCAAGCTGTAAACATATATATTTAAATATAGGCTGCTAAGCAGATTAAAGGTTATATCGATAAGAAATGTATGATTATTTACATCTGCCAGCTACAACTGGGAGATACCCTTTCTGTACTCATGTTTAATATGTACAGGGTATCAGAGTAAAGAGATAAGGCAAAGTATCGTAACAGCATCTAAAACGGAACTCAAAACGCCGACTGGGAGCAAGAGCGAGTAAGATTCGTGCAGGTCTGCAAGTCTACAGGTGGCACAGTGAAAGAAGAAAGTTCAAAAAGAGTGAGAGGGAGAGATAGATAGAGAGAGATGGAGGCAGAGGCAGAGAGAGAGAGTGAAAGACGGAAAGACAGCTAGCAGCCAAATGATAGAAATTAGACACACTTGCGGTCACTTTTGTTTTGTCAGCAGGAAGGAGGAGTCGGCGGTGGAGCGTTGTGGGGGAAGTCTGCTTACCAAACCCGTTGTCACACCCGAGTAACTCCGAAAAGACATTGGCCTGCACTTGAATTGATGCATGTATCTGTGCATCTGTGTATCTGTGTATCTCTGAACCTGTGTATCTTTCAATGAAAGTGAAATGTGACAATGCCCTCAGTTAAAAGACTGTTGTAACTTTTAGTGGATTTCCCTTTCGATTGCTAGCACACATCTGGTCGTCTTAAAGAAAGTTAACAATATCGCTTGTGGGCGTTTCGATCTTTTTGTATATTTTTAAATTTTTTTTTAATTTTTTTATTTTTGGTTTTGCTCAGCCTTGAATTAATTGCAGCAGTTGCTGGTCAGCTTAATGGCGCTGCGGTTGGCCAGCCAGAAAGCCAGCCGGATGTGCTTTACCTTTTGGACCAAGCTTAACAAGTTTACAGGCGTGCTCGAGGAAAACAATAAGCGGCTTACAAATCCGTTCCAGCCTTAAGACCCTGTTCAATTACGTCGCAATAACCGATTTCAATTGGTGCGTAATTGGATCAAATCTTCTGGCATTGACATTGCTTCATCGACTCTCTTGATTGCCTGGGTGTGTGTGTGACTCCATTCAACTCAACGCGACACGCCCACACCGGCAACAGGGTCGTGCCCACAACATAAAAAACAAACAACATACAAAAATAACTTACCATAAACAGCGGCAAAAACAATGCAATTTCAAGTATCCAAATGAGTTTCGCTTTGTTTCTTAACGTTTTTGTTTTTCTTCTTGCTTGGGGAAACTGCAAAGAGAAATATGCAAATAATGTCGAATTAGCGTTGAAAACATTACAAAATAATGGTCAAAATAAAAGGTAGCTTATAATGCAGAACTTGAAATACTCTTGTATAATTTATGTGCATTTTTTAATTAATATAAATTTGGTTCAAGCTTACGAGTATATTTATTTTTTGTTTTATTTATTAATAGTTGCAAACAGAGTGGTTAAATTGTTGTTCAGCATATTTCTATAAATTTATTCAAGTTGTACACGCCTATCAAATATTTGTGCAATTCTCACATTATTGTTCCAAGTGCTTGTTAAATCTTAAGTCATATATTTCTCCATTAGAGTTTATGTGTGTAAATAATGATAGTGTTGAACGGTAAATGCACAACAAGTTGTTAACTGAAGCCCTCTCAGTGTGGCTGTCATTTTGTAATTCAGCGAATACGAATGCAAATATCAACATATATATATATAGATATATATATATATATAAAACCCGATTGCGAGCTAAGTTTTTAATTGCATATGGACAACAAAATCAACGCCTTCGTTTTAATTTTTATTTTTGCCTCGTTGTTTGCCACGCTTTGTTGGCATTTGTAGCAGCTGTGGCTTGGGTGTGGGACTTGCTGAAATAGTCGAGGCAACGCCTGCAGATAAAGATAAAGATACTTATGTGTCCAAATGATTCAAGCACGCAAAAGTGCAGTTGAAACACCGCTGAATTTATCAGAGCAAATCGAACGCAATGCGACTCCGGAGGCTGCACGTTTGGCAATGGGCCCAACCACAAAAAATGCGTCTATATTTGGGGGCAGGCAGTAACTGAGCCGAGTGCTCAAATTTATGAGTCAACAAATGCCAATTTTTCCAATTTTTGCCAATTGGCAACTGCCAAATTGACGGCCAACTAATTGAAATGCTGTGCCCTCGATTGCAACACACATGAAAAAATGGTCGTAATGGAAAAAATTGCAAAAATTTAATAAAACGAATTTAATAAAAAATATATTCTTGCTTGTGTTTAATGCAAGGTGATTCACACGTAAAAGTTACTGAATGCTGTAAAATTAAATGAAACCGATTAAATAATATAGGTAGCTATATAATAATCCAATCAAATGTACCATTTAATTGACTCAAACCAAAAGCAGATATAAGGAAAAAATATATTTTTAATCAACCTACTTTTTCGCTTAATTGTTCCTTTGATGGACCTGTGCTGAGCACATAACAGCCTCCTGATAAGTACTTCGTGACAAAGTCACATTAGTCCGTGCCACGGTACCCCAAAGAAAAGCGAGTTTTGTATTTTTAAAAATAGGTTTCACAATCGGCGACACATTAATTATTAACTGCGAGGCACACGTGTGACTGACTAACTATCCGGCTCTCTGACTATCCGCTTCATTAAGAGCAAATGTATCTTGGCTGTGGCTGGCATACATAGGCAACAAATAGTTTCGTTACACATTTCGGTTCGAGCAGATAAAAGATACTTTTATTTGGCTCAGCAGCTTGCAGAAAACCAAAACTGCAATTCACCAGTCGAAAATCACAATCTGTGTCGGTCTGTCTTGGTTTAGCCAATTACTCAGCCGGAGCTGTGTTGAAGTTAGGAGCAGTCAAATTTATGGCAATATTATTGGGACTGTCAGCCCCGTTCCCCCTTTCCCACGTCGCGGCCAAAAGGGGCAACGACAATGTTAAATTTATGCGCAGCGTGGTCGGGACATTGAACTCCAATGAAAACGAAAGCGACAATGAAATGCATTTTATGGCTTTGAATGCCGCTTAAAATACGAAAAAAATAAAAAAAAAAACAAAAACAAAAACAAAAAAATTGTTTGGCCAGTGCCCCAAGCAGCTCCGGCAGGCGGTTGCTCGTTTGGCTGCCGGAAAATTCAATGCATTTGAAATTTTCTTGTCGGCACTGTTTTTGTTGTTGTTGTTGCTGTTACTATTTGGGGGGCGTGCTGAACCCATGGGTGAAGGCTGCCCCAATTTAAGTGCCAAAAAATGATTTGCTGTCTTGTTGAATTTCTTGTTTAGATTAATTCCCCAAATTTTATGCCGCGACGCACATGAGATCCGTGAAATGCTCGAGATTATTAAACGGAATGTAAATTTCTCGCCGCTTACGGGGCAAAACTTTCATTTTCGATTGCTTTCCCAACTGAGTGAGGCACCTGCTCAGAAACCAAATATGCCGCCTCGTTAGCCAGTCGCCGCTTGCGCAATCCCAAGAATTTATGGCCCACGAGGGTTACGCATTCAACATTAGGTGGTAAGCGTATTAGAAAGTTAACAAATTATGGTTTTGAATGCGGGATTGGGCTTGGAGCATATTGCGTGTGTGTAATTTGTTATTTGTTATTATTATTTATTAATTAATCACATAGGATTAAGATCAGTCTTTACTAATGAATCCGTTCAGAAAGAAAATTTCGCTTTTTTTATCTGCTATCAAAGTAGTAGTAGTAGTAGTAGATTGCTAATTTACCACAGAGATTATATTATATCAATTTAAAATTAGATATATTTTATATGCTATTTTTTATTTTAGACTATAATCAACTTAAACCAATGCTGCATTTAGCACGATTATTTTATGACAATTTAAAATTCGATACATTCAAATTGTAATTTTTAAAAGCAAGTTGACCAATTGCAGCATGTAGCGCTGAAATCAATCTCATAGATCGTTTATAGATAATTCACAATTTAAAACAGTTTAAAATTCAATTTTTTTAAATGAATTTATATCCGTTAAAAATTGTTCGCTTCACATTGGAACCACTTAAATATTTAAATGCTGACTCACTTCAGAGCTTTGCATTTGAAAGCGAAAGTGTTTGGGCGTAAACGGAAAGTGCGTGTAAACCATTCAACGGTAGCACAGACACTCCTTGCCCCTTCCCACTGCCTCATGCTCGATTGGGCCACAAACAGGAAACAGGCAAGGGTAAAAGCACACGTTTGTACAAAACGTTTGTACAAATGGCTTACACAGGCACAGGTATTGACAAAGCGGATGTGCGACGCTGTTAATGACTAAAAATTTACAGTTGACTCGGTAAATTATTAAATTGTTTAATCATTAATTATTAATTGTTTCTTTGGTTTTGTAGGTTGGCCGCACTGATTGATTTCGTAGCAATTGCGTAAAGATGCGCAACGCTAATTACAAGGCTGGCTTTTGGCTTTTGGCTGTTGCCAAACTTCGCTCAAGACAATGTGACAATTGCAAAAGTGAGCAACCATCAAAACGGCATCGCACTAACGAGTCTATGAAGAAAAAAAAAACCATAAAGTTGAGTTGGCAAAACAAAACAAAAGCGCCAACCAGCTAAGTTAACCCAATTGCGGGCCAAGTCAAGTGAAGCAGCCAGCCAAAGAAAGCAAAAGTTGAGCTCTACATACGTATGTATGTGTGTGTGTGTGTGTTTGTGTGTGTGAGCCATTCTGGCATATATCTTATGCAATGACTGCTCGATCCGCACACAAATCTACATAAACGTCTGCATTTGGACACCATTTAGATACAGATGCAGCTATAAATGCGCATTAGCAATCAATCCACATCCACGTCCACATCCACATCCACATGAACGAATCCACATCGCGACAGGCTGGCGTGACTGTGAGAAAATATTGCATGGCCAGCAAGAAACAAAGAAAAAAGAAGAAAATCAAGAAACAACTGGCTAACAAATAGTTATTCCTATAGCTAGGCCAAGTAAGCAAGCCTCAACTTGTTTGGCTTGGCCCAGACTCTGGGCTCCGGTCTAGAAACAAAATTGGCCGCCTTGTGACACGGCGTTTGCTGACTAATCAACTGTCGAAGCGTCGATCTGTTGCACCGACTGTCGCACTCTACTGTCTACATATAAATGCACCCAGGGGGCAATCACAACTGCAACTGCAACTGCAACAGCAGCAGCACCAGATCACGATTTATGCGCTAGTTTTACAACAACAATTACAACAGCCGTCGGCGTTTTGTTGTTGGCATTTGTTTGCTTTTGGCCAATTGAATTTACTGTTCGTTTGATCTGAGCGGTATTTATGTAGTATTTTCCAGTGTATTTATTAACAAATAGATGTCTTTGCGATGCGTCAATATTTAAGTGTATTAATTCAGCTCTGAAATTAATGCATATTGCTGGAAAGTTTGTGCCTTATGTCATTTGTTTTCAAAGTTGGCTATATAACTAATGCTGCATATTTGCTTAAGCTGAAAGTGTAAAGTCAAGATTAGCACCAGCTGATAATATGATGGAGAGAGTGAATAAAAATGTCATCAAAATTATAAAAGCAGCTAATCAGAGAAAACTACTTCGAAATGTTGAAAACATTAAATATACTCAAGCTAATTTTAAGACAATTATAGATAGGGTATCTAAATGACCGGCCGATTAAAGCTGTCGAGGCAATGAGGCATTGAGGTTTCGGCTTAGATGTTGTAATATTTGAGGCAAATGCCATTGGAGCCAGCAATGGATACTAAAAAGGTTACCTTAGTAGAATAATAATTATAATTGCCAAAATGTGCATAAATTATGATGGGAGACAATAATTTTTCGATTGCCACATAGTATCTTTTTAATTAACAACTATTAGGATTGTGGATTCCATTATGAAATACAAAGAGAAAACGCATTTTATCATTTGTGATTGTAAGAAAAAAACAATTTGAATGTGTTTCTCTCTCTAATTTAAATGACGTATTCAAAGATATATTGTTTAATTACTGGATATATTGTATAAATATATAAAGTCATAAAGTTAATTTATATACATAAAGCAATACAATTAATATATCAAATGAAGGCTATTCTATTTAACAAGCCACCGATTTTTTCTTGTGGTTGTGAGTCTATAAAATTTAAGACGATGGTAACAAAAAATAAGCACCATCTTTAATTACTTCCTTTGTGATAAATAGGAAACTTTATTGTAAGAGCTGTAAAAAGTAGTAAAAATCCCAATAAAAAACGAGCAATTCAAATAAATTGGCCAACAAATTGCAGCTGTTTGCGGCTGTCGAAGTCTCTGGCAAGAAAGACCACACCAATTGGCCACAATTGGCACGTGCAGAGGAGTAGCTTCTGGCATTGGGAAATGGGTAATGTGTAATCTGTGATGGATAAGGTCTCTGTGGTTATGTGAAGCTATGTGCACGTTTCACTTTCGTTTGGGTAAAACAAATATTGCGGCACGCGTCGTGCGGCATGTGGAAGCAAAAGCGGTAGCGAAAGGGCTGGGATTCAGTTATGGATTGGATTCGTCAATAAATGGCGTCAAAGAGTCAAATAAACACATCAAGCGCCACATAAATTATAACAATAAAGAAAAAGTGAATCTGAGTTTTGTTTTTTCTTGACACTTTCGCGACTTTGTTGTTGTTGTTTTTATTTATTTTTTTTGTTTTGTATTTTTTTTTATTGGCATTGGCCGACGCGTCGTCTACGTGATTTCAGCCACTGCCAAAGGCTAAAAACGTTGGACGGACATTGCCTGCGTTTATTGTAATTAGAAAGTATTTAATTTCGACTACAAAGAAATGAGCAGAAAAAATGAAATACATATAAAAAAAGAAATAAATAAATAATTCCATATAAAAATGTAAGCAAATAAACATTAAATATGAACCGAGTTCAAGTTTCGCTTTTAATTTCATGTTTTTTTTTTTGTTTTGTTTTTTTTGCCAGGTAAAAGCCGAAAATGACAACAAAACGCTGCACACTAGTTTCGTTATGGGCATGCCACACATCTTGATGGATAGTTGTTGGCCATAATGATGGCCCATTGAAAGCGAAAAGCAGTTGCCATCATGTCCACATGTCTGTCATTTGATCGCATATCTATGGCTATGTAAATTGTTAGATAAACAAACCAGATTTTTCTTTCTTTCTATCAACGTTTTTCACCCAGAAAATTTCACTCCAGTGAAAATTGGGTTAATGTGGTTTTGTCCAGAAGAACGCTGAACTCTCAACTGATGTTTATCTTTATGAGTCTTTGTGTCATTGGGTCGCTGGCGGAGCATCACATCGTGGCTCAATATTGACAGCGCGTCTCTCTTGCCACAAAAAAAAATCGCATGCCACTTGGCAAGTGGTAAAGATAAAAACAAAAATCAGATTTCCAAATAATTAGAGCATGAAAATAAACAGCAAATTGCCTCAGCAAAGAGCCAATTGGACGCTAATGTGTGTGTGTTTGAGAGAGTGTGTGTGTGTTTGAGAGAGTGTGTGTGTGTTAACTGATAAATTTCTATTTGCCTTTTTTGGCAGTTTCCTCTACGGCAGCTACTTACCACTTCAGTCTTAGCTGCTGCAAGTGGGCAGCGGTTTACACAATGTATTTTCTTCTCTTTCACCGCTTTACTCAATTAATGTTTTAATTTTGTTTAATTTACGGAATTAGCAGACGCGACTCGCGACTGGCGACTGGAGACTGGCGACTGGCGACTCGGACTGCAGTCAACTCGCGTGGATCGGGGCGGGTCGAGAAATCCGTGGTGCAACGAACGCGTTCAACAAAATTTCACTTGCCTGCTGTTTTCGTATGCCTGCATTTATCTATCCCACTAGAAGGCACTACAAACAACAACAAACATACATCGAACATTAAACATACAACAACAATGCGGTCAGGAAGCGTACGCACTTTCGAGCCAGCTAATTGAAGCACTTGGTACCACTGTGCACACTGGTTACAACGCTGAATTACAGTTATCGTTACAAATTACAGTTACAGTTATAGTTGGGTTTTAACCGGAGCTAACGCGTCTGCATCGTTGGCGTGCCGCTAACAGACTGAAGAAATGAAAAGCGTCTGTGGCCAAAAGTAAGTAAGAGTGGTTTGTGGTTTGGTTTTCTTCAAGCGACAACCGCAGCGGCAACAGCAGCAGCAGCAGCGGCAGCGGCAGCAACGGCAGCAGCAGCAGCGGCAGTAGCAGCAGCGGCAGCAGCAGAAGCAGCGCTACCAGCAGCGACGCGGCGCAATCGCTCGCGTCTAAAGTGGCTTTTAAAATTTGTAGCTGCTGGCTTTAGACGGGCCACAGAAAACTGTAGCAAGCCGCACAAGCGTATGTGACTTAACAATTGTTTGCTGCTGCGGCGCCACACAAAAGACTTAGGCAACAAACTTGCTAGATAACTTAAGTAGTTTATTCTTCTGCCACTGGAATGTTTCGCTTGTAATTTAGTTGAATGCACCAAATGTATCTGTGACCAAGCTTTGAGCTAGTTTTGAAATAGTCGCCGAGTAAATCGATTAGTGCACTTGGCTCAAGATCTCAACTGCAACTCTGCCAGTCATGAAACATGAGACACACACTTACTCACCCCACCTCACCCGACACCGCACCACTTGCCTTGCCGCTGCTGCTCTGCTATTGACTCATTGCCATTCCACAGATCCGTATGTTAAGCTATAATTGATTTAACTGGCTTGTGGTACTCAAGGCCGCCTTCGCTTTTCAAGCGGATTCTCAGTTACATAAATTCCATTGTATTTAATTAAATTGTTTGTTTTCAATTTCAGAGCCTTCGTAGGCGGCTTAAGAAGTTGACTGTGAATTTGATTATGGCCTTAATTCAGTTATTGTCTAGAATATCAGCTCCAAAAAACAAGTGCCGCAGCTATTTTGAAGGTGAAATTCAGATACTTAAAGATCTTTTTTAATTAGGCTATGAAAATATTTAATTGATTTGAACTCTTCTATAATATTCATAATAAAAATGATGATGAAAAACAAAATAAGTGCGTAAAATACAGATAAATTTATAAGCTATTTCCGGAATAGTGATCCACGTAAACGAGAAACAGTTAAGTGCAATATATTTGAAGTAAGCCATATATAAATGATTGATTCTACTTATAAGTACAGTCCGTCCTGTTTTAGCCACAACTTACAGCCTTCATTTATATTGCCTTAACGTCGCTTTGTCTTGTCAAGTATCGGCCTTAAACGTTATTTTCCTGCGTCATTTCTGAATATTTTTCTAAAAGACAATTAAAATATTCTCAGAGCCAAAACTTGTCTAGAGTTTTGTCTTAATTTCCGCCATGAGGCAGCTGCTGCAATTGTTTTGCCCGAGACTTTTATGGATCGTGGAAATTAAGTTAATTACCATATACAGCCCAACTATGCAAATGAGTTGGCCAAATTGTGTGTACATTAGATAACGGCCAGACTCGTCTCACAACTTGTCAAAATTTCCCAAAAACCAAAGAAATAAATGAAATGTGCATTGACAAAGCCGTAAAGTCAGCCAGTGGCAAATTCCATTAACGAAAACGGCTGCAGTTGAGAGTTATGAGTGGTGTCAAGAGGCATGTGGTATGTGGCATGTGGCTGCTAGTTATCACCATTCATTCAAGTTATGCGGTTTGCATGTGATAAATTTTTTCTTTGGCCAATAGACATGATCTACTGGCCACTCCTGTGCGCATTGAAGCGTTAAGATACTTCCGCTGCCCATTCGAGACATTCGGGCCATTGTCTAGAAGCAGAACAAGACACTTTCGTTTTTATAGACCAACTGAGCATCGATCGCTGGCGGCAATTAAAGCAAGTTGCAAGACACGTTGACCTTTTCACAGGTGTTGGCGTCCCAGTCTCGATTGTTGCATGTGCAGTTCATTTTGCAGAGCTCACACGCCCAAGGCGATGCCAAATGCCACAGCAACAATAATAACAACAGCAGCAACAACAATGGCAACAACAACAACTGCAACTATAACAATGACAACAGCGTCAAGTGGCTGCCAAAGCGACCTTCAGCCTCGTTTCAGTTTTGTATCCAACTATTTTCCCAAGCTGCGCAGTTTTTCCAAACGTATGCGGAAAAGATTAACGAGATTTGCATAAAATTCGAGCGATTTTTACCGCTTTTGGCCAAGTTTTCCCACAGCTAATTAAGTTATGTGTCGGATTGTTGGTCTTATTTTCGCTTATCGTTTGCTACCAATTTAATTAGTTGTAGAATTTAGTTTAGCTGAAACATTTTGCATAAGTAAAAAACTCTGGAGTTGCTGATGCAACATTGACAGGCTGTCGTCCAGTAGGCGACATAAATCGGCCTGCATTATGCAATGCAACCGGGCTCCACCACATTTGGCCAGGAGACGCATCGACGCATCGAGGCATCGCAAGTGCCGCCACCAATCTTTTGGTGCACGAAACTAAAACAGCTTTTTGTGCTGCTGGTCCCCAGACTGGGTCCCGGTTTTCCTGCCCCCCCCACTTGGCTACTTTGGTGCCAAAGTACCTGTATATGGGACTCTTTTAAAACACTTCCTGCTGCCGCCGTGGATTGGTCAATAGTGGTCGGAATCTAGTCGCAAACTGGATTACAAGTGCGCCCCAGAGACATCACACAAGACACACATGACTGGAGATCGGCGTGGTACCGAAGTTTCCTTCCTTATGTCTCGGATTTGGGTTAGCTAAACATTTTCATCTAACTCTCCTGCCTGCTAGCCTACTCTAATATGGGGCATGCTCCACTCGAGCAGTTGTCTTGCAACTGGTTTTCGTACATTTGGATTCAGTTGCTTATATGTTACATCATTTTCCAAATACATAAAATATATGTATTGTATAAAATCAATACTTGCACAAATTTCCATACAAAACCCACATTTCTGGAATGCTTGAAAAATGCTTTAGGTATATTTTTAAAACATTCTATTGGCCTTTTTACGTGATTTATATTGGTTAATTATTTCCTTGTTTTCATGTGATAACTTATCAATAATGCCAATAATTTATTGCAAGAGTTTTAAAAACAGTCCGATTAAATAACTATATTTAAAGCGATAGTTTCATTAAGTTGTCAGAGAGTATTTTAGAAGAGCATTGCAATTTCCACAATCATTTGGCTTCTGGTCATTTTTCACTCCGCTTGCTGCAATTAAAGTTTTGTAATATGACGACTAACAAAAAAAACCGTTAAAAACTATGGCAAAACATTTGGTACGAGCGTAAACGGTGGCATGGAATGTCTGTTTTGTCGGGCAACAAATAATTGAAGCGCTTTCAAAATGATTTTCAATTTCACTGCATTATATGAGAGTATGCTATACTATAGCATAGGCCTTGCCACAAATTTGTGAATCTAAATATGTGTGTGTGTGTGAGTGTGTGTCTATGTGCGCGTAATAATTATGCATGTGGCGTATTAAAAGGCCTTAGATAGATTCAAGCAAACCAAATGAAATTGAAAACAAATCGAAAACCCATCAGCAGCCGAGGGGGGTAAAAAAAAAGTAAAAAACAACAAAAAAAAAACAATAACCAAATACAAATATATATATATACAGTGGCTTGCAGCTTAAATCGCCCAGTGTCTAGCACAAATTTCAATTGCCTGCCATAAACTCATTATACATTATTTTTCAAAAATTCCAAAGACCCATGGCAGGTACATTTATTGATCACCAAAATTAATACATGACCCTAATAAGCTGTGGTTTTTCCACCTGCTAGGTAGGGTTACGTAAAAAAGTACCTCTTTTTAGGTCAGCAGCTTATTTCGCCCAGTTACATTATGGACAGCTGGGTGCCATAAAACCCGGATTTTTTCGTCAGATTGAATATTTTTGGTATAAATAGACCAATCCTCCGTAGTCAGTTTAGTTTTTTCCTACATTTCGGGTGCAACAAGCCAACAAGGACTATGGGCAAAAGGACTACTATTGGTCAACGGAAAATCATCCTGGAACACTTAAAAATCGGATATTCATATCGCCAAATAGCTAAAATGGTCAATCTAAACATTACAACTGTATTCTGCATCATTTGGAGTTCCGTCGACGAAAATCGGACAGAGGACAAGGGCGGAATGGCACCAAACCCGATTTTCACCGAGCAGGACGAGCAGAGGATCATCAAGATTTCAAGGGGAAATCTGAAGCTATCGGCTCAAAAACTGACTCACTAGGCGCAGGATGAAATAAGGAAAAAGTTCAGTGTGGAAACTATGCTCCAAGTTCTGCGCAACCATGACTTTGATGCCCGAGAACCACGAAAAAGGAAATTTATAAGCGCAAAAAATTGTGGGTCTAGGACGACGTTCGTCAAAATCCACTTGGACATGGATTTGGAGTTCTGGAACACAGTCATATTTGAATTTGAGTACAAATTAAACATTTTTGGCTTGGACGAATGGAATTATGTGTGGCGACACTCCAATACTGAGCTGAGTCCCAAAAACATAAAGGCAACAGTCAAGCACGGCGGAGGAAGTGTCCTGGTATGGGCATCTATCTCGGCAGCCCGCGACTGAAATTTTGTGATTATTGAAACAATAATGGACAAGAATGTGTACTTTGATATACCAAAGGAAAATTTACTCGAAAGTGCCGAGAAGCTAGAATCCGACGTACCTTCCGGATCTACCAGGACAAAAACCACAAGCATTAGTCCGGAATAGTACAGTCCTGTCTTATCTGGAACTGTCCCCACGTGATAATTCCACCGGCCCAGTCTCCAGACTTAAATGTTATTGAAAATTTGTGGGCTCTGCTGGAAAATAACATCCTGAAACACAACATATCCTGCAAACAGGATCTCAAGACTGCTCTGCTGGAGGAGTGGAACAAGATCAGCTCAGAAACTATCCGGAAGCTGGTATCTTCCATGAATAATAGGTTAAGGGAAGTTGTTGAGGCTAAAGGATATCATACTAAGTATTAACATCCTTATTTAAGCTTTTATACGCAAAATATTTAACTTTTTTTAAAACTGGGCGAAATAAGCTGCATATGTATTTTGGATATGTTTTTAGTTTTTGATTAATTTTAATTAATTAATTAATATTTAAATAAAAACTAAAGTTTCTTTTTCAAATGTGATATAGCATTAAACAAATTGGCATTTCAACATTTTGAATTTGTTTCCTTGTTTAAGCTTTATAGCACTTTAAATTTGTTGCTAGACACTGGGCGATTTAAGCTGCAAGCCACTGTATATATATATGTGTACATATCTATTTAATTTCACTTTCCTTTCCCTAGTTGGTGCAGCGACAGACTGCATTGCATTTCAATTTTGTACAGTTTTTTTGTGTGTTGGTTTTTCATTTTTTGGAGTGGTCTTCAATCCATTGGCATGTTAATTGTTGGTAGGTTCCACAAGGTGTGAGTCGAGTGGAATCAAGTGCCAAGTGGAAATGGAACTCCAACTGGGAACTGGGAAACGGTTAACTATTATTGACTGTTCGCTGTTCGCTGTTAACTCTTAACTGTTAACTGTTGCTGGCCGTAAGCTGTCTGTCTGTCTGTCACTTGCAGGCGAAAGCTAATAATTGTGTGCGTGTGTTTTTCGCTTGGTTCGGTTCCGTTTTGGGCAAATAATTAAAACTCGATGAGAAGCATTAATGCTACCAAAAATTTCACTGCCAAAAACAAAAAAAAAAAAACAAAAAAAGAAGAAAAACAAAATGGAATTTCGTATTACGTGCCTGCCAAATACTGAGATCCGTATTGACAATTGTCTGTCCGCCCAGTAGTTACTACTGTAGTTGCTCACTTGGTTGCAAAGATCAACGCTGCGGCATGCGGTGAAAGAGAAGTCACGCATTCATTCATTAACACAAATGCGATAAAATTCGTGATCGGGTCAAGAAACTATTTACACGGCACACACGATATGGGCCTGGCTTAGTCTACTGCACATTTACACTCTAATCCCAGTATATTAAATAATGCCATGTCTGTTTGCAAATAAAACTCACATTATTTCAATTTGAATTTCAATTTCAAGCTCCTCGACTCCAACGACTCCTTGTCGCTGTCAATCTCAAGTGCATTTGTTGTGAATGTTGTTGTTGTTGTTGTTGCTGTTGTGTTGTTGTTTTTTTCTCACTTGTTTCTTTTTTTGTGGGTGCGTTGCGGTTGCTGCCCGCAGCTATCGAGTGAAATTTCATTTTGCCAAGCTGGCGTCGAGTGCGCATCTATTTTGACATTACAGTGCATGGAAATTAGTAACAACACCAATGGCAACAATGGCAACATTGGCCATTCCCAACAACAACAACAACACCGACAACGACAGCAACACCAACAGTCCGCAGCGTGGACTCGCCTAATGAGCAGAGTACCACGCGGCGAATACTCGATGCGCCATCCGATGAGCAGCTCAGCGCTTGTCCAAGCGCACCTTTCTGGTCATATGCCCCACTTCAAGCCCTAGTGCGTAATGTGTTAAAGTATACCAAGCAACAATTTAACAGTGGGTATATGCGACTACGATTTTTTTAAATTTAAAATTGCTTTTAAGGTTTTTCTTTTTTTTTACTTTATTCAGAAAAATGTATTATGATTTCCATCAAAATCTATTGCAAAATTATATTTTTAGGTATAATAGTAATAGCAATATCCAAAATCGTTAACTTTTCCGATAAGCTATTTACTAAATTACATTTTCAACATTTATTGCTTAATCTATGTTCAATAAGGATATAAAAACGTAGTTATTTAAATTCATATCTGTTGAAATAGCTTTGATCATAAACACATCATAAAACGGAAAACAACGGAGTAATTTAAGTCAATTTTACAGGGTAGCTGACAGTCATTAGGCGTCTGTTGTGCCCAATCTTAATTGTAGCTGTTTGTTTGGCGTAAAATGTTTAAAAATGCGCTCTCACTCGGTCATTTGTGTTGTTGTTTTTATTGTTGTTGTTGTTGTTGTTGTTGTTGCTCATGTTCATGTTAATCATACGCTGAATTGCACTTTAAACACAATACACAAACAGACATATGTGTGTGTGTTAGATAAGAAGGTGTCGTTGCTGTTGCTGTCCGTCCGTCCGTCCGTCCGTCCGTCTGTTGAGTGACAAGTTGACAAGTGCTTTGCTTTGCCGATTATGTAAAGTATCTTATGATATAAATGATTTTTAATGCTGATGTCCTCGTTAATGGCTGCCGCAAATGTTGTAGCACTCCTCAATTGAATTTGGCTTGGAGGCAGAGGCATCGTGTGTTAAGCTGCCCACACTTTTTGGGGGCTGCAGACGCAGTGACACAGTTAGCAAAATACTGCTAGCCGTATAACAATGACAAAAACAATGCGATAAACAGAAACAGAAACAGAAACAGGCAGCTAAAATCTACTCAATCTCCTTCATCTTCTCACAGCGCCGGCGGTGGTGCAGCCGAGCAGGTTCTGTCGCTGGCGAAATCGTGTTGCTTGCTATTTTTTGATAAAACATAACGATGCAACAAAGCTGTAAGGCGACGCGACGCGACGTTGACGCCGGCAGCGACGTTCGCGTCGGTTGCATAAGCGACACGTAAAGTGGCCGAAATTTGCGAAACGCAGCCCCAGTTGCAATTTCATGCATGCCGTCTCTGAGCACCAACAGCAACAACCATTAATAACAACAACAAAAACAACATCAACAACAAAAATAACCATAACTAAATCAACGACAGCTTCAAGCTCGATGTTTCAATTTTGGAGCATCTGGTGGGAAAGTTGATCATCAAACGGAATACGATATAGCAAAAGAAATGAAATATGTATATATTTGTATACATATGTATGTATATATACGTGTATATGTCTGTGTTGTGTTTTTATTGTAATGACAAGTATTGGGCAAAGCATGAAGGGCAAATATTGGTAACGGGTATTGTAACGATGTACAATAACCGATTTAGGTTTTTGCAAAACATTTGGAAATTGCGCGTGCGTTTTGAGTTATGCACGACATTTGCCGCAATTGGTGTGAATCACAACAAACTGCACAAAACCCAAATGATAGGAATAAAAATTTACCTTAAAGAAATGAAAAACATTTTGAATTAATAATAATTAATAATAATAATAATTATAATAAAAATGATAAATAATAATAATTTCGAAGACGCAATTCATTCCAGGGAATGTAAATCGAAAACTTTCGATTGCATGTTTTGAATTTATTAAAGACGCACAAGAGAAATTAAAACAATGCAAATTAGTTCAAGTTCACGTGATAAAACACACGCATTGAAGCTCTATAAATACACACAGGCACAAGAGTACGCATACATAAATAGTTTTAAAACAGTGGAATCAACAGAAGCTTCATCACACGCCCGTCGCCAAGCAAAAGCTGCGCAGCCAGCGCTTGTCAAACTGTACAGCTTTAGCAAAAATCATAAACACACGCACGCCCACTTCACCGTTCCAGCCTCAGCATCGAGCATCGGACGATGTCTGCCAGCTGAAAAATATATAGATAAGTTTGCCGGTTTTGCAGCAGCGCGTGTTATTATTCAATTGGAATACTAATCGAGAAACAAGAAGTCGCCAACTTTTTCCAGTCAGCGAGCGCGTAACGATCGAACAGAGTTGCCGACACGCCAATTGCTGAGAAAATCCAACAAGCAGCGGGTCTCACTAGGCACTTGTGCAAGCAGTTGACAAGCCTGTTGCTATTTGACTGGAAAACGAAAACAGGCGCATTACTTGACACTCGCTGGCTGTGCGATCAGTGTGCTTTTGGCCGTCGCCCAATCACGTAGAACATTTCTAATAGTCAATTTCTTTTTCTCCGTTTATACAGGTGAGTGTGTGTTGGTTTTTTTCTTTATTTTTACCCGACTGGGAGATATTATATAATATATTATTAATAATAATTATTTGGATTTTAGTTCATCATGTCGCTACGCATTGTGTCCCAGTCGCTGGTGAATGCCTGGAGCCAGACCCTGGTCCGTGGCATGGCCACACAGGGTGGAGCAAAGAACATCGGCTTCGTCGGGCTGGGCAATATGGGCGGCCACATGGCAACTAATCTGATGAAGGCCGGCCATAAGTTGCACGTCTTCGACATCTCCAAGCCCGCCTGTGACAATTTGAAGGCGAAGGGTGCCACCGTTTACACGAAGACCGCCGAGTTGGCTCAGAATTCCGATTTCGTGATCACCATGCTGCCCAATAATGATATTGTGGATGCTTCATATGAGGAGATGACCGCCAATGGAGTCAATAAGAACACCATTTTCATTGACTCCTCTACCATTGATCCGGTCCTGGTAAAGTCGCTGCAGAAGCGCATCAGTGCCAAGGGCGCACGGTTTATTGATGCACCCGTCTCTGGTGGTGTTCCCGGTGCCGAGCAGGCCACGCTGACTTTCATGGTCGGCGGCACGACTGACGAATACAATGCAGTCAAGGCAGTGCTGGAGTGCATGGGCAAGCGGATCACCCACTGTGGTGACTATGGCATGGGCCAAGCTGCCAAGTTGGCCAACAACATGATGCTCGCCATCTCCATGATTGGTGTCTCCGAGGCCATGAATCTGGCCATCCGTCTGGGCCTGAATCCCCAGACTTTCGCTGAGATTATCAACTCATCCACGGGTCGTTGTTGGGCTTCGGAGCTTTACAATCCGGTGCCCGGAATTTCGCCCACGGCTCCAGCTAACAATTCGTACAAGGGCGGTTTCTCCACCGATTTGATTACGAAAGATTTGGGTCTGGCATCGGGTGTGGCCACCTCATCCAATACGCCCATTCCCATGGGCGCACTGGCCCATCAAATCTATCGCACACTCAAGTCCCAGGGTCTGGGCAACAAGGACTTCTCCATTGTCTATGACTTCATGAAGAACGAGAAGAACTAAGCAGCTGCCACCTAACCCCCAAAAAATAGAGGCTTTCAATGGCTTCCCACCAACCAGTTTTGCATTTATAGCCTTATCTAAGTTAAGCAAATCTATCCCAGCTGGGATTTGATAATGACTTTTAAGGCTTCCCGAGATTTGATTTTGACATTGACTTGCATTTTCTAGATATATATGTATATATGAGCATTGTATATATTAAAAAAATGTGTTTACTTAACTATACTTGACTTTTTGTCTGTCTTCAATTGCGTAACAAACTGGCATATTAATCGCCTTCGTGGGGAATGGTCGTCTGATAAGCGAACAGCTGCTTGGATTTTAGTTTGTATCTTGCTCTCCGACCGACCCCCAAGCAGAGCAAATTTATAGCCCACAGCTAATTTTCCAGCACGCGTCGAGAGCTTTCCAATTGGAATCATGTGGAATTCATTTAAAGCGTTTGAAAAGAACGAAAGTCATTGTTTGCCTTTTGCAAGTAAACAGAATTCTGAGCAAAACAAATAGCAATAAAGCAATGAACCAAAAAGCTTACAGCGCACCAAGTAACTGAAAGCTAACAGTTTGAGAGTCAGAACGTTTACAGTTTGACAGCCAACAAAGAAAAAAGCTTTTGGTGAATTTGAGCGAAATCCAAAAATATTTTTGTATTGTATTTGGTTGTCATATTTTGAAAAATAACAAACTTAACTTAGGTGCTATTAATTAATATTAATAATTGGGCATTTTGTCATTAATTATATATGTATGTATGTATATAAAAACTTTGTTGCTGGAGTATAAAATAGTTTAACTATCTAAATGTTTGTCATGCATTTATCGGAGTTTGGAGTTTTCAATTGCAAATTTAATGGTATTCCTATAAACATACACAATTATGCATTTAGTGGGTAAGTATTCGAAAATGTTTTGAACAATTTGTCGCAGATGAAATAATTACATTACATAGATAAATACATCTATCATATGGTTAGCTACATAGTATATAGATAGGTATGCATATAAAAAGCCTTAAATAATCGAGGGCAATAAATTTATAAGTACATAAATACATTCATATCGTAGGGAAACTTCTGAAGTAAAACTATATATATATATATTTAGGTATTTAAGTTTGTAAGTAGATTTGGATAAGCCACATAGTATGTCTAGTTGCAATTCTTTGAAAAATATCACAAATTGAAATATACAATAAATAATTAACCATACTCATATATGATTGCAAAGGAATTGCTCGGTTAGCATTTTGGTAGATTGTTGGTAAATACAAATAGATGTTCAAAAATAATGTTAGGTACACGCACTGGATATATATACATATAAATAAATATATATATGTAAGTATAAAGTACAATATGCTGTTGCTGTTGTTGTTATTCTTGTTGTTGGCTTGGTGTGTATTTACAGAACTGATGCCACTTTTGGTTTCAGTGTATCTATCAAGTGTAAATAGTTTGATTCGCTTTCTTACCAAGTTAGAGAGTTAAACATATCCTGAAATACTTTTTAAGTTAAGTTCTTAAGTTAAGCAAAACTTTGGTGCATAAGTTGAGTTACGTTTCATGATGGAACTTTTTCTGGTGCCGAAAATTGCATCTCTAATATCTATATATATATATTTATATAATATACTTATATGGACTTATCGCCTTGGCTCAGACTGAGGCTCTTCGCCTGGCCGAACTTCTGCTTCAGCTGACTTGTATTGGCGCGGAAGCGTGTCGTCATCTGTTGCATCAGATGCTGTGGACCAGTAGTTGCGCTATGTTGCAGCGACCCCATCGCCGCATCAGCGCTGCATATAGACTATGAGCCTTTCAGTTTCTTTTTCGGATTGTTGCGCGCCTGATCTGTGGGCGCCGACGGTGGCAGCTCCCTGTACTGATTCTGCAACAAACAAAAGGTTAGTTAGGATCCAATAACAATCACTTTCTAAAATCAGTCACAAATAATATGGAGTCAGGATGCTTCACTTACAATCTCCTCGTTGTCTGGGACGCGCGATAGGAAGTCGAGCAGCTCGTTGTTCGGTATGGTATTGGGTCGCAGAATTCTACGCGAGAACTTCATCAGGCCCCAGAAGAGGAGCAGCCAGCGCAGCGGCACAAAATGCAGCACAAAGATTGCGCCCAGCAGCAGCACCACCGCCAACCAGGTTAATTCGGGGACGGAAAAGTTAAAGGTGCTAAAATAAATCAAAGAAAGAAATTAAACCGAGTTGATAGCTTGGGAAGTGAACCCTACTTGATGGTGCTCTCGGCTAGGGAGGCCAAATAGCCGATGGTATTCTGTACGGTCTGTGAGACCTCCGATATGGCCTGCAGTCGCTCCTTAATTGACTTCTTCTCCTCCTTCTCCTTGTCATCATCGTCATCCTCATCGTACTCGTAGTCATAGTGGCCAGCATTTGCATCTGTGGTGCCGGTAATCAATCTTATTAGCCATTTTCTGCAATTGTAAATAGATTAGACTCCGTATATAATAAATCAATATGTAGAAATCTAAAAAGGTATTTTTCTGGAAGAGATTTATGGATTTCTAATTTTTGTAAATTAATTATTTATATACAAATAATGATTGTTAAATAACACATTTGAAAGTAAATGATTTATAGCAAGGAATTTGAATAGCACATATAGAAATACTATATTAAATTCCAGATTCTCATTACAACTCTAATTTCCAAACCAATCCAATAGCTAAAAGTTATAATTTTCGAGGAATCACTGCTCACTTTAGTATGATTAGGAGCAGCACTAGCGGCACAGTCTCCAAATCTCCATAGACACAGGCAACGATCCACAGGACAAAGGCAATGCTCGAACGCACCGGCGACTCCCACTCAAAAGAGCTCCTATGGAGGATGTGAGCGAGTTAGTCAATGCCACAAGTCTCTAAATGGGGAAGGGGTTGGGTCACTCACTGTACATAGCGCGCTGCATCCAGTATGTCCATAATAATCTCCTTGAGGCGATTGACATTGCGCAGGAAGAGTTGCCGCTTGAATTTCGCCTCCTGCTGTATGAGTTTCTCCTCCTTGGGCTGCAGGGCCCGACAGATGGCACGCACCTCGTTCCAGACGACGGTGAGCTCCAACTGGATTTGCGGTGAGTTGCCTTTGGCACGCACGCAGAGATTCTTATCCTTGAGGGTGTACCACCGCTTGACGCCGCTCTTGATGCGCAGCAGCGGGATGACCAGTTTGCCAAGGAACTCCACACGATGATCGCGATCCTCATCATAGACTGTGATCTCCAGCACCTGTGTGATGTCCTTGACATTACTGTGAAGCAACAGGAATTGAGTAAGTGTTTCAATAATTATTTACAGTTTTATTACTGTCAACCTACAAGGTAAATATCTTGTTCCATTTGGGCGTCAGTGTTTTGTACTCGGTCTGCGTCTGCAGCCGAGCATTGCCCAGTTCCAGCACACAGAATGGATCCGATTTGCCGCCAATGTCAGCAGCAGCGAGTCCAGTGGCACCAAATACCTTCACCGTCAGATGGCCCACATCCCGTAGATTCTGGAAGCTGCGCAGGAAGCAATAACGATCAAGCACCTGTTGCGTCTCGCGTGGATCCTCCTTGAAGGCCTTCAGATCGCTAATGGTCTCCAGAGCTGTGGTGCCGCTAATGGTGAGCATGAGGAAGACCTCGCCAGAGCAATCCTCCAGCGGCTTCCAGATGCCGTGCGTTGTCTCGCGCTGAAATACGCTCAGATCAATGTTTGCCTTGCCATAAAGCGTATTGCGATTCCAAAGTGCCAACTCCAGATTCTGATCCTCATCGAAAAGATGCAAATCGAACTGCTCCAGCCAGCGATCCGTCCAGGAAGACTTGCTCTTGTACTTCTCATTGCCCAGCCTGTAAATGAAAATGAAGTTGTTTATTGAAAAGTTAAAGATCAAACCAAAAAGATGGAATAGATGCTGTCAGATCTGTGATCGATTGAAAAACAACTGATTTTTCAATAAGAACTAAGTACGAAGCTGGAAAAGATTAATCACGCCTGTGATTCATCTAACAGTTTTCCACTGTTATTTGCTATTTGCTGTCGCATTCTTCATTAAATTCCAAAATTGAACTTTAGTTCAAAAAGCAGCTTTGATTTCGCTGAACCGACCTTTGAGTGTCGAGGGTTAACTCAATTGTTGCTCACCTGAATTTGAAGTGTGTGTCACTCAGTTTGCTGCCATCTTCGGCTAGTGGCAGCTCTTTGACCTTGACCAGCAGTATTGTCACCACAGAGCTCCATATCTGGGACTTAAGCCGCTTTGATGACTCGGCCAATTTGGAGTTGCGTTGAAAGTGCTGTAACATAAAAAAGAAAGGGGAAACTTCAATTGCACAGCTCGTTAGCACAACAAATAAAAATCTGGAGTTAACCTCCATTAGCTCCTCACAGCACTGGTCCACTTGATGGTGATGGTGCCGCACACTCTTGAGCAACATGCGGTAAATTGGAACAGACATGCTCATAATCCTCTTAAGCAGCACAAACTATAGATTCCCACTTGGCATTCGAAGCGCCTGGCAATGACTGAAGTTCAGTTCAGTTCGTTCTCTGTGCAAATGAATGTCGATAACCTTCAATCGGGGCATACGGAATTGTAGACACACTTTGCCACGCTATCTGCCACTCAAGCTGTGACTGAGGCGCTGATAACAATTGGTGTCAAGCCACACACACCCCAAACAATAATGCAAGGTAAACTCGATTCTCGCCTCTAATTAACCCGCCCGATTCGCTAATTAATTTATATTAATTTTATGTTGTAAATTCGTTGAATGACGTTGCATTTTATGCATTTACACTAAATTAAGAAATTCTCACTTTACCTCAAATTAAAATAAAAATCAATCATTTTTGTTGATTATTAAAAATGATTCCTTTTTACAAAATTGATTTCCCATATTTCAGAGAGTGGGAAAGAGAAAGTGGGAGTGAGTAGAATAGAGAGAGTTAGAGAGGTAGGCAATGGGTGGGTTTTTTATATTTCCATTCAAAAAGCATTAAGATTAAGATAACCCTGAGTATAACATGTGTTTTTTATTACTTCCGAGATACAACTTGGTTTTTTAAATGCTCAAAATCAGCTAAATATGCCCACACGTGTAGATGATAACCTTCAGAGATTTAAAACAAATTTGTTGGTAATAATAAAATATATAAATAAAAGTATAAGTAAAAAACGCTTGAGTGTTGATATACTAATACTTAATAATTATATAATTAACAAAAATTTATGTAAGACTTCTATGCACAATTAAAAAACAACAACTCGGAAATTTTACATACTTATCCTTAAATGCGGGCACATATTTATGCAGAGTGAAATAATTAAAAATAATAATAATTAAAGTAATAATTTAAATATTTTCCTGTGTTAAATTTAATATATTGCCAGCTAAATACATATTTTTATATATATATTTAATTTTTATAAGAATGTTTTTTTTATAAATTTACATGAACATTCCGAATTTGAAGTGAACTCGTGTAGTCATAAGAGTATTAAACAATTGATGTGCGGCAAATTACTAGTTTCCTATTTCAGTGGCTGTGTTTGCTTTGCAATTCGGGGTATTTTCCCTTTGTCATTGTTACATTTGCCTCATTGTTGCCTAAGTTGAGCGCTTTACGTGTTGTGGCACCAGCAGCGATCAAAGCAGCGCCGCAATGGTTGGCGCAGGGGGGTGGAGGGGTTTGAGGGAGAGGAGCTCACCCAAACAATAAGCAAGCTGAAGCAAGTTAATCAGCGAACATGTGGAGCAGTTGGAGGCGGGGACGGGAAATGAACTGAGCATAGCTTGAGTCGCTTACTCAGCGAGTTTTTGCCAGTGGTAATTGAGCGAGTGGCGCCACCTCGCTCAGCAGCTGAGAGCAGACTCATAAATCTGTGCTCAATCGGAAGTTAAACTCTTCAAATGTTGCAACAATTAAGACTGACAGAACAATGGGTTGGGGAAAAGGGAAAGGTTGCCCTGCCGGAAGCTGGCTGACTTCAGGAGGGAAGCAATGTATCTCAATCTGTGAGGTAGGTAGACTGGTGTCTTGATCAATTTACCGTCGACTAATTTATGGAATATTGAATTTATTGTGACCGTCAAGAACATTAATTGAAAGTGAGAACTTACCATTTCCTTATCCTCCTGGCTGCGTGGCCAGAGCGTCAGATTAATGAGTATCTCGCCCATGCTGAGGCCCGGTTCACCGTTATTCGAATCGCACAGCTGCAGATTGATATCTTCCGCCTTGCCCAGCTCCAGTTGGGTGAGATCGATTTTGGCCGAGCCCATGAAATCATCCTGCAGTCCCCAATCGTAGTCAAAGACCTAAATGGATTTGTGATGCCAACAAAGAGGAAATTGATTTCGGTTAGCTGCTGTTTGCATTTGACTGAATGTGAATCAATTTGCCAAATTGATTGTCATGCTGGCAATTATTGACGCTGTTGATGCCGAAACTGACGTTGTTGTTGTTGTTTTTCTTTACGTTCCCATTGGGAAATCGATTTTCACTTTAGGCGACGAGGTGCGATTTTTAATTCAACTACGACTTTCGATTATTTACGATTACTTTATTTTATTTCTCTGTGTAACTTTTCAGCTTATAAATATATTTTGGTATTTTGGACAATATTATTATTATTAATCTTAAACTTTGAAGAGCATTCAGCCAGATTGAACAGATATAAAGGTGTAAGCTTAAGGCTACCTAAGAATTTATTATTTTCTGCATTAATTTCATTTACTTCTTTTAATTAATTGTTCTACAGATCCCGTGAAATGTGTATAAAATACTTTTGATAGCTTTAATGCAGCTTTACTCAACTGAAAATCATAAAATACAGAACTCCTGTAAGCTCTTTAAAATGGTTTAATCCAGTCTAAAAATATAGTTTAACCCAATTAGTTTTAAATTTTAACAGTCTTAAGCGCCCTAAGCCGAGAAAATATTTTTCTTAACTTTCGGTCAACTTTAATTAACTAAAAATAACAATAACAAAAATTATTTTTGCATACTTTAAGATCTTATGTCATCTTTTCAAAATGGTTCCCCAAGGGTTGTTTTACTGGGTTATACTACAATTAGGTCTTAAAGCTAATCGCGCGCTCTGAAGTATAAAATGTAAAATGCTCTCATTTCATTTTATTCGAATTATAAAAAATAAATTTTACGAGCACCACTTGTGCCGTGTGCACTGCTCACCTTGACCATAATTGTCTGAAATGGGTCCTCCACGGGCACAATGAAGACCTCGTCCCACACAGGATTGAGGTCGCGGTGAATGGTGCGCGACTTGTGCAGCAGGCGTCCGCCCACCTTGAATTTGACATAGGGATCGCTCAGTCCTGGCACAGAGTAAGAACACAACAAAGAAACAAATGTAAGTGGACACCATACAGACAGTTCTGACAGGTGGTCGTGTTCGTGGGCGGGGGCGAGGAGTGGGGGCGAGGAGTGTGGCGTATCTGGGTTTGAGTCCATTGGGCTTACCATTCTTGTCCATGGCCACCAGGTCGCAGCCAGATTTGAGATGGACGCGCAACTGAAAGAAGACGAATTGTCGTAATTGTGTCTCCCGCTTGCGACGCAGCTCATCGGCCTACATGTTGTGGCATTTGTGATGTGGCAGTGCCAGTGGCAGTAGCAGTTGCAGTGGCAGTGGCAATAACAGTTGCAATAGCAATGCAATTGTATCGTTATCGATAACGATGTTTGCCGTTGCGTGTGCGTCAAGTTTTTGCAGAAAGAAGCGTAAATAAATATGGAGAAATTCGGTTTAGTTGCACAGCAAAGCAAAAAATCCAATTGATTAACGCAAATGAAAAACAAGTAAGATGCTGTAGTCGAGTTGGCTCGACTACGATATTCCCTTAACCCAGTTGTTAAATATATTCTAGTTTTATTGGCAAAATTCCCTTTAAGATGATGTAAGAACTCAAATGTTCAGTTCTGCAAGTGCATTTCTTACAGAGTCTTTTTACTCACAAGCATATACTTACATACATACAGACATACATACGTACACGAAATAATAGTTATAGGGGCTCTGCAGAGCACACACAAGTATATTGACGCTAGCATCGATTATTATGCCATCTCTTTCTCACACATGCGCTGACAGCAAGAAGATCAATATGAAAATATATTTTCGACTATAACTTTGGTGTTTCTCATCTGATCTTTGGCAAATTTTGGCAATTGATCAATAATATGTATATGCATATTATATATAAATTAGAAGCCTCTGTCTCTTAAATTTATTGCTATCGGAAACCGAAATGTATCGCTAATTCAGAAACTGACGAAGTTATCGATAAAAAAAACAAACTTGATCTCTACACGAGAACTTATATTCCAAATTTGAAGTCGCTAGGCTTTATAGTCTCTGAGATCCGCGTGTTCATACAGACGGACAGACGGACAGACGGACGGACGGACGGACGGACAGACGGACAGATGGACAGGGCTATATCGACTCGGCTGCTGATCCTGATCAAAAATACATATATACTTTATGGGGTCGAAGATGCTTCCTTCTGCCTGTTACATACATTTGCACAAAACCATTATACCGTTTTTACCCATTTTTAATGGGTTGATGAACTAGGATGAAAGCCAACTTTGGCAAGCCGAAGATTATATACCCTTGCAGGTATATTTTTGTTAACTAAAATCAAAGTTATCTCAGTCGTCATATTAATTTTACTATAAAATTAACTCTTGCTATGCATCAGTTTAATCTTTGTAAACAATAATTAATCGTTTGAACGATAAAACAAAACTGAGAGACTCGTTTGCATAGAATAAGATACTGATTCGACTAGTGATGCTGATCAAGAATATATATATCGGGTCGAAGACGTATACTTTAATGTGTTACAAGACACAACTAAAATACTCTCTACAAGATTATTGGAAGCTTAATTATAAATAGCAGCATTGCAACTGAGATATCTTGATCCACGTGTAGTTGTTGTTTTAACTAGAAATTACATAAAAGGGGTCGCATTTTGAACAGGCGTTCCTCAGGGAGCTAAATGATGTCCATAACTGACATGGCTATATGGACTAACGAAGCTATTCAAATAAAATATATAAAGTAAAGTAAAGTAAAGGTAAGTATCCTTCCCAGCAAAATCATAATGCCCAATGCAATGATTGCAACGGAAAAGAGAAGAGGAAGAAGTGAGCGATGGCAAGTGGACTCACCTGGAGGGCATCCAGCTGCTGCTGCGGGGTGATTGTGGCTGTGGCATTGGCATTGTTCTCGGGCTGCTCGTCGATGCGACCCTCCATGGAGCCGCCAAAGCGTTGAATGACCTGCGCCATTTTGGCTGTGGCACGGAAATCGCGTGCCAGCGGTGAACCAATTGTGGTGGCTCTGTGTCTTGGACTCTGCGTTACGGAGCTGCTCTCGGAGCTGTAGTCGGCGGCATAGTCGGTGCTCTCCTCTAGGAAATCGCTCGGCGATTTGCGACCGATGCGATCTTTGCTTTTGGCGCGACCCCAGCGATGCCGCAGATTATTAAAGAAGCCGTGCGTCTTTTGCAACACGCCCGCACCACTGGCCACGCCCGTAACGCCGCTACCACTGCCACCACCCGTGAGTTGCGGCGAAGCAGCGCTCTTGGCCCGCTTTGGGGATATGTGCGGCGATTCTGTGTTGCTGTGGCAGTCGTGACCATTTAGCTCGGAGGCAGACTTGCTCAGATGTTTGCCCAGACGCGGCTGCAGCTGCGGCGAACCATGCGGCGAGATGCCAACACCACTTGGCGGTGATCCACTGGCGCTGGCGTCAATGCTGCCCGCGCCGGCCAAACGATTGCTGCCAGGAAGCTCCTCCTCCCGTTCCAAATAGTGAATGCGAGCTGCAAGTGCAGAAGGGAGCGCTTATTAAGGTGAGTGCGTGGCAACTCGCTAATCGATTAAACAAAATTGGATGCGTTGCGATCCAGCGCACAAAGTATTTATTACTGTGCACCACACACAGCTGCCACATGACATCATTGCTTTGTCGGTGGCACTGCTGCTGCGAGAGCGAAAGCGGCCTCAGTTCGATATTTCACTGACGAGCAGCTGGCACATATCACAGATGCTGTGCCACAGTGGTGGCTCAACTTAAAGCACCACAGAAATTGTTATCAACAAAAATCTTCAATTTTAAATTATAAATCTTAAAGTTACAGTTTTTACTTTATTTTTGATTATTGAAGAACAGTTGATTTCTTGAGAGATAAAACTTAAATATTGTTATGTAAATATTGATAGTTTATTGGCTGTTATTCAACCAAGAACAGAGTGTTGCACAGTTCTTATATTTCTCACGTATTTTGTGTTTTACCTGCAACTGGAAATATTTTGTTTAACTTGTGGCACACCGAAAATATTGCTGGCTTCTGCTGTTTCTTGTGCGACTTTGCTTGCATGGCATGCATCAGGCAATGCCTCAATAATTAATGCAACAGCGGCTGCAGGAGCAGCATCCCTGCACTGGTTATAAAATTAGCCCAAATTATATTATTGCATTAGTTTTAAGCCGCTTCAATCAACTTTCACTTTCAACACAAGCACCAAAATATATATGCATAATATATATATAGTATATATATATATGTGTGTGTGTAGAAAAAAAAAGAATTCGCGAGCGTTGAGCGCGCCACGAACTGCACAAGAGCAGTGCTCCTAAAAGACTGCTATGTGGGTTCCATTTGTAGCTGTGCAAGTTGGCATTTGTTATTGTTAGCGCCATCTATAGGTCACACTAACACAACAGCACAGACACTTCACAAATATTTTATCAAGTGACTCTATACATATACGTGTATATACGTATATATATATATATGTGTGTGTGTGTGAGTGAGTGTGTGTTGTATTTGCCATTGAACACGAGCAACCCACTGTGTGGGTGTGTGTGTGTGGGTGTATGTGTGTGTGTGTGGTGGGGTCTATTCTGTTTTTGCGGCCGTTGGCTGCTGCATTATTAATGCAGAATGCTGCGCTGCTGCTGCAACCCAAATTTTCAACAAGAGCGCCATAAATTGGAGGCTTACACACAGTTGCACCATGCTAGTAAGTTAACTGTGTGTCTGGGTGTGTGTGTGTGTGTCTGCGTGAGCGAGCTTTACGCATTCAAACGAAAGCTTTAATACAAAATTCAGCTGCACCTGCGGCATTTGCTATTATGAATGAAAACCTCTTTTAAAAATGTCGAGCATTGCATTTTATTATGTATGCAAATTATATTTACATATTTATGTATACATACTCGTAAGTACATATGTAGTAATATTATTTTGGCATTTGCACATGTGCCTTAAAGGACGGACAAGTAAAGGGCACAGATTTCTCGCTGATTTTACATAACCAAACAAATTCCAAGCTGGCAAGGACAACATTTAATTACATTCAAACTTGTGTCCCTTCACAACAACAACTACAACACGAACAACAACAACAACAACATCCTACTACAATTGAAAAAATAACACAGACCTTTTCAAGTTTGGCTCTAGATTTTAATTAATTTAATGCAGAGGTGGCCAGGCAAGCTGTAATTGTGTATGTGTGTGTGTGTGTGTGAGCGCACGCTAGTAAATACTTATCGTAATTATCATTATTATTTCCTTTGCCATAAAACGCTCCCTGTCGGGCAGATGGCCACTTGGGACCTGTTCGCGTATTTATGGAGCATTAATACTGCAATAGGTGACAGTTGAGTACATGTTGAACAGCGCTGGACACATGTTCCCATATTTACGACACTAGTGTAAATAGTTTGCAAATATGTTGAATAATTTAGGCGGCTTCATTACAATTTAACATGCTTGAGTTGAAGATGTGTTTTGTGCTTTCAGCATTAAATTGCACGACAAGAAATAAGTGGCTCCTGCAGGACTATAAAAGAGCAAATTCTATTTGTTATTTTATTTACCATTGTTATTTGCCAAAGATATAAACGATCACAAGTTCTGAGGAGTAGCAACACCATTATTTTGAGCACAACTTGTATGAATATTTTAAAAAGTATTTAAATACTTTAATATTCATAAATTTGTTAGTCGAATCTAACAGCCAACATAAACTAGATAGAACGTTGCAGTCGGACGTAACCGACAGCGAAATACTATTATACCATACAATTTTGCGACTCTAGCTTGCAAATTACGGCAGATATGCGCATTTTAAATTTCTAGGGACGAAGTTCCTGGGGGCGGCGAATGTGGGCGTGGTCAAAAAATTGATATGACAATCCTTGGAGGAGGTTACCAGTAAATTACCTTCCAAGTTTGGTTACTCTATCTTTAAAATTTTCGGAGATATACGGAGTTATCGATTTACAATCGGAATTGTCGATTACAGGCGCAGGTGTGGGCGTGGCACCACCAATTTGTTATCGGTTCTTAAAGGCGAATACCAGTAATATACCTACCAAATTTGATACTCAAAAACTGCGGAAGATATAGCCATTTGAAAATTTTAGGGGCGGAGGTGATGGGGACGTCGGAGGTGGGCGTGGCACATGCCAATCTTTCAACGACCTCGCCAACAACCGACCACCCAAAATTGGTGACCGTATCCATTAAATTGTGATATGTGGATTCATTGATTTTCTAAAATCGAAATTCGCGGTTTTCTAGCTCCCTAGTGGACGTAGGTCCAAACCCAAGACACTTTAACTTTTGAGGCTATTTTCCAATATACGTTCCAAGTTTCAAGTCTCTATCTCTAAGGGTGTCGGAGTAACGCGCGTTCATACGGACGGACAGACGGACAGACAGCATGACGGACATTGAACAAAACCAATATACTATTATACCTTTTTGGTATAATAGTATAAAAATACTGTTGAAGTGTACACTCAATATGTGTACACACACACACACACACACACACACACACACACACACATGTAGACAGATTAAATTAAGTTTAAACATATTACTCTCCAACCCATAAGCATCTGAAAATCAAATAGAGAAATTTGCAAGTGCCTGGGAGAAGCACTCTCAGTTGTGGCGCTCTCGTTAAATGTGCAACTCTTGACAGCAATTAGGCAACTTTCAACATTAAGCGAGAAAGTTGCAGCAATGATTCAGCTACAACTTTTGCTTGGTCTGGCGAGACTTGGCGATTAGTACACATACGAAACTTGGCCGGGATTAAGTTGCCAAAAGTGAAAAAATGGCCAAAAAGCGACTGGTAAATGGTAAATGGCAACTGGAAGCCAATTTTATGACTGTCAGCCAAATAATGTCAATGCAGAGCAGCATCTTGCCCAGTTTAATGAGTTCTCCTTTTTTATGACTGTATTTGATTTGAGACCATAAAAGCGAAAGAGACCATTTTGTTGCAAGTGCTGAATAGGGAATACCCTGCATGCTGACACAACTATGGCAAATGGATATTTTATTAGATAAATATTCTCTTGACAGTTTTGCTGATCGAGCCAACTGATTCCACTACAGGCACTAAAAAGGAATTTAGTCTGTTTTCAACGGATGCAGGGCATAAATTAAATTCCGATTACCTTTTTTATTGGCCCAGAAATGCGTACGTAGCCAGTTTCCGTTGGCTAAGTCAGCTCCAAAAGGTAAAGGACATCATCATTACTGGGGTCATATAAAAAACAGGGCCTCATATCTAAATCGAAATTACTGAAGCAATCAAGTAATGCAACTGATAGCAGCACTGCCTGCCACACATGCCACACATGCCCCACACTCGACCAGGAATATCAATTTTGAATCGGCTTGGAGACATGTGCAATATGTCCTTTATTAATACATTTCGTGTAGTTCTTGTTTTTTTGGGCTTTTAGTATTGGTTTAGTCAATAAATCAACCCCGAGGTCAGTAATCAATTATTTAGTAACTGATACTCGAGGCGATATGAGTGTATGTGTGTGACTGAGTGTGTGGGGGTGTCTGTGTTGTACATAAGCCAAATACACTTTTAGCCTTTATTATTAATTTGCTGCTGCTGTTCACCTGTTGAGGCAAACATTCTTTTGTTGTTTGTTTGTTGTTGCTGCTGCTGTTGCTATTGTTAGATGTTTGTTAAGGTATTTGAGGGGTTGGTGAGGGGTGTGCTCCTTTTTGTATTTTGTTAGGGTATTTGAGGGGATGGTGCGGGGTGTATTTGGTTTGCCGTTTAGCTTCAGGCTGTTTATAAGCCCTTTTGTTATTTTTTATGCTAACATTGCTTTGGTTTTCTTGCTATTTGTATCTGCGTGTGTTTCTCACAGTTATTGCGCCCTTTGCAGCAGATGACGTCATCTGGCGGCGTTGCTTGGCTTGGCTGTGATTGTTGTTGCCCCAAACGGCGTCTCCAACTGGCGTCATGTGGCTGTCTAGCAACGCACAAAGCTCGTCGCGTTGGCTGTTAATGTTATTGTTGCCGTTGTTTTTGCTTATGATTCTTGCTATATCCTAGAAACAAGGAACCGACAGTGGGGTATAACCCACGAGGCTATTTATTTACAAGTGTTGATTATTCCTATTTACAAGAATTTATAAGGAGAATTAAGGAGGAATGCTCCTAAATTAGAAAAGACTTTGGATTTTGGATTGAGCTCAGTCTATATAAAGATTATAATTTATATATATCGTATATCGTACATATATTTATATATTATATATTTATGTTTATTTGAATAATGAAAAATGATTCAATTGAAAATGCGTAAATCTTCTATTCAATTCGCAGAACTCAATTTCATATTTTTCGCCAAAATTTCAAATAACACTAATTCGTGTCATATCAAGTTTTCTTAACTTATATGATTTAACTCCGAGCTAAAACCATTCTCTGGCTATATTTAAAAAGGTGGTTCCAATTGCTTCTTATTGTTGCTTTTTTGATATTTTTTACTTTGCATGTTTGGCCAGCACGCAACCTGTTTTATAGCTCTTATCAAATGTGCCATTTTTGCTGGGAATTTAAATACTTTTTGCGGTTTCTTTTTAGTGGTTTTCGAATAAAATTATTTGAGCAGCGCTTTTTAATGGCATTTCTCTTGTGAAGTGTTCCCAAATCACGATAAAACAAAGTTGAACTGCGTGTGTGTTTTTGGTTTTTTGCTTTTTGTTTAATCTAAAAATGTTGGGAGGTATTTTTACGAAGCAATGTTTCAACTATTTCATTCGGCTGTCTGCCATATGGAAGCAGACTGCTATTCATATTTATGATGCTATCCTAAAAGATATTAACACATTGTATGCGAAGCTCATGAATTTGCCAACTTTTGGCTAAGGCAAACAGGCAGTCGAGAAAAGTTACCCGAATTTTTGGTTTTGTTTGGACAAAATGGAATATTGTTATTTTCCACTTTTGCTGTCAAGTGCTGCGTAAATTGGGAAATTCATTTCTGCCTTGTCGCGTCTTGAATAATTCATGGCAATTTATGTGGATGGCTTCAGATGTTTTCCTTTGGAAAAGAGATACACTTTATTTTATTTTGTTTTGCCCACAAACATACTAAATTCTGGAGAAACCACTTATGCGCAAATTGCTACAATTTTCGATGCGTGCAACAAAAGTTCACAGAGATCACACTATGAAATGCATAACAGTTGCAACACATCGCGGCTAGTGGGCGTGGCAACATGGCCAACATTGCGTGACAAGGAGGAGCGCAAAGTGAGGAAATAGATCAAGGGGAATACGTAATGTGAATATTCTGTTCATTCCGTTCGACTCGAACGGGGTACTTAAATATTCACGCGCCGTTCGAACTGTGGAAATGTAGTAAAACAAGTTTAATTAAAGGCAATCAGGCAAAACTGTTTGCAATAATGTGCATTGTTTTGAAATCGATTAATGCGAGTCTAAAGAATATTTTGTGGGAATATTTTACGATTTGTCTAAATATATTTCAATATTTATTATTCATTTTACAAATGTGTAAATGTGTAAATTACTTATTTATTTGCTAAAGTTCACCCATAATTAACTCGCCCGACTAGGAGATACACTGAATACACTTGAATATATATATTAAATTGATTAAAACAAATATTAAGATACTGTAAAATATTGAATTAAGATGGGAATACTTTTTGGCTCAAAACTTATATGTTTTTTGTGAGATCTGTCGGATATATATCAATAGACTCGGCTTGAAATTCTGATTTAAAATATCTATTCGAATTTTTATACATTTTTAATAGGTTCAGAAGTAGAATAGAAATTCACCCCTTCGGACCAAAAGTGCATGCGAAAATTACAAAATTATTTTCAATAGCTAATCTGATTTTGACATGAAATAGAAAATGCTCAAGAATTCGATAAAAACAAACTTTAATTTTCGACTTTTCTAATTTCTCGTATTTAGAAGCATTGCGACAAATGTTTTAAGCAAATAATTTCCATTTATTGCCCCACGCAGTTGACATTCAGTTTGCAAACAGCTTTCTGCTCATTCGGTTGCAACTTGCAATTTGCCACTCGATGGTTGCAGAAGACTTTTTTTGACTCTTTTCCATTTCCAAAGTTGTAATTACATTTTGTGACATTCGAGCAAATGTGTGTCGCTCAAACAGTTAATTAAAACGAGTACCAAGTATTGACCCACTTGTCATCAGAGTCAATTAACTGTCACGTCTGTCATGTGGCTTAATTATACAGCTGTAAGCAAGTATGTGCACTTAAGTTGATCCATTATCCTGCCCCACTTGCAACTAATTAAGCCCTTAATGCTTGACCTTCAACTTTGAGTTTATTGGGTGGCAGGCGACCCTTCAGTTGCTGAGATTTTTAAGTGCGCGGATTTTCATGGCTTATTTTGTGCTGACCAACTTAATTAACGCCTGCAACTGATTAACAATGCAGGGATTATGTTTTCGTACTCATATCACAGGCTTTTTACGACAGGATTTAAGAACATTTTATTTAGCTTTCTCATCATCGTCAAAGTTTTGATGAGTATTTAAGGCACAGACAGCTATACTTAGCGAAACAATGGTTAAGTTTGCAAACTGTGATTTGATGTCATTTAAAGGAAAGAGAGAGAGACAAAAATGTTATCAGTTAGCTGACATTTAAGCAATTCCACAAATTCTGAAGAAAGTATGTCATCAAGTATATTTACATATGTGATTTTAATAGCTTTTCTCAGCTTTTCTATGTTTATATTTACATAACTCTCCTGACAAATTTCACTAGGCGTTTATTTGATGTGTTTGTCTAAGGCCCATATTTGAAATTTGTTTGTTCGAACAAATTCTTGTGTTATTAATAAGCTTGTATCTTTTGGTTGTCTCTTTTGCTTGTATTCTGCTTGCTACAATTAGCCAATTAGATTCAAATTTTGCGAATGAGTGCGCGTGTGTGTGTGTGTGTGTGTGTTTGGGTTGCAATTTCAATCAGTAGACAGCTTCTGCAGACGACGCCAAGTTCATGGGGTCTGGCTGGCATAGACAGCGGGGCAACCACAGCGGGACAGATAAAGACACCTCTAGGTCACAGATGGTTCCCCTCCACGTCCCTCCTGTGGGCACAGCATGGTGCAGACTGTTCAAATGAGCGCATAAGTAGCAGCAAAAAAAATAGATAAATAAAGAAAACAAGTCGCCAAGCTAATGCCGCAATTTATTTGCGCTATGCGACATGCGACAAATGGACGCAAGGGCCACGAGCAATAATTAAAAAATATCAAGTTAAATGACACGCGACATCTACGAGTGCCAAGAAGAGGCTGAGGGGGAGGGGTGACATATGTACATATGTTGCATACACATTAGGTACACCAAATGATGGTCATGTCAGCAACGTCAGCTCACTCTTCTCTATGGATATATATGTGTGTGTGTGTGTGTGCCTGTGTGTTTGATACGGAAGCGGAAACGCAGCGGCATGCAAAGGTGCTATAACCCCATGATGAACAACATCCGTGTGGTCGTGCATGGAAACGGCTGTTAGGCTAAAACCTTTAAAGGACTCACGCAAAAAAAAACAAAAACAAAGGAAAGTATTTTAATATTTTTAGCTTGTAACAAAAATGTATAAACTTTAATAAAAACATTTTTTTTTAGAATCAATTGATACTAATATGTTATTTTATTTATTTATTGCTTAATTAATTAAGCTTGATGATTTGGTAAACAAATTTAATGATTTTTAGCCAAAACAAAATATTTTTCAAAAAAACATGGCTATGGATTTTAATATAAAAGATACAAAATGTATTATAAATTATATTATATTAATTTATATATTATATATATAATACCAAAATATTACAAATGTAAGCTTTTAGCTGATTGCAATCATTTTGCCAACTCTTTGTGCCACTCTCGGGCCGCAAAATTTATGCGCGAACTAATTTAGTCCAAATAGCGCATAAAAATAGACCCCAGTAATATGTGGCAGCATGCAAAACAGCTCCAACCACAGCCCCATCCAACCACTCAAGTGCGGCTCAAAGTTTAGAGACCAGCTACAAACAGAGCCAAGTCAAGTGTTGCCCGGCTGGGGCCTAAAGGATAACGGATGGCAAGGTGCGAGGTGCACTGTGTCGGCAACATCTAAGTAAGCTGCTTAATATATATATATATATATTTATATATATATATATACATATATATATGCATATATAGATAAGTGTACGGTGAACACGCAGAGCAGCTGTTTGGCGCAGCAGCAGAGGGCAGGACATTCTTTGAACCCGTTACACTTTCTGCCAGGCTGGGATGCTTTTCAACACCTTTTTAGGGTCGAAAGCTGTTTATCAAATTTTGAAAGAGCGGAAAACATTTATTTTTTTGCATGTGTGTGTGTGAATTTGTTTTTTTACATTTTTTTTTTTTTTTTTGCTCATTACTTACGCATGTTTAGTGGCCGCGTGTGTGTGAGTGAATGGGTGTGTGTGCTCACAGGCACGCGAGCAGGCACCAATACAAATAGACTATGATTTTTAGAGGCATATGCGGGATGGGGAATACCCCGCTACGCCAGCTTTTAGTTGTTTGCTGCGCGTTTGCTCGTTGCTCGCTAGTTACATCGACACATTTCTTTAGCTCCTCGGGCTGGTCCGCATACTCCTCCTCCTGGTCCTGGTCCTACTCCTGCTCCGCCTGAATTTCGTTTAGCTTTTTGCACTGCTAAATATACTGGCTGTGATTTTAAATACTAGCCACGCACACAAACACACACTCGCTCGCAAACAAAATTTGTAACTAATTGCATTACAACTGCTATGCTGCAACGGCTGTCCCGTTATCCTGCAGGCAGCAGCAGCTTTGCACAACACACGCGAGATGAACGGCGCTTTCGCTGAATTACTTTCACACTGCTGCGCGCTTACTTCGGTATCGGCACCAGTCCCGTTGCGTCCGCTAACGTGGAGAGTTTTTGCGCAACTGAATTTTTGTTCAGAGCTTTCGGGCGCTCGCTCACTTCGAAAGCTCTCTCGACATTTGTTTGTGCTGAGAAACAATTGAGTGGGCATTGCCAAACGCCTTGAGTGGCTTTGTTACTGGCTGGTGACTGATGGTCGGCTCCAGTAAACAGGATAACAATTGGCGGCACATCAACATGAGTGAAAGCTTATAGCCTTGACTAACGGCTCTGTGGCAGGTGAGTGAATTTTACGCTTATTTAAACATTTTGCTTTCATTAAAAAATGCGAGGCAGACACTTAGATTTAACTCAATCTTTTTTTTATATATTCCAGTACTTTACACGTTTACGCTTGGCCTTATTTTTTTTTAAACATTTTTCTAGCTTGTGTTTAACTGTGTGCACTATTCCAAGCATCCACTAGAGCTTCCACTCAGGCCAAGAGCCATGTTTTGACAACGCTCCAGTAAATTCGCGCCAAGGTAAAAACCCAGTAGCGAAAAGTTCCCATTACAAAATCCATATTACTTTTCCATGCTGCATTACATTGTTATGCAGAGAGTATGTGTTGCCGAAACCTTCGTTATGCGATTTGCTGGACCCATACTTTCTGTGATGGGTTGTAAACGGAATAATATACGATTCCATATACATATTTAGAAATCTATATTAAATATATTGAAATTGTAATATATATACAATTCGATGACTTATTCTAGAATCTATAGCAATTTAAATATAAACATAAAAATTTTATTTTTATATAGGGAAGGCAAAGTAGGCAAATATATCAATAATAGAAAGAGATGGTCACAGCCGAATGCTGTACTAAAGCTTTTGCGAAGACAAGTTTGTGCTTGACTTGTAATGAATTACATTGTGCATTAAGTAATAAAAAATCATTCATTATTTCGCTACTGGGAGCTAATGAGAAATTGTCTAATTGGGTAACTTTTATTGAGCTGCACCCGAAAATTCGATAGCTGAGCGCAGCTTAATAAATCTGCAATTAACTTCTCTTTGATGCGCACACTGAGAGCAGCCTAAGCCCATTGTAATAAGTTCGAAAGAGCAGATGTCTTAGCTCTTCGCTGTTCGGTGCTCTTCGATAACAGCTGATAACGACAATCGACTCTGTTGATCGCTGAACAGCCGACTTGAGGGCGCTCGGCACACGTTGCCTTGGTCCGTTGGTCAGTCACTCGGGAGTTGTGCAGCCGTTCGTTGGTCTATTTGGACACTCTGATTTAGTGCTACTTAAGAACACACACACATATCACACATCATTTCTTTATTATTAAAGAAAGAAAAGTATTTCTTAAATACTAGTTTGCAAAACCACACACATTAATAGAAAGTGCAACAATTCAAAAAGCTTCTGTTCTTCGTCAAAGTGCAAGAAAGAGTGCAAAAAAGAGACCGGTAAGTCATGCTTTTTAATCGGCTGTGCGCTTTGTGCGGCTGTTTTTCGTGCGCCATTTAATCTGTTGCGACCGTTATCTCAATGTGTAGGCGGTAAAAACGGAGCGACGTACTCTTTTCCTCCTGCGTTTCAACATCGCAGTTAGTTTTTGCGCCTTGCACTTTTTACTTTCGCGATGTACCACTTACATTCATCTGCTCTTTTTCCTTCTCACATTGTCATTTCTTTATTACCCACAATTTATATATGTTCTTTCCTGTGCCTCTGTTTGTGTTTGTGCTTGTGTGTGTGGACTTGTGTGTATGTGTATATGAGCGTGTGTGCAGTCGTTGATTTTGCATACAGTTTTCGATACACTTTGATCCCGCCAATAAATTTTTGATAATTGTATTATTTTTGTTATTAAATTTGTCGTTTTTCATTCACTTTTTTTTCGTGTATTTGGCGATGCAATAAGCGCTATAAATATCAAATGAAATGTCATTCATTTGTAAATGTTTATAATCATTTTTTTTGTAAGATATAATAGCAAAAAAGTTTCGAATGCTGTGCAATATTTAAAAGTTGAAACACTAAAACTTCTGCGAAGTCTCTGTAAATGTTCTTGTTTATAAACTACAATATCCAGTTATCAATCAATTTATTCGTCAAACCTTTTTTTATGCCTTTGTCGACGGATATTTTTCTGATTTTGTCTGTCAATGTTTAATGCAATGAGGACTATATTATTGTAACAGCTTATCGAAATATTACTCCTACATATTATATAGCCATACTTCTAAATAATCAGTCGATAACTTACATTTTATAAGAACTAAATATTATATTGTGTCGCTCTCAATTCATGCGGCTTTCATAATGTATAGCTTAAAAAAACGAACATTGCTCATCTGGTATTTAATCTTTGGCAGCCCCAAGTTGTATTTTTACCTATCACCAAGCTGAATTAAATTGAAAACTATTAAAAGTATTCCCTGTTCTAGAGCAAAGTACACAAATATAAATTTATGTATATATTTATATTTGCATATATTTATATACGTATTACCTAATTTGTTTTGATTTTTTTGTTAGTCACACAATTTCTACAGATAGCTTAAATTAGTTTTGCCAGACAGCCGCCAAAAGCATGTACAACAACAAGTTCGAGTTTAAGTGTATAAAAAGTGCGATGCGATGAAGCCGACTGATAATACGAATATTAGTATATATATGTATATATGTATGTACATATGTCTGTATGCCTGTATGTAGGTGGTGGCATTGAGATGCCGCGATGTCAGACTTACTTATAAGTAAGAGTATAGGTCGTTTTTGGGGTTGTCAGCGCCTAATCACGCCGCAAATGCTGCTTGAGATCGATTGATACCTGTTAGAGGCGTGATAATCCGGTAATGCTCGCCAAACATGTACAGTAAATATTATTTTTCATATTCTAATTACTTTTGTAAAAACTATTAAGTTGGTCATGAGATATCAGTCCATTGTAGATAATTATAACAAACTTGCATCACAAAATATAAATATTTTCACCTTTGGTTTCTTGTTTCGATAAAAGTATAAAAAAGAGTATTAACTTATAAAATCAAATAAACAAATAAAATTGTATCGCTGATTTGTTAACATACGTATATGTTTACAAAATTGCAATAAAAATTGCCCATTAATCCAGCGCATTTAATTGTGATAGCATCCACAGCATCCGCAGCATCAGCATCAGCATCAACAGCAGCATCATCAACAGCATGGCACAGAAGACGGCAGAGGCAGAGGCCAAAGATCAACATACGCAGCGCGATCGTATCGACGATGATGAAGTCACCGAACTTCAGAGCTCGGCCAGCTTCTATGAGAAGGTGCGTGAGCAGGCCGAAAGATTCGCCAGCACCCGTTTGGGCCAGTTGGTCATTGAGCGTGTCGATCGCGGCCTGAAGCTAATCGAGGATACGACCAAATGGAGTCTGCCACAGGGTGAGCCATATTTAATTTTTAAAAATTGGAAAATGTATTTTTATACCGGAGGGTGGTGTTGTCTTTCTAAGAATCTGTGTTTTTTCTATCTTAAAAAAATTTGCATTGCTACTTTTGTGTATGTATTTTCAATAATTAAGAAATAGAATTCTTGAAAAAAAATAATAAACAGACTTTCTAATTTATGAAACACGTATATTTGAAATTATTTAAAAATACCAGCACATTTTTCTAGAACTGTAAAAGGATGTATAAGTTATGTGCAATACATACATATTGACCCTTTTTAGAAAACCACATTTGCTGTCATTTTATTATTTTATTTTCTGCCTACCACAGATAAGAATTCGAGTGGCGTTGTGCAGGAGCGTCCGTTGCCCTGGGCTCCATTTCTGCTACTGATCATACTGCTGCGCCTGGTGCGCATCTGGCTTTCTGTGGGCGCCCTGATGATTGGCAATGGACCAGTGGCGCCACCGGATATGATTTACTTTATACAGACGCGTCGTCGCAAGCTGCGCGCCATACGCGTCCATGGATTGCGGGAGATGCGACATCGCCAGCAGGAGATGTCCCCCGGCAAGAGTTTTACCCAAAAGTTGAGTCAGTGGTTCAATCGCGCCGTCTGTCGGCCGGGCGTGCAGCGGGAAAACAGCGGAAGGGCGTTCGATTGGAACAGCTCGGAGCAACAGGTGGGTCATGATCAATCATGATCTAAGCGTGCTACAATCTCAATCTCAAATAAATAAGCAGGTAAAGCAATGCGTGACGAAGCGATCGCTTGAGGATGAGTCGAATGCGGACGAGAATTTGACCATCGATGAGATGTTGGCCAAATATGCCAATGAGAACTCCGAGGATGATTCCGACTTTGTGCCCTATAAAGAGAAAGACAGCGACAGTAGCAGCAGCCACTTGAGCGACTGCGACAGCGACAGCCACACAAGCGAACAGATGACCAGCAGTGAGGAGCAGCAATTGGTTCAGAACGTAAGATAATTGCAAATTAATTAATTTTAAATCAAATATTAATATATATATAAATCTAATGACAGCGCGATGAGATTTACGCGCAAATGAGCAACAAGGAAAGTCCGGAAAAACCGATTACTGTCAATGGCAGTAATGGCAGCAGCGAGCAGACGGAACTTGGTAATGGACACTGAAATGTTCTTAATATTTAAATACACACACACACACACATACGCATACGCGTCCCCCTTCCCTTGCACACTATCTTCCGCTCTCTTCTCACTTCCTATCCACTGTATGCACACACCTAGGTGCTAAGTCTAGTTTAAATTGAAAGTATCGATTAACAATTTAAGCGATAACAATTTAAGTCTAAAATTTTTTTTTTTGGCGAAACGAAATGCGATAAACCGAAATACAGAAATAATTGTGCCCAAGAAGAAGAATCTAGTTATTCATTTATGTTTTTTTTGTGCCACACCCACCAAAAAAACAAATTTAAAATTTTCTTAGATTAAATAAATTTGTATTGAGTTTTTGGCCAAAATACTGCCCTGACGTCGACTCTCTCTCTCTCTCTTTCTCTCTTTCTATCCTTTCTCTTTACTGGTTTTTTCTTAGTCCTAGCAGCACAGCTCACGGCATCGGATGTGAAAGCGGAGCAATGGAAATCGTCGCCGGGTCATCTCAGCGCCGCCTTGATGAAAACACAGATGTACAATAATATAACTGCTGCAGGTAACTCGAGAGTGTTGCATGCGCCTCAAATGCTGTAAACATTATTATTAACATTATTAACGTTAGTATTTTGCCTATTTTTCTGTTACTCTGTGCATATGTTCAAACACAGCCAATCCTGAATCCACAAGCAATTCCACTCCATACACTAACTCCCAGCCCGACACTGATCCTGATCCCTCAACGGATAACGATAACGATAACGATAACAATACTGATTGCGACACGGACAGCAGCAGCACGATCACTGTTTGCCAGCAGCAGCAGCAACAGCAGCAGCCACAGCTGCCACAGCAAACAGAAGACCACAATGCAACCACAACTACGATATCTGATATTTGCAATCCTAATCCAGATCATCCCACTGTTGAAACCTTAACGCCCGCTACATCCTCTGAAGATATTTTCTATAGTCCCATCGGTTGGTTCACACTCTTTGGCTCCTCCAATGCATGCCTCTTTTTCGGAATATACCCTAATCGTATTGTAATTAGTGAAAAGAGTCAACTAACATATTTAAGCAAAATCTTATCCTGTAAGCTCTGGAAGGGTAGTTAATATTCGGCATTCTGAAAAAAACTACCTCCCGATTTACTTCGTTATTTATATTAAAACTTGTATTGTTCCACAGGTTCGCCCAACAATTTCAACAGCAGTCTTGGCACCCAGGCCCTTCTGAAGAACGCTGCCATTAATGCGGCTCCCTGTAAGTAGCTTCAGTATTGATTCCACTGAGTCCACTTCAATCATTCAATCATTGTCAAGCGCCTGCAGTTCATTCCAAACCCAACTCTGAAATGGATGAAATTCATTCAGCTGGCTCCGAAACGGAGGAAGCAGCCAGGCAGAGCTTCTATCAAGCCGACCACCAGAACACCCATCCAGCGGGCAAGCCCTTCAAGCAACAACAGCAGCGCCAATTCAATCATTCTCATCAGCGTTTCCGTGGACGCAACCGACGCTAAGCCGATTGCTCTCCCAACCAGAGTGAATTTTCTTTTTAATCCTATATCCTACTATGCTTGCCTTATACACTCGTTACAATTCAACTATTGTTAGTAATATTTGAGTAAATCCTTTGAAATTAATCTGATTTATATGCCCCTAGTTTATTATATATACAATAGTGTTTGGAGAAATTATTATAATCGTAATTTAAAGTCAAATTTTTGTAATCGGTCGAATTATGACCAATTCTCGGAAATTGGCTCAAATTTGAAACGAATGTCGCCATGAGGTGACAGGATAATGGTGCTCTCGTACTGCAATGGCGTCTTGCCCAGCCAACTGATCTTGTAGGAGCGCAGCAGACGCACTAAGAGCGTCTCCAGCTCCAGTTCGGCGATGCGCTTGCCAATGCAGGTGCGTGGCCCAAAGCCAAAGGGCAGATACACAAACGGATTGCGAGAGCGCGCCTCCGGACACGCAGCTATTTCTGGATATGTGTCCGGCTTGAGCCAACGCTCCGGGAGAAATTGTGCACTCTTTTCGAAATACTCATCGCTATTCGAGAGCTCCATGACGCCCATCAGCACGCCAGTGCCGCGTGGCACGCGATACCCGGATAGCACCAGATCCTTGCTGGTAACGCGAAAGTTTCCCGGCGTTATGGACGTAATCCTCAGACCCTCCTTGATGCAGGCACGCAGATAAGGCATATTTTTCGTATTATCTGCGGTGAGGGAATCATCAGCTTTGGGCAGAATGCGGAACAGTTCGCGGCGCAGCTGCGTTTGCTTCGAGGGATTGCGGGCGAGATGATAGAGGATGGTAACAAAAGCCGACGAAGTCTGCAAGTGTGGATAAGACATGAGTATGTAAGGACTCATTACTAGTAGTATTCCTATTTACCGTATCCATGCCAGCCATTAACATATCCATGGCCATAACGACAGCCACCTGTTTATTCAAAGCCAACAACTGTTCCAGAACGCATTTATTGCCATCATGCTCATCCCGGTCAAAACGACCCATGGCCGTCTCAATATAGTTGGTTGTAATCTCTGTAATGTGATCGTACGTCTGCAGGAACTTCTTAAAGCCAGGCGTCTTATAATATGGCCAAATTGAGGGCTGCACATCGTACTTAAAGCTGTAGTTGAAGAAATCCGTCATATACTGGGCAAGGCGATCGGCATTTGGATCTGGGTGATTGGTGAGCATTCCCATGCGCGTATTCAGTGCCACAAAGCTAATGGATTCAAATGCCCACATCTTGATCTGCTCATGAAAATCGGCGTTGATAGTATGCGTATGTGGATCACGCAGTCCTTCCAATCTTTTGAAGAAACATGGAATTAGTTTTGGGCTAGTTTTTGTTTGTTCTAAAATACTTGTCAATAAACTCCTTGGAAATCTCATCGATTTGTGGCAGGCTCTGTCTGATATTCTGCACTTTCATCAGCACAGGATTGACTTTGTTGCGTATGTCCCCCCAGGACTTGCCTTGTCTGTGGGTTAAGGGAAATTAAGTATTAATTAAATTGAAATTCCAAATTAATATTTATTGCTTGATTTAAATTCCTTTACACCTACTCCGAGACGAGACCGCCAATGCCACCAAATATGTCGGGACGATGAACCATGCGATAGTAGGTGAAGCTCTCGAGTCCCATGCGTATGGGCCAAACACCTTCGTTTCTATAGGTGGTCTCAAAGTCCTTTGGATTATAGGTAAAGATGACATCAGGTTTGCCCATCAGACCCGGTAATCTGTAAATATCGCCAAACCACTCACGCATGCGACGATTCATTTCAATCAGATTTGCGTTGTGCAGTTTACCTGCAGATTAACCAAATGAGCTAATTTTGTGGTATTTACTAATGCTATAAAACTTACCGCCTGGCAGAAAGTAGGATAGAAGACGCCAAGTTCCGGGTCCGGGAACCTCTGCGTAGGGCTTTGCCTGCAGCCAGTGCTCATCTGTACGCGTCGGTTTTGTGTCCAATAATTCCAAGAGAGTCTGTGCTTAAGCGAATTTCCCATTGGGTCTGATTGTTTGTAAACAAAGCTCTCTCGCTGTCAAGCTTTCACACTCTCTCGTGCTCTCAGCTGTTTCACACTCACCTGCTGCTTAAGCTCACTGCCCACAGAGAATAGACGCCCACAGAACAGCTGTTGCTTGAAAGCACAGTAATTGTAACGCTCAATAGATTTCCACATCATTGATTATTTGCGTTTGATGTAAGTTACTTTATAAAATACTTATTAAAATTATATACAAATATACTTTTTTATTGCTTGGAAATTTGCGCATACAACAACCGAACCCGAGAGACTGCGAACTGCGACTGATGCGCTCGGCCGGTGTATCAAGGCCATTAGGTCACAAAATATTGTTGTTTATCTATTCGTTTCTAATGCTCGACGCTTTTAGCTATAAAGCTTTCGGAATGGTTTATGACTTAGCAGACAACCCAAGAGACAGAAAGCTTTCAAGCTCAGAACTTTAACCCTAGGCATATTCAGTGTGCAACTTAATGCCACGCTCTAGTTGGAAAATAAACAATATAAAAGTAAAGTATTTATAGTCATGGTTTTTAATACATTTATTCATTGCATGCGTAAAATTGTTTTTGGAATTTTAAAATGTTGATTTTTTCTTTAGATTCATACAATTTATTGAATTTATTGACTGACGATTTGATTCATTGGTTTGTTGTCAATATGTACTCGAATCGAGTTATGTCATGTACATTGAAAATTTGAATAAGAGTCAAGAGTTGAGAGTTAAAGAAATATACATAGTTTGTTGTTTTGTAAGGTACATTATAGATTAGCAAGTTGTATGCTTATGCATGATATGTATGTATGTTTGTAAGTATGTGGTTTTATAAAATAAAGACACACATTTAAAATGTAAGTAGACAATACATCAATATATCAATGTCAATGGAGGCGTTAGACTTGAGTTAAACACTTGATATGTATTTATTTATGTACTATTTATGTAATTGGCGTAGTTAAAGGATAAATGTAACTACTCATCGTTTTCCAACTATATATAATTAAGTTATACGACTAAATTCAGCACTCAAAAACAAACTTGGTATTTTTTAATCATTTTGTTTTTCTGATTTTTTTGGTTTTTTGTTTCGTCTTCTTTCATTGTATAAAAATATAACAAATTATAAACGTTCGTTGTCTCTGCACAAATATATATCATGCTACTTGTAAATGGTTGATTGGTTTTGGTACTTTTTTTTTGTTTTTTTTTTTCGAAAAGAAAAATCATTGAAAACTCATTCTGCGGAGGACCTTCAGTCTTGTTTTTGTTTGTTTTGGATTTTTTTTTTTTTTTGTGACTTAATATTGCTTTTGTGGTTCATTTGTCATCGTTTTGCATTAAATTCAATTGAAAATTGTTATGCATTAGTTCAGTAAGTGATATTCAAGGTGATAGAATCACATCGATTGTGGATTGTTAAACAATTCTATGTATATTTAAACTATTTTAAAATAGTCGTACTAAGCGCCTTTTTCTGTGAGTTCTGTGCTGAAGATCCCTAAGAACTAGTACATATAAGAACCAAGGCAATATGTAGAACTAACAAAGTTAAGTTGAGTTTTGAAACGTTGGGTCATCATATCTGATTATTATTTGGATTACACACGCATTAATGGATAGTTTTAAAATTAATTTTCGGATTTCGCTTTAGCCTAAGTTAATTGCTCACATTGAGTTGATATGCATTTAGTATCTTGTTTGGTATTTCTTCACAATTAGTTTCGAAAGAACATGAAATGTATAAGTAATATAGCTAAATCTTAGTTAAACTGCTATCGGTATTTATACACAGTTGTTCTACCTAGCATTATCAATTATTTCTAGGAATAATAAATAATTGTTGCTAAAAAATGCTTTAAAAAACTTACTATTTATAATTTTGGTGCACAATTTATATATTATATATTTTATATGCTCTTTTTAGGCAGTGCATTTAACTAGTAATTTGTCTAAGGACTCGGTATCTTTCATTAAATACTACAAACTAGTTCAAATTCACAAAATGAGACTTGAATGCAATTCTTGCAAAATTATACTAACCATAATAAATAACAAATTTAATTTAAACTTATAACATTTAATTGTATATCATATTTTAATATGTTGTATATATATATACTCGTATATATTTATATAGTTACTTATGTATATAGTATAATTAAGCATTTTGCTGATATGTTTTGAGTTCATGGTTGGTTGATTTGTTCATTACAATTTTTTGATATGTTACTTTTAGCCTCGGTCGGGCGCTAAAACTTGAATAGATTTTTTTTTTTTTTTTGCTTTTCTTAACTACTTAGCTTGAGTAGCTCTGATATGTATGCGATTTTGATAGATACTAGTTATAGTTATTTCTATTTGTATATGTATATGTAAGTACGTTTAGTTGTTGTTTTTATGCACACTTTTAATTCAGCCGACGGTTTTTTCCTCGTTTTTTTTTATTATTTGTTGGTCTATGCCCCAAAAATTGTAATTGGTTGCAGACGCTCTGCAAAACGCGTTTCATTTCAATTTATTTCTCGCTTATTTGCTATAAAATCACATTTAGTTGCTTAATTAAATTTTAGGCTCTCTCACACACTCACACACATTCACGCACACACACACACACAAACACACACACATACAGACAATGCAACGCAACTTTCGCACATCATGTAGATATTGCTTTTCATTTTTATGTTCTTATTTTTCGAGTTATTTATTTTATATATATTTTATCGGATATTCGAAATTTTTCAATACATTTTTCACTTGCCAGCTGCCTGGGAAAATACACGCAGTTTATTATTTCGTTTTTTTTTTCTTCTCTCATTTATTTGCACACTTTCTTGCCTTCCATTTCCGTGCTCGCTGCAGTGGAAATCTGCGTTCTGCAGTTTTGGGTTTGGTTAAATGGATGTTTTTTTGCGGGAGCCAAAACTACACATAATTGAACTGTCAGCCAGCTGGCAGACAGCCAAGGAAATATGTTTCTCTGTCCAGGAGCAGACGCAATTGCATCAGCCAAACCACTCTGCGTTCTGTGCAACATTTCGCATCAACTGTTTGCTTTTCGCCTTTAATGAAAGCGTCGCGGTGCAAGTGAAGAAATGTTGTTGGAGTTATGGTAGTTTAATTTTGTTTTTTTTTTTTTTCGGTTCTTGTTAGTAGCCTCTCAGATCAGTCCATGTTTCTCAATTGCATTTACTCCTCGGGCCAGCCGAGATCCTCGCCAACCAGCTCATAGAAGCGTTGATTATACTCGGCAAAGAATTTGCGTAGCCGGGACACGACGACAGGATCCACATGCGGATGCTTGCGTCCTTTGGTCTCCCGCAAACACCGATCCCCATTGTCATAGCGCAGGCAATAGAATCCTTTCGTCTCATTGAAGTAGAAATGCTCGCTGCGCACACGATGCTCAATGCCTGCAAAGGAAGGTATTTTTCATAATAAGTTAGTTTCTCATATTTTGATATACATTTGTATAGGAATCTATCGTTTCAATATGCCTTATGAGAATGTCTCATTCAATATAGTTTAAATTTTGACAAAGTAAGTTAAAGGAAGCTCTTGGTTAATAGTTTATAATAGCCATAGTTAGTATATAGTTAGATAAGTAAAGCTGTAAATAATTAAACCACACTGGCATGGAGCCAATCTGATTGACAATGCAATTGAATCTGCTCTTGTACTAATTTTCATATCAAATAAAAAACCTACAAATGTATCTTTTTTAAAAAACAACTTGTATCTGGATAAAGCGAGACTTGCATTGTTATTCAGTTTTAGGACCTTATTATTATTTAAGAAAGTAGTGCAAATTGTACAACTGACTTACCCAGGAATGCCTCTATGCGTTTGAGCTGAGAGAGCGGATCCTCGATGAGTCGATCGCCGTTGACAACGAGCAGCTGTTCGCGCGGAAAGACCTCCAGCCAGCGATGCAAATGCATATGATACATGGATATGCTGAGTGGACGATAGGCCTCGTTCACGGTGCCATTGGGAAAGATGGCGAGCTCCTCAAAGGATCTGCAAGAGAGAAAACAAAGTAAGCATAAGATGTGTGGCAAACCGATGGCAATTTGCTTCCACTCACTTGGCTGCCAATTGAGCGGCACTTGGCGTTGGAGTGGGCGTGGTTGTTCCAATTGCCGCACGTCTGGCAGCAGCGCCAAGTGCTCGGCTGCCCGTTAATGTCTCCTTGGCGCCCGCTCCGCTGCCCAATGCATTGTCAAACTCGTGTGCCGCATGCAGCTTGGCGTATTGCGACTTTGGCGTTGACAACTTGGCTCCATATCCGGAACCGGGTGCACTGCTCTCGGCCAGGGGCAGTATCGCCGTTGCCGCATGGCTACGCAGCTGCGTGTAGTCGGATATGGCTCTGGTCACGGGCTCACGCACAATCAGCAGCAGTTTAATGCTGGCATTCATGGCACGCACACGTTCCGGCACCTGCAAATGGAACAGAGTGTGGCAAGTACGGTGAACGCTCTTCATGAAAACAATTCTCATATTATAACGTGACTAACATAAGCAGCTAATGAATTTACAGTCTGCCAGAGCAGGTTGCGCCCGCTGCAGCCAATGTGCAGTGAATAATTTAATTTAACTAGAAAATATTACCGCACAATGGCGTCGTCTCCAAACTGCGGCACAGGGGCTCGAGGGTGATGGACAACAAAATACCCAGCATAAAAGCATAAATGTATTTTATATCAATTTTTAAAATGTCGATAAAGCGAAATTCAAATGTTCGATGGTCGATAGACGCTAAATATCAATGCTGGAGAACGTTTCTTATATTTTCACAAAGTTTAAGTTTCTTGTTTTAAATAAATAAATATAAACTTAATAACATAATCAAATTTCCAAGATTCCTCGTGAAATCTGTCGCTTACTTATCTTACTCCACAGGTTCAGGGTTTTACCTATATATTCGAACTATTTTTTTAAATGTTGGACGATTTTTACTTTAAGACCCCCAGATTTTTTATACCATTTATTTTATTTCTTAATTTTTAATTTAATTGCTTCTAATTTTATATAATTTAATTTTTTTCTTCAGTTTAAATAAGCAAAATAATATGTTTTTTCTTAAACTAAAGGTTAGACAATTTTATATATCCAAATTTATTAAATTATACTATAGCGCCCACCAACCTAAATAATAATAATTAATTCCATATTGTGTATGAATAGTGGCATACCCCTTTACAAATTGAGTTGTGTATAGGGTATAAAAAGCCACCGAAGCGAGCAAAATAAAGTTAATCAATTTCAATGGGTGCCCTGCAAAGTATGCAACAAGTGCAGGCGACTGGCAAAATTTATATCTTGATGAACCAGAAACAAGAAACCAGAAGAGTCGCGTCGCGTCGGCCTCTTGTTTAAGCTGTGCCAACAAACATACGGAATAAACGTTGCTATATCAACATTAACATACATATCACATATATAGTTATATATACATGCAGCCAGGGTGGGTATTAGTGACTACCTATGTGTGCAGCTGGAGGCGCAAGCACACCGCTGGGATCTCTGCATTATTTATGGGCGCGAAGCTAATTTTAAACTGCAAATGCGCCTTGTGCGCAATTTTAAATAAAATACGATTATACAAAAGAGATAGAGACAGACAGAGAGAGATAGTGAGAGTGCTGCTCGGACAGTGAATGCTCCCAGTGGGAGCAACGGTAGACAGTCAGGTTGAAAGCTGCCTCCCATCCTATTTCGCTCGCTCCCAGTGCGTATGTCAATAAATATTAATCATGACATTAATGAAGATTTAACAAATGCAACGATACGAAAGGGGGTCAGCTGCTGCAGCTGCTGCTGCAGCTGCTGCTGCTGCTGCTGCTGCTGCTGCTGCTGCTGCTGCTGCAGCTGAAGGCTACAGCTCAGTTACAAATTGAAAGCATGAGCTGTATGAATTATTGCATTGTCATGACAACCAAAAAGCGAGCAACTGCTCCGCGTTGACTTTTCAGCTCTTAGCGTCCCTGCTCCCAGTTGGAGGCTTCAATTTCACTGACACATGCAACTTCCGGCTCGACCAGCAAATTGCATCAGCACCAAAAGCACTCTGCGGGCAACAGGCGGAAAAAAAAACAACTACAAAAAAACAAATACATGTACATAAAAAACAACGAAAAATTCAAGGACTGAAAGAGTGCTTGACTGAAAGATATCCAGCAGTTTGCTTGAAGTTCTTGATTATCCACGCAGAAATAGAAAGGTAATTAAAAGGACGAATGAACTTAAGAACTCTTAAGAACTGGCGGGAATAGCCATATTATATTATCAATCTTTAAGCAATTCCGTCTGGAAATGTGTCTCTTACATTATAGGGTATCTCAAACTATAATGAAAATAAAGTCTGAGAACATTGGAAGAGCCGTGTGGGCATGCAGGAACGTTGTGTGTTTGATGACGCCGTTTGGCAAATGAATTTGCAAACATTTCCGTTCCCAAAATTGGTTGGATACCGACACGGACTCTAAACTAGGAATACGGAAATTGGCAATGAGGCAAACAGACAGACAGAGAAATAAAGAGAGAGAGATAGGCAGAGTGAGATATCTCTCATTGAGAATCTAAAACATTTCGGTTTAATTTTATAGATGTCAATACAGTGGGTTTTCCTATGGGGTATATGTAAATATACAAAAGTCCTGCCAGTGGCCAATTAATCATTAATTAGGGTCCGTCAAGTGCAGCGGACAAGCCTAACTGCCAATTACAACATCAAAGTGAGAGGAAAATTGTAAAATTGGGTAAGTGGATGAGGGGATGAGGGATGTTGACTGTCAGTTGGATGGGAGACTCACCTCGGGCGAGACAAAGTAACTGGGACTTTTCTCGATGGTAATCTGGCCTCGAAACGAGTGGGGCATCTTCTTGCGATACCAGTCGAGGCCCTTCAGGTAATTCTCATCCCGGTCAAAGAAGTGCACCTCACCGCCAGCCTTTTGGATGCGCGGATGTAGATAGAGCATCTCCAGCAGAGCTCGAGTACCGCACTTGCGTACGCCAATTATCAGTGCCTGAAATTGAAGTGCAAATGCAAATGGCAGCAATTATAAATTTTGTCGAGGGTGTTGTGCAATTTGAAAGAGCTTTGGCATATTACTCACCTGGGGCAGGCGTCTGCTCGTCTTGGGGAAATGGACGCGACTGGAGGGAAAGACCATGGGATGACTTAGCTGATTCGAGCTAACAACCGGCTTAACAAAAACGGGCAAATGATTGGCATTTAAAGTCCCACCAGCAAAGGAAGGTGCAGCAGCAGCAGCTGATGATGATAATGAGGCCGATGCGGATGCGGCCAAAGAAAGGCGATGACGTTCATGCACCGCCTGTGCTGCTTGTATGTTGTAAACGGCGCTGTCGTACAGCACATGGAACGTGAGGAACAGTGAGATCAGCATAACCGTTAGAAAGACAACGGCCAGCTTTGGACGGGAGACGCCAACAACCAGAATGCAATCCGTGTGCGAAGCATCTGTACCCACTGGACGCATCGCAGACTTAGGCAGCCAGCTGAAAGGAAATTGGAAAGTGCATTAGAGGTACAGTAGTCACTTGAAAACTAGAAACTTTGATTCGAGGACTCCAATCAAAGACCACAAAGATAACAAAGTAGTTTGAGTTCAATCTAAAATTTAAAATACAATTTCTAAAATTACAATTGAAATTTACAAAAAGAAGAAAATTAATATTTAAAATTAAAAAAATGTATTTTATGTTAAAATTTAATAATTTATATGAGATTTCTAAATTAAAATGGAAAATGCTAAAACCAAAGATAAGCATTGATAAATAAACAGTAATTGGCTGCAAAATATTCAACCTATGATATTAAAGTCAGCAAATGGACTTTATTCGCATAGCAATCAAAAAACATTTATCGAATATGTAGAAAATGAGGAAGAAAATCACGTTTTTAATGTAGATAACAGCAGCATAACAGTGATGTAATACTAAGACTGTAGCATAACATCTGTAATCTAACATGCTACTAAGTAGTTAACATTGATATCGATGTTGATCGATAATCGTGGTGAATAAAGTAAAGAAGACGAACGTGTTTGAGAAAGAAACATAATTTAGTTCTGACTGCAACAATACTTTCCAAAATTATAATTATATATAGATTAGAATCGCATTTAAATGCAAAAGAGTTTCAGCATTGAAGGGACTAACATTAATAAAGGTTCAAGTTCGTTTGTGTTTGCGGTCGTCCTGTGCTCAATTAATCTAATGGACGCCCACTTTCAATAGGAGACTGCTGTCGCTAAGCTAATTAGATTGCTGCTGAGTAATTAAAGTTGCCGCCCAAACGACAAGCAGCCAAAGCTGGCAACTCGATGCCGGTGACTCACTAAACCTGCCACCACCCCTGCCCCAAAAAAGGAAAAGAAAAACTGTTGCTGAAATTAGCGCAGCGACACATGACCAGAAAATGCGGACTGTCTTCACCTGAGCTCCTGTGCCTTGTCAGCGCTTAACCGAATACCATTATAAGCGTTTCCGCTTAGACCACCCAACTAGCACCGACGACACTCTATGGGCAGGACTAACTGCAGCAGTGCACACGTGACGTATGCGTTACGTAACATAGACGACGTCGTCGTCTAATGGATGACTTCATTTGCAGCATGCCGCCGCAGTAGACGCCGCTAGTCAGACGATGTCTAAGTGCATTTATGTTTGCCAGCGTAAGAGTTGAGGCATACCGTTAGGTTGCGAGAGGAGGTGAAGTTGAGAGGTGGGAAACACAGGCTGTCGGCTGTCGGCTGTTGGTAGTTGGTAGCTGGCAGCTGGCGTTCCATCCTGTTGGCCGAGTTTCGCCAGCGACACCTCATTAAAAGTAACGACACAGCAGCTGCAGCTTGAAGCCAGTTCCACAAGGAGTCCCACACACATACACACACATACACACACGCACACTTCAAAAAGTTGCCGTCTCTCTTTCGCTCCCGGCAGAGACGTCCTGTGACTGCGGCATGCTTAAGGTTTTCTATTTGCAGCGCACATTCACACACACACTCATGCAGCCTCGACTGGCCTCGTTTCACGCCCCTTTTTTGCTTGCCACTTGACTTGGCATCTGCATAAACGCAACGCTTCCCTTTCAGTGTTATGTTATTGTTGTTCCTGTCGTGTTGTTATTATAGGGCTTGCTGTTGTTGTTGTAGCTGTTGCTGCTGCTGCTGCTCCCGCTGCCGCTGCTGCTGCTGTCACGCATTCAAACTGACATTTCCCATGCACCGTGCCCCTTTGCCACCTCACCACTTACCCTTTTGCAGGTTTGCCGCCCCGCAGGCAGCTTAAAAGCTTAAATCCCAGCCAATTCGCTGGCACGCGGCTTAAAGACTTTGCCAAAAAAAAACCCCTCAACACGGACTCGGCGCTCAACAATTGCAGCTCGTGTAATTAATATGGGCAACTTCTTACATTTATCTCCCGGTCGACTTGGCTGCACATTAAATATGATTTGTGGCGCTTCTTAATTAATACTGAAAAATGTATGTGACTTTTGTCGTAATTTCTTTAGAGTTGCAAGCAATTAAAGTTTGGGGTAGATAAACATAGCTGTGACATTTGTATGCCACTGTTGAGGGTATTGCGGTGTTATTTTCACATTAAGTTTGGAACTCATAAAAGGTGACACCATAAAGTATATATAGAAATGACCCGACCGTCTGTCCTCTATTTTGTACATAAGCATAACTTTCCAACTTTGACGCAATCTGACCGAATCGGACTACTATATCGGTCAAGGATATTTAGGATAATCATTATTTTGAATTGTATTAAAATTTAGTTATACTGATTCAATAAATATTAAAATTGATGAGCAGAATTTTTCTATGATTTTTGTGAATTCTTTCATCATTTAATTTCATAATTGAAAAAGCGAATTCTTCTGTTTAAATATTTACAAAATTAAGTTTAAATATCGTTGTAAATGAAAACATTTCAATTTAATTTATTATCTCTTGGGAATAATATACTTTGCTGCTTTAATATGAGTGCTTTGTCCGTTTTTATACATTAATGCATTAAAATAAACATTCAAAAACCCTAATGAACCGTATACAACCCTTACTAAAGTGGTCTTCAACAAAGGGTTCGGTTTATCAAAGTTGGCCACATTACAAATATGGCAGTTAATGATGTAAATATGCTTTGCTTATTTTTTCTCTCATTTTTGTGTTGAATAAATAAAATTTGCATTGTTTACCGATGCCACCCTGCAACTCTGACTTTATTGATCCTTTTTATCCCTTTCGCATTATATCTCAGCTCTTGCCTCAATTCTGGCTAAATTCTGGCTTATTCAGCAATTAGTTAAATATGACTTTGGCTCAAACCAATAAAGCTTATTGCTGCTTAACAGTCGAATGCACTTTGCATGACCAGGTTTCTCAATTAAGGTGATATTTTTAACACAACTCGAATCCATTCAGAGTGAGCACTTTAAAATTGCATAGATTGGATATGTGCTCGTGAAAGCATGTTATTCTGAAAGTTAATTGGCATGCAACGAGATGTGTGTGCATGCCACATACATACATACATATGTACAAAGGATAATATAAATAAAGCATTGCTGATGGAATTGATGGTCCTGCCATTAACATGAATGCAATTTTCATTCAAGTCGTTCAAATGTAAATTTTATGAAAGCACGAGACGTGCGCACATCGACTTTTTGCTCCATTTGACATTGCCATCTCATAAACAACCGTTAAAGTAAACAACGACTGCCGAATACCCTGCATCAAAATCATTCTAATGTGTAAAGATGTATTTTGAAATCATTCGTTAAGATGCTATCAAAGTTGGTAACTTTAATTTATTTTGATGTAGGTATAAATCTATCTTAAGTCATTGGTTTGTGGCTAACACTTATCAGTGTAACTAAAGTGGCAACAGTAAATGTAACGAATGATTGCATACCCTTTATTTGGGTAAAGCTGACACAGGGCATACGGTATTTAACAAGTCAAATCGTCTAGCGCAAAGATGCCCAATGGGGATTTGGAAGCTCTAATCTAAACGAGACCCAGCTCACATTGCATAATGCCAGTTTGGCTTACGGAGGTTTTTTTTTGTTACTTTTTGTTTTTGGATTACTCACAGGATGTCCAGTGGCAATTTGACAGAACAATCGCGCAGTGTTGCCGTTGCTGTTGATGCAGATGGCTGATGTTGATGCTGATTCTGGTGGTGTTGTTGTTGTTGTTGTTGTTGTTGCTGATGTGGTGACGCATGTTGCTGGTGTTGTCTCTGATGGTATTGCTGTGGGTGGTGATTTGCCGCATGTGGATGGTGCTGATGCTGCAGCAGGTGCTGATACTCATTCGCCTGCTGATCCGCATCCTGATGCTGATGATGGTGATGATGGTGTTGCACTTGATGCTGATGCTGATGCTGATGCTGATGCTGCTGCAATGGCTGCTGCTCGTTGTTTAAGCTGCTGCTGCTGCCGCCGGTTGCTGCACGTCTCTTGGCGGCAGTCATCAGTGTGGCAGCCAGCTAACGTTCAATGGAGCCAAAATTATTACCGTCGACTAATTGGCCAGTGTCACTGGTAGCCCAGCCAGCTAACCAGCCAGCCAGCCGGACAGGCAGGCAGGCAGGCAGCACGTGCTGCAGCCCCGCCTACAGCCTGTTTTGGGGTCGTTGCACGCCGGCTTTTGCTTTCAAAATGAACTCAACTGAATGGCAACCGAGCAGGCGGGTTGCTGCCTCAGCTGAATTATGGCCACTGCCGGACCACCCCTGCTTTTGTTAGGAAACGGAGCGCCTTTTCTTTTTTCTTCTTCTTTTTTTGTTTGTTCTTTTTGTTTTTGTGGCAACTCTTTTGTGCGCTTAATTAAATTCTCAACAACTGCAGTTGCAGTTGCACTCGTTTATTTTGTTTGCTGTTGCTTTGTTTGTGGCATCTCTTTAAGATTTAAGCTGAATTTCGGTTTGCCCCCGAACGCATATTCAATTGTTGAACAACTCAAAGCGTTGCCCATTTCCGGCTGGCCAAAACAAGGAAGCTAATCATCACCATCATCATCATCATCATCACCATCAAAGTCGGGCAACCCAGTGTAATTGGATTTGTTGCTGCTGCTGCTGCTTTCGATCATAAACGTGCTCGCTTTGTTTCAAGTGCTTGCCACATTATGTGTCGCTTAAGTTGTTGTTGCTGCTGTTGTGGGCGCTCTGGACAAGGTGGCACATCTTCTCTTTCACACTTCATTGTTGTTTATTCAAGTGTTTCAATGGCACAGTCTGCTGCAAAAGGTAAAAATCAAATGGATTATATTTTAGCAAATTAGACTTAAATTAAATACAATATATTTAAATACTGCAGAAGACAATGTATTCTATTCAATTAATTGCGTAACATAATAGAACTTCATGACTCGGCCACAAGTATTGCCTCAGTCGCATTTAATTCCGAGTCGCAATCGGTTCTCAAGCGCTTTCGGTACTATGAATTCTACAGTGTTTGCAGTTTTTGACAATCCGCACACAGGTAAATCTCAACTCTCAATATGTGACGATCCTTAATCGATCCCTAAAGGATGCTAATCACAATCTGCCACTCAGATGCCTGGGCGAACAAAATGCCATTACTCAGCTCACCATGGCCCACCCTATTGATCTGTGTGGGTTATTTGCTGCTCGTGCTGAAGATCGGCAGACGGTTTATGGAACACCGTAAACCGTACAATTTGAAAAACGCCCTTCTCGTCTATAATATTATTCAGATGATCTACAATGCATATATGTTTGTTCATGTGGGTATAAAACATATTGTATATAAAACTCTGTATTATAAAAAAACATTCTTTAAAGACCTTCACTTATGTAATCATCCGTCCGACTTACAACTTGTGTTGCATGGAAACGCTCCCGGAAGATAGTCCCTTAAAGAATATGGAACGCTGGACGACATATGCATACTTCCTCAATAAGGGGCTGGATATGTTGGATACCGTTTTCTTTTTGCTAAAGAAAAACTATAAACAGATTTCTGTGCTCCATGTTTACCATCACATAAGCATGTTTTATGTCGGATATTGGGTGATTAAGATCTACGGTTTCGGCGGACAATTCGCTATGATGGTTGTATACAACTCCTTAATACACACCATCATGTATTACTACTACTTCATCTCGGCCATGTATCCGGGACGCAAGCAAACCCTCTGGTGGAAGAAGTACATCACCAGACTACAGATCACACAATTCGTCTTATTGTTTACGCAATCGGTTTTAATGTTATTATTCAATCGTAAATGCGGATTTCCGATCTATCTGCAATACTTTCAACTTTTCCAATCTGCTGCTATGATGGTCATGTTTGGTAACTTTTACTATAAGGTATACGTTAAGCCTCAAAATACGAAACAGCAATAAAATAATTTCGCATTATATAATCTTCTCTTATAATTTCTAGTACTGTTCAGAGTCCTTCTAAAATCATTGATTGCATATTCATTATCAATGACTTGTTTGTTTGCAAAGTCTTTTCAAGCCAAGTGCTTGACTTTTTAGCCTTTTAAAATATAACATATTTTAATGAAAAAAAAAAACAACAATAAAAATGACATAAAGCCAAGTCCAAAAAAAGAGAAATCGACTTACTCAAACCTAATCAAACACGATTAGAATCGGAATTCATTGACAGAAATACCAAGTGACCAAAGTAAAACAATATTTGGATGACACAAACCGTTAAAAAAAAAAGTAAAAAATTTTTGGTCAAACGCTCTTAAATTAGTTTTTAAACATCATACAATTTAAAACACAATTTCTTAATAATAATTAAAAATAAACACAAAAGGAATTCAGAATGGTAGCATAACAAAACAATTAAATATAGGGTTTCTCCAAATCGTACAATCTTGGGTGATACATATGGTCTTCGCTGTCGGTACATTTTGTGTCTAATATAAAATATACACTTATTGAGGGTATACAAACTGATATTTTTTAAATATATGTCCATTGTGCCATTATAACATTGTAATTATAATTTTCGTATTTAAATACTTGTCAACAATTGACACCTAGAAGTTTTTTTATCCGTCTTGAAGTTAAGTCTAGAATGAGTGTCTCCTCTCTGTTTTTTTTTTCTATGTTTTCATGTCGTCTTTTGAGGTCAGGTTTTTTTTTCAACTTTAGTGTTTCAATGTCGCTCTATGGAATTTAAAAAAAAAAAAGAATTTTAATTGTGGGAGAATTTTGGTATATGTACCACCGATTTGTACATTTACTATATACTCTAAGTGTAAGGTGTTTTTATATTTGGACTTGGGATTTAAATTTTCAATATTTATTTCAATGAAATACGATAGTTTACACAATACCTTGCATTCAATTAAACATTCATCAATATTTATGATCCAAATTCACGTTTAGTTTAGTTCTATTTTATTCCACTTCTTTTCTCTATTATTTCTATCCCCCCATCTCTTTCTATTCGCGTGTGTTGAAACTTAGTTTGACTCAAAAGTTTGCGCAAAGTGAAGAGCAGAAATTTTCCACTATAAAGTGAATGATAGAAAAGAACTCAAGTATCGAACTCATTTCTAGTTGTGCAGTTTTTAACTAGATATGGCTGCAGTTCGAGATTCGCGTTCATTCGTAAAGTGTGCTCCGACGGAAATCGACGTAGACTTCAAAACAAAGTCGCCAAGAGATGTTCGGAATTTTTGATATACCTCATCCGGGTAGGAAGTATATATGTATATCCTGTGTATTTGAAAAACAAATATTTAACAAAAATATATTTTGTGACACGCGTAGATCCAAGCCCGCTGCCCTTGACCAATTCACCATGGCCGATGTTCACGATACTCACAGTCTACTTAATATTTGTGCTGAAGGTTGGAAAGATCTATATGAAGAATCGGGAGCCCTACGATTTAAGAAGAGTTTTACAATTCTACAATCTCGGCCAGGTGGCATACAATGGAATATTCTTTAGTGTTGTCAGTATCGCTTCTGTTAACATTATTAAAGTGCAGCCCTCGAGCAAAGTTTGATACTCTTTTCAGACATTTTATTATCTGATCATACGGCGCATTTGCAATTTGAGATGTATGGAAACCTTTCCGCTTGGCCACGAGCACAAGAATCTGGAACGCTATCTGCACTTCGCGTACTTCTTCAACAAGCTGCTGGATCTGCTGGACACGGTGTTCTTCGTGCTGCGCAAGAGGAATCATCAGATTAGTTTCCTCCATGTGTATCATCACGTTATGGTGTCTGCCGTTTGCTATTCGATAATGCGTTTCTATGGAACTGGTGGTCAACTCAATGTCGTTGGATTAGTTAACTCATTTGTGCACACATTGATGTATTTCTATTATTTCCTTTCGGCCTTTTTACCTGGCTTCAAAACGAACGCTTGGCTAAAGAAGTATATAACAATTACCCAAATCGCACAATTTATTCTTCTATTTTTGTATGCATCGTTCATTCTGCTAATTCAAAAGAACTGTCAGATTCCTAAGATTCTGAATGTGATGCAAGTAGTACAGGCCGCACTTATGATGTATATGTTTGGCAAATTCTATAGGAAGACCTATTGGAATAATGGGACAAAGGGCCAGAAAATTGACTAAAAGTTGTAATAGGACAAACGTTGTCTCATTTAAATAAATTATGTAAATAAAGTTTAATTTAAATAACGACGACAAGTGTTGTTGTGACTGCTCTAATTACCCAATGGACAAAGGGCCAATCCATGAACTAGTTTCTATATTGATTTGCATTTGGCACTTTTAATATGCAAGATTTACCGATTTTTTGTTTCTTTTTTTGTTGTTTTTGTCTTTAGCTTTCATTTAGCGCTGTACTTTGACGACTGTGGATGAAGGGCAGCCGCTGGGGCAAAACACTTCAAATTTATGCCAAGTGAGGAATTTGCTAGAAATCAAAGCAGAATTACTACAACAAATAACAATGGAAGAGCTGCAAGCAATAAGTTGGAGAACTTTGTAAGCTGCCAGCTGATAAGCAAAAGCTACAATGTGCAACGTGCAACGTGCAACGAGTGCACACACACCACACACCACGCAGAGAGTTTCCGCCAAATTCCCAACTTCAGCTAAAACAGCTTTAAAATACTCTGCAATATTGTCTGCTTCATGCCATTAAATATTTACGAAAGTAAGCTAAGTAATATTAATTTTGTTATCCGAATAACTAAAAAAATAAATAAAACGTATTCATGATTTTTCAATATAAATACGTTAGCTTTCTGTACAATATAGTGCGAAAATATTAGAAAAGATATCAACAAATTTGTGAAAAATAGTTAAGAAAAAAAAAGTATACAGAATCTATTAGACAAATCCCATACGCCACTTTCACTTTTTAGGAGTAGGGTATATTTCTACCGCCACATAAAACAGCCGGCAGCGTAAAAGCTATGGCTACAGTTAAAGTCAGCTTATGCCGGAAATTCAGGGTACGTTTATGTTCCAAGCAACGACAACTGCAACAATTGCAACAAGAGAGAGAGAGAGAGAGAGATAGAGGGGTGGGGGGATGCAAGAGACCGAAACAATTGCCACAAATATGGCAAATTGCAATTGAAAAACAAAAGTCTCTCGGGACAGCAAGAAAATGCTTTTCCATGTACTTTCACACTTTATACGCTTAACAAAGACGCGATGACAACGAAACCCAAAGAGAAGAAGAATGTGCAACAGAAAAGTGAAGAAAGGGGGGAGAGAGGAGCACAACCGCATCGAGGTCAGGAGCAATGAAGAAGAACAAAAACCAGGGTGCGCATAGACAAAATTGGCTGTGAAATGAACGACAAATTCAGAAATGGGTTGCGGAGGGAATCGCTTGAGTTTTATCTTTTGTGTGTGCACATTTGAAACAAAGTCAAATGGAAATCTGCATAAAACCCTTCAAGTTGCATTGATACAATGAGTGAACCACTGTGTGTGTGTGTGTGTGTGAGGGGATGGAAGGACACTCAACAGAAGACTTGAAAACTTGAGTGAGATCTAAGGCAAAAGCCATAGAAAAGTTTCCATCCAATTGCGCAAGCAAAACAGCACATCGCCAGTAACTGTATATATGTATATATAGGGTTTTAAGAAAATAAAGTTATATAGATAGACAAGATATGATTTTGAGCTCTTTAAAGTTAATAGGATTTTGGCTTTGAAGTGCTTGACAAATACAACAACAAAAACTCCCCCAAAGGAAAGCAAACATTTGCAGACAGCGAAAAAGAAACCAATGGAAAACGGAATGCGAAAATGTAAGCAAAATAGTAATTGGAATTAATAGGCTTACATAAATTCCATTTAGAGCGCAACTAGCTCAATTATGGTACTTCTCTGTACATACTGGAAGCTGCATATAAAAACACATCAACGGCAGAGAATTCAAGCTGAGTGAAGAAGAAGAAGACTTGCGTCAGATTTGCAATTCGACAAAAATAAAAAATTAATAAATTAAATAAAAAATGACTACAAAGATCGGATTTCATAGAAAAATTCCATACATTTTTTGCACAGACTTACTTAAGATTCATACATATATCGATAGATAGTTTTTTTTTTTTCAATAATATTTTACGTTGAAGTACTAACGAGCAGTACATTCAAGTGACCCAACGATACCAAGCTCGGGCTTGTTAACGCGCGGACCCAGGCGAAAGCAGCCCCCCCCAACACAACCGACCGAGGGGCGACCGCACGAGTTATTGATACGAAGATCGCGAATTAGAGGAAAGATGACACAACAAAACATTTTTAATTACATTAATAGGGGAATTGCAATTAATTAAAGGGAAAAGCATATTATAATTAGTACATAAAATTCTAAATGGATTATGTAAAGCATAATTCGAACTACAAGTTTGAAGAAAGATGGGTAGAAAGTTCCTTGTATTTCTGATCGGAACTGTAAAATTTATTTGGCTAATTAACTCCGAAGAATCAATCTCACCATTTATAAGCTTGTGTAAAAAGATTACGCCAAGCATTGTTCTACGATCAGAAAGTGAAGGAAGATTTATTAAAAGAAGTCTACTTCGGTAGGAAGGTAAACTAAAATTAGTAGTCCAGTTTAGACGTCTAAGTGCAAATAAAAGAAACTGCTTTTGCACGGATTCTATTCTGTCCTGATGAACCTTGTAATTGGGTGACCATATACAAGACCCATATTCAAGAATAGGACGCACAAGAGACATGTAAAGAGTTTTAGTAATATAGGGATCGTCAAATTCTTTTGACCAGCGCTTAATGAAACCTAGGATAGTTTTTAGAACAGCTATATGATATAGTGATCCTATCCAATCACCTACGACCTATAACCCTGTGTTCAGCAAGAAGACGAATATTTGTAAAGATTCATCATGATTTATTTTAAGCTGAGTGAGTTTTTCGATATTTTTTGATATACTTAATGGTATCGAAGACGAAAAGAAAAATGTTCATCATCAACCACATTTGAATAGTATATATGTATGTATGTGGGGTTTTTATTACTTAACGATATTAATATTGTGAATATAAGATATTACAGCGTAATTAATAGTTTGTAATATTCAAGTCTGCTTCTTTCAACTCGTTCTCGTCTTGAGGCACAGCTCTCACAACCTATTCCGTCAAAGGCCGAACTGCAACTACCTCGTCGTCGTCACGTCTTCGTCTTCGCCTTTCGCCGCTTGTCTTCCTCGAGCGGATTCGCCGTCTTGCGAATTCGCTCTCGTCGTTCTTCTTTTCTCGTCGTTGTCTCGGTATCGTTGTTGTCTGGGGATCCTCGTTGTTATTCTTCTTCATATTCGTCGTTGTTGGAATTGGTATGAGAAACCACAAACCAATCCACATATATTATTGCAGATCTAAACTAAACTCTGTTATAACTTACAGTTAAATTAAGAAATTTATGTGATGAAATTTATTTCTCGCAGTGTAGAAAAACAAATTCATATGTGTATTTAAGAGACGCTGGCCTGCAACGACGCTGGCAACTGTGCCATAATTTACACTCTATCGAACGATAACAAACAACCTGCATAATGTATGGTGCTCGATGCCCCTGCAGCTAGCTAAACTCTCGCTGAGAGTGGCATTGTTGTTGTACGGCTATTGAGGTGCAGTGCTGTTATTGAACTATGGGGTCACAAAGTGGCACAAACTGCGCTCAATACGGTATGTGTGTGTGTGTGGGTGTGTTGCAAACTGTAAAATGTTCCGAGAGTCGCTGCATTATCCCTGAATGCCAGCCAAGAGTGCATGAAAAACACTGTCACTAGCTAGTGTGTGTGTGTGTGCGTGTGTGTGGCAAGGACGAGCTGGTAATAAAACTGCTAGCGTTGAGCAACTACCCAAAATGGCTGCCCAGGCCAGGCAAACGGCACAAGGAGATGCCAGAGGATTGCTCTATGCTCAGCAGTTAATTGAAGCATTTACGCAACATAGTCTTTGGGTAGCATCCACATTTAACGGATAATGACACTGAGTCCTGCCACACTGCTTAGCTGCTCAAATTTCAGGACCACATCGGATTTTCATGGTGATGGCCAAACGCATTTGCATTTAAATGTTCACTGCCGAATATTGCAAAAGTCGTTTTTCGAGCACAAATATAGCATTTCAGCATTTCACCATTCGAGGATTCGAGCATTCAAGTCGTATGCGTGTTATGTATTAAGTATTATGTATTATGTATACGCAGTGTATGCAAGCATTTAGGGTCTGCTGCCTTTTGCTGCGCATATGGAATAAAATTTTAATTCCCAACGATTGATGGGCTGCACACGCATCAATGGTTGCTCCTAAATCCAACACTCGTTGACAACAACAACAACAACCAGCAGCAGCAGCAGCAGCAGCAACAGCCAGAAATGGACAGAGAGAGAGAAAAGTCTGAGGCAGGCAACACATTAAATTTTATATGGCATCCAGCGCTTATTTGCATATGAGTATATATAGACTCACACACACACACACACACAAAGACACACACTCACACACATGTATCGCATGTGCTGAGGCTGTCTGCTACATTGATTGGATTTGTTTGAGTTTTTGAGCTGCAGAGACCAGTGGGTTGAAGTGCTTGTAACGGTTGGAGTGGGTGGAGTGGGCGGCTTGTGGGTTAAGCCTAAGTACCTGGCATTTGGCAAATGCCAAAGAGCCAGTTGTGGCTCATACGTTTTGCAATATTTTCTCATTTGCTCGATCAAAGTTGCGGCTGCATCATTTAATTTAATGCCCCCTAATTCTAGCGATGTAGCTATCTCTCGTCCTCGCTCCGTGCCCCGCCCTCTCTCATTTTTTTTGTATGCCCAATGAATTGGAATTTAGTATTAGGCTGCTACCACAACCAGAACGAAGAACACATGCTCTAAAAAAAATAAGTTACACAAATGGTTAGCTGCATTTACAGTCGAGTAGATAATTCGGTTGTAATTGCAGTTTCTGCTGTTAATTTGTGGTTTTAAGTCGTATAGTTTGCACTGTATTTATAGCTGGCCTGGTTAACAATTAAGCCATAATGCTCGCTGACCTTTATGCATGTCCTTCAAAGCAGAGACTCTAAAATGCAAGCCATAAAAACAACAATTTACTCCCCTCGCAATCCCTATCTATTTATAAGTGAATAACTTGCTGACCTTTACATGTTTAGGATATTTTACAACATCAGCATGAACAGCAAAACTTTTAAGTGTGTAAGATAGAGATAGAGATAGTGAAAGAGTACAAAGAGAGCACGAGGTAGAGAGAAAGTAAAATAGATCAAGTTCAAGAGAAAGAACAAAGAAAGAACAGCTGTCAGTGAAATCGAGAGAGTTAAAATTTGAAAGAGAGAGCAACAAATTGAAATTAATTGAAGCATAGAACAAGATACACACGAAGCAAAGGATCAGAATGAAAGAGATAAGAAAGAATGAATGAAAGAATGCCAGATATCAACATCTTAAATACAAATATACAAATACATATATTCCATTTGTATTGCTTAATTAGAAAATATCAAAGTCCTGTAAGCAATAGTCGAATATATGAAAATCAAATTGAAGGTCGTTCCACATCTACAAGCTAAATTGAAAGGCCAATACTTTACGACCCTACGAGCAATATTCTTGTCAACACCCTCCTTAAGCCTCTCTCCCTGCGCACACAGCCCATTACTCAATACTACAGTTTTTGCGTTGTTTATACTATAAACATAGAACTAAGTAATGCTGCTGTCTGGCTATTTGCAAAGTATAAATATTGCATGCCAGCAAATAAACAAATACACAACTTGTACAAACAAATGAGTTCGAAGGTGAGCGACTACCAGATACCCTGTAGCTAGATGTTAGCCTTACTTAAACTTATATTCTAAGTAAGGATTCTGTAGCTTTAATATCATCTGGGATCGGCTTGTTTATATAAACGGATGAACGGACATGTTTAGATCGAGGCTGCCTCTGATGCTGAATGAGAATATATATTTATATACTTTTTTCTTTTGCCTGTTACACAACTGTATTATACCATTTCAGTGTACAACTTGAAGAGGTGGATATTTCCGCAATTACCATTTAATGGCAACGGGGAATATACACACACACACACACACACATACACACACATACACACACACACACACCCCCATCCAGCCAAATACAGACAGTTAAGCCGCTGGGATTAAGTGCTCATTATGCTTATTTAAATAATACACACACAAACACAAACATAAACACTAAGTAAACTGTAATTAATCAGCAATTTTTTAAATCACTGCCTGCAGGTCGAATACAAATTAAAATACATCATTTAAATGCCATAAATGTCCACAATGAAACTGAGGCCCTTGTTGCGCTGGCTCTTGAAGTGTATCTTGACAAAGTGGTAATTTGGACCGCCGGCGACAAGGTGAGCAAAGCCGCCGTTTCCATTCCTGATCTGATCAGTGACCACAATTTGGGTGATGCGACGGTGAAATCCCTAACAGCGGAAAGAAAACTCAAATTAAAACTATGGCAAAGAGAGGAGGGCTGCGGTGTAAAACGCACAATTTGCTGAAAATGATAGTCACGTGTGACAATGCGCATAAATCGCGACTTCTCCGTGATGATGACCCGCTCCAGATGTGTGTCCCGAAACATACGAGCACCCCATGCCACGTTGTGACTCTGATTGGTCCCAGCTGAGTGGCCGAGTGCGGCCAGCGAGAGTAGCAGCAATGTGGTCAAGAAGTAGGCTTGCATATTGAATGCGCTTAATTAACGGGTATCAAGCTGTCAGCCGCATTTATATAGGTCTGTGCAACAATGGCCTGAAGAGCCAGGCGTGATTCAACCGCTAAACAAAAGTCTTTTGTTTCACCTGCTGTGCTAATAAATAAATTGTATTGTACGTGTGTGTGTGTGTGTGTGTGCGTGTGTGTGTGGCCCCAGCTGGCATTGAAATGTGCAAAATAAACAGCTGTTTTTATTTATAATGACTGGATTTATGCATATGCAAATTCAAGCTAAAATAAAATTCAAACAAAATAAACAATTTATTTTAAAAACAATGAACACAAAAAAAAAGTCAAGGAGAATGTCAGAGTTCTTGTCTAAATTTCTAGCCTGCTCAAATCAACCAAAAAACACAGCAAAAACACAGCAAAAAGAAATAAACACTAAAAAACGTAGTAGAGAAAAACCGAATTGCTCACAGCACATTAAACATGCAAATTCCGAAATGGATTACACATGAGTACCTAAAATGTTGTGGCGGGTTCCAGGGAACAGCTCGGGATCAGGGCACACCCACAGCATTGCTTTAAACTCGCTTTAAGCCAGATATTTATTTAATTTTTCATCATACCGCCCCCCCTCCCTGACTGTAATCATAGCAGCACATGGCCCGCTGCACAGATCCAATTTACTCAAGTACAAAGACCTTGTCGCGTATATTGTTGAAATTTTATTGTGCAAACATGAGAGTGTGCAAAATATTTATATGTGTGTATATGGGTGATGTGTGTGTGGCTGGGTGTTATGTGTGCGGTTGAGCTTCATGGTTGCCACGTTGGTTGTGTTTCACATTTGCGCACATAGTCTAAGCTTGCGAACCGTTGTTAAGTGTCTGTTGTGGCCAAATATCTATCAGTGTGTTGTGTGTGTGTGTGTTGTGTGTGTGTGTGCACCATAATATAAAAACGATTTTTGGCAAACAAATCAAATGGACAAGAACAAGTATGATATCATTAAATAAGACAATCCGCTGATGAGATACCCTTTACAGAATTCGTTTTTAGCCTGTGGCAAAGTGGCTGATAAGTGATAAGAAAATATCAAGTCAACAATATCTGCTGCAGCAAGCTGAGCTTACAACTAGATAAAATTATATAATTTCGTCGAATTTTGTTTTCGTTTATCTAACTTGGAGAAACTCAAAAATTTAAGTGAGAAGTTGACAATTGCTGAAAATAGTACACATTAAAATATAATTATAATAATATAATAATAATAATATAAGTCGAAATAATACAATTTATATCGAAATTTGTCACAGTTGGAATTAAATATATTTGTAGTCTTGGAACCTCCACTTGAAAACAGATCATATTAAAGCTCGAGAGCTAGTTGAGAAACACGTTAACATAATTCTTGTACCCGATGCAGTCGGCGAGCTAAAAATACATGTTGTGCAAAAACGAACAATAAAATGACAGAAACATAACCAACAAACGACAAAAAAAGGATAAACATTTGTACAGCTTGTTGTGGTTGTTCACTTTAGTGGCGCATGTTTCCATTTAAAAACAAGAGAGAACGTTGCAGTCGGACTTAACCGACAGCGAAATACTATGATACCATAATTTGTGTGCGGTCAAGAAATACTGTCCAAGATTGCATTTTTGAATGGGAGCACATTCTCTTAATTCTCTACTAATAAATGGGGGAGAGGGAGTGGGCGTGGCCCACCAAATTTTGGAGTTTGATCTTAATAATATACCTTCTAAGTTTTGTAACTGTAGCTCTTAAATTGCGGGAGATACAGGCATTTATCGTTTTTTGTGGGCGGGAGTGGGCGTGGTCCAAAATTTTTTTTCCACATTTATGAAGGGTGTTACTAGCAATTTACCTTTAAAATTTGGTGACTTAAGTTTTCAAATTGCGTGAGATATATGGGCTTATCGATTTACACCAACAGTTGTATCGGTTTATGTAGGTGGAGTGGGCGTGGCCATCCAATTTTTTTATCGATCTTTGGGGGAGGTACCAGTAACACACCTTCAAATTTTTGCGACTCTAGCTTGCAAATTACGGCAGTTATCCCGTTCTTGAAAATATGATATTGCCAATCCTTGGAGGAGGTTACCAGCAAATTACCTTCCAATTTTGGTTACTCTATCTTTAAAATTTTCGGAGATATACGGAGTTATCGATTTACAATTTCCGCAATATCCGAATTGTCGATTATAGGCGCATTTGTGGGCGTGGCAACACAAATTTTTAGGGGCGGGGGAGATGGGTCGTCGGAGGTGGGCGTGGCACATTCCGATCTTTAAAGGACCTCGCCAACAACCTACCAACCAAAGTTGTTGACTGTATCCATTAAATTGTGAGAGATATGTGGATTTATCGATTTGCTAAAATCGAATTTAGCGGTTTTCTAGCTCCCTAGTGGACGTAGGACCAAACCCAAAACACTTTAACTTTTAAGGGTACTTTCCAGTATACGTTCCAAGCTTCAAGTCTCTATGTCTCTCGGAGAAACGCGCGTTCATACAGACGGACGGACGGACGGACAGCATGACGGACATTGCACAAACCCAATATACTATTATACCTTCGGTATCATAGTATAAAAAAACGACATATTGGACTATTTTTTTTATTTATATTGATGCACCAGATGCGATGCATAAAAATTTATATTTAGAAATATACAACTATATAAATATATAACTTGAGCTTGCAGACCAGGCTGTCTCAGTCTTAGTTTCGCTCTCTCTCTCTCTCTCTCTCTCTCTGTCTTTTCGGTAGGTCAGTCACAGTCTCTATGTCCACCATTCAACAGGCATCGATTGCGCTGTGTCACTTTATGGTTAAAACGCTTGAAATAAATTTTAATTAAAACAAATGGTACTTGAAACAAAACACGCACAGCAAACACACACACACGCACACACAAAAACCGAGATAGACAGAGACAGCAAATGTAATTACAGATTATAATCAAGGGGGTGGAGCGGCAGAGGTCGAGTGTACTCGTATCTATGTGTGTGGAAGCGAGAGAGCAGTGCATGAATTATTTTTTGCTTGTACATGAAATCAAGGGCTTTTGCAAAATTAACAGCAGTTGCACCCACACACCAAAAACGCACACACACTTACGCACACACACACACATGTTAGGTTCGTGGCAAGTTGAGACAAAACAAACAACACGAGAAAAGCGCAAACAGAACTTCATTTGATTAGGCTAGCAACAGGCAACAGCAGCAGCAACAGCAGAGTGACAAGGATGGAGCGAGCGACAGGGAGTGAGAAAGAAAGCGATGTGGCAGTTTTCACGCTTGGAAATTGTCTCTATACACACACACACACGTAAGTAGAGCGAGATAGAAAGAGAGAGAGAGAGAGAGAGAGAGAGAGAGCGAGAGCAAAGTCGATTTGAAAACGAGACACTGGACAAATGCAAAGTTGCTTCCATAGAATTGTAATTAGATAGCAGCTCGCACTACGAAAACAACAACAACAACAGCAGAAGCAACAGCAAGAACAACAGCAAAAGCAACGGTAAAAGCAAAAACAAAAGCAACAGCAAAAGCACTCCTAAAGTTCGGCATTAATAACAGTTATTAGAAGAAATTTGAGCAGTTAAGCAGCACGAAAATTATACGGCTTTGGCTCTATAATCTGTGTGGCGTTTGTCATATTTGTGCTCTTTGAAAATGTGGTTGCCACATGCGGCAGAACCCATGCTAATACAGAAAACTAACAGAAAACTAACAGCATTTCATAAAATCGACTTGGTTAAGGCGTCTTATTCACCCAATAACCACTATGACACCACCCAAAAAACCACTGACCCACAATGCCATTAGGCTTCATTCTGATGTTGTTTGCCACTTTGGCAACACCCACATCTGTGACAGTATCCAAGTTGAGCGTAGCAGGATGAGCTGCAAATAAATGCCATTTAAGGTCTCAGTATGCTAAACGACATTAACGTGGCACCCAAGTGTCAGTTAACGCCTGTCACACACTTGACTACGACACCCCAAACTTGGCCAATTTCACCACATTCTCTCCAGCATTACGCATATGCCACATGGACGGGCGAATGATGCTTCAGCAGCAATTACGCTTCGCATTTGTTAAACTTATCAAAGAAGCAGCAAATGTTTTTTAGTGTTTTACGTAAAATGCTGAAAATTTGATATTGTTTTTATAAATTTAAATATAGTAGATGAAAAAAAAACTATGAATTCTCGAGTTGAGAGTGCTCAACTGCATCCAGCTGTTGTATATATTAAATCGTTAAAAATAAATTTTCTGATTCGCTACGCACACATTTACCGTTGTTCCGAATATCATACTGTCCCCTTCTCACACATGCATGAGTGCATATGTATTTATATATACAGAGAATGCCTGCACCGATAGTTCTGATGAAATATTTACTTTTGATCAATAATATTCCAGGAAAAATGTTATTTTAATCGGATGGCTGTGTTTTCTGAAATATTGAATTCAATTGAAATTGATGTATATTCGCGAAACTAGAGTAGACATTCATAAAATGAATCAAAATTGATTTGCAGGAGCTACAAATAAACTTAGAATCAAAATTTTAAGTATCTTTCTCTTATCTATCTCTATCGACTCGACTGTTAATCGTGATTAAGAATATAAATGTTGGCAGACGTTTCATTATCGCTTTTTTTATAATTTATATAAATTTTTAATGAGTTTAATAATTTAATTTCTTAAAAACTAAGTGGAATCCATCTATTTGGCGTATTATTTCTGCTTTCCCGAATTCGTTTGTTATTTGCCACATTTTGTATGCAATCTACTCAAAATCTGTTGCTTAGGTTGTAGTTGTCTGGCTTCGTAGTTTTTATCCTTATCGCATATTCTTTTGTACATTTGGAAGGGTTTGTAATTTTTTTTTTTTTCTTTGCGGGCAGATTTGGCGACTTGGAAAGCTCTCTCAAAATGGTTCGCTGTCATTGTGCATACAAATTGCAACAAATGTTGTACGCTGCGACGGACCGCAGCTCAGTGTGGCATGTTTGGAGTTGACAGCAGCTTTTGCTGGCCGCGACGGGTGACAGTTTCAATGAATGCGAAATTCGTTGTTTGAACAAATCAGAGTTTGCCACAAAATGTTGACTCAGCGACAGTTGCAGCAGAAGCTGCTGTTGCTGTGGCTGTTGCTTCCGCTGCTGTTTGCATGCAAATTGGCCTTTTGGCTTTGGTGCTTTAAGGAAAACTTGAAATGTCTGGCCTAAAAGTTATAAGGCAGCAAATAAGCTGCCGCCACTCCAGACAATTGCAACGTGCCCGAGTGCCACCCTTTGGTATTTTCTTTCAAGTATAAAACTTGGCAAGCAAACAATGCAAATTACTTTTCATATTTAATTGCCTGGCAACGCTGCACTCGCCACTGCAGCAAACATAGCAGGTGCAACAGTGCAGAGGAATGCAAACAAAGTGTCACATGGAATTAAACAGAACTTAAAGTTAAAATGGCAATTGAAATTACCTGCCACATGCCACATGCCAACAGCTGGATGCAACACAAACACGAAAGGTGCCACAACTTGAAGCTCTTGGCGAAAACTTGGCCAAAAATTAGACGTGGCAGGCAAGTAATAGAGACAGCAAATGCTTATTATTTACATAATTTTCTCTGCACACAAACACACACACACACACACATACTCGTACACACGCACACACAATGTTAGCTTTAGACAAAGTACAGTTATGGCTTTAAAAATGCAAATTGCGTAGCAAATTTAAATGTCAGCTAACAATTCAGTTGTTAAACTCACATTAAGAGCACAAAATACTTGCCGAGGCAGCACCAGCAGCAGACTACATGCCACTTGCTACATGCCACATGCAGCACTTGCAAACGAGCAATGAATAAAAAAAACCAGAAACTTTGGCTATCTTAGGCAAGCCGAATATTAAATACCCCTGCAGATTGGAATTAAGCTACAAATATGTAAATTTTACTATAAACTTAAAAAAACAGATCGATAAGAAAAAGTGGTCTGATTTCAATATACCTATTGTACAATTAATAGGATTACAATAATCCATATATTGAGTAAAATTGAAGTAAAAGTTTTTCTGTCGAACATTCGTTGCTTTGACAGCTATATGATATAGTGATCCGATCCGGGCATCTTCGACAATTGTACTGACTCCAGAAAAACTGAAATATACAGATAGAAGCATATGGCTGTACTGAATCGTCTAGTGATGCTGGTCAAGAACATACACACTTTATGAGTTCGGAGACATCTTCTGCAATGCTTTACAAATTTGACGACAAATTTATAGCACCCTCTGGGAAGGGTATCAGAGCACGAACACAAAGTTGCGTTACACATGCACCACGTTGTGCGCGCCAAAGAAAGCGTAATTTGCAACAGCAGCTTTGCTTTTATTTCCGATGAGGCTTTCAAAAAAATAAAAAACTACTATAAGCCAAGTTAAACAAGACTAGAGAATGCCCTATGAGGAGGCATAAAAAATCAGCTTACAACAGATATAAATAGCCACTTAAATGCTGGAACCATTAAGGATCCTTCTCGTATTCTAAGAATATTGAGAGAGTAGTTTGCGTGGCATACATTTTGTTGAGTGAGTCAACCTTACGCTCTTCAGTCTACAGGGTACTCCTCAAAAAGTAGAGCCTTAGCAGCAGCTTATCATTTTGAGGATTGTATAAAACGGCCCAAAAAACTTGGAACACAAAACTTTTCACTTTGCCGTTGTGAATGCGAATGTGGTTTTCTAAGAAATTGTTCATGTTGGCTTTGGAATTGCTATTCGATGTCAATTTAAAGTTTTTCATGCTACTTCCTGTATTGCCTTTTTTTTTTTTTTTTTGTTTATTACAGTTTGTTGTTGGCTTGGCTAAAGTTTCAGTGGAAAAGTTTGTCGCATTGTTCCGGTCGGAGCTAAGACAAAGGTTAGGGAAAGCTCGGCATAATCGATTTGCTTTTGCTTTTGCTTTTGCCTTTTCATTTTAATAACTTTTCGCGTTTGGGGCAAGCAAAGGAGCACTGGAATACAGTGCGGCAACAATTACGTGCGGCAAACAAGCCAAATGCAATCAACAAAAGGCAACAATGAAAAAAATAAACGGGATTTCAGGTTGCAGTGCCAAACTGGGTTAAAGACTTTGTCTTCGTTTGTGCCACTTCCCTTGACATTTGGCGCTTGCGGCAGCAACTTTTTGTGGCAGGTGCATTCAGCTGAATGCTGCCCCATAATTGAGGCACGTGCGTAAAACACCGCAAAACAAATGCTGAGAGCAGCAGCAGCCAATGCGCACATATTTCTTGCAACATTCCGGTGAGCCTCAGCAATAGATGTGCAACGCGCAGTTTGCCTCTTCTGCTACGTGCCGCACTAAATTCACATTCATTATGTATAATACGCATTTAGCTAATTTATTTATGCATTATATTAAACCGCACTTGCAACCACAAAGGAATTTATGAAAAAAAAACCCGAACAATTCAATTTGATATGCATTTTTCACATATTCCATTATCAGCAAATGCTGCACTCGATTCAGTTTAATTCAATTGTAGTTGATTAAAAATTAATTTCAAATTAAATGTGCGCTCAGTGATTTTGCACTTTCAATATTTGCACTGGATGGTGTTTTTTGTTACAGGGGCAGGTGTGTGTGTATATATATATGTGTGTGTGTGTGTGTGTGTTGAGGGGGGTGTGATTTTTCATGATGTAAAATGTCAGAGCTTAGCGAGGTAGTTAAAAGCTGTCAGCTAACGTAAAAACTCGACACGTTTTCTCCATCCACTCAAGAAACATCCATGGCTCACGTGGTAAATGGGCAAAGTTGTTACTCACCCACACACACACACACACACACACACACACCACACACACACACAAACACATTGAGCAACTTACACAATGCTGACTAATAAGTACACGAGCAGCTGGAGCGGAAACGGAAGTTGTTGCAAAGTCCGTTGAAATCAATTTTAAAGGTAAACTTGTTACAAGTAACCGAAATACAACAGCAGCAAGCAGAAGTCAAACTAATTGCAATACTCATTATGCCCAGTAACTTCAAGACCAATATTCGTAGGGTAGCTTGTAGGTAAGGGTATTTTTGAAAACAAAATATTTATTCATATGAGCCGCTAGTTAATGTAAAAAATAAACAGTTAGGCAAATGCAAAAAAATATTACAATCTTTTTTTTAATTTGAGCTAACTTTTTACAGGGTATTTAATGGTCACAAAATACACCGTCAGTAGCTTTGTTGTTGTTGTTGTTGTTAATGGGACTTCGAACGAAGTTATTGTTGCAATTCAGGTTAGCCCAAACTGTAACTTTGGTTGTTATCGATTAATACACACACCCGCATACACACACACACACACTCGCACATACACACACAGCCATATGTAACTGTAATCTATATACATATGTATGTACGTGCTCCAGATGCGCCCCATTAGCGTTTCGCATGCCCCAGCAAAAGTTTCAACATTTATTTGCCTCATTTTGTGAACATTGTTTGGCTGGCTGGCTGGCGGAATCTGCGTGTTGTGGCATGGTAAAGTTGCAACACTTCCAGCTGCAATTAAAAGTGAAGCAACGCTCAGCTCCCCCCGTTTAATGAACTTCCCCGTCAAAAAAAGAAAAAAAAATACCGAAACTCAGTTTCGAGCAGCAGCTAATGGCAATTTATAAGAGTTAATAAACGACGGCTCACAAAAAATACAAATTATAAAAATAATAATAATAAAAATTAAGCATTTAAATACAAAATGGTTAAAAAAGACTCGCAAAACACTCAATTTCCTTAGTCAGAGTCCACAACTTAAGTCTCATAAATCTGGCGATAGTTCTTAAAAACCCATTTAAAACTGTCACCGTAACGAACGCTCAGCGTCTCCAGCACTTTGATTCCATCCATCCTTTGGTCTAGTCCACCCACTTTGTCAACCCTATCGTCTTCATCCATTTTGGCTTGCAGAGTGCAGCGGGAAAATGGCAGCTGCAACTTGGCAGCCTTTCACGCGGCATGTTAATTAGAAAACTCTTGAAAATTATTAAAAACTTTCGAAGCTGTCAGGCGGCCAAAAGTGCTGCCAACTTTTACTTCCTCCTGTAAAACGAGACGATTTTTTCCTCCCCCTTCCCACCGCAAAGTGCTCTCAGATACTTAAAAAGTTTGCACAGGTTCTTAACTACAGCTGCTGCTCTGAGCCTTAAAGATTTCTTATATCATTTAAAATTGCTCTCATTGGCATTGACATTGGTCCAAAGAATCTTCTTAGTTTTGGTTTTACATACATGTGAGTTTGAAGTTTCCTTGCCACTTCCTTGGGTCACCATTTAGTGAGTAAGTCTCGGGACAGCCTCTTCTATGTATTTAGCTATAAAGATAGAAAGATATTAAAAAAGGTTAATTAAGCTTTTATTGTGAAATGCTACAATTTTAAAACTAGAAGATAAATTTCAAATTTTTAAATTTTTTGCTTATATTAATAAAAAAAAAATACTAATGATTTTAATAATTCACCAAAATTATAAAAAAATATTACAATTTAATTTGAAAAAAAAACGTACGATTTTAAAGCAGTGGAGAGCGCAATTTTCAGTACTATTTAATTTTTTCCTATTTTTTTTCTATTATTACAAAAAATATTTCTGAACATTTATAAAAAGAAAAACTTTCTGGTTTTCTTTTAAACTTCTGGGCAATTTTTCCCAATATCTAGCAAACATCGTATTAACAAAGTGCCTTACTTAGATTTGACCTAGTTTTTCCTCACATATTTCTTATTATCTAAAGTTTTATGATTTATTTATAAGCCAAACTGACAGGCGAGTTGAATTTCCTATTAACTTATCCGAACAGCGGCAGAGAGAGGAAAACGCAAAACTACTCAACTACTTAAATAATAAATAAATCTATGAAAATCCAATTGAAGTGTCAACATTTAAATGACATACGAATGATGTAATTAAAAATTAAATATGAAAAATAAATAAATTAAATTTATACATTTCGTACAGTTTAAAATAACAAAAGTATACAATTGTATTAAATCAGATAGATGCCAACCAATTTGCACATCTCTCAGTTGCTGCAACCTGCCCCTCTTCAATTAGCATCTTTGATTAGTGTCAATTAACCAGAATGCAACAAACAAATCTCTCTGGTCAAACCAGGAACCGCACAGAACCAGATAAGCTGGAAAGCAAATTTCACAATGAAATCTTTCGACAATGGAATATCAGTCGACCACGCGACCTCAAAGTGTGCAGTTCAACAGCGATTCGGATTAAATTAACAAACAAACAAGTAGAAAATGCCACAGATACGGATTGTTTCCAAGGAGCAGGAGGAGAAGGAGGAGTCAAAGTTGCCGAAGGAGCAGTGGGGCAATGGTCTGGAGTTTCTCTTCTCCTGCATCTCGTTGTCTGTCGGCTTGGGAAATATCTGGCGTTTTCCCTACATTGCCTTTCAAAATGGGGGCGGCACATTTGTGATACCCTATCTAATAGCACTGCTGGTAATTGGACGACCTGTATACTATTTGGAGATCTCGTTGGGTCAGTTTCGTGGCGGCGGAGTGCTGCGCGCCTTTGATCTGGCGCCCATACTCAAGGGCGTGGCAGCGGGTCAGGTACTAGCCACAGGCGCCTCCATAACCTACTACTCAAGCATTATGGCGCTGACACTCCGATTTATGCTCGCCTCCTTCAGCACGGTGCTGCCCTGGAGCGACTGCCGCGAAAGCTGGGGTGACAATTGCCACAATGGCAGCAGTGCCCCTAATGCCACTGGCAAAATGTCACCTGCTCAACTGTACTTTGAGTAAGTTAAGTTCAGCATGCAAAATATGTATATATATATATACAGTGGCTCGAAGCATAATTCGAGCAGTGCTTAGCAAAAAATTGAATTGTCTGCCATAAACTCATTATTCAATATTTTTCAAAAATTCCAAAGACCCATGGCAGGTACATTTATTAACCACGAAAATGAATATATGACCCTAATAAACTGTGGGTTTTCCACCTGCTAGGTAGGGTTATGTAAGAAAGTACCTCTTTTTATGGTCGAAGCATGTTTCGAACAGTTACATTATGGACACCTGGGTGCCATAAAATCCGGATTTTTTACCTAAAGTTGAATATTTTCGGTATAAATAGACCAATCCTTCTACGTCAGTTTGGTTTTTCCCTGCATTTCGGGTGTAATAAGCCAACAAGGACCATGGGCAAACCGACTACCATTGATCAACGGAAAATCATCCTGGAACACTTAAAAATTGGATATTCACATCGAAAAATAGCTAAAATGGTTAATCTAAACACCTCAACTGTATTCTACATCATTTGGAGTTTCGTCGACGAAAATCGGACAGAGGACGAGGGCGGAATGACACCAAATCCGATTTTCACCGAGCAGGACGAGCCGAGGATCATCAGGAAAACAAGGCGAAATCTTAAGCTATCGGCTCAAAAACTGACTCAATAAGTGCAGGATGAAATAAGAAAAAAGTTCAGTATGGGAACTGTGATCCAAGTTCTGCGCAACCAAGACTTTAATGCCCGAGAACCACGGAAAAAGAAATTTATAAGCGCAAAACTATAGGGTATAGGATGACGTTCGTCAAAATCCACTTGGACAGGATTTGGAGTTCTGGAACACATTCATATTTGAATTTGAGTACAAATTAAAAATTTTTGGCTCGGACGGACGGAATTATGTGTGGCGACACTCCAATACTGAGCTGAGTCCCAAAAATTTAAAGGCAACAGTCAAGCACTGCGGAGGAAGTGTCCTGGTATGGGCATCTATCTCGGCAGCCCGCGACGGAAATTTTGTGTTCGTTGAAACATCAATGGACAGGAATGTGTACTTTGATATACTAAAGGAAAATCTACTCGAAAGTGCCGAGAAGCTAGAATCCGACGTACTTTCCGAAACTAACAGGACAAAAACCCCAAGCATAAGTCCGGAATAGTACAGTCCTGGCTTATCTGGAACTGCCCCACATGATAATTCCACCGGCCCAGTCTCCAGATTTATATGTTGATGAAAATTTGTGAGCTCTGCTGGAAAATAACATCCGGAAATACAACATATCCAGCAAATAAGATCTCAAAATGCTCTGCTGGAGGAGTGGAGCAGGATCAGTCCAGAAATTACCCCGAAGCTGGTATCTTCCATGAATAATAGGTTAAGGGAAGTTGTTAAGGCTAAAGGATATTATACTAAGTATTAACATCCTTATTTAAGCTTTTATACGCCAAATATGTAACTTTTTTAAAATTGCTCGAATTAAGCTTCAATAATTATTTTGGATATGTTTTCAGTTTTTGACTAATTTTAATTAATTAATTAATATTTTAATAAAAACCAAAGTTCCTTTTCAAATGCGATATAACATTAAACAAATTGGCATTTAAACATTTTGCGTTTTTTTCTTTGTTTAAACTTTACGGGACTTTCAATTTTTTGCTAGGCACTGCTCGAATTATGCTTCGAGCCACTGTATAAATATATATTATGTACATATATATATATAATATAAATAAGAAACAAAGGTTATATTGGACTCGCCGAAGATTACATAAATTTATAATCTCAACCAGCCGACATCTAGCTTTCCTATGGCTACTAAAATATATAGTAGTCTGATCTCAAAAAAATTTGTTGCCCATAATGGGGATTCTAAAATCTAAGGAATTAAATTTTTTCTGAAAAGAATTCATTTATTAATAGATTCTTCCTATGAAAGCTATAATATATTTGGTATATATCTTTAAACTGAGTGAATAGTTAGCATAGAAATAGACAGACATATAGATATGGCTATTGATCAGTAGATTATCGAAAATATATATATTTTGTGAACTTCACGACTAAATTGTAAAACTCATTGCAAAAGTATACAAAACAAGTAAAAATGCTGTAGTCGAGTTAGCTCGACTGCGATATACCCTTAACCCAGTTGTTAAACATATTCTATTTTTTTTGGCAAAATTCCCTATAAGATGATTTACACTCAAATGCCCGAACTGAATGGCTACAAACACTTGCATGCATACTTACACGAAATAGTAGTTATCGGCGCTCTGCAGAACACACACAAATATATTGACGTTAGCGTCGATTATCATGCCATCTCTTTCTCACACATGCGCTGACAGAAAGAAGATCAATATGAAAATATATTTTCGAATATAACTTTGGTGTTTCTTATCCGATCTTAATGAAATTTTGGCAATTGATCAATAATATGTATATGCATATTATGTATGAATTAGAAGCCTCTGCCTCTTAAATTTATTGCAATCGGAAATCGAAATGTATCGATAATTCAGAAACTGACGCAGTTATCGATAAAATAAAGCAAACTTGATCTGCGACTGGTACACGAGTACTTATATTCCAAATTTGAAGTCGCAAGCTCTTATAGTCTCTGAGATCCGCGTGTTCATATCGAATCGGCTGTTGATCCTGATCAAGAATATATATACTTTATGGAGTTCCTTTTTTTGCCTGTTACATACATTTGCACAAAACCTTTTACCCATTTTTAATGGGTTAAGGGTATAAAAAGCCCCAAGAAATGTTCACTTTACTAAGCTTTTTTAATTATTAAGCAATATCTGCTCTAATTTAAAATTTTTAAATGTTTTTTTTTATTTTTTGGGCCTTTTCCATTTTGCATTTTAATAATATTTGTAATCAAATTAATGTCTTTGACTTTGAAAAACAGGCGTGAAATTCTGAATGAGTTGCCCAGCATCGAGGATGGCCTGGGTGCGCCCAACTGGGAATTGGTAGCCTGTTTGGCCGTTGCCTGGGTCATCATTGGCGGTGTTCTGATAAGGGGCATCAAGAGCAGCGGCAAAGCCGCCTACTTTCTGGGCGTGTTCCCCTACGTGGTGCTACTGGTGCTGCTGCTGCGCGCCTTGACGCTGCCCGGTGCCTGGGATGGCGTTGTGTACTTCTTTAAGCCACAGTGGAGGGAGCTGCTCAATCCGCTCGTTTGGTACGCAGCCGTTACCCAGGTCTTCTTCTCGCTGGCCATTTGCTTTGGAACGCTGATAACCTATGCGTCCTACAACAACTTTAATCGGAATGTGTACAAGTAGGTGGTGCAGTGAACTAAGCCATCCAGCAGGATCCGATTTATATTATTTATTTGCCCTGCTATAGCGATATTGTCATCATTACCACAATGGATTCGTGCTCATCAATAATTGCCGGCTGCATTACTTTTGGCATTCTGGGCAATCTGGCCAAAGAGACGGGAATTACGGATATTGGAAGTGTGGTGAAGGGCGGCACCGGCTTGGCCTTTATCTCATATCCGGAGGCGATTGCCAAGTTCGAGTATGTTCCACAGGTAAGCTATTGAGAATACCGAGCTCTGTCTGCGCCCTAAAACACAACTACCTAAAGATGTTTGCGCTCCTTTTCTTCCTGATGCTCTTTGTCCTAGGCATTGGCAGCACCGTTGGCATGGCCTCCTGCATCCTGCGCGTCATCCGCGACCAATTTGGCCAAAATGCGGGTCCCAGCTGGGCACTCGCTGTCGGACTCGCTGTCCTCGGCTTTGGTCTGAGCATCGTGTATGTAACACCCGGTGGACAGTTCATTGTTAATCTGATCGATTTCTATGGCGTGTCCTTTACGGCACTGATACTGGCCATTGGAGAACTGCTCGCCGTTGCCTGGTTCTATGGTGCGTTTGTGTATTTTCTTTGTGGCTTTCTTTCGACTTGCCAACTCTGATACTGTAGCTAAAGGGTTATTGGATAGGGGTATGGATTGGTTTTGCGCTATGTCCGTAATTTTGTAAATAACTTCTAACTACTGGTATCTGAGTATTACGAAGTTGGATACAGACAAATGCAATTATCTCTGTTGAATTTTTGCGGCAGGCTTGCGACGCTTTTGCGCTGATATCAAGTTGATGATGGGCATCGAGACGGGGTGGTACTGGCGCCTCTGCTGGGCCTACATTACGCCCGGACTGATGACAGCTGTGCTGATTTATATGCTGCTCAATATGAATGAACTTACGTATAAAGGAGTCGCATATCCACATAGCGCACACGGTAAGCGATTTAGTCTACCTAAGAACTACTTGCGAATTGTAGTAAAGAAAAATATGGTTTATTATTTAGTGAGGAAACAAATATTTGAATCAGCTTTTATTTTAAATTTATTATACTTGTTGATAACGCAGCAATGGCACTCCCAGAAAGTGATTTACTCTGCTGTACATATTTCAAACATATCTAATTTTATTTTTCTTATAATTTTTCTTTTTATTTATTTTATTTTTCATGATACAAATGGTGCTCACCATTTTTCAAAACATGTATATTTCGCTATCGTGCAACACGCTCGGTACTTTTACTTTGAACGTTTCTGTTGCTTGAAATTATCTACGAGTTTCTCAATCAGATTAAACAGTAAAAATAACTTCTTTAAAATTCTCAATATTTGTAGCAGACATAAGTACGAAAAATAAATAGATAAAGCACTTGGGGATATTCCATTTGCAGTATTACACAGATACAATAAAATATTCTATATATATTCATAAATATATTATTATAAATCTGTACGAATTTACTGGCTTCAATTTCAGTCTTTGGCTATTGCTTGGCTTCAATAGGCCTGTTGCAGCTGCCCGGCTGGGCTTTGTATGCGTGGTACAAGCAGCCCCGAACATGTGGCAGCTTGTGGATGGTAAATGCCTCAATATATATACATATATACATAATATACCTAATTCAATATGCACTGTCTTTTCAGCGCCTACGCGCTGCTTGCGAACCAGACGATTCCTGGACACCCGCCTGTGGACAGTTGCCACGCGAATGAAAATTACCATTGGCTGATGCTGCGTATACGTTATGTCTCAAGTGGATGTGGAAGTGTTTAGAGTTAATTGATAAACTAAATTATAATTCTTTCTAAAGCATGTCTGCCCACTTTACTTTGTTCAGAACGACTCTCCTCTTCTTCTTTAAGTTGGTGATCACACAATTGATATCGATATCAATGTTAAGTACATAACTTTAATGTTAGGTTACAGATGTTATGCTACAGTGTTAGTACAACATGACTAGTGTCTGTTATCTACATTACAAGAGGCCTGCAACTGTATGTAAATAAGCAAACTTTTAACAGTGGTCACAAAAGCAAAAAAAAAAACGAACAAAGTTTACTTGGTTCCAGACAAATACAGAGTCAATTCCCGTGAATCACCAAAAACTATAAGTGTTAATTATGTTACATAAAATACTCTCTATTATATTTTTCTGTAATATGTATATGCAGTACTTATTACTACTTAACGCTAATGAGCGAAAACCATTTAAGTAAATCAGACTAAGCGGATTTTAAGTTGCTTGATATTTTAACAAGAATTTCTATGTATATCTTATGACGGCTTGAATACCCTCAGAAAGGGTATTAACAATGCAGCTGCCAACAACCGAATAATTACAACAGCTAGAATATGAAGAACTCGACAACCAACAGCCAACAAAACACAACTCGAAGCAAACAACAACAAACAATGAGTAAACTGAGCGAGCAAGCCAAGTGCAGGCGCTTTTAATTACCACGGGGCGCGGCATGTGGCACGTCAACAACAAGCAGTCGTCGTTGCCGTATGAGGGAAACGAAGGATGCAGCCTGATGTCACTGAGGCGATGCAGCCACAGCTGCAGACAGGCATTGCTGGAAACGGCACTGAGACTGAGACTGAGACTGGCTGCGCTGCGCTGTGTGTTCGCTTGGAATGGCAGACATGTCGGCAATGCGGAAATGCGGAAATGCGCAAATTCCAAATGAAAACAAGCGACTGAATGAACGGAATGGCAAATAAACCATTCTCCATTTTGCTCCGTTGTTCGACGGACTCATATACAGTTGCACATGGAGGCAATGGGAGTATTCAGGCTGCTGCGCTAGGATAACAAATCAGAATGGTCATAGATTGTTTGTACATGAGTGAGGGTATGTATGTGTGGGTGGGTGGATGTGGGAGTGTGTGTGTGTGTGTGTGTCTAAGTAGGAAAAGTTGAAATGTAAATATGCTGAAGTGAGGAGCGTGAAATATTACGAGTTTGTCACTGCAACACTCTAAACATATGACAACGCATTCATCCAAATGTAAGTATGTATATACATATGTATGCATGCGTGTGTGTGTGTGTGGTTGTGTGTGCACATCAGTTGTCAAAAAGTGACAGTGTTAAATTTTTTTATTTCCACCAACGCAACCATCCCCACTGTTGCCGCCTTCACTCGCATCGCTTCACTTCCCTTTCGAGACAACAACAACAACGACGACAACAACAACAACAGCAACAGCAGCAGCGGCAGCAACAACAACAAAGTGAAGTGTGTGTTGACTTTGACTGACGCGTTGTTAGCCGTGAAGTGTCTCGTGACCAGCGACGTCACAACCTTCTCTGGCATTGCGTGTCCTCAGCTGAGGCACACCCACAGCACACACTCACACACACACACACACACATAAGCAGATAGAAATAAACAGCGCCATGTTGGTTGCGTTTTTATATCCTGAACCCATTAAAAATGGGTACAAAGGGTATATTGATTTCGTGAAAAAGTATTTAACTGCCGTCAGAATGCATTTACGAGCCCATAACACATATATATATTCTTGATCAGAATCAAACGGAGAGGCGATATATCCTCAATTAATTTATTGACACTTTATTGTACTGTAAATAAAAACATTCACACTTAGTTTTCTATCTGCCGATTAGAAATGACAATAGTTCCATGCATGCTTACATTTGATTGTGCAACATTCTTAGCATATATTTAATAACGGGGTTTCAGGCCATCTAGTCGAGCTCACTCGACTACAACACTCTTTTTTGTGATGCCCTTTTCGTATAGTTGTAAAAATGGTCAAATGTTTAGCTATAAACAAGCTCGTAAATGTTACTCACTTTGAAGTGTTTATAATATCAAATCAGAATAGAAAGGTGTCTCTTTACAGCTGTCTTTAATTATTCATTGCTTGTTTTCTTCGCACAAAATCGGATTGCAATGAAATGAACTATAAACAGCAACAGCAGTTCCTTGAGCAATAATTTAGATATTGCTCAGTGCCAATGCTCTGCAATCTTTTACAGGGTATCAACTCTCTAAATCACTCCTTTTACTACATTACTTTTTTCTTTTCTTTTTTTTTATATTGCTTTAGCGATGCGCGTAAATCTTGACACACTTTTTCGAACAGGGGCGTCACAAGCAGCCAATGAGCGGGAAATAACACACACCCACACACACTGCACACACACACACACTGCACACTCATCTCAGCGGTAAAGTATGCTACACATTTTGTGCAGCTGCGACACATATCTATACATATATGTATAGCTTTTGATTATACAAGTGGCACAGCTGTCCAGAGTTGACTGGCCATTCATCCAATTCTCCTACATCCGTTTATTTAAAGTGCCACACTCTTTTGAGCGAGAGAGCGAGAGAGAGAGAGAGAGAGAGAGAGAGCGGATGAAAAACACCAGCATGTGCAGCTGAAGTTTGATAGCAAGTTTTGCCACAAAGGCTGCTGCATTTGGAATTTTATACTATGAATATGAAAGCGAGCTTCAACTTTTGCAAAATTGACGAGCGAACGTTTTCAGCCATATTTATAGACTACTTTTCTTGAGCCAAAAGAAGAAATTAAAAAAAAAAAAAGAAACGTTTATCGTTTTTAGCAACCCAACGTGGCATATACTTAATGGAATGTTGCAGTTGCTGTTTGCTGCCACTCAATGGTTAGCTGAGTGCTTAACAATTCAAATTTAATTGCCTTCAATTTGAGCACTCAAGATTGACAACTGACCAAATGGCTAAATGGCTCTGCTAAGCACATTTCAAATGTGTCCGTTGTTTTCTTCGTTTGAACCTAATCGTTATAAATGAATGGGAAACACGTCGTTGTTAGTTAGTAACTAAGTAATTAGGCAAGTTTCTGTTTAAATATGTATTATGTATTGTGCGATTGGATTGATAAATGTCTGACGCCTCTGCTCAGTTAAATAAAACTTTGGCCAGACACATATACATATATATGTATATACATTATATATTATGTCGAAGTTATTCATTTGTTTTCTAAACGGTCTAGACAGCATAAATTTTGTTAGCTGCTTCGCTGCGTTTTATCCGTGTTTATTGTCCAATATACGTCAGTTAAGCACGACCTTTTGCTGATTATCACAAGACACAATAAATTAAAAGACAATGAACGCCCATCACAATCTCCAATCTGCTCTCCTCGTCTTGTATCCCCCAAACCCCCTCCATCTCGGCACCCACCTACTTCTGCTGCCCGCTACATTATGCGCATTCCAAAGCCAATTAAGCTTATTACATAATTTATGAAAAAAGAACTGAGATGCCACAGCAATCGTGTAGATAGCCAGCATAAATGTTGTGCAACACAAAAATAAAAAATACATAAATAAATGATTAAGAGAAAAGTATCTTTTGATTGCCGCACACTAAATTCTTTTTGCAGTTATCTTTATATTATATTATATAAAGTAAACCTATTTTAAAGTTATCCACAATTGTAAATATTTATCCATACAGTGAATAATAGTATTTGCCAACATATTGTAAAGTAGATCGATAAAATATATATACTTATGGTATATTCTACAATGCGTTGCAATGACAAAGCTATTTTGCTTTTACACAAAACAGAAAAGTATCAAACAGTTTCACCAGAGATTTGGTTCGAGGTGCAATTGGGAACCAATATTGGGTTTTAGGAATTGAGCGACCAACTGAAGCAGTAGCAGCAGCAGCAGTGGCAGCAATAGGAGCAGCAGCAGTGGCAACAGCAGCAGCACAAAAATAAAGGCAAACAATTAAGAAGGCCTAAAAGCCTCAAGAGCTGCCGCAATTTTTAGACAAAAGCCACACCCCCATTTACGCCACACCCAGGCAACTAACTAATGTCCAATCAATGGGGGAGTAGGGTGTAGTTAGTGGAGAGTGTGTGGCGGGAGGGGGCTTGGGTGAATCGTGTCTATTCTACATAATATGGGCAATAGGAAAAATGCCATCAACTGCAAGAAAATGAATGCGAAGGAGGTTTGCCATGCGTGCTGACAACATAAATGCGAATAATGTTGAAAATATACATTTTTCATGTCTGCTAATGTGTGTGCGTCTCTGTGTGTGTGTGTGTGTGTGTGTGTGTGTGTGTGTGTGTGTGTGTGTGTGTGTGTTTGCAGGTGTGGGAAATAAGCGAAAAGACGCGACAGTGAAATCCTATTAAGAAGTTTGCTATCGCAAATTAAAATCTAAATACGCCAACCAAATGACGGCAATGTCTGCACCCCCGCCAGGAGGGGCGGAACGAAGAGCCGAACAAAAGGCGTTCCACTGCCCCTCCGCTCCACCCATCTCCCCCAAAAACAGCGGCTGCTGCCGCTGCCACGCCCACACAGTGTCGTCGCCTGCTTACATTTTGAGTTATAAGCAAGCGCAAAAATTTAATAAAGGTTGTCCCAAAATATGCATGCCAAGGCGGCAACAAGACAGGCTAAAGACACGGGGAGGGATGGGGAGGGGGGGCTGAGGGTATGGCAAGATTGACGAGGACGAGGACACGGCTGCAGACTATGACAATGTCAAAGAGTTTGTGCACGCAATGTGGGCGTGGCAGCTGTGGCCCTGGCCCTACACCTCACCAACAACAACAACAACAACAACAAACATGACGAAGACGACGGCAAAGTTTTCACTTTTATTTTGTGTACCCTGTAAAAAGTTCAAGAAAGTTGTGCAAGGCATGAAATATTCATAAATGTGCATACATTTTTTATCGGAAAAACCATGATAGGAGAAATGAAAGTGTTTTTGAAACTATAAAGTCATTTTACTTCAACTTTACCTGAAACAGGTATAATTAAGCTATGCAAGTGTATCCCACAGATCAGAGAGACTAGGAATCGATATTGAATTCTTCGACTTTATTTATATTAGTTTTTTCATAGTGAAGTGAATTCCACAAAAGTGTAAAAACAATTTCTTCGATATTTTTTCAATTCAATTCCAATCTATTTAAATTGCTTATTGTTTTTTACTGTCAAAATTTTACATATATTGCACTACGTACAACAAACAGCACTTGCCTGGGAGATAGCAAAATGATTTATTTTCTATGTTAATATTAATTACTTTCATAGAATTTTCATGTTTATCTGAATTGTAATCTGCATTGATAATTTCACAGGGTATCTAATAGTCATCACCGTGTCGCCAAATGCTTCATATTACTTGACTGGCAAAAGTTTTTCATTAATATGTTTATATATATATATATATATATATATATATATATATATATATATATATATAAATTTTATTTTTTTCTACCTTTGTTTTTATGCATTGCGTTGGTATTCGGAACTTGAAGCCTTTAATAAATTGTGAGTGTGTGTCTGCGTGTGTGTGTGAAGAACAACAACAACAATTGACAGCTAAACAAACGATAGTCATTGTCAAGTGTGTGCGTCAACCTTTGAACCTGCCTCGGGGCAACACAAAGCCTGCAAATGTGTCTCAACTTGTCTCTATTGCCCACAAGTCCAACCCCAAAGTCGACCCCCCACCATCCCCCGTCCCCAAGAAAGATGGCCGCCTGCTGTCTGGCTGCCTCTGTATGTGTGTTAGTATTAGTGTGTTTTGCTGTCATCCTTTTGAGTTTGCTGCCAGTTCGCTGCTTTAAATTGTATTGTTAATTTTTGGGCTACCCTTTTTATGTCAATCCGATTTTGGGCCCAAAAGAAGCAGCAAAACAACTCGAAACTTTTGTGTAGGCTTTTGTGAGCGCTATGCAAACATTGCTGGCCAGTGACAACAATTGTCATTTGCTTAAAACATTCACGAAATATCGGCTTACCCTTTTTCAAGCCTCCCTTTTTCAAGCACACAATTCGAACTGCAACAGTTTGTGGCAATTGAAACAATGATTTAACATACAACAACTGTTGTATACATATATATCAACTGTTTTCACTCCATCTCTCCCTCTCTCGGTCTCCCTCTTCCACTCTTTATCTCTGTCCCACACTTTAGCTGCCCCCATTACTTTGACTGTACAGCATCCGTTTGTATTTGTAGCATTTCAGTGCGGCATTTACATATTCCAGGGTCTCGATTCACTGTTTCCGTTCCGGTTCGTACCTGTACCCATAGTAACCTCCTCCTCCCACCCCTCCTCGCTCTGTTCGTGCTCTTTGTCGTTGCTTGCTACATTGTTCATATGGCGCGACTCCATTCACTACCTCAATGCGCATAAATCAAGCGCAAAGCACAAATATTTTGTCTGCGACAACAAATGTATAATGACCTCTCTACCTCTCTTATCTCACTCTTATCATGTACCCCCTTCCCCATTTCACCCTCTCCCTCTCTCTCTCTCTCTGTCTTTTTATAGCTGGTGGCACCGTCGGCTATTGACTTTGGCAGTCGCATTTACTGCATTCAGAGCTTTCTCGTTTCCTTTTTAAATAAAATACTCTTTCTTTCGCTTTTCATTATGCCGGTGATTGTGTTTAGGAAAAGCCAATAACATTAGTGTTGGAAAAGACGGCGACATCTTGATTTCCTTAGCAATTGGCTTAAAAAGATTTCATCAGCGAAGCTCTGAAGTTGCTTTTGAAGTTAAACTGTTTTGTATGACCACAAAATCAAATTATGCATTGTATATTTTATAATAAAAATAAATAATAATAAATAAATATTTGATTTATTCTTATGAGCTTTAGTAATTCTTGAAATACTCGCAACTGTATGAGACTCATTATCTCATCAGATGTTTACTTATATTTATTTAAACTATTATCAATTTATTATAAATTTTAAATTATTTTTTATGCGCTATTTTAAAATTAATCGCATTCATCTATTTATATTCAATATTCATTTTAGTTCAACTTTTTTTGTTTGAGGACTGGCGTAGGGTATTAAAATGTCTACCTGATTTATAGGCTGTTTTGCAAATTTATTTGTCGTTGCCACGGCTTTGCCAATTTCTATATTTTTCCGACGCGGCCATGCGGTTTTTCGCTCTGCTGATTTAGTTTTGATTACGGCAAATTGTTTTTAGTTGCTGTCGTTTTCCGTTTTCCTGCTATACATTTATTTCTAGTCTAGCGCTTTTGTGGGTTTCAGTTGCGGTTTTGTGCAATTTTCTATTTTGGCTATTTGCATTTCTTGCGTAATCAAAAATTATTGTTATTCACGTTAATTTGCGCCTATCAGCGATCAAAGCCATAATTATATTTCTGATTTAGCCATTATGCCCGCGACTGCCCGCATTAGTTGTTCTTAATATCACTGATAACTTCAATACAAACAGAAATTGCGTGTGCCAGCGTTAGGTCCATCAAATATGGATAAACATTTGCTGTTTGCAGTGTAATTTGGGCCGAAAATAAATGAAAACAGTTAAGGCAAACGACTTACATAATATATTATGTGTAGTATAACGTACATTATTGGAGGTTACCCAAACCAGCTGCGGAAAATGCTTGTAACTAACTGTTGGTGGTTTTCGTCATTATCCAGTGTTATTAGCAATAACAAGCGATTGACCACTAGATACCTCGTGAGTCGTTTTAGTAGAGCACAATATACATATATTACCAACCAACGAACAACCAATTTTACAAATTAAAATGTGAGCTAATGTTAGCAACTATTAAGATATTGGATACCCTGAAGACACTTTAGACTAGCTCAAGTCAACATATGAAGACATTTCAAACTACTGATGCAGTCTAAACTAAATTTTATCTTTTTTCCAACATGTCTGCTCGATTAACTTTATTTACAGCGATTAAATTTCTTCCTCTTCGAGATCTTGATCACGCCAATGATATCGATCGATATCGATGTCAATCTTACGTACCTAGTTATGTTATGTTATGTTATTTTATGTTACGTTATGTTACAGTGTTATATTAGGCTTCGTATAACGTCACTAGTGGCCCGCTACATGAAGGCTTCAAATTTTACTATATTATGCTCAGAACAAAACTTTATTTTACAGGGTGTAAAAAGCGCAATCAGCTGAATAAACTTTTACGCAAAGCTCTAACCAAACAAAAGAAATCGACGAGGTCACCAGGCACGTGCCACAGTTTTCAAAATGGCGTTTGGGATAACAGCAGCAGCAGCAGCAGCTGCAGCAACAATCCCGCGAACCAAATTAGTCGCTGTGAATGCAGTTTTTGTTCTGCTTCTTTCTCTTTGTTCTGCAGTACTTGTTCTTATTCGATTTGTTCGCATTTGAATTTTTACTGGTGGTATTATTTTTCACTGGGCCCAACGTCAACATTTTTGGCCGAACAAGTTTCCTAATGAAATCAAATCAAAATGCAGAAAAGAGAAACAAATTTGAAACCCCCGTTTGAATACGCTTCATCCTGCCAACTCTGGCAGCCTAATGAGCAGCCAACTTCAGTTTAGTTCCACTTCACTTTACAGCGCGTCTAGTTTTGCCCTTTTGCAAAGTACAAATCCTTTCCTTTGCCGCCCACTACTCCACATCATCTGATGCTCTTCCATCTGTAGCTCGTTGTGATGCAAATTGGTTTTTGCTGCGTCTCGCATTTGTGTCAGCTGTCAAGTTGACATTTCACATTCTCTATGCTGGAGCATGGCAGTAGTTTCAAATATCAATTTCAGTTTAAAAAAAACTGACAAATTGCACTCAAATGAGCGCTACAAATTGAAATGAAATGCGCTTAGAATTCAGAATGAAAGAGAGAGGTCGGGAGGGCTTCAGAAAAACCGTTATGGCGTCGCGTGGGCTTCAGCGCAATCAGCTATCAAGCAAAATAAATTGTTGCGTGGCCCATTGCCAATGTGTGTGAGTGTGTGTGTGTGTGTGTGTGTTGCAACATAAATGCTAACTGAGTTATGTCATATTCATAGCGGGCATACATACACATATGAGGCAACACACTCACCAAGCCCACACACACACACACAGGCAAATACACACACGCATACAATAGGCGCGCTTCGATTAAACAAACCTGCTCAGATATGCAGTGACATTGGGGCAAAGACAAAAGCCATGCTCGATGTTTGTGTGTGAAACAATGGCACGCACACACTCATGCCAAGGGTGTGTGTGTGTGTGTCTGTGCTATAAACACTTGCAGTCCATTGCAAAGGTCACAGTCAGTTGCATAACACAATTCGCTTCACTTCGCTTGCACCAAAAGTGTTGACTTGACGTTAACTAAATTGTCAATCGGTTTAAACTGCCGTTTGTAGAGTTTTACTTGTTTTAAAAAATAAAGCCTTCAAATCATTAATACATGACGCTATGAATGTGCAAATACATCGTTTTTTTTTTCGAAAAATAAATCCTTTAAAGCGTTAATACATGTCGCTATGAATATGCAAATAAATCTAAAAGTAACCGTATAAATATGGTATATTTTTAAGGCTACACAATAAAATAAATTAATTGAAAAATAATCATGTTATATAAATAAGTCGGAATTTGCAAACTCTCCTTAATGCCTTAGAGGCAATCGCTGTTAATACAAGCAAGTTAAAAGTTGTATATAAAATTGAATAAAACATTTCAAATCACGAATTTAATTTGTCAATTGAAATATTTTAGTTTTATATTAAAGCAGGGGGTAATTGCAACTTTGTGTTTAGCTGATTAAAATGGCGGTCGACTGCGATTACATAAGTGAAGAAAAAAGGGTCGCTTGGCTGACACCGCCAGCTGTCAACGCAACGCATGCAATGTGAAAAGATAAGCATGCGAACGAGCGAACGAACACACACACAAAAATTAAAACTCTTCTATGTGTGCGTGTGTGTGTGTAGCGCTTGCGTAACGTAAAAACAGCCTTGAACTGCAGGCTGTCGCTTTCAATGGATTTGCATTCCATGCGCTGCACACACACATACAACCACACACAGTTCCAAGGTCACGCCAACGCCAGCCACAACTGACAGTCATTGTAAGAGTATACGAGCGGGAGAGATAGGGAGAGAGAAAGATGAGGAAGGTAGGGGGTTATGTTCTATATACGAGCACACATGTCTACACACACAAAGCCAACTACTTTTCTACTGTCAAGAGCCGCAACCAAAATGTCAGAAACTGTCGCAATGGTTCTTGCCTAATTGGCGCTCAAATGAATGCAGCAGAAAGAGGAAGCCACAATAGCTATTGTTAAATGCAATTGGACGAGGAGTTGAAGGAGCAAACAAATCTCAACATTTTACCTCGCCGCAGACATGCTATATAATAACGGTTAGACACGCAGAGTCAAGCAGCAGGCGGCACATAAGAACAACAACAGTAACACATATATACATGTATAGTAAATGTGCAAGCAGCAAACGGCGAGCACAAAACGCATGGCAGGCAAACGAGCAAAACGAAACAACAGTTGGATAATGACGTCAAATGAACAGGCAGCGAGAGACAAAGAGAAAAAGGGAGTGAGAGCTCAAGCTGCGTATGAGGGTTGCCAGATCAGCAGCAAAAAGGGTTTCCATGCGTTGAACTATTTATTATACGCGTATGCACATTAGCCTTTAGCTAGTGTGTATTTTATGCATATTATATTGACTCGCATTGCCCCAAAGTCAGATGCTTGACAATCAGTCAATTAGCACACACATAAATACAAATACACATCCGTTCTAAATGGTTCTCGCTGCCTTGTTATTTGAGTCACCCTCGTACACAGACCCACACGCACACACACACACACATGTACGACTGACGCTGCCCGTCGAACCATTTAATGGTCTTTTCGCTTCTGGTTACCGCTTCTGCACCGCTCACACCCACACAAGCACATCATATGCTCCTGCCCTCTTAGTCCTGCAGGACCTTAGAAATCGCTATTTGGTTATGCTGGCAGCTCTTTCATTTGTTTTTGTATACCCATTACAACTATCTTGAAAGGGTATATTTATTTTATTGTATAAGAAATAGAGACAAATTTATTTTTTACTTTTCTTAAAAATTTTTCTTTTTCATTTATTTATAGTATAAGCAGTAGACGTAAAATATTAAGTAAATTTAGCTGACAAGTGCAGAGTATCTTCCAATGTGCATGCTTTTTTTTCTACAGCAACATCGCTCTCTTTTTTTACTGCGCGTTGTGTGCAAGTTGGTCATAAAAATGGAGTAACATTTATGACCCACATCAGGAATACACACGCACAAACACACACACACACAGATAGAAACGAAACGGCAATGAGTTAGCCCGTGGGGCTGCCAGTAGATGGAGGGGTGTGGGTGGAGATGGCAAAAAAAATTGCGAGCGCTGCGTGTCCGTGTTGCACGTGGGTGGGCGTGCGGCAAGGATATTTTATTTTACTGTTATTTTTGTTTGCCATAGCATTGTTTGCCATTCTGCTTCTTCCTCATTCACATTCACATTTTGAGCGTTCCGATGGCCATTTTACTTTTGACTCCAGTTACACCCTTTGGTCTTTTTTGCCGACAATTCGCACAATTGTTGTTGCTCTTACTGCTACTTCTACTTCTGCTGCTGCTGCTGTTGCTGCTGCTGTTTCTCTTTGTTCATCAAATTGCCGCCGCTTTTGAGCACAATTTTCCATTGCTGCTGGCCTCATTCTTCGCCGTCGCCGTCGTTGTTTATTTGTTTGTCGTACAACATTTTTTCAAGGGTAAATATGCGTAACGAATTTTGTTGAGGTGCGCAAGGATTTGCGTGTCACACACACACACACACTCATGAGTAACCACTCATGCAGTTAACTTACCCTTTTTGCTGCTGCTGCAATTTTGCTGCTAAGTATGCAACACAATTTTGCATGCGCACGCCAGCGATGCCATTTAATCTTGCTTGCACTTGTTAGCCGCTTCCCGCACACGCACACACACACACCGTTCACTCACTCACACACACTGACCCAGTTCGCTTTTGTGTTTTGCGTGTTTATCTTGCGCACGTTTCTATGCCATGCGGCCGTCTGTTTGCCGCCTGTTATTGTTGTTATTCTAGCTTGCTTGCATGGCCTTAAGCGCAGCTCTTTATTTCTTTGGTCACACACTCTCGGTAACGGTAATTGTTGTTATTGTTCATACCCGCGTTCGCTTCGTCTTGTTTTTTCTAACGGTGCCAGGGAATGCAATTTGTAAATTAAATCGGACAGTTCAGGCGTAATTTTTGCGACTTTAAATTGATTTCACTTTCAACGTTTCTGTCTCTTTCTCGCTCGCTTTGCCTTTCCTTTAGGCACTTAAGCCGCTCGTGTGCATCTTTTTTCCCTTGCGCTTATTTTCACTATTTGTTTGCCTATTGTGCTGCTAATTTCGTTACTTTCACTTTGTTAGGCATTCGCCTCGATTCGCCTGTGCGTGTCGGTTTGTGTGTGTGTGTGTGTGTGGGTGGGTTGTAAGCACACGTGTGCGTGGCTGCAGCCTGTTTGTATTTGGATTTGTGTATATGTATGTGTGTGTGTATCTGTGCGTCGTCAGTTTTTTCGTTCTTCGACTCTTGGTCGCGCATTGATTTTTCACTTAACTTTAATTCAGTGTCGTTATAATTTTATTTTCTTATTTCCATTCTTATGCACAATTGCGCGTTTTTCATTTCTTTTTGATTGCTTTTCATTTCATTTTGCGCGCGCTTGCTTGTGTGCTTGTGTGTGAGAGAGTGTTTGTGTAGCAAGTGGAAAATAATATAGTTGCTCGTTGCTCGGTCTACGAGCGTAGCGCACGTCCGCTCGCCACGACTCTTTACACATTACTGAGAGCGCGCGCTTCATAAAATGTTTACGTTTGGTTTTCTTGCAAGAGTCATACTTTATCTGGCTCTCTCTCATTCACTCTCTCTCTCTCTCTCTCTCTCATTCAATCTCTCTCTCACTCTAACTCCCTGTGAATCTGTGTCCTTGCATCCAGCCTTTCTTTGACTTTGCATGCTCTCTTTGTGTTTGCAGCAATAAAGCTGAGCATGCGGCGACAGAATGTCTACGCATAAATAATACGCATGTGGTTTGTCGAGAAGGGGAACAAGCAAAGAAGGTGCAAGCATAGAAGTTGCTCTCACTGCAAAGTAAATCCTTGAAGTCAGGTGCGTGTGACAAAGAGGCAGAGTATGTAACAGACTCTGACGACTACGCGCTCACCTAACAATCTCTGTCAAAGAGGAATTCGAAAGGATAATATATAATAATTTTTTTAGTGTGTTTGTTGTTGAAACATTAATCAACTTAAAATAAATACACTATTAATGTAATAATATAATCCATTTAAAATAGTTTTTACATGTTTAAGGAAAAAATTTAATAAATTGATTGTTAATATATTTTTTCCGATCCGCAACCTGCTGTGCCCTATTTATGCTACCCTATTCAATTATAACTGTAAACAAATTGATGAAAAGAAATTGCGATGCAAACGCACATTAATTTTGCACTGCTTTTGATACGGTCTCCGGCGCTCTCCCTCCCTCTCATTCTCTCACTCTTTTACTCTCTGTTGCTTTTGCACTCGCTCATGCGCTCTCCCGAATTCGCTCAATGCGCAGCTTCTTAACGTCTTCTTTAGATGCCGCCCTCTGCCGCAGTTTCCCACGCCAACAACTCATTCTTCGCTGCCATCTTCAACTGACGCATGCAGAGCACGTGAACTTTTGTGTTTACTTTTTAATTTTCTTTTAGCTCCCGTTGCGTTAGTGTTGTTTTGTTGCCTACTGGCAAGCTGCCTGCTGACTGCTGCTAGCGTCTGTTGCTCGTTGCTTTTGTTTTTGTTTTTTTGTTTTGTGTTGCTATGCTTGTTTAGCACTGCATTTTCATTCATAGCATTAAAGTCGAATTTCTGTAGGGTTATGTTGAGTGGCTCAGGTGGAAGGGAGGATAAAATTAGGCACTGAGAACTTTGGCAACTGCTTGCCATTTACATAGCCAGCCGATCGGCAGGCTTTTGTTGTGGTTGTTCCATGTGTATGGAAATTGGCGCAAAATATGCCCCAGTTGCTTCCCCAGGCAGTTATGCTTATGTTGCGGCTGTGTTGCCTGCTGTGACTGCTTCGATTGCAAATTCTTCTTCTACTACACTACTATGAGTATATTTAATGGTCCCCAATTGCATTTTGCATATGCTAAGCAGATGTGTCTTCATTTACGTGCCTGTGTGTGTATTTGTGGTACTGGCATTTTACATTTGCTCGAGTCATGTTAAATCATGCATGCTGATTGTGCTGTGGTTGCAAAGATGCCAGTCACAATATAGTAGCTGCTAGCTGCATGCTGATTTGCATTTCATGTTTTTCTTTTCTTTTCTTGTGTGCCAAATAGGCAGCAAAAATTTCCAATACCGATCCTGGCATTGCCAATTAGTAAATATACTTTGGGGCAGCGTTGCCAGATTGTTTTGTGTGTAGAATGCAAACGCTTTGATTTTTGGGCAAACCAAGTGCATGATAAGCAAATAAACAAATGCAGCCTGCTAACCGAAACACAAAATGGACTCCGTGGGCGAGGGGGGTTGCTGGAGAGGTGTGTGTATGTGGTTACAGCAACGGATATGCTGGCCGTAACTCATATTCCTGGTCTATTTTGCCCCGCTCGACTACCTCGGCTTGCCCACAAACTATTGTCATGAGTAATTGCTCTTGTGCATGCGCCCCTTCCTCTCTCTTCATCAGTATCTGCCTGACACTAGTCCAACTCTATGTGTGTGTTAACTGTGCGTTTTGGTTGTTTTTGCAAGCTATTTAAGCCAGGCCCACGTATCGCCCACCACATCAAGGTAAACTGTTGATTTCATGCGACGTTTTGCGGTCCAGGCTGCAACTTCTCCTTTATGCTTCTGCTGACAACGTGGATAGGAAACCATGCCAGGCAGCATAAGTTAAATGTCGCGTGTGTGTGTATCATTACACTGAGAAAAAAAAAACTAATTGGACGACCAGTCGTATGAGTACTATGAGAGCAATTTTCTTAAGAGTAAGATTTCTCTTAATTTATAAATACAAATCGAGAATGGAATGCTGTAAAGCTAAAACACACTCCAAGCCCAACTCAGCTAAGCTGTATTTTTTATCTCCACTTATATTCTGATAAATATTGAAAAAAATGTCTTAAATGAAAAACTGTAACGGCCAAAACTAAATTTTATCTTTCTTCCAAATACGTCTGCTCACTCTGCTTTATTCTTCTTCTTCGAACTGGTGATCACACCAATGATATTGATCGATATCGATATCATACATGCTACAGATGTTGTGTAACAGTCTTAGTTCTACGTCACTAGTGGCATGCTAAAAAAGCAAATGTTTTGAAATCTGATCTGGGTGGGAACATTTTAACGATATACTTACGATTTGCTTTGAACAGCATGTTTTTCTTACAGTGCGTATGTGGTTTGGGTATGTTTGCATATTTTTCTGAACTGCTGGCACATAATGACATAACGAGAATCTAAAAGCCGAATGTTGAAAGGTTTACAGTTGTGCAATATATGCAACACGCTGACCCTAAAACCCAGCCCGCTTTACCCACCCGCCACCTATTTTGAACATTCTTCAATGGTATGCAAATTTGGCCGCATAGCATTTGAGTGCTGCCATAAAGTGTGACAAAATGGAGTCGTGGATTTTGGGCGCTGAAAATTGTGCTTTGAAATATGTTCAACACGCTCACATACATATAGAGAGAAAGAGAGACAGACAATTGGTGTGAATTTGACTGGTTTATTTTCGTATAGAGTCGATAATTTAATGAATGTACAGACACTGGGGAATATCATGTCTCTCATCCCCCAAAGGTCTGATAGCAATGAGGAGACGCTCCAAGAACGGTACTGTGAAGCCCTCGAGATGAACCCTTTATTTTAGACTTTCGGCCAGCCGTAAATATACAATGTTCACAAGCTGAAAGCACTCGTTTCGTTGACCAACTGAACGCACTAAATAGTGGTTAACAGTTGTTGTTGTTTTTTCCCATGTGGTTTCAAGTTATTTTTGTCTGCGGTTTTTACCACCCTACCACAAAGCAAAGTTCTGCTAACTAATTTATCTGGGAGTTTGAGAATAAAAATATTTTGATTCGTTTTATTTTAAACTTTGCATTAAACTCCGCACTTAAATCAATTTCCAGCTTTGGCATTTTGGTGAAAATGCATAAAAACTTTGCGCATATTTAATTGCTCATAAAAGTGTGCTACATAAATTTTTATGAATATTAACTCTACAAGTTTTGCGGAAATTGTCTGTTATTGTCAAAATGTACATTTGCATAAAAATGCATGCTGTAAAAATGTATTTTGCATAGTCTACTTCTACTTAAATGCATCTTTCCATCAATTTTGCAAGCTGGAGCAAAGTTATTTTTTCCGTTTAAAATTTAATCTTTTGGCATCGATATCAGGATCCTTTTTCTTGATTTTCTTTTTTAACTTTTAGCTTTTTAATTTTAACTTTAAATTATACAGGAACAACTATTTCTACATACTCCAATTTCCGATAACGAAAAAGTTTTTCCTTATGAAACGCTAATGGGTTCAAAGGATATGCACAAAAATAGCAAAATAATGAACAATTATGAAACTTTATGGCATTTCCAGAGTATTTTATTGTACTGTGCATTTTTTGTGAATTTGTGTTTTGGGGCATGTGGCGCAAAACAAACCGCAGCTTGTAATTAATTGAATTTATGTAATGCTTGCATAATATATCATGCAGATATTTAGGTGTGTATCTGCGTTAGAGAATCAACCCTAATCGTATATGCAAATTGGAATCAAATACAGATACAGCTCAAATTAGGGACACAACACAGCTAACCACAGCCTCATCACAGTCAATCCAATTAACGCTAGCAGTTTCATTTCATACATACATATATGTAAGTATGTATATACCACAGTGGCAATTCGCTTAGTACAACTTGCGAAAATTGGGATGGTTTCAGATAGTTCATTAGTTGAGACATATATTATTAACAGGAAATTTCCTAAAATATCCAGTGAAACTGTTATATGGCTTATTGATTATAGCTTATTAATAAATAAATAGTTATAATTGACAAATCTTAAAACCTACACAATAAAGCACTTAAAATATGAGTGAATCGGTTGTTTCAAATTCCTTCCATAAATGTTGCATGTCATATTTCAAATTTATATCTATAGCTAAGAATTTAATAATTTGAATTAGAACAACCACTCAAACCAAAGCTGCTCAAACTCTCAAACACAAACACACTCACCTTGCAACCCCGCAGCCGACAGGTGTTAGAGGCAGTTGCCGCAACAACAGTCTACAGATTACGCAATCAGCTAGTGCGTTGTAATTTTTGGCTGTTTGTTTTGCATTTGCTACGTGCCAGGGCCACAAGGGGGAGGATGGAGGCAGACCAGATTGGAGCTTAAAGGTAAGGACACTGCGATAAAGATTGTCACTTAAATATTCCATGCGTGATCGATGCACACGACACGAAATTGGAGGCAAGCAAGCTGAAAGCTCTTGGCCAAGAATAAGAATGCCATCGGAATTGAATTCAGTTCCCTTTTCCCTGCCTCTCTCGCTGTCTCTGTCTCCATCTCTTTCTCTCTCGGGGGCAACATTAATGTCAATTTTGATGCCTGATTTATGGCAACGCATTTGGGGCGTCGTGTCACGGCCGCCTGGCTTCATTTCAATTCAATTCGCTGCTGGCTGCTGCAAAAGATGCGACACTGATTTCATCCAAGAAGTGTCCACATATTTATATATATATGTATATATATTCCTATAGCTATATATAGCTAGTCACGGCTGAAGAGCACGTGACCCGCTAACCTTAAAAAGCGTTTTGACTGCCACGCCCCCCACGCCCCACGCCCTGCTGCCAAAGGGCAATACAAAATTGACAGCGTCTAAAAAAAAACACAAAGTTTTCACTGCTTTGAATTGGGAACAAAGTTACGAGGCAGCCAACCACTTTCTTACCCATCCACACCCATTCACTCCCATCCCCCCACCTCCTTACTCCTTGCCACAGCTGTGTTTTCCTTTCGACTGACAGACTTTGTGTGTGGGTGTGTGAGTGTGTGTGTGCCACAGTTACAAGCCTTATGCGGATGCTGCTAAGTGCACGCGTTGCCGAAATAGCGCTGCATTTGCATTGTTAGGCACCGTTGCAACAACAACATCAAGCAAACACCTGCCACATTTGCTAGTGCTATTAAAGCGGCACCTGACGGTAGCCGTTGTCGGCACTTTAGCAACAGAATTTATGACCAAGATTGGGGCTAAGACAAAGATAAAAAAGTCTTGAATTTTGCATTCACAGCAGAAGGAATTGTGCGCACGTGCTACCGTTTGTTGCAACTTCAAGTTTGCCTTTAAGAACTGTTATCATTTACGTTACGCAGTGTAGTTTATAGTTATGTCATGCACATCAACTTGTTTGGCTTTCATTTGACGTCCACAGACAGGACACAGCCTGCCACACTTGCCTCACAGGACAGTCTGCCCCACTTGGCTGCGCCACTTGCCTGTAATCCCCGTCAAGTGTCCAATTCACTGTATATAATCCATTAAAAAGAACCCAATGACAGGCGGTTTTAAAAGTTTTATTAATAATATTTCACTAATAAGTGAAGAGGAAATGTTTGACAAATCCTATATAAAATCTTGTTTTTTAATTTTCTGCGATTTTGTTCACTTTTTTCATTAATTTTTATATTATAATTTTTAAAATGTTGTATTACTAACATTTTGTATTATAAATCATATGAAATTTAAAGGAAAATATATAAATATTTTCTTACTGTTTAATTTACACTTATATTTTATTTTTAATTTAATTTTCTTTTTATATACCAATAAACAAACAATTATAAATAATTTTAGTTAAAGTTTTTATCTGTCAGTATATTCAAATTAATAAAATATAATTCATTAATTCCCTCAAAATAGTATTTTTAAATTTGATTAATTGCAAAAAACTATTTATTAAGAATGTTAAAAAATGAAACGCATTTTATTCATTACATAATTATTTGCTCAAGATATATTTAATTGTATAATATATTTAATTTTATAATATTTACATATACAATTACAACATCAAAATGATCAATAGAAATTCGAATTCAATAAGCAAATAAGCAAAAATGACAATTTTTTCTTAACGCCTGATTTCTCTATTGAAAACTTCTCAAGCGTTCCTCGCGTTGCTGAAATGTGCGCAGTGCTCATCCACTTGGCTCCGCTACTCTAAGTGTACTCAATGCAGCACTGAAATTCATTTAACGACTTGGCGCACTTTAACAACACACACACACGCACACCCACGCACACACATAGGCACACGACGTGAGTAGTGCCGAAAAAAAGCTAAAAGAAAAAAGAAGAAAGAAAAAAACATGAAAAGTTGTTCCTGTTGCTCGCACACTTAGGCGAAGGCAGGCGTCAACAGGAAGACAAAAGTCGACAATGGATGTAACTGTAACTTGACCTTGGCACGTTCAATGTTCCAAGCTCTGCACTTGTCGCTACTCCATGCCGCTCTCCCTCCCTCCCACTCTCTCACTCTTTCTGTCTCTCTCTCTCTCTCTCTCTCTCTCTCTCTGTCTGTCTCGGTCTCTGTCAAACTGGGTCTTGACGTTGTGGGCGCCTTTTTGACATTCGTTTGGCTTACGTAAATTCAATTTGGCTGTTTGATGAATATTAACCTTGTGCAATTTGTTGCGCGTGTGTGTGCGAGAGTGTGTGTGCATTTACCGTACTTTGAGAGCTGCGCCTGCAGCTATGCAATCTGCAACAACTGATTATGTGATTTACACAATCCGCACAAAGTTTGAAATTAAATTCGACTGGATGCGCAACATATTCTTTTATTTCTTATTTTTTCTTTTGTCAAAGGTCAAAATGTTAATGTATTTGAAACGAGGCAAAATGGCGCAGCGGATGCCAGATACGGCACCCCAAACTTTTACTTTTTCTTTTACATTGCCAGTCTGTCTACGTCTTCTTTTTATATGGTTTTTCTTTCTTTTTTTCTTTTTATGTGGCAGCTTTCGCACCGAAAGTGGAAAACTTGTCCATGTTTATTCATCCATCTCGACATGGCTGGCAAGCTAGCAGACCAGGAGCCGCAAGAGCGAGACACAACAGTGGCCAGTGACCCACAAGTGGCTGGGACAATCCCACACGATGCCGGAGCAGCCCATGTGCTTCTCTCAGTTGTGAGTGGGAATTTAATGCGATTTGCCACACGTAGGCAAAAAAAAAATATATATAAATATATACATACAAACGTATACAGTCAAAGTTTTTGGTAATTTGTGGGCGTGGAAACGCCCAACGAGCGCATGAATGAATGAGTGGCACATTGGACTACATTTTTTGTAAGTATTTTATTTATTCATAAACACTTCAGGCATAAGTTAGTAAGTATTATGACAAATTCGTGCTCATCCCATGTCAGGATCTAAAATGCACAGCATCGACTCTGGATCTGTCACGCAATCTGCAATATATCACAATCAAAAATATATTTATGAATTATTAGTTTGAAGTAAGCGTTAAGCACTTGAATTTATTACCTGCTGCAACGTTGCAAATAGTCGCTGTCAGCGTCCAAGCAGCGCAAAATAAAATTTTGACGATGAGTGCCATTGAATGTGTTTTTCTAGAATGATGGGCAACTTTATTGGGAGCAACGTAAAAATGCTTATATTATTGCCCAGCTTATCAGTGTTTTTGTATATATAGTCCAATACAGCTTCTACGTAAGAGATTAATCTTTATACAAATTATCAGCATTTTTCTGTGCTCGGCTCATTTATTCTATACACATTATTCACTTGTGTTTGTTATTTTTTATTCTCTCAATAACAATAATATAATTTCATTACTTCAAATTTAGGCGCTCTTTAATTGGTGGAGGTCTTCCGATAGGTCGTCGATACATTACTCACAATTATCTGACGATTAACAACAGACAACAAATTATTTATTCAAACGGATTCTAATAAATCAAAATAGCTGTTTATCCATTACCAGCAAAAGAAAGCTAATTAAATGATTACGATTTTAGTTTATTTTATCAGCTTAGCAACACTTAAATTTGATTAACTAAATTAATAGTTTTAAATAAAGCGCCCAACAAAGAAAATACATAATTATTGAAAACATTGCCTGTTACAAGGGGAATGCAAACATTAATTAATAGATTACTGGCTGCCAAACACTTATCGATTACATTGCAAACTATAACAAAATACGTACGTTTTTTGCACCAATAAAGAAGGTCAGCATGCAAATCACCCAAAGCTATATGTTATCTGTGCATAATGAGGCCTCACTATCGATATGTGAGCTGTTATCGCCATTTTGACGCGATACTTTCGAGTATTTTATAGTGACAATGCAACAATAGCGCAAGTAATGCCCACCTCTAAATTCGAGCGAACTGTCTGAGGGCATAAAAACAATTTCTTTAATTTTGGATTTGTCATCTTTTAAAGACGCGTAGATCCAAACACCGATCGGCTTATATGCCCTGGAAGCTTCGGTCTTCCAGCACCGAACCTGGTCAATGCATTAGTCACACACGCTCTCGCAGCGTTGAAGGAAACACAAACAAAAAAAAAAAAATACAAAAAAAAGAATACAAATACGGGGTAAAAAGAGCTATAATCCAAATTCTCAATTAAAATTGAAAATCGAAAGTGGGCCAATCATATAATGAGTTTCAGATACAACAATACACAAAAATGCACGCACATCGAAACTAAAAACGCCGCCGAATTGGACCTCGGTCAAAAGGTGAGATTCTCTTTGAAACTCGATTACATGACTTCTTTTCTTTACTTTGCATTCGATTAAAAGAGCGTTTCCGTAAATTTATCGCACAGCCAACGAGCAACAGAAGTCACAGCATGCAAGACCAGGATAAGGAGAAGCTATTCAGCTGCTCGCTTAACTCGCTGGCCAAGCGCGACGAGAGCATGGATGACGATGCCACCGGTTCGGGCACGGGTCTCGTCGGCCTGCAGAATATAGCGAATACGTGTTACATGAATTCGGCGCTGCAGGCGCTCAGCAATCTGTCGCCGGTAACGCATTATTTCATTAACTGCAGCGATCTCGTCGAGCACATCGCTAGCACGCCCCGCTCCAAGCCCGGCGGCCTGGCCAAAAGCTATCAGCGTCTCATGCAGGAAATGTGGCTGCAAATAGGCGAACCAAAGCGTAAGTGGATCCCATTCTCAGCTTCCAAGCCAACTGCTCAATGAGTCATATTCTAGATTATCTGGCGCCTCGTGGCATTTTGTATGGGATTCGATCGGTGCATCCGATGTTCCGTGGCTATCAGCAACATGATACACAGGAGTTTCTGCGCTGCTTTATGGATCAGCTGCATGAGGAGTTGACGGAGCAAATAAGCACACCAACAACAGCAACACAACAGCAACAACAGCAGCAGCAGCAGCCGGAAAACGAAACCGATGATGAAAATTATTACGATGAATATGCGCTGCCAAAAACAGGCCATTCGCCTACACCATCGGAGAGCGAGTACGACACTTGCGAGAGCAGCCTGTCAGAGAACTCTTCGGAGGTGCTGGTGAACAACGAATACTATTTGGCACCGCATCGCAACAGCAGCAGCAATCCACTTTCAGAGGCATCCACTTCACCACAGCAGCAGCAGCAACAAAGCCCGAAGACAGTTCAATCTGAATCGAAGCCAGTGGAGGCAGCTCATTCTATAATTAGCGATGTATTTGATGGCAAACTGCTGTCCTCAGTGCAGTGTTTGACCTGTGATCGGGTTTCGACGCGCGAGGAAACATTCCAGGATCTATCGCTGCCGATACCAACCAGAGATTTTCTCAATGTGCTCCATCAGACGCACAGCCTCAGTGTGCAGAGTCTGAATGCAGCCGACCTGGCATCGGCCCGGAGCAACGAGAGCTGGCTCGCCTGGATGTGGAACATGGTGCGCTCATGGATCTTTGGTCCGTCCGTTACGCTCTACGATTGCATGGCCAGTTTCTTCAGTGCGGACGAGCTCAAGGGTGACAATATGTACAGGTGAGCGTTGTTGCTTAATTTTTCGAGTGAAAGTTTAAAGTTTTCTATTTCAGCTGTGAACGTTGCAATAAATTGCGCACGGGCATCAAATATTCGCGGGTGCTCAACTTGCCGGAGGTGCTGTGCATCCATTTGAAGCGCTTTCGCCACGACCTCTCGTACAGCTCGAAGATCTCGTCGCATGTCTACTTTCCACTGGAGGGATTCGATATGCGTCCATATCTGCACAACTCTTGCAAATCTCTGGTGCCTACCTACAATCTGTGCTCGGTGATTTGTCATCATGGCACTGTTGGTGGGGGACACTATACGTGCTATGCTCGGAATGCGCTCAATGAACGTTGGTACGAGTTCGATGATCAGCATGTGACTGAGGTGACGCCCGATGTGGTCCAGAATTGTCAGGCCTATGTGCTATTCTACCAAAAACACAATCCACAAATGAAACTCGTCCGCGAGGAGGCCATCAATTTATCCACATCGAATCCGCTCTACGAGGGCGACATCCAGTTTTATGTGACCCGCGAGTGGCTGTCGCGACTGGCAACGTTCGCGGAGCCGGGACCGATTAACAACCAGGAGATGCTATGTCCCCACGGCGGTATTCTACATTCCAAGGCGGCGCTTATTAGCCAAATTGCCGTGCCCATTCCACAACCGCTGTGGGATTTTCTCTACAATCGCTTTGGCGGCGGTCCGGCTGTCAACATTATGTTCGAATGCGACATTTGCAAGCGTGCCGCCGATGCTCTGAGCCGACGGCAGCAGTACGAACTGGCCGTCTTCACCAAATACAATGCACAGCCAAGCGAGTTGGACTCATCGGCCATCTATGCGATTGCCATGCCTTGGACACGGGCGTGGCAGCAATTCCTGCGTGGCATCACGCACAAGGAGCCGGGACCGATCAACAATGAGGGCATTGCCGATACCAGTATGCTAAATGGGTCCGTCATCAGTTGTGTTCGCGCTGGCTCCGATTATGCGCAATTGAATGCGCCACTCTGGCGATTCCTTCATGGCATTTATGGCGGCGGACCCGAAATCATACTGAGGGGTGCGCTGTCCGACGATGAGGCGGACGAAATTGAGATTATCGATCAGGACGATGACGATGGGTTGAATGAGGATGACGATGTGTCTACGGATATCTATCCATATAATCATTCGGATACCGAAAGTAATTTGGGCAGAAGCCATAACGAGAGTCCAACGTTTTCCTTATCCCCATTGCCAGTGCCAGTGTCAGTGCCAATTGAGCTGCCAGATTTGCCCACTATAAAGCCAGAAGTTGTCTCCAATAGCAGCGCAACCTCCACGAACAGCAGCAACCGACGCAGTCGATCCCATGCCAAATCCATTAAGGTTGCAGCTCTGCGCCTTAATATGCGTAAACGTGGCCGGAATCGCAATGCCGCCAAACAGCACACAGAGATGTTTGGCGCCAAGGGTGAGTAACCAAACTGCATTCCATTTTATGTGGCTTGCCTGCTCATAATTGTATTCCAAATCCCACTCAGGTCACTACAATCCCCATGGGGATGCAGCCGCCGAGGAGGAAGCTGAATGTGCCAACGGTAATAATAGGGATAAGGATCAAAGAACAGCAGGAACTGCATTTCAAAATGAATACACCATACCATTCCAAAGCGATAATTTCCAGGTGAACGGCACGCGGGAGAAGAAGCGCGAGAAGAAGAAGATGCGCAAGAGCAACCACAACCACAACCACAACGAAAACCAAAACCAAAACCACAATCACATTCACAACAACGACAAGGAGAACAACAATGTCAAACTGCAGAAATTTGTGACGCTGCGCGAGGCGAATGGTGCAAATGACGAGACTGATATATGATCGACAGCCGCGACAGACGTGACGGCCATGACAGCCATGATTGCCAGCAGACGGCAGAGGGCGGATGCATTTTGTGATGAGAGTCAAACGCGGCCGATGTTTAGACCAAAATCAAAGTTTAGGCATTAAATGTAGTTAAATACCTCACTGTTTCAATTGGGGTGGAGGCTATCACTATGTAAAAACAAAAAACAAAAAACAAAAACTATAAACAAAAAAAAAAACTTAAAAATTGTATCTATAAAGCTACACCAATATTATTATACACAACAAGTATACCAAACAGATGAGATATGGCTGGTTACAATGAAAATTATATAATAAGCGCAATTGTAGGAATTTCCGTGTTTTGTGTTCATTTCCACATCCACATCCTTCCCTCCTCTCCTCCGTCTCCTCTCCCAAAAAACAAAGCAAACAAATTGTAAATAATGTAGCAAATGTTTAATGGTGCGAACACAAAATAAAATATCTTAAACTGATCACAAATTCCATTTAATATATTTTATTAAAATTCGATTTTAAAGTTTATTTAGAATGAATATATTTAAAATTCCCATTTACAGCTTTTAGAAATTCTTATATTGAATTGTTTTATTTGGAATTTGAATTATTTATCAATGAATCCAGTTATTGTTTTATTTTGGAAATGTGGACTTTTCCATCAGCTGTGGTTCGGAGAAATGCGAGATGCCAATGGCAAGGAAATATGTATGTGTGCACCACATTGGTCCACATGGTTTGTGTGTGGGTCTATTTTTAGAGACTGTTTCTCAGTTAGCTGCTGCTGATGCTCTCAGAGCTCTTGTCCCACTTTGTGGACTCGGTGAGACGCAGAACACAAACGTGTGTGTGCATCCAACATATGCACCACACCTACTACTACTCTGTGTGTGTGTGTGTGTGTGTGTGGTGTGTTCTCTCAAAGAAAATATCTATAATTCGTGTGTGCCGCCCTTTAGAAAGTGTCGTCGCTTGAGGCATCCACGGCCAAAAAATGACTGCGTGCCATGTGTGTGAGACTCCAACGAAGAACAAGTGCTCCAATTGCAACCAGGTCGCCTACTGTTCGGTGCAGCATCAGAAGCAAGACTGGAAGGCGCACAAGCTCCACTGCCAACCATTTAAGGTACAATATCAAATCGGAATTGCTTCTCAATTCTAACCTCAAAAAATGTTGCTGCCGCTTGCAGATAGCGCACAATGAGCTGCTCGGTCGCCACTTGATTGCCACACGTAACATCAGGCCCTATGAGATAGTGCTGAAGGAGGCGCCCCTGATGCGGGGACCAGCCCAAATCTCGGCACCGGTCTGCATGGGCTGCTTGAACTGCATCGAGGCGAATGATCACATCAGTTGCGACAAGTGCGGCTGGCCACTGTGCGGACCCGAGTGTCCATCGCTGGACGAGCACCGTGCCGAGTGCCAGCTGACAGAGGAGCGCGGCCAGAAAGTAAATGTCACCGAATTCAATGGGCCACATCCGTTGTATACCTGCGTAAGCACTGTGAGATGTTTACTGCTCAATACAACAAATCCGGCTAATGCCGAGAAATTTTATCAGCTGGAATCGTTGGAGCAGACGCGACGTGGCTCCAATCAATGGAAAGCTGACTTGGCCAGCATTGGACAGTTTATCCCCAAGTAAATTAGATTACTATAAATTATTATTATTATTATTATTATTATTATTATTATATATAATAACTTTATTTTCACAGATTCTTTCGAACGCAGAAATTCAGCGAGGAGGAAATCATGCGAGCAGTGGGTATCCTGCAGATTAATGGACATGAGGTTCCCATTTCGGATCCACCACATGTGGCTGTCTTCTATACGGCCTCGTTTACGGAGAACTCATGTGTGCCCAATCTAGCCAAGAGCTTCAACAAGCACGGTCACTGTATGCTCTGGGCACCTAGGGAGATCAAGAAGAATTCACATCTGAGCATTTGCTATTCGGACGCCGTTTGGGGCACAGCCGATCGGCAGCGCCATCTGATGCAGACGAAGCTCTTTAAGTGTGCCTGTGAACGTTGCCTGGACGTCACCGAGCTGGGCACCAACTACAGTGCCATCAAGTGTGAGGATCGCAAGTGTACGGGTCAACTATTGCCCAGCAAGGCGGACGATTGGAATGGCAGCTGGCGGTTGGTTTTCTCACAATAATATTTATCAGCTGTTTAGTCTTAATTTTTTAATGGTTTCAGTTGCATCGAGTGCCAGAAACAGGTGCAGAGAAAATATATTGACGGCATTTTGGAACGCGCCAGCAAGGATATTCAGAATATGGAAAAAACAGCAGAGAATGGTTACAAGTAAGTTTACTCTGAACAAAAACTGGAAATCAATTTATCTATTGGTTTTATTTAATTATTATTCATTTAATTATTTAACACACTTAGATATTTGAAGCACTATGAGAAATGGCTGCCTCCACAGCATTATCATCTGAGCGAGGTAAAAATTCTGCAGGTACAGCTGATTGCCAAGGATCAAAAGGAGCTGATGATATTATCAGATGAGCAGCTGCAACTTAAGCTGAAATATGCCAGAGACTTGATTCAACTCTATGAAATACTTGCGCCCTGTAAGTAAAAATTGGACACATTGCGTATACGCACCGTTAAATTGAGTGTTTATTTTTGTATTTCTTGTAAAAATTAGGTGAAGTGCGTATGCTTGGTACGCTGTGCTTTGAGCTGCACTCGGCAATTGCTGAGCATACACGACGCGTTGCGCTGCAGACCAGCCTGTCGCCCAAGGAAATGCTGGAAGAGTCCTTGTTGTATGTGGAAAAGTGCGTCAATTATTTGCAATATGAGTCGGATATATTTGTTGAGGGACATATTTTGAAACAGGCGAAAATTAATCGGGATGCTCTGCGCATTGTGATTAGAATATCGTAATCGTGTCTCACTCAATATTTATTATTGCTTAATTTACTGTTTGCGGAGTATACAAAATAAACCAAATTTTAAAGCGAGCAAAACAAACTTGACATGCTTTTATAGCAGCTAGCTTTTTGCTGTGCCAAATTACTTGATGCCAATTTCTGTTACAGTGTTGCGAACGGTATGAAGATTCTGTGTTGTAAAACTGCAGAAGAACCACTGACTGTTAACTTTGAAATACAAATATTGAAACTTAAAGTGCGCATACTCGTTTCTTATATTTACACTTACATTGCCTATTTAGTTTGTATCCAGCAAAGGGGACTTCAAAGTCAAATGTGTCCTTCACTGTACTGTATTCCGAGCGGCAAAAGTGCTCTATAACAGTGAAAAAGAATTTGCAAGCAAAACAACAAGCGCAGAAACTTATAACATTTTTATAGCGCCACCTAAGCTTGTGTAAAGTTAACATTAAAAAAAAAATAACGATTTTAAAAACTAAACGTGACATTGACTATTTTGATAAATAACAACATTTAAAAAGCTGGCAAAACCAGTACCTACGATTTGGGTCGATTTATACGTTTTTTACAAGGTAAGCTTGCTAATTAAACCACATTACGCAATTCCTTTAAGACATCTGGAAAAGGTGGCTTCTGTTGTGGTTCAACATGAAAAATATACATATTGTGGCTTGATTGGTGTATAATGAGTATCCTGCAAAGAGCACGCAGCGATGTCGTGACACATTTACTGCGTAATACAAACTTCGCAGGCGAGAAAAGGGCGTCTGCGTACACAAAAAGAAATGTATAAGTAAATAAATATATATGTATACGTGTGTACATCCAGCAGAACATAATTTGCACTGGCTATATTTGAACTCTTATCAGAACGTTGCCATGCATAAACAACTCGTCCACCAGCTATTCGAGTGCATTGTAAATAAACCTAACTGCTCGTGGCATCCTATCAGCCACTCCGAAAAACGCTTCTCTTGGCAGTGAAATCAAAAGAATAGCACAGTTAAAATCTAAGAGTAGTTGCTGTGTTGTTTACACAAATACATAAGTTCGTAATGTATAATCGACGATTGTAAATTAAATGTACATATATCAAGAACAATAATCACACAAAATGTGGACGCTGCTTTATCGCAAATAAGAAAGACAACAAAACCAACACAAAGGACCTATAAATAGCATTGGCCTGTGTGCAGTTCACTCCGGTTAAATGCATGCGATTACAATAAAATTTTATGTCTCATTGCTGCATAATTTGTGAGATTTTTCTCCTACGACTTGCAAATGAGTTGTTTGCCTCCAGTAACTTCAAAATGCCATTAAAATCAAGGGGACCACATTTTTTAGGCCCGTTGGCGCCACAATTATTTAAATATTTGTTTGAATCAAATATTCCACTACAAATGTTTTTGCAATCAATAATAGATAAATTATTTAGCACTTGTAGAGAACCTTTGTATGCTGATCTCACTGGATCAAGAGAAACAATTTAGGCTACCGCAGTGCCATTGCCTTTATTTCTTATTTATTGAACATGAGCAGCTTAATTCGTAACATAAATTGAGCTTAATTAAAGTTTATGTGTGTGTATCTGAGAAACTCAAATAAATTGCTGTGTCATAAGTATTCCCGAATTTTATGGCACTTTCGTTTTTTCTTGACTCAATCTGCAACAGAGATGTGTAGGGAATTTATAACAGTAAAGTGTGTGCATGTGTAATCATTGTGTTTACGTTTTGACTGTTGACAATTAACTAAAGTCAACAACTGACCTCATCCGTTTTGCTTGAGGCTGCCAAATTTGATTTGGGAAAATATATATTATCGGGATATATGTATGTATGTATATATGTATGTACACATGGCAAGTGCGCCAACAAAGAACAAAGACAGTTTTACGCACAAAAGAAGATACTTATGCATGTATACATATGTATGCATATACATATATATGTGTATGTATGAATGTGTGTATGTGCATTACGTTTTCTATCTCCGGATTCGGTTTTGAGCGCACCAGTACCATAACTTTACGAGTAGCTTGCTACCAACTGTTAACGTGCTTTCTCTCAGTCACACAGGAGTTGAGGGTGAGGATGAGAACCCAAACAAAAGCGAGAAAGAGAGAGAGAGAGCGACTGAGAGAGAAGCAAAATAGAGAGACAACAGAAAGAGAGCAGTTACCGGCTGGTAAATTTTGCACGCGTTCAATGCGTGATAATCACGCAGCACGCACATGTTTGTGTTTGCCTGTGGTAGTTGTGCTTGTGTTGACCCTCATTTTCATTCAAACATCTCTCGCCCGTTTAGCAAACAAAAATTGTGTACACACATTGTTCTGTACATAAACATACATACACACAATACAATCTCTGCGCTTGTGTGTGTAAAAAGTGGTTTATTTGTTTTGAGACGAACAAGTATTCAATAACAAAACTTAAACTGAAAATAATTATTATCAATTCATAGTGTTCTAATTTGATATAATGCCCCACGTATTGGCTAAGCGCGTGACTAATTCCACGATTTTTTAAAAAATATAGATACTAATGTTTTTCAAAATTTCTAAAACATTTTAAAAATAAAAATTCGAGGGCCGCTTGGCAACACTTCCACGCGTCGCCATCAAGTTTGTTTTGATCACAATCTGACGTTCACCCCGATAAGCGGATATATACATGTATTCATATGTATGTACATATGTATGCAGTAGAATATTCTATTTATCGACAATTGTTATTTTTTGTTTTTCTTAATTTGCTCAGATTTTTTAACTCGATCTTCTACTACATACAGACAAACAAATGAATACAAGCAGAAGGTAAACAAAAACATACACGTTTCTCTACACTGATAGAAATTTCATTAAGCAGATTTAAAGTTTCGAAGTGGTTTGTTGATTGCACCCTTATTTCCCATACAAATACATGTATGTATGTTTGTATGCGTATACAGATATCCATTAGTTTAGAGATGTTTGTAAATATATAATTTGCATCTGTATCTCAATGTTCACGCTCAGTGCATGCATTGCGTGCATGTATTACTTAACACAAACATCTCTGTGCGTGTGTGTGTGTGAGTGTGCAGCTTTTGGATTTTTCAACTCATTTCACCATAGTGTTGACAGCGTCACGTCGCTTCGCTGCCGCTGCCGCTGTCGGTTTATTTTGCTTTTTAGAGCGTACACCGTGTCGAAAAAATGTTAGTTGTTCTTTGGAAGTGCGCTCGAGAAGTCCAACGCTGGAGCAAGTTGCTCTACAAATAGAAAAGAAAAAACTCTAAAATCTGAAAAATTGTAAAAGAACTTTATCAAACAAAGTGAACAAGCTTACAAAATTTGCAAGTGTATTAACGCTAATTAAAAGCAAACACAAACAACAAGAAAATACTAAAGTAAAAGAATAAAAAAATAATTAGCAAAATGCCGGTCGATATTTGCAGTCAGCAGCACAGCTTGATTAAGCCAATAAGGTAATGCAAATATTGATTTTAGCTTGATTTTTCAAGTGCTCTCATAAAAAAAATACAAGTGAGAATATTAAATGAATTTTATTGACTCTGCCTCCAGCTAATAATGCCAGAATAATCTAATCAGTTTATAACAGTAATTCACGCAATTGCAATATCCAGATACGTTTTTATCAAGTGGTTGAAAGAAGGCCGAGTGGCAATCACCCAATTAATTATTAAGTCAATTGAATTGATCAATATTAATATAAGTTGACATGTCGAATGCCAATGAAGCAAAACGAATCGAGTTAGTAAATTAAACCCTATTGTATATTTATAAAGCACACCTGTCCATTTAACCTTTTGACAGAACTTAAGCATTCACGAATCCAGTTAACAAGTACATAATTATCAATATCAAAATAAACGTTATTTTAATTGGCATTGAATCAACTATTATTCTTAGATAGAAAGTAAGTGTCACGTTGTGAATACCTGAAAACCTACACCACAGGGAGCTATTGTTATTGATTACTTCATGGCTCTCTAAAATCCTCATATGTTCATATTTTGTAATGAAAAACAAATGAGATTCCAAAGCGAAACGCAAACAAAATGACCTTGTTCCCAATCGAGCTATGTAAAAGATAAAAGCTAACGTACTTGTTCAAAGAAATCAAGTGCTTTAGAATAATGTAAAAAGTTCAGTTCTTTCTGCTCAAATATTTGAAAAGTTTTCTTAAGTTAACAAAATACTTTGGATGTTATCTCAACTATTGTATTTTGACTTTCTATCCCAAGATATTCTATTTGTCATCTTGCTCTTGCCACGACCTCTAGATCTTTAAAAGCATCGTCTTAATTAAAAATGATAAAACGTGCAAAAAATAAATTCGGGTGTAACGTACACATTATATATTTGTATATATGTACATCAGTTGTATATAAGTTCTCGATGAAAATATGTTTATTTTTTATCTAGCACATGGGAATTTGTATTGTGAATTTTGATGAATACGAACACGTCTCTAGGTATTTATATATTTGGTGTTTTTATTTTTCTACTTCACAGCGCAACAACAGATACCTCTTCTTTGTCGCTTAATCCACTATCCTTGACGTCTGCCTTGCCGCCGACAGATCCAGCACACCATCATCACGAAAACACGCACAACATGAACAAACTGTGCCGTCAAGTGTCAATTGAGTCACCCGGACCGGGTAACAAGAACTGTGTCTTTAACTTTTTCGTGCCCATTGAGGATACACCGGCACAAGGCGCCCGCATCAAGATTGTGTGCGCGGGCGCCTGCTATCGTCGCCGGGATCGATCCAATTCGATAACCAGCATGTCTTCCGTTTCGTCGGAATTGAGTGACTATTGTCCGTCGGTGACATCGATTTCATCGGTATCATCGTCAGCTTTTCGCGAGGGGTCCTTCTTTCCGGGCTTCGAGGTGGCCGGCGTCATTGAGTCGCTCGGCTCAGAGATTACAGAGGATAACAACTGTGGCCTCCGCATTGGACAGCGTGTCATTGTCTATCCATTCGATGAAACTCCCGCCGGCTATGCTGAGCTGATGGTGGTGCCCGATCTGACGCATATTGTTCCCATACCGGACAGCCTCCCCATGGAGGAGGCTGCGATGCTGCCCACCGGGGCACTGCTCGCAATGAATGCCGTCTTTCAGGCACAGACTGTCGTCACACAGATCCTAAAGCAGCGTGCTGCCACTGATCCCGAGAAGAAGTGTCGCATTTTAATAGTTGGCACTGGTGGCCTGGCCCTATGGGCAGTTCGCATTGCATCCTATCACTTTGCATCGACCGGTGGAAATAATGTAGAGATTACAGTCGCCAGTCTCCGGGACGAAGGTTTTCGTCTAGCTACAGAGATCAAGAAGTGAGTATTTTACAAAGAAATAAAAAATATGTGGATAGAATCGATAGGCTACTCAGAAAAAAAAAATTAATGACGGGTCGGTTTATTTAAACCAACTGTGAAATTCTCAAAACTAAATTGAAATTGCTGTTCTTCATCTGTTTGCAGTGTCAACGTTGTGCAGTGGAACGAGGGTTTGTACGAGGCCCAGTTGATTGAGCGCACCAGAGATGTGTGCGGTGGTTCGATTGATGTTGTTATTGATTTTGGCACAACGTCACGAAGCCTGCATCGCTCAATGCACTGCCTATCCAAGGGCGGTGTCATCCTCATCAGCGAGGAGGTGGCCGAAAAGCTCTTGCCGAAATTCTCTCGGCTCTCCAATGAGTATAAGCAGGAGATTATACCAATATCGAATGGAACGGCGGAGCAGCTGGCGCAACTGGTGCAATTGGTGGCAGACAAAAAGATTGAGCCGCCACCATATTCGGTATTCCCGTGCGAGCAGGCCGCCGAGGTCATACAGAAGTTGTGCAACTCTGAGATACCCGGACGTGCAATCCTTCGTTTCCATGAAATTGAATAGATTACCGGATTGCACTTGCGAACTATCTATGCATTAACTCATCTTATATAAATATTTATTAGTTGTACTCTCACAAAGAAAAAATAACACTTGCACCTAGTGTACTCCAATAACCCCACCCAACCCTCCCCATTTCAACTATAAATATGTGCTTAACATTTGTAGCAAGCATTGATTTTGTACTGTCTGAGTTTAGTCTGCAAGTTTTCCGTTGAAAGCAAACAGTCATTTCATTCATTTATTTGTAAGCATTTTTAGTATTATTTTGTATGTATATATGGATTGTGATTGATTTTAATTTAAGCAACAGATACAAACGAACTTTTAATATTTGATTTGCGTCCTTACGTTACTCACAAACATAAATAGACCGTACACCCAATAACACCAAAAACATGTCATTTATAACATGCTTCGTTGTAGGTTTTTATTTGTTTGGGCATAAAAATCACAGGCCATAAGCGCAGAATTAATAATAATAAATAAAAACGTTCATAATAAATGTTAAATATATAAAATTGAAAAACCAACAAAAAAATGTTATGTATGTAATGCAAAATGTTTGATTCGATTTTGCTTGATGTTTGCACTCATTACCTACCCAACAAACAAAACATTATTACTCAACTACGACTAATCAGAAATAAAAGCATAAGCATACATATTCCAATCAAAACAAGCCTATGTGATGAGCCCCAAGCCTTATCTTCATGTGATGATGAAGTCCCGAATGCTGACGATATCTCGCTTCGCATCTAACGCAGCTGTAGTTCTTCTCGGCCTGCTGACGCAACTTGTGGCAGGTCAGTTCCTGGCGACGTCTAAACCTCTTATCGCACATGTGGCAGACAAACTGGCGCTGCTGCGAATGGGAACGCATATGGCCATTAAAGTTCGTCTTGCGAGAATAGGTTTTTTCACACTCGCTGTGTTCGAGTGTTATCTGCAAATGATTCTTCAGTTGACTTCGCTGCTTGAATTTTAGTCCACATTTGTCACACATGAAATCGTCCATTTGTCCGTTTCAAACTCGACAATTAAAACTTTACAAAAACAATTAAAATTATTTAAACCATTTAATTATCTAACTGAAATTTTTGAATTCAGACAGGTTCATATATTTGTTCTTTTTCTTAGTCTGAATGTAAGCGCTCCAAGTGTTTTTGAAATTTCTGTATTGTGTTGTATAATCTGTCACACATTAGGTATTTAATGGAGATTTCTCTGTACATTTTGATAAATAAAAAGGATATATATCCTTTAATTTGCTGTAATGTATCATTTTGCTTGCGAAGAATGATTCATAAATTATTCAGTGCTGGAGAAGGTCTATACCAGGGCTGACCTAAATATATCGATAGATCGTTGCATCATGTTTTATTTATCGATGGGCGCTCGATTGAAATGCAATTTTTGCGCCAAAACGAATGCTCAGCGCGGCAAACTGCTGATCTTTATTGTTGTATACCACAAAAAGAGAGAGAAAAGAAAAAACATTAAAAGTAGAACACAACCCAATAGCTGACTAAGAATATTTTCTTGACTACATACACATATCGTGATGGTTAATAATGAAAATGCAATTGGCGCTGGTCAGCAGGTCATTTGGATTGGCAGCCACGAGCCGAACACATACGTCAAGAGTTTGGAGCACAGAAACGTGTATTTCTACAAGAAGTGCGTCTACGGACCGTTGACATTAAGTGTGGGCGACTACATTCTGGTGGCCAACGCGGACGCAGCTGAGCCGGACACCGTCGACGGTTGTGACATCGCCAAGATTGTGCATCTGTACGAACTGCGGGAGATGACCTACAAGGAACCCTGCCGTGCTATCGTACAGTGGTACTCACGCCCACAGGCCATACCGCAAAAGCATTTCGATGAGGACGGCTTATCCTTTGATTTTGACTTGGAAATAATTGAGGAGCATCGTCCTTACGACAACGACGTCGCCTTAGGCTCCATTTATCGCAAGTGTCTTGTCGTGGAGAGCAACTCGAAGATCACAGCTCGGCAGATAATTAAACAGAGAAAAGTGCCGGCAAACTGTCCCATGTTCGTGACACGCTACAAATTCCTAAAAGTGAGCAACGCATATCAGCTGATTCCGCTCGAGATTCAGTTAAATAATGAACCAAAGTCGGCCAAAAAACGACGCTCCATCCGAAATGGTGAAGTCTCCGAGCCCAAATCGAGATTGCGTCGACGCGTCTCCATGGCGGCAGACGTCGAGGCACCCGTTGAGTTTGTGGACGTCAACACCAATGCCACCTATTTTAATAGCGAGAACAAAGTATCGCCCATTAAAATTGTTGGTGGCTGCAGTGTGGTGCGTCTTTCGGAGAAGAAGAAAAGCCACAGCAAAGTAGCGTCCGCCGACGGTGCTGGGCCAGAAATCAATGCTAACTATCTGATGGCCTCACCACTTACAGAAAAGAATCCCAAAGTCTCCACACCCAAATCACGCGCATCGGCCGCACGTCGCAATTTAAATCTTAGCCTGGACAAGGGCGCTGACAGCACTGCCGATTCGGAATGCTTAAACTATTCAATTGTGCAGCAAACTCCAGATCCGAAGACACCCTCGAATGACATGAAAATCAAGCTGCGCATCTCGGAGCGAAGAAGATCGGTGCGTCTAGAATCGGTTGATTGTGAGCGTGATCCCTTGGCTGCACTCGGATCGCACATCGCTGATACACCAAATACGCGACGCAAGCGTCTGGGTGTTACCAATGGCGACATCTATCATACGCCCACAAAAAAGACCAAGGAGCCACTAGAATTGACACCCTCCACGCGTCGCAAAAGCATTTTGAAGTCAGCCTCGACACGATTGGGTAAGCCAAAAATTACTTGGTGAATCTTTAATTAGTTTATTAAAATCGATCTTTTGGTATGCAGCTGATGGCACGCCCAGACGCAGCATTCAGCTATCCAATATTGTGGAGCAACGCATCTTCAAGGACAACGACATCATATCGACACCGAAGCGCAGTCGTTCCAAGCTCACTGACGAAACGGCTGACGCGGATTACACGCCAGGCAAGACGATTCAAAAGACACCGACACGTTCGCGACGCATGAGCACCACCAGCACAAGGCAGGCATCGGCAAGCAAGCCGAAGGAGACGGCTCCTTTGACACCATCACAGAAGCTGAAGAAAATACGTGCCGGTGAGCTGAGTCCCAGCCTGGAGCAGCGTCATCAGCCTGTGAATGACAAGCAAAAGTCGCAGTTGCAGCTGGCACGCGAACAGTTGCATGTGTCGGTGGTGCCCAAGAGTCTGCCGTGTCGCGAGAAGGAGTTCGACAACATCTATAACTTTTTGGAGGGCAAAATTCAGGATGAGTGCGGTGGCTGTATGTATGTATCCGGAGTGCCGGGTACTGGCAAAACGGCTACTGTCACCGGCGTCATCCGCACACTACAGCGTCTGGTGGCTGAGGATAAGTTGCCCGCTTTCGACTTCTTGGAGATCAATGGTATGCGACTGACGGAGCCGCGACAGGCTTATGTGCAGATCTACAAGCAGCTGACGGGCAAAACTGTGTCCTGGGAACACGCACACACATTGTTGGAGAAGCGTTTTACAACTCCGGCGCCGCGTCGCTTGACCACTGTGCTCCTCGTGGATGAGCTGGATATATTATGCAATCGGCGTCAGGATGTCGTTTACAATCTGCTCGATTGGCCAACCAAATCTGCGGCCCGCCTAGTGGTGGTCACCATAGCCAACACAATGGATTTGCCCGAGCGCCTGCTCATGGGTAAGCAATATACATCAACTTGCCTCTCGCCCAGTAGCTAATCCCTGATGGTTCAATTTTGCAGGCAAGGTCACATCGCGTCTGGGTCTAACGCGTCTCACTTTCCAGCCGTATACGCACAAGCAGCTGCAGGAGATTGTCACCGCACGACTGGGCGGCTCTGAGGCATTCAAGGGCGAAGCTGTGCAGCTGGTGGCACGCAAAGTGGCCGCCGTATCGGGAGATGCGAGACGTGCTTTGGACATCTGCCGTCGTGCCACGGAAATTGCCGACACCGCCGAGCAGCAGGCGGGAGTAAAGTGCGTGAATATGCTGCATGTGCAGCAGGCGCTGGCCGAGATGATCGCTAGCGCCAAAGTGCAGGCCATCAAGAACTGTTCACGGCTGGAACAGATGTTTCTGCAAGCCGTTGCCGCCGAGGTGACACGCACCGGCGTCGAGGAGACCACGTTTATGGGCGTTTACACGCAAATGGAGACAATTGTGACATTCATGGGCTTGGCACTGCCAGCACCCGGCCGTGCCCTGCATCTCTGCTCCAAGCTAGGCGCCGAGCGTCTCATCATTAGCGAGCACTCGCGAAATGATCTCTACCAGAAGATACTGCTCAACGTTAGCCCCGATGACATTCACTATGCGCTGCGTATGGAGGGCAACTGAACTCATGACTAGGTTTTAAAGCTTTTGAATTATTTAATATTTAAGCCTCATTTTTAAACAATTTAAAGTACAAACTTGTTGTTAGGAATACCAAATAGAATACCAACACAGTATAACAATCGTACAGCACTTTCGGTGAAAAGACGGAATAGATAAACAAATGATAGCGAAAGCCAACCATAAGCAGGAGGTAGAAAGCCGCCGGCAGCAGCACCAGGGCCGCATACAGAGGCGCCACCAAGGAATGGGCTGCACGGGCATACGAGGGCTGCAGCTGCATGATGCCAACACTGCGCAGATCCGCACGCAATGTGTGCACAATAAGGTAGAGGAAGGAATGTATTTCAGCGCTGTACGTGTTCATGGTGACAAAGAAGCCGACAATGATCGGATTGTAGCTGGTCTGGCCAATGTAGCCGGGCGTCAGATCAATCGTTGACAAACTGTTCGAGTTGCCCTGATAGAAGTAAAACATTCTGGCAACGAATATGGTCATTATCGTCTTGTAGACATGCACCAATCGCACCGAGAATTTGCGCGCAGTTGTCCCATAAGCCTCGCACAGCTTGTACGTCTCGTCCAGCGTGATGAGGAGGGTGGGCAGCAGCACTATGTTCTGCACCTTGTACAGCAGCGCGACCAGCATCAGCGAGCAGGTCAAATTGGTGTGCAGCAACTTCAGCAGATTGCTCCTCGGCTGCTCATCCAGAAAGCTGCGTCCACTCTCCCGCTGCTGCGGCAGAGCTGTCCGATAGCCAAGCACCAGAACCAGCGCCAAACAGCACCAAAAGAGCACCAGCACAGGCAACAGAAAACGTGCCCTGCAAGTAAATAAATATTTAATATACTATATATATATATATATATATATATTCAAGATTATGTAAGATTTTTTTAAAATCAGGAGTAATCATTTAAAAAATTGGTTTACTTCATTCTTGTTTCCAAAATTCCAAAAGCTTGAGCTTGTTTATGTTAATAATAATAAACAAAAAATATTCAAATTCAACATCATTAAAGTCAACTACGAGATTCTCCAGAGGCGTGCAATTTTCGAATTACGTAAGAGATGATTTAAGTATTTTTTTTTCGAGATTTTAAATATTCAACGATTAAATTTTAAATTTATATGTGATATCTGACGGTTCTTTCTCGCTCTTCATCTCTCCCCACTCGCACTCCACTTACAATTTATTTTTCTCTCTACTCTCTCAAATAACACTCTTAATTTGAATTTTCCATCTCTATATTTTCTCTGTCTGCCGACTTTTACTCTCACTCTTTTCTTTTACATGCACTTTCTTGTATTTTTACTTGCAAGTTTTTCTCAGGTTTGTGTTCCCTGTTTTCATTGCACTCGCCCTTTTTCTCTTTACCGCTTGTCTCTCTGTAAACATGCACTCTCTTTCCCTATCTCGACTGTCTCTTTCGCCTTCCCCCTTCCCACAATCTCCTTAATCTTGCAATCTCACTTATTCTCCCCAGTTGCATGCTCTCTGTTAAATTCATTGCAAATAACAATAAATTGGAAGCATTTCTTATTTAAGAGCAGTCATTGGTCTCATAATAGTTATTCACAACTTACGCCATATATTGGGGCAGGTCGAAGAACTGCACCTGTCCGTTCAAGCCACGAAAGCAGTACACCAGCAGGAATGCGATGCCATTGAAAACAGCCTGCGGTGTATTGGTGAACTTGCGCAGGCGCGCCCAGAACAGCAGCAGTGAGAAGAGCATCAGTGTGCTCTTAATAGCCGCTAACCTGTGGAGATAACGCATCAGAATGAGCAGGATGAGCACCACGAAGATCTTGCGCTGTTGCCAGATGCACGTGGAGGCAATCTTGTGCAAATGGCGTCCATCCAGCTCGACATTCGCTTTCGTAATGCGGCGACGGAGTGTCTTCAAGGCGGTGAGCAGAAGTAGCGTGTTGCCAAGATAGTACCAGGTCTTGTATTCAAATTCAATGAAGGACGAAGAGCCCAGTGTGACGATGTGTATGGCGTAGCACAGAAGAAGTGGTACCGGCAGCGGTATGGATAGCTTCAGGTGTCGCGAAGAGAGAGGGGGCAACAGAATCTTGAGCAGCGCCTGCGCCACATCAATTGTTAGGTAAACGGCGGCAACAATGGGCAACAACAACAATATGCCCTGCAGAATGGAACTGGTCAGCACAAAGTCCAGCAAATGACTGCCCACATTCAGTGCAATTCCAATCGCCAGTGAGAGCAGCAACTGTCCCACTTTCAGGCGATTCAATTGCAACTGCTCTGCGGCCATATCGATGAATAACACAGTCAATACTATATGCAAAGAGGTCTGTGAAGGAAGAGCTGGTTAAAATATATAATCTAGAAATTGTTATCACGCACCGCCGTTGTGAGCGCCAGTCCCACGGCTATGAATCCGTAATCGAATTTCACTAGTGACTCGGACAGCTGGCCGCTAATCTCACGTGCCACGCGCAAATAATTCAGCTTGGCATTCTCGTAATGCACGCGGCTAGCAAGGCTGCCATCCCCAAGGCGCAGGGGCTGCAACAGCTGCTTGTGCAGCAATGTGGCCTCCTCATACCAGTGATAGTAGTCTGTAAATAATTTATAAATGAAGTACATTTAATAAAGCTTCATAGGTAGAGCTTCTCACCACTACGCCGAACATTATCATGTCCAAACTTGACACGAGCCTTGTTGAGTAGATGATGGGCGTTGTAAAAAAAGGCGTACATTTGATGCTCCAGGGATAATGTTTGCAGCATCTCGGGTATCAAGCAACCAATGGACATGGTTGGTATCTCAATGGACAGCAGCAAAGCTAGCGTTGGCGTCAAATCAATTTGATTGTATCGCTTCGTGCTCGCTCTAAAATTATGTAATTTATAACTAATTCAAGTAGAAAATAAATGTCAGCTTTACTTACGCATACTTGCTGCAGTTATTGCTGTACAAGTAGAGTGGCACTGAGGTCTCGGCGGGTGTGTTGCCGCCATGACCACCGCCATCAGCCATGCCATGGTCACCAGTCAGCATAAGTAAATAGTTAGGCATATTCTATGGGTGAGGGTTATATTTGATAAGATTCGATTTTGTACAGCCAGCTATGTGCAGAATATTTGCCTTGTGCTCCAATATCTTTTTGATGGCGTCATCCATTTCCTTGAGCTTATGCTTAATCCTTGGACTCTCATTGCCCTCAACATGTCCAATGTGATCCAGGCCCAGATAGTGTAGTATGAGCAGCTTCCAATCTTTTTTCTCGAGCTCCGTTTCCAGCACTTTGGTAACATTTTTGTCGCCCTCATAGAAATCGTTGACGTAAAATGAATCATTATTGGGGGCAATGCGCGTAAATTCACTGGGAAACAAATGCACCCAGGTGTGATCACCGGCAAAGGAAACAACAGCATTCTGCTCTTTCAGGCGATGCAGCAGCGAATCCTCAACCTGTTCAGTGTGGCCCACATTGAGTGCAATGTCTATGAAATTGGACAATGTGCCGGTTGTGATGCTTTTCAGCCGTGGCATTGTCACTGTCGGTATGTCCACGTGCAGACTGAGCTTGACACAAGCCCTCTCATGGGCCGCTGGCATGGTGGACTCGTTGGGAAAGTCCGCACGCAATGCATCAATCAGGAACAGTATGAATGAGTCATAACTGGCCGGCGGGATCTGCAGGCTGTAAAAGACCAAAGGTTGTAGCATATGTGGCACCAGCTACATACATACATCTATACATATAAGCGTAATTTTACTGATAAACTTTACTTTTCTCCATGCAGTGTTGTTGGCCGGTCAATTGGCAAGGTGTTTTCTTTCTCTGCAACGTTGTATGAAGCCGGAAAGAAGCCAATCAGAAAGAGTAGAGTGCCGCACAGAAATAATGTCAGCATATATAATGTGTATGTTAGGTGACTTTTGTGCTCCTCCATTGCGATGGGGTTTCCTTGAGCATTACAAGAGCCTACCTCCGGTCGCCTGCCATGTAAACAAACACTACTAAGAGCAACAGCGTTGCCAGATGCTCTTCCACAATGCAAGTCGATTCAGTTGGCAGCCCTGTAAGAAAACAGCTGATTACCAGATGAATTCCATTTGTTTGTTATTTCAATTAAATGGTAAACATAAATAACACAAGGCGATGGAAACCTGCGGCTTCATCTTGCGTAGAGCTGGAGAATTAGAAAGTTTTCTAATGCGCTGCTCGTATTGCCCCTTAGACATTGAGTTCGAAAAGTGGCAGGAATTTGTGCTACACTTTCAAAATACGCACGCCTTTAGCAGCAAGGATAATTCAAGCTGTCTGGATATAGAAGAAATTGTTGTCGAAGAAAATTGTGCTAAGAATGAGTATTTCACGGTGCCCATTGAGGAGGATGACACCGATTTGAAAGAACTATCAGAGGTGGATACTTCAAGACCCTCCTCATCGCTGTCGGATTCGAGTTTAGGTGAAAATCAATCAGCTGAAATATCAAGTGAGTCCAATACTCAATCAGCAGATGAAGCGATTCAGGAGCCAGCATCGAATTCGCCAACTTACAAGGTAAATACATTTGCAGTGAATGTCAAAAATGTATTAAACTCCCCAATTCGTTTTTAGTTCAATCCATCATTCTTCCGACGAGATCCGCGCACATTGCACTTCATTGAATCATACAAAAGTCAACCCTGCCTATGGAACCCTGGCTATAGCAAATACAAGGACTCAGCTGCTTGCAAATCCGCCTATGCGAAACTCATCGCAGAGCTGAAGACACAAATACACGTCATATTTTCAGAACATACTCTTAAGGCGGCCATCAAGAAGCTACATATTCAATATAATTTAGTGGAGAAGCGTGTAACGAATGGCACTCAAAAGCCAAGTTCTGTGGCCTTCAATCACTACACAAAATGTGATTTTTTAAAAGCCTGTGAAGATCAAAGGCACTTCTATAAGAACTCAATAATTCAGGTAATGCCAAATAACAATTTGAGTTAATTTTCTCTAAAAATATATCTTATCTAGCAGCTAAACTTTTTGAAAAGGAACAAGATCACAACAGATTTCATACAGCTGTATGCCAACTTTCCTCAACTCTACGACAGCAAACACAAAGAGTTTTCCAGCATGATTGCGCGGAAGCAAGCTTACGAAGCAATGACAGCTCAATCTTCGGTGCCTCACGGTCGTGGAATAAGCTGCGACGATGTCTACCTCGCCATTCAGTGCCTCCGTCAGTGGTACTACAAGAGTACAAAGAGCAATCTTAAAACGGGCAATGAATCGGAACAGTTTTACTTGAAGGCCTGTGCCTTCTTGTCGCACAAGATGTTCAAACAGAAGCTAATCTGCGAACTCTGCCAGCAGGAAACGTCCTCTGATCATGTGCTCCAGGCGCACATGTGCAAGATCCATAACATTGGCGAGCTACCCTTCAAGTGTACATTATGTGATCGGAGTTTTGTAGGACGTGGCGATTTGGCGACGCATATGCAACGTGTCCATATTGGAAAGACGCACAAGTGCAATTTCTGTGAGAGGTCTTTCGCTGTAAATTCGGATCTTCGTCTGCACATACGCACCCACACCGGTAATAATATATTGTGTGAGCTGTGCGGCAAGGCCTTCAGACTGAGGTCTCAACTGAAACTGCATGTCACCGCCATACACACAAAGATCAGAGCTTTTAAGTGTACCATGTGCCCGAAAGACTTTTTGAAAAAGGTCGATTTGTCGGATCACATCAAGAGCCATTTAAACATACGTGATAAGATATGCACAACCTGCGGCAAAGGATTTACCAGTTGCCATTCGCTTATTAGACACCGCCAAATTCACTCTGAAGTAAAGAAATTTGTTTGTAAACTTTGTGAAGCCAGATTTTCACAATTTGTTGGACTGAACTCGCACATGAAACGTACGCACAACATTGTGCGTAACAATGCACAGAAAACTGCAGAAACTTTAGTTTCAGAGCAGACAATAAGTTGATGTGCTACTTTTACGAAATTTTTAAATGCTTAATAAATGTAAGAACACAAATTTAAAATTAATTTTGTCATAACTGAACGATGTTATCGATATGCTTGAAAATAATCGGTTTGCTTTCAACGTTACTCAGCTCTACTGGACGCACAGCTGGACTTGTTTCATTCGATACGCCGTAAATAAAAATAATTTCAATTTTTTAGGGCTTTATTGAAGCGCTAAAAATGGAAATATGCGGCAACGTATTAACAAATATGAACTACACACAATTTTACTTGAAGTGCATATATTGTTCTATCGAATGTGATCTGAAAGACTGGGAACAGTTCGTGCTGCACATGCGAAATGAGCATCTTTTGGATGATGCAGATGAAGAAGTTGCCCATAGTGAAAATGAATTATTATATGCCCGAGAGGAAAATTTTGAGGCTTACGAAGACACTGAAATCAGTCTCAGTGACATTAAAGATGAGTACGAAGATATGATGATTGAAGTAAGCAACTTGCATTAAGGCACTTTGTTTTTGTATTCTCATTTGGCGATATCTTTTTTACAGGAGCCCAATGAGTTCCCCATGGACAATTTTGAATTACAATCATCAAACGGAACGGTAGCACTTGCCTCACCTAGTTATAATGGTATGTATACGATATCAGAGACCGTTGAACAACATATTTCTGGCGATGAGAGTGAAAATCGGAAGATACAGGCAACCACAATTACCCAGGTATTCTACGAATATATAAGGTTTTAAGCAATTAATCAATTTTTAAAAATTAGGATCATTATCCGTCAGATGATTCCGAATACAATGATGTCGAGCAAATGATCAGTTCCACTGACTCTGATGACGAACAAGGCGTGAATCAGCGCAAAAGTAGTCAAAGTAATTCAACAATAATGCGCAAGGTAATAAGTAATTAATTATAAATATATGTATTTATAAATTTATATAATTATATAATATTTACTATGAGATACATATTAAAACCTATTTCAGTTAAATGTGTCTTTCGCACGCCACAATCCCCGTCTGCTACACTTCATCGAAGAATTCAAAAAGCACACGTGCTTGTGGAACCCAAGTGATTCAAATTTCGGCGATGAGAAATTTGAAACGGAGGCCTACAATTCAATGATTGAAAGCATGTGCAAAAAAGCCGATGTTCTTTTCACAGAAATAGAACTAAAGAAGTCCATACAGAAATTGCTTAGCCAATTCACCTTAGCCAGCCAAAGGGATGACTGCAAGCCGCTGATCGGAATGACTGCAAGTTACTTTCGTAAATGTAAATTCCTCTCGATCGCATCTGCCCATTCACCAAGTGATACCGAAGACGACGATCAGAATGTCCGTAATTCGGACGTAATACAGGTGAGATTCAAATGCAAAACAATTCTTAATATTCTATATATTGATTAAATGTTTTTTAGCTAAATTTCAAGGAGATCAACAAAATGACTACTACTTTTATTGAGATCTTCGAACACTTTCCGGAGCTCTATGACAGTTCAATAGCTGAGTTTAAATCCCTCGATGCACGCACACAGGCATACATTAAAATAGCCCAATTGCTGGCACCGAAGATGCGTGTCAACGAAACTGAAGTTCATCTAGCAGTCATGCGATTGCGTAAATGGGCCTATATGACACTGCGGCGCGTTAAATCGAAGGAATTACGACGCGCTTGTTCCAAATCAGAGCTGCATTATATACAAAAGTGCAGCTTCCTGCCGCCAAAATCGGAAAGCTTCGTCATCAAATGTGAATTATGCGACAAGCGTTTCTTCATAGACTACACTCTCCGTACGCATATGGTCAAGGTACATAATGTGGGCGAACTGCCTTATTTATGCTCCCAGTGCCCTCGTCGGTTTGGCATACATCACGACATGGAGCGGCACAACTTGCGGCAGCACTGCGAAAAGTTGCTCAAGTGTGAATACTGTGACAGTACATTTTCACTGAAGAACGACCTCAACGTGCACACGCGTGTCCACACGGGGGAGAAACCGTATGTGTGCGAGCTATGCGGCAAATCTTTCCGACTCAAACTGCTGCTTGATTACCACATAAATGGGTTTCACCTGAACCTGCGCCCGTTTGCCTGTGATCTCTGTCCCAACACTTATCGAAGGAGGGTTCAGTTAAAAAACCATATGAAAGCCCATTTCAAAATTAAGGATAAGAAATGCAACGAGTGTGAAGCAGCATTCACCTGTCCTACAAGCCTTTCCCGGCATCGCAAGGCATTTCATAGCACTCCAAAGCGCAAAAGCCAGTCTACAATTTTATAATTCCTAGTCAGAATGTTAAGCATAGGCCTTAATTGTAATTGAATTAAAACAATGTAAATAAATATAAATGTCGCGCCTACAATGAAATTGTCCATTCTTGATGCCACTTTACAACACTGTTCACCAGCTGATTTCTATCGAAACAAGAGTCATTTGATTAGGTTCTTAAATCAGCAACAAAAAAATTTTTGTTTGTGATTGTTAATTTTAAGTGCTTAAGCACAATCGTTATTTAATGTGTACAAAATGGTGATTTGTGGTACAGTTCGCGTGCGCAACAATTACGAAGAGTTCGTATTAAGCTGCTCGCACTGCAAAAGCGATTGCGACGTGGAAGTGAGTCTTGAACGATGGCAAGAATTTGTCTTGCACATAAGAAATGTACATAAACTGAATTTTGATGAGGAGAGAATATCCTGTGCTCGCAGCATCGAAATAAAAGCCGAGCCGATGCCAACTAGCGATACAAGCGAAGATAATGATATCGAAGAGGATAGTAAGGATTGCTTAGCTGAGGAAGCGTTTGTGGATCTCCCCACAGCATCGACCGACGAAGAAGAAGAAGATGATAACGATAGCGACTACGATGAAGATGAAGTAAATACATTTATAAATTCAAATACTTTTTTTTATAATTAATTGAACTTTTTTTTACATAGATGGCAGAGGAGAGCCAAATTGATGATGCATCCCAGGCAGACGCTGATGAGGAAAAGTGCTTTACACCAACAGTCAAAGTAAATACTTTAATATACTGCATTGATAAAAGCTCATCGAATCAAAGAAGTCACCATACGTTTATTTAGTTTAATCCCACCTTTTATCGACGCAATCCACGCATCACACAATTCATAGAGCTGTACAAGGGCCAACATTGCCTCTGGGATCCCAAAAACTCAGCGTTTAAGGACAAGGAGAAACGCACTGCTGCCTACGCTGCATTAATAGAACAGCTAAAGACTAGTATTAACGTTCATCTCACCCATTACAAGCTGAAAAAGTGCATTGCCAGTCTGCATAGTCAGTATGCGACCATAAGCCGTCAGAAGCGTACCAAGAAATTAACAAAATTACCCTTGTATTACCACGAAATGTATAGCTTTCTTGGGAAACGCTCCGATGTGGATGAAGCGGAGACCGACGAGGAAAGCGGCGACAACAAAATTAAGGTAACACAAGCTGTTTAATTACGTACATTTTTCACTCATTTGTTTCTCACTTTTTACAGTTGGTGTTTACTGAAACGAACCACTTGACAACGCATTTTATAGAGCTATACTCAAAGTTTCCACAATTGTATGATCCTTCGCACAAGGACTTTGCAGTTTTGCACGAGCGTAAAAAAGCATACATTGAGATGTGTAATCTGCTCTCCAAAGAGATACCGCTGGATATTATTACCCATTACGATGTGTATGACAGTGTTCTTTATCTGCGCCAATGGTACTCCAGAAAAATCAAGGGTTTGACGGAGACCCAAACGATCGGTTTGTTGAAGGCGGAGAAACGTTACATTGAGGCATGCAAGAGTTTCTTGCGAACGAAAACATTCCGTCAGAAAATACCCTGTGAAGTGTGTCAGACTAGTTTTAGCACAGATCACGCGCTCCAGGCTCATCAGTACAGAGCCCACAAGTTCGGTGACGGCGGCTGGTTCAAGTGTACCCTCTGCGAGAATCATTTCGAGCGACGCTGCCATTTGCAGCAGCACAATCAACGTGTCCACATGTGCAAGACTTTCAGCTGCGGTCTGTGCGAACGCAGTTTTGCCTTTTCCAGCCAATTAAGCAGTCACATGCGCACCCATGACGAAAAGCACATAGCTAAACCATTTGTCTGTGAGTTCTGTGGCAAATCGTTCAAGCAGAAAATTCAAATGAGCAATCATGTGACAGCAGTGCACACCAAAATTCGGGCATTTAAGTGCACCATGTGCCCCAAAGATTTTCTAACCAAACGCGATCTCAAGGATCACATCAAGGCGCACCTCAACATACGCGACAAGGTCTGCGAAATCTGTCAGAAGGCATTCACCAATGCGAATGCCCTGGTCAAGCATCGCCACATACACAAGGAGAAGACGCTGCAGTGCAGCTTATGCAATACCAAGTTCTCGGAGCGGGTTAGCTTGGGTGTCCATATGAAACGAACCCATAAAATTATTCGAAATAGTGCGAAAGTAGCTGAGGCATCGGAAACCGCATTATATTCTCAAACATTTCCACAAGTTGAAGACATTTTAAATAAATAAAACAACACTTTGAAAAAATACTCATTTGCGAAATGTTTATATTTAAATATAATTACCGTTTGTTTGCTTTTTTATTCTTTTCCAACACTGTAACAGCAGCGACGGCCACTGTGAAAAACAGCTGTTTTTATTTTGATTTAACAGCGGCATGCTAGTTTACGTATTGGACATCGGTTACGTGCATCGGTTCTGCTGACTATGAGAAGTATTCTGGCTACAATTTGGCGGCAATGCGATGCAGCCACTCCACAAAGGCTGACAAGCGTATTGAGTGCTATTGCCAGTAACGGGAACTCCAAATGCAACTGGGGCAGTCACCGTTTATTTGCCAGCAGTATTAAAGACAATCGGAAAACAAATGCCAGTGAACGTGAGCGGCCACATTGTAATGTAGGCACAATTGGGCATGTGGATCATGGCAAGACGACGCTAACGGCAGCAATCACCAAAATCCAATCCAAAAAGGGTCTAGCCGACTACATGTCCTACGAGCAAATCGATCGTGCACCCGAGGAGAAGGCGCGCGGCATCACTATTAATGCCTGTCACATTGGCTACGCAACTGAGGATCGCACCTACGCACATACTGACTGTCCGGGTCATGCGGATTACATTAAGGTGAGTAAATTTGTCGCAGATCCAACTTTTTATCAAATCTAAAATGCTTTGCAGAACATGATTTCGGGAGCCTCGCAAATGGATGGCGCTATTTTAGTAGTGGCCGCCACGGACGGACAAATGCCACAAACCCGAGAGCATCTGCTGTTGGCCAAGCAGGTGGGCATAGAGCGCATTGTGGTATTCATTAACAAGGCGGATCTGGTCGATCAAGAGGTGCTTGAACTGGTTGAGATTGAGATGCGTGAAATGTTGACTGATTTTGGCTTTGATGGCGTCAACAGCCCAGTGATTTGTGGCTCTGCCTTGCTGGCTCTACGCGATGATCAGTCCAATTTTGGTGTGCCCGCCATCGAGGAGCTTCTAAAGCACTGCGACACGTATATACCGACACCCCAGCGCGATGTTAATGCACCCTTCATTCTGCCCATTGACAATGCATTTACTGTCCCCGGACGTGGAACTGTAGTCGTTGGCACCATCAAGCGCGGCACCATACCGCGCAATGCCGATGCGGATCTATTGGGATTCAATCAGAACTTGAAGACCAGCGTCAGTGATATACAGATCTTTCGCAAGAGCGTTCCGCAAGCGCTGGCTGGTGAAAATGTAGGCGCCCTGCTCCGTGGCGTTAAAATTGCTTCCGTAGAGCGTGGCATGTTGTTATGCGCATCTGGCTCAGAGGATATATCAAATCACTTCGAGGGCTCTATGTATTTGTTGTCCCGTGCTGAGGGAGGCCGCTTCAAGCCAATGTTGTCCAAGTATATACAACAGCTATTCAGCATGACATGGAATCTACCAGCTCGCATTGACATTGGTAAGTTGTGCGTGTTGTCTGCTCTCGGTGCTATTAAGCTAATAAACTCTTTACTTATTTCAGTGCCCTGTGAGTCAATGCTGATGCCCGGCGAGCATGGTCAGGTGCGTCTTACCTTGCTGCGCAAGATGGTTATGACACCCGGTCAAGCGTTCACAATACGCGAGAATGGAGCCACTGTGGCAACGGGCATGATTACTCGCCGTCTGCCATCTCTAGATCTTCCCAAAAATAAACTCTCCAAAGCGTCAGTTATTTGCTAACAGCTTTATTTGACGCGTTCATTTCGCCTTTGTACAAATTCTTCTGTTTAAATTAATTGTACATGTGTATGTATTTAATATAAATATTTAGCATATTTCAAACAAATGCGAACAGTTAAATTTGCATGGATTTCTTGTTTTTGCTTATGCTTGGGGTTACGCTCTTCGAATCACGCTAATACATAAATTACAAAAAATATGAGAATACATAAATTGAATACAGCATCGATACGAATATATGTGTGTATATATATATGTATATATATATATAATAAGTACTTATTATCTTAACACGTACAAGTCTCTGTATTGCAAACGGTTTTAAGGCAACAAATCGGCCTTTGTATACATTCATTTATATAACATTATCATGTTACGTTAAGTACATTTTGTATATAATGTATAATTTAAGGTACAAGGTTCACTTTTTAATTGCAACTTAGGAATGCATTTTTGTTTTTTTTTTTGGGAGTTAAACTCCCGGCACGTGTAAATATTGCATTGGTTCGAAACCTTCTTTCAACACACTCATTTATAGCTACAAAACAACTAAAACTTGGCAAAACGGCGGGCAAAGCGGATTATGGAGGGTCAGCAGAATAATTTGATTTAAACTAAACAGGAACTACAATTTGAAAATACATCAACTAATTCAGCTAAGACTCTTATATTACAAAACAAAAAAAAAACAGAAAACAATTGCAATCACGTCAAATGGCAATAATTAGATTTTTGTGAGGAATTCATCGAGATTTAAATGCGGCGGCAACTCGATCTCCTCCAGTTTAATGTCGCTGTACTTGAATACCACCTTGAACGGATGGATGAACTTTTGATCCATTGTAAACTCGTCGCTCTTCGGCTGTAATGGAAATGAAATGGTAGTATTAATATATACAAACATATTTTGAGACAAATGTGCTGATTTACCATTTGACGCTCATTGAGTTTCTGTGTTAGCTTGTCCAGAAATACGTTGGTTATTTCGCTCTCGTAGTCATCCAGCTTGTATGACTTCATCACCTTGAGCACCTGGGCGGTGTTCAGCGACGTGCATAGATCGCAAATCGTTTGCACATCCTCCTCACTCTTACGGGACTGCAGCAGCTGCGATACCTGATTAAGGGGCGCCAGTGGTGACAGCACCTCATTCGACTGCAAAATACAAAAGGTTAGATCGAATGGGAACAGAATGAGACTCCAATATGCCACTTACCATCCTCTTGTCGCGCACCCAATCCTCAATGCAACCCAGATTATAACGTATTATCATGCCCGTCTCCCACATGCAAATGTCTCCGCGGAGCATCAAACAGTTGAGTGCAACGGCGCATACAAAGTATAACAGTTGGCTGAATATCTGCTCAGCATAGATGGTATCTAGTCCAAAGTGCTGGAATTGCTTATAGAAATGCTCCAGCTGGCCAATCAGCTGCTTCCAAGCGGGCACATTCCCATGCTCTGGAGATGATGTGGCATCAGTATTCCTATTGCGCATGCCGTGCGCATGTCGAGTACGTTGAATCTCATCATTGTTCAATATGGCCGGCACAATCTTGGGATCGACTAGTCCCTGTATCTGCATGACGAGCGCTTGGTACAGATTCACAATTAGATCGAGTATTACGCGACGGTATTCGTAGAGATTGAAATTCTTCAGCTGTTGTTGATTCTGTTTCTCCGTATTAAATTTAACATATTCCTCAACATCGCCGTATTGCTTTAATAAATTCAGTAGCCTGTGAATCAAATATACAAATTCAGCAAACTTTTTGACGAATGATTTAAGATATTTATCTTACGTGATTGAGTTGACCAACCAAATGACGCGATTCTCAATTGGATGCGGTGTTCTATGCATTTTCTTGATTTGCATTACAAATTTGCTAAGCAGTTCGCGCACATCCTCATCGGCATTAGTCAGATCAGTATAACTGCAAGTGATTCATAGAGCGTTAATCAAATGTGGATATATCGGATTCGTAGCTCAACTTACCGTATGCACATAAAGATGAGATAGGCTGGAAAGCCTGGCAACAGACCAACCACAGTTCGGGGTGTTAGACTGCTGAGCAGACGCTGTAAGATTTTGTCCAGATCACTGTTGTGGAACTTCATCAGGCCGAGCGGATTTTGAGACTTCTGTTTGGTGACATTGGCTCCCACATCATTGCTATTGCTGTTGGCCGCCTTGTTGCGTATCATTTCCTCCTCCAGCTTGTTTTCCAGCTTGCCGCCATCCTGTCTGTACGCCTTCAGCTTGGCATTGGCCAGCCTGAGCTCGTCCTGCACCAGCAGGTACTGTGTTATCGCCTTCTTCAGTTCCATTCGCAAATAGCGATCGTTCTGCTTCAGTGTTTCCACATTTGCCTCTTCGAACTCATCGACGCTCTTGAACAGCACTTCTTGCATTTCGTCCTTCTCCGTATTGAGCCTCTCGATAGACTGCGTCATTTCCACCAGCTTGCTGTTGTGCTCCTCAGTGATGGCCTTTAGCTCCGATTCCAATTGCCTGTTGACCAATTTCTGTGATTGGAATGCCTCCATTATTTCGTGTATATTGTTTGCATCGTTTCCGCGCAACTGGAAACTCTCTGGCTCAATGGAACGCAGAGATTGGCTTTGTTGCAATAGAACCGCCTTCAATTGAATGCATTCCTCGCGCCGTCTACGCACCTCCTCCTGCAGTGCGGCATGTTGTGCTACAAACAAATACACAAATAATGGAAGGGAGAGAGAGGAGAGAAATGGAGAGAGAATAAATAATGTATCCATGCAACTGAGCAGAGGATCGCCAGTTACGAATGTTACCATTGAGCTCGTTGATTTCAACGCCGTGCTTAATGCTCGTGCGCAGCTGATCGTAGTCGCTGCGTAGTTTCTCGTTCTCTACCTCAAGCTCGGAGACGCTATGGACGCAATAATGTGTGGCAATAATATATATAATTGTAATTAGACTACCGGTAACTGTAGGCGTATGTTTGTCTGTGTTTGTTTATGTAGATGCTTAATGCTTTACCACAAAAGTTAACAGCCTGAATGGTCAATGCTTACCGGAACGAGTCCTCTGTGGGCTTGTTGCGACTTGCCAGTTTCATGTACTGCTCCAGTAGGTTCTTATGCTTCTGCTTCTCCTCCTCGAGTATGGAGCGCAGCTTCACCACAATGCTTGTGCTGTCAAAGAATGAATCTACACAGAAAACCACAATTACACCATAAGCATATACATGATATCAATGTAATTACCGTTCTTGTTCATCATATCTGACGATCTGTTGATGTCAAGCGTATTTCGTGCGGATCCATAGCCAACGTCATCCTCATTCTGGCTGGATGCATTGCTGGCGGAGCGTGTGTGGCGCATGTCGTAGGCGCTGATGCCATTATGCTGCTGCTGGAACCGACTCAGCTCCTCCTTGAGCGTGTAGTTCTCGTTCTCAATCACCTCCTTGTCTTTGATGGCACGCTGATAGGCTTCGTTTAGCTCCTTGTTATCGATTTCGGCTAACATGCGTTCCTCGCGTTCCCGCTCATTGCCCTCGGCATTTTTGGCCATTTCGATCATGGAGTCAACTTGCTTGCGCAACTCCTCGTTTTCCATGCCCCACTGCTGCTTCTGTTGGACCCAAGCCTCTTGCGAGTGTCCGTTTTCCTCCAGTAGTTGCATTTTCTCATCGCGCTCCGATTCCAATTGCTTATTGAGCGCTTCAATTAGCTTATCCTTATCCAGACAGGCGGCCTTCATGGTCTTGAACTCTTGTTCCACGTTCTTCTTCATCTCCAGCTTCATTCTGCATGAGACAATGTTAATAAAAAACAGATAAACTACAGCTAAATACTGACTTAAGCACGCTAATTTCGCTGGTCTTGTGCTTCAGGTTGCTGTTGTCCCGATTGAGCTCATCGATGCGCTGCTGCATCGAAATGATCTTGTTCTCCAAGCCCATGTACTTATTCTCCATGTGCGATATGGTCTTTGCCTCGGCCTTCATACGTTTGAATTGGCGACGTGCCAAGAAGCGTCGCACCGCCGCCTGGCAAATGATGATGCTCCGACGGCGCTTCTGGTAAGCGCGACGTGCCAGAACACCGCGTACAAATCGCTGTATCTGCACGGCCCGAAAGTGATCCCGCATAGCAATGAACCTGTTCCGCGCTAACTTGCCACGGGCATACTGCTGTATACCAGCGACCGAGTGGCACAGACGTAAATAGCGACGCCGACAAAGCCAGCCGCGTGCATACTTGGACAGGATGAGAGCGGCGCGCACCTCTCTCAATTTCTGTGCACGCATACGCGCCAAATAACCGCGTCCATAGCGCTGTAAGCCATTGACGATGCCCTGAAGTCTCAGATAGCGGCGTCGCTTAATGAAGCGACGCACCACCGACTGCACAATGGTGATGTACTTCTTGCGGAGATTAGCGCGTACCTGCTCCATATAAGCCACCTGTCCGGCTCTAAAGAAGATCTGCGTATTGCCAAAACGATACTTGTCCTCGTCCGGTATCCACTTCAGCACAATATTTCGGCACGATTGCTTCATGTCGTTCTTATCGATTTGATTGCGATGAGCCAGCAACTGGTATCGCATATAAAAATCGGGATATAGCCATCGGGATGGAAAACCAGCTGCTGAAATGCGTACAGTTTCCAGCACGCCGCATGCGCGCAACTGTTGAATTATCTTCGCCGTCTCCCACTTAAAGGCAATCTTGTCATCATTGGGCTGGAAGAGAGGATTCAGTAATAATTTCTTCAATCCATTTGGTCATCTACATATTTACTTTGATGCAGCGCACATAATGCGGTGTGGTTGCATGCAGTGTTGAAATCAACGAGGCCAGACTCTCCTGGAACTGCGAGCCCACAGTTTTCTTGTGCTGTTTCGATGGCACAACCTAAGAATATTCAAGAAGGCAATGTTAATTAAATATACTGCATGCAATAAGAAAACATGTAGAACAAATTCATAATAGGACAAGTAAACTAACTCTTCGACGCGTCTCATTGAGTTGCTGTTGATCCCGTTTGGCGATGTGAACATTGGACAGTGGACAGTGGACAGTGAACAGTGAATTGTGGACAAGCGTATGAAAATACAGATTAGCAATAAATATATTACAAGGCGCCAGGCCAACAAGCAGTTTTTGATGCGACAATAGATGGATTTTGCTGCTGACAAACCTGTTTGCGATTCGCGCTGATTACAACGCGACCGGCCAGCGTGGTGGTGGACCTATTGGCATCTGTGCTGAGGGTGTCCACCTCTTCGAGTATCATGACTTGTTTGCACAGCAACATGTTCGACTGGGCCATCACATTTGTCAGCTCCTTGGACACCGTGTCTCGATTCTTTTCCAAAAACCCATTCACATCGTATTCCACCGTATCCGAAAAGTGCTTAATGAAGAAACCTAAAATGCACAAACCAGTTTAGTGTTCGTTTCAATAATGTGTGGAACAGTGTCTGTTCTTACTTGTGGTGCCAAATCGTGGCTTTTCAAAGTGTGGATACTTGGAACACTTTTCTACAAGTTTACCGGCCCAGTTCTCATCGTTACCCTTGGGCATCTGTACAACAAGCAAATAAACATTAGCTAAGCAAAGGGAATAACAATTAAAAGTTGTTTCACTAACTCTGCATTCCTCGTCAAGCAGATCGAGCACACCGAGGCGCGACTCAATTAGATCAATGCAGGGCTGATTGTCATAAAAGTCGATCATGGTCCATGTGATACCCTCCTTGAGATACTCTTCCTGTTCAAGCTTAAAGACATGCTGGTTGAATTGCTGCTGGAGCTTTTCGTTCGCATAGTTTATGCAAAACTGTTCAAACGAGTTCACTTCGAACGTTTCGAAGCCGTAGATATCGAGCACGCCAATGAAGCTGCACTGTTTGCTACCGTTATACAGGCTCTTGTTCAGCACCCCGACAATATACTGAAAGAGCTTCGCATAGATGTGCTTGGCCAGGGCATCGCGTGCGGCCATCGCCATCTCGATGTTGTTCGGTATCAGCACATATTCATTAACCGACTCTATCTTACGCATCAATAGCCAGCGACGCAAATCATCAGCATTAATCTTCAGCAAATCTCCAGTCACTTGCAAATGCAAATCATTTTGCTGTAATTAAGTAAACAGAGATTAACAATAATATTTCCCGTTGAGTTAAAACTGATTTTACAAATATATCACAAGATTCGGTGTCCTCCTCGTCGCTGCCATCCTTATACTTTTTGGACACCTCAATGTTGCCCAAATGCAGAATGCCAGCGAGTATCTTAACAATATCCGCGATCTGCTGTATCGAGAAACCCAGGACAGTCATTGCCTGCACAGTTTCGTTGAACTGATCCGAATCGGAGACACGTTCAATATCGGACGCACCGCCCATGTTCAAGAATTGATAACTATCCTGATGCTCTGCAAGTACAACAAAATACGATATATATATTTATATATATAAATATGATAGATATATATATATATATATATGCTATATTTACCCAGCACTAATTCAGGATACTTGGCACGCGCCGCACACAGCTGATAGAAGATGTGATAGTTGCGTTCGCCTTGCGCCTGGTAAACGACCCGAGACTTCTCCAGCAGATACGTGTGCATCGTGGCACCCTGCAGATACATCACGCCCATTTTATTCGTGAACAGCAGCTTGGTGAACTTGCCGAAGCGAGAGCTGTTGTCATTGCGTGTGGTCTTGGCATTGCCAAACGCTTCCATGATCGGGGAAGATGCCAGCACCTTGCGCTCAACCTGTGTTTCCGATTCGGAGCCGCCAACGGCGGCAAAATAACGCATCGCATACTTGGCCGAAACTGTTTTGCCTGCGCCTGATTCGCCACTGACAATGATGCTGAGATTGCAATTCTCACGCTCCAGTTTTGTGTAGGCCTCCTCCGACAGCGCGAAAATGTGCGGCTCCAGATCGCCCATGGCATGGCCGCGATACGCGCGTATAATGTTGGGTCCATAGAGCGGCAGATCCGCATACGGATTGATGGCCACCAGAATGATGCCGCAATATGTGTATATTATTTGTCGCTCACAGAAACGCACGCGCAGGTTGTAGAGAACGCCCGGTTCGTGGAGATACGACAAGGTGGTTAAATCGTTTTGGCCTACCAGAATGGCTGGATTGCGCAACGGTGGTAAATCACTTCCATCCTGCTTGAGTTTAATCTCTGTTAAGGCACCCGTTTCGGTTTGCAGTTTCAAAAAGCCGGCACCCTTGCGATAGCTCTCCAACAACGTGGCACTCTCCCACACCTCCTCCGCATGGGGTATCCAAATTTTGGAGCCCTACGAATAACACAAGTTGAGAATTGCATTTTACAAAAATGACCTGTGACAAGTTGACCAGTGTTGTCAGCCGAAATGTGATGCAGCCTGAGCAACCCAAAGCTCAGTTCTTGCCCTAAGCCAAAAAAAAGCTTAGCCACCCACATCTGTCATTCAAACACACACATACACATCAATATATTAAAACATGACATCTTAACTGAAAAAAAAAATGCCACGCTTATCAGCGCGAAAGTTTTGATAAGACAACATGAATCATTTCTAAAATATTATCTGCTCCCCCCTGGAAATGCATGCAGTGACTCTGCCATGACACCAATAAGACTCAAGCAGCTTGCAAGAAATTAAAGAAATGCAAAAATGAAATGGCGCACAAACACACACACACATATATATATAGGGCCCGTTGTTATTGTTATTATGTATGCGTTTTAATAAGCCCCCATTCTTAACACTATTGGCCGCTTGGCAAGTGTAAAACGACATCGACGACGGCAGCGCGCAGCATTTGCCAACAATGCACTTGTGGGGCATCAATATATAATGTGTAATGTACCTTTGCGTATAACATCTCCTCGCTTGACATGTTTGCAGCTTGCTGTTTTTATCCGTGTAATCCAAGTACAGCTTTAGCACTTAATGATATCCACCGCAACACTCCGACTCCCGACTGACGGCAATGAGGGGTTTGATAGGCACATAAAACTCGTTAGCTTCGTCTTCACAGTTCGAATTTGGGTTATACAAATTGTCCTATTTTTCTTCTTTTTTATGATGTCTTATTTGTTTATTCTTCTGATTTTTCTTTTTTTTTTTACTTTATTGCTGAGGTTCCGTTTTTTTTATAGTGCCATTTCCGATAAATTCAAATCAATTTATTTAAGTTAATTTAAAATTAAACTAATCAAACATTAATTTTTTTGCTACATTTGTAATTTTGAAGACACTTTGCTAACAATAACAGTTCGCCTCGTCGCTGTCTCTGAACTGACTCTGACTGACGTAGAATGTTGTGTTGCCAAAAGGGCAGGGTTGCCACAACACAGCAAACTTCTGTGACAAATGTTACGCTTATATACAGATTGTCTGGTGTCGTCAACGAAAATATATAAATTATAATTATAAAATGATATTTTCATAACATTATCATTCATATAATTTGAATATAATTTTTCGCGGCAACCGGAGTTATACGATTTACAATACTGTGTAGTGTGCGCGCCACTCGCCAACACTGCAATTCTGCGTCGCTGCTGCATCTGTCAATAATTCCCGCGCAAAACTTCAGACAGCGCGTTGTCCACAAACTCTGCGACAACAATAGTGAAAAGTGCTGCTGCAATTAATTGTGGAAAAAATTTAAACGAATAACTTAAACTCTCTAAGAATGTCAAGTCCTGCGCGTTCTCCCAATGTTGGCTCGGGTACACCAAAACAAGGAGCGCGCACGCCTACAAGAGGTAAGTTTTGAGTTTTGGATTTGGTTGACAATATTAGCCATATAAAACAATTCATTTATTTGAAGGCATTGCTGCACAGGATGCAGGTACGCCAATGCGTATGGGACCCGGCCGCCTGCCTGTTAGACCCTCGGACAACGTTAGTCTGCCGCCCACATCGCCGGCGAATATTAGCCTGCCCGCCACAAGTCCTGCTCGTGGTCTCGGTGGCATGAGCGAGATTGATTTAAGTTCGCCTCTTAACTATGGCACGCCCAGTTCCATGGGCTCCGTACGTACACCACGTTCCGGCATACGTGGCACTCCATTGCGTGCGCGTCCAGATATTCGCACGGATAAGCGCATCCGTCAAGTGGCTATTGGTGGCACCTCGGGTGTATGTAGCATAATCGGTTTCAAATTTTAACCATTTACCAATAACCACGATCCATTTTACAGTTGGAACCCATTGCTGAGAAGGGTTCGGAGACGGATCCTGGGTCCGAGGCATCGGCAGCACCGCAACTGGTTGTCTGGGGCACCAATGTGGTTGTGAGCCAGTGCAAGTCAAAGTTCAAGTCGTTCATCATGCGCTTCATCGACCCTAGTGCCGAACAGGATGAGATATCCGAGAACATTGATGTTAATCAGCCTTTATATCTGCAAAAGCTAGAGGAAATTCACACATTAGAAGAGCCCTATCTAAATCTGAACTGTGCGCATCTAAAGACTTTCGAACAGGATTTGTATCGACAGCTGATCTGCTATCCACAGGAAGTAATTCCTGGTTTTGACATGGCTATCAATGAAATGTTCTTTGAGCGTTATCCGGCCGCCCTGCTGGAGCATCAAATTCAGGTGCGCCCTTTCAATGCGGACAAGACGCGCAACATGCGCTCCTTGAATCCTGAGGACATGGACCAGCTGATCAGTATTAGTGGCATGGTTATCCGCTCCTCGAACGTCATACCCGAAATGCGTGAAGCGTTCTTCATGTGCAACATCTGCTCCTTCTGCACCACCGTCGAAGTCGATCGCGGGCGTATTTCGCAGCCCACGCTGTGTACCAATTGCAACACGAATCACTGTTTCCGCATCATTCACAATCGCAGCGAGTTCTCAGACAAACAACTGATTAAGCTGCAAGAGTCACCGGATGACATGGCCGCGGGTCAGACGCCGCACAATGTGCTGTTGTATGCCCACAATGATCTGGTGGACAAAGTGCAGCCAGGCGATCGTATCACCGTCACTGGCATCTATCGGGCCACGCCGTTAAGGGGCAAGGGATTGAATGTGAAGAGTGTCTACAAAACACACATCGATGTGGTCCACTTCCGTAAGGTGGACAACAAGCGACTATACGAGGAGGAAGAAGGGTAAGCAACAGAATGATAGTTTGGCATAATTTGTACACGTTTATCTTATGTGTGCTATTTGTATTTTCAGCAAGGATCACATATTTCCACCGGAACGCATTGAACTGCTGCAATTGCTGTCGAAAAAGCCCGATATCTATGATCGACTGGCGCGCGCTATTGCGCCCTCGATTTACGAGAACGATGACATTAAGAAGGGCATCTTGCTGCAACTCTTTGGCGGCACCAAAAAGAAACACGCTGCCCTGGGCCGTCAGAACTTTAGATCGGAGATACATCTGCTGCTCTGTGGTGATCCCGGCACATCCAAATCGCAAATGCTTCAGTACGTTTACAATTTGGTGCCACGTTCGCAGTACACATCTGGTCGTGGCTCATCAGCCGTGGGCTTGACTGCGTATGTGACCAAGGATCCGGAGACGCGCCAACTGGTCCTGCAAACGTATGTGATACAAATGCTCTTCAGTTTTTCCATTCTCAGTAAAAACGTTCACATATATATTTTCAGTGGAGCCCTCGTGCTGGCCGACAATGGCGTCTGTTGCATCGATGAGTTTGACAAGATGAACGATTCAACGCGCAGTGTGCTGCACGAGGTGATGGAGCAGCAGACGTTGAGCATTGCCAAGGCAGGTATCATTTGTCAACTGAACGCACGCACTTCCATACTGGCAGCAGCCAATCCCGCCGAGTCGCAGTGGAATAAACGCAAGAATATCATCGACAATGTCCAGTTGCCGCATACGCTGCTATCGCGTTTCGATTTGATTTTCCTGGTCTTGGATCCGCAAGATGAGGTCTTTGACAAACGTTTGGCCAGCCACTTGGTGTCTTTGTACTATGTGACGCGTCACGAGGAGGAGGACACTATGTTTGTAAGCTAAACGATTTTCGAGTTAAAGAAGATATATGGTTACATTAATGTCTTATACCTGCAGGATATGAGCGTGCTGCGGGACTACATCGCCTATGCGCGTGAGCATCTCTCCCCGACACTGTCGGATGAAGCACAACAGCGCCTGATTCAAGCGTACGTGGACATGCGCAAGGTGGGCGCTGGTCGTGGTCAAATCTCGGCCTACCCCCGGCAACTGGAAAGCCTTATACGTCTGTCGGAAGCACACGCCAAGGTGCGACTTAGTAATGAGGTCGAATTGCGAGATGTCGAGGAAGCTTGGCGGTTGCATCGCGAAGCCCTGAAACAGTCGGCAACAGATCCTTTGTCAGGTAAAATCGATGTTGGCATCCTGACCACCGGTCTGTCCACAGCTGCTCGCAAGAAGCGCGCTGATCTGGTGGCTGCTATCAAAGAAAATCTCAAAAAGAAGGGCAAGGTGCCCACGGTGCCTTACCAGAAACTTTTCAAGGAGATCAAGGAAGGCTCTCAAATTGTAAGTTTTACTTTTATTTCCTTACTATCTTCATCTATAATTAATTTTGGTTGTAATTTAGCTAATTACACGCGAGCAGTTTGAAGATGCGCTAAAGGAGGTTCAGGACGAGGGCGCCATAGTTGTCATGGGCAAGAATACCATTCGAATTTGTTAATTTTCATCGCTATAAAACTCATTCATTCCTAGTAATAAGCAATAAAGTTATTTAATAAAGATCATGTTTAAAATATTATTATAATAAACTTTTATGCGAACCTAAAAAAAGACCTGATTATAAAGGCTGGAAGATCAATATAAACAGATCAGGTAACACAACAAGTTAAAATATGGCTTACGTTTTCCAACGCCGCCAGTAAAAAAATAACCGATAAATTCAGGCCGATTAATTCGGTTACCCGCCAATATATGCAATGTAAACAAAATGGCAGGGTTACCGCCATAACTGAAAAAAAAAATACTAAATACGTGAATGTTGACAACTCTATTTACAGATTATCGCACTCGCTCTATTGAGCGAGACAAGCAAACCATTAATAAGCAGGGACAATCACGGCATACCAATAAATGCTTTGTTTTTCAAGCCCTGCTACCATCATAGTATTGTTTGGATTACACCAGCGAGTAGGGGGACTGTTGCGTCACCACGCAGAAACATCATTGCCCATCCCTCTCACACCTAGCTCCATCGACAGCTAAAGAGATCAGCTGACAACGACGGCGGCACCATCAGCAGCAGCACCGCCACCACCAAACAATAGCAGTAGAAGCAGCAGTAACAGCAGCAGCCCAACAGTTTAAGAAGCATGGCTTCAGCTTCAGCCGGTACACTGGAGGGCACACTGAGCAAATGGACGAACGTGATGAAAGGCTGGCAGTATCGCTTCTTTGTCCTGGACGAGAATGCTGGTCTGCTATCCTACTACACGGTAAGTGATCAACACCTCTTGCTGTGTGTGTCTCTTGACAAAAGATAAAAGAAACTTTTATTTTTATCTAAGCGGTGGCAGCATTCTTATCTTATCTAATGATAGCCAAAAGCATTGAAACAGCGTCGCTTCCTTCAACCGTAGGCCGCCAATTAATCAAATTTCAGCACATACATTTGTACATTTGTATATAAAATGTACTTATATGTATGCATTTGAGGATTGTGGGCCTGAGCTAACGGATCGGCTGATCGGGTTCCAATCATTCATTGGAATAAGCAGTTCAATTCATTCTACTCAATTTGGGCATGAATAGCCCACAAGCCGTTCTTAGTGCACCAATGCATAAATGTTGTCACTCGAAAAAATGTTTATTATTTCTTTTAGATATTATTAAATCGTTGAAATTTAAAATTAATTACGAATGAAAATTGGATCCTACAGATCCTAAGCGTACTAATTTTTCAGCGCCTGTGTTTGTTTATTATTATTATTATTGCCTAGGTAAGCTTTAGCTACTTTTGCTACGCTTAGAACTATTATAGGCGTTCTTATAGAAATCGTAGAATCCATAGAGCATGAGCACAACTATACACATAAAGTAAGTGAAGACCCTTTTGTCCACACCGCATATGAGCGAGGCCAGTATTGAATGGATCAAAATAAGTACAAACTGCACCATCTGCATAACTGTAATCGACTTCTTCACTGGCATCAGAGCACGCACAATGGTGTTGTCTGCCACAGCGGAAATAAGATAATATGAATACATAATAATGTGTACAATTGAGTTCATAAATATGGGGAATAGTGCATCAAAGCCTAAAATAAATAACCAATGGGGATATTGCATTAATCGAGACGCACTCAAAGTAATAATAATCACTTACTTTTGTCATTATGATTAATAAGCATATAAATTAGCGATACTGTAGTTATGTGATGGAACACGTGCAGCTTGGTGACCTGATTTTGTTTCTGGCGTAGCACAAATATGACTGTTTCTATAAGCTCCGAGAGTTTCAGCCAGAAGAGGAAGTATGCCAATCTAAAGTGTCGACTCATGCGTTGTGTTGTCTCCTCCAATACGCTGCATTTCCAAAAGTATATGGTGTTACCCTCAGTTATGTGCAGAATCTGTAGTCAGATTGAGAGTTTTTAACATTTAGATAAATTATAATTATCAAACTTTCTTAACTTACCTCATAGATAATATATATGCACGAAACGACCTGAATTATATTATGGACTATGATCAGCTTTTTCAGTTCGAATGGTTTGCGGAATGCCATAATACTAAAAGTATAAAAGGAAACATTTAATTGATCTATTGAACTTATTAACACCGCTTAAGTCAATTGAATTGTCCAAAGTACGTCGTATTCGAACTTGGTATTAATTTTGTAAAATTTTAATTCAATGGCATACTCACTCTGGTAACAACTTGATAACTGTAAACAAATAAATTCCCAGTACAGTTAACATAAGCCAAGGAGTCGCCATAATCTTAGGATGATTGATCTCATAAGCTGTATGCAACCAAGAAGAATTATTACAATTTTCGATATGAGTTTGAAAAGAGCATTATTTTCTCAATCTTTCTCACTTGCTTTACTAGTGTCCATGTCCATTTCCATGTTTATTTGGTTCTAGAGTCCTTCGGACCTTGTCTATAAATTGAAATGTCACAGTACAAGCTGCGAAGGCAACTCCACGTTCCAGCGCGATCGACTTATCGTTGATTAGTGAACAATTGTCAAATGCTCGCATTGATTTTAATCAGCTTAAATTAATTTATACATTTTTAAACGTGTCGTTGACTATGCACTTCATAGACAAAAAACTGAAGCATGCCGCAATTATTTTCATTTCGAATTGCGTAAAGTCTGAACAAATACAAAATTGATCTTCATATTGTTTAATTCTCTTTTCTTTTTTAATTTTCAGTCCAAGGAAAAGATGATGAAGGGAGTCCGACGCGGCTGTGTACGCTTAAAGGATGCCCTAATTGGCATTGATGATCAGGAGGAGAATACTTTTACCATAACCGTCGATCACAAGACCTTTCACTTTCAGGCAAGTATAATAAAAATGGAAAATTATTATATTCATATTTTTTGAGAAAAGAGAACACAATACTTAAAGCGGATTTAGATAGTAAAATATGCACTTTATTTATATTTTTAATTCAATAATTTAATTTATATTTATTTTATTAATTTATGCTGTGTACTATAACCGTTGCACTTAAAGGGTAGATAGAATTTACAATTTTTCTTATTGCCGTGTACTCTACACAATTTTAAACTCATTTGAACCTTACACCGCCCTTATTAAATGCAAATACATGTATATTTATAGAATTTAGCTTGCAGAGCGTGTTATAATTAGCTCTGTTCCTATTAAGTATTTACATACAAATATGTATTCTCGATAGGGATGACGACTTAGGTTAAGATTATTTACAACCGTCTGCATAATTATCATAGAACTTTTTTACAATGTATATGCAGTTGTATTACGCCTTCGGCCAGCCGATGGTAATGTTTCTCTGTTCTTTTATTTTAGTACTTACTTTTGGAGCATTCCACTGATTTTGTGTTTTGTGTTTGTTTCTTTTGTGTGCCCCTTCTTTATTGGCGCCGCTGCTCAACTTTGTAACGATAAAACTTTTTGGCAAACGGAACGAACGAATGTCCAACCACCCAACCCAACCGTCCAACCACCCATCAAAAATATAACCCACGAACCACTTGCAGGCGCGGCACGGCGATGAGCGTGAGCAGTGGGTGCGACGTCTGGAGGACACAATTCGACGGCACGCGAATCGTTCGCGTCTTTGGGACAGTCAGAGCGCCTACTACCTTGCCGGCGGCTACACGAAGGAGTCGAGCGGCAAACGGGCCAATCACTTGGAGCTCGTCGCACGACGTGTCTCCGAAGCGGACGCCTATCTGCAGCTGATGATAGAGCAGAGCAATGTGAGTGTGTTCAATTTACAGCTAATACACATTGATTGATTATGTAATTATGTAATAATCATTTGCCAAAACAGTCGCTGGACAAACGCATTGCTGAGCTAAGCGACGCCACGGAGCAGGCCAAGTGCAAGGCGCTGCAGGATAACGCAAGTGTGAGTAATCATTGGCATATGCCAGTCAACTTTATTAACAATTAATCGCTGCGGCATTAGCTCAACTCGGTGAAGCTCACCTCCAGATAGAGCTCATCCCTAAAGTCATTTGATATTCTCTGCATCTCAGTGAATGATAAGCGCCAATAGTTGGCATCCACGGCAATAAATTGACAAGTGTCCTGGGTATGACACACCTGACGCACTGCAACAATGCTGCTCGCCTTGATAGCTGCATCCCGTCCGTAAAGGCATAACGTGGCATTCAGCTGCAGTTGATTGTGCGGCGTCACCAGCCAGATGACAAATACCTGATCTGAGGGACTGGGATATGCTGCAGCGCGGCGTGTCAGAGTCTTGTGCCGAAGTGCAGTAATCGCTGCAGTCTTGCAAATGAGCACCACGACGGGCACATCGCACTTGAGATGCGCATGTTGCTGTGGCAGAAAACTGTTGTAGATGTTGCGATGCACCGATACCGGCGAGACCAGCTGCTGGTGCTGCTGCATCAGGGTGCCCGCATAGGCCAGCAGTCCAATAATTTGATTCTGTTTTAGCTGACAGCGCCGCAGCTCCAGGGACAGTACAACGCGCTGACCCTCTCGCAGCTGGTGGCAACGATTGGCGGCAGGAATCTCATCATTGTGATCGCAAAGATAGTGCAGCAAGAGCAGCTGGCTGTCCACACGCCGTCGACAGTTGTCAAACAGGCACTCACTGGAGCCGCAGCTGATAACCAGCAGGCCTTCCATTTCCACTTTCCGTTGCTGCTGCTGTTCCTGCTTCTGCATTGACAGCTGTGACCCAGCAGATTTATCCACAGCGGATTGTGGGGCATCAAGTAGACTTATATCTTTCATAGTCGTGGACAAGTCCTCAATGGCATTTACATCAACTTGCAAGCCACCAATGGCTGACTGACTTATGTCCTTCAGCTCCGCATTCAAGCTGAGTTTCTCGATGCGCTTGTGGCATCGCTCCGTATAGCATTTGAATTGTTCGCGTATCTCGTCAATGGTGTGCACCATGGGATCAATTTGTTCCTCATCCATTTTAAGAGCGTTTAACTTAATTTGCCAATGACAAGTGTGAAACGTGTTAGTTGTTTGTTTATTTACTTTGAAATTTAGTCAGTGTTTGCTAAGGCAACATTAAATGGGATGAATTATTGATTTTCAATGCAAGTTCAGGGTTTGCCTGGGGCGTGTATTATTAGATATGCAAGAGGCAAGAGAACTTTGGCGAGCTCGTGCCAGCTGCAGACACAAAACAGCTGCACATTTCATTGTCAAACTTCGAGGCAAACTGTATTTCGGGACAAAAGAAGGTGCCGACGGCAGCTGGGCAGTTTTGTTGGGGTAGTCCATCCGTCATGGTTATTTAATCGAGGTCTTGACACTTTTTGTGCTGGTATTTTGTTTGTTTTGTCTTTTGCCATTTGGCGTCTTATTCAGCGTCGTTTGTTGTTTGTCTTGCATTTTGCAGGCCATGCTGGATCATATCAAGCACTCAATTGTAAGTCTACAAATTGCCAAAAATATGGCGCACCCCATCAACGGCATTTACAATGGCCCCACCACAACAACGAATTCTGGCATGATGATGACGGCAACGACGGCGGCGGGCATCGCTGCATCAACGACCGGCGAGGTCAACTCGGCACTCAAGAACGAACTACTGCCTGGCGACGATGAGGATGATTCAGCGACGGAAAACGGTAAATGTCACTCAAGTGCAAAATTTATTTAGCCGGTCACATTTTCGGGGAATGTTATCTTATTTGTTTCCTATTGTTCTTTTGAGGGTATAATTTTATGTGCTTTTCCATTGTTTATATTCTTTTTGCATTTGAATCTTATCTTATATTGAAGTCATTTCATCTTAAAAATTAAATCCACAGTGTACGCCTAAAATGTGAGATTTTTTTATATAACTTTTATTTCTGGAACATTAACGTTATAGTTATCGAGTCATTATTATATTCTGTTTTTGGAATATCTTAAATGTGTTAGCATTTTTATTATACAAATTTAATGTCATTTAGTTTATGTTTAAATAGTCAAAAAAGTTTACTCTTACATTATAGATAAATAAAAGAGCTCATTGGTTTGGGTAGAGTATAATTTGTTTGGTGTGCACGTGACATTGTCATGTGTAAAAATATCTGCTTACTATATAAATAATTGTATAAATACTGTATAAACTTGTGCACATAGTTTGAATAACTATGTATGTCATAACATCTATTCAGGGTCACATATGTGTGCACATGGGCCAAGTAGTCTTTTGGCAATCGATATTTGTTTGCAATTGACACTATGGTAAAATACAATTGATATTCATATTTGGCATTTAATTGCAGCAACCACTGCGCCGTTGGGACTTATCGTACCGGAGACCTCTTATTCGAGCAGCGAAGGCGAGGAGGACTTCTATGATGCCTATGATGATCCGTTTACCAGTGTGGGCAGCTCACCAATTGGCTGGTAAGTGTGGCAAAGCGTAAAAATGCTGACATATGTGCGATAAATAAACAACAAACCGTTATCTCATTGTCATTGGTTGACAGTGTTGTCATGTGAACAAGATGCCGGTTCAACCATTACGTACAACTGCATCTACATATGTAGTCATATTTGTATATTTATGTGCCTATATTTTAGTGTAAACTACTCTGTACTTTTTATTTGAAGAGCGCATGCGCTTTTGCCCTTTGCCAATGCAAGTTGCAGTTTAGGAAACACAGACTCACACAAACACCTCCATATGTACGTAGTATTTATGTTGGTCACTCGCCTGTGAATAAAATATGCAATTTTGCCAAGCAGTGCCTTAAGCTGATTTGGCAACGCCGATACGTCACTGCTGACGAGCTTTTTTCGGCTCGTCGTACGATTTACGATTTTCGTCCTGTCAGTTGGTAGCTGGGCACGTCGCTGACTGCTGTGCCTGTGTGCCTTTCCTTGTTTGTTTTCTTTTTGGTTTTTTTCATTCGCCGAATATATACATAGAAAATACTTCAACAAATAGCGAAATTTGGAAAGCTCTGCAGTTTGTTGTTAGTAGCTGCTGTGTGTGTTTGTGTTTGTAATTTCGTTTCCTTTTGTGTGTGTGTATGTGTAATCGCTTCGATTTGCTGCGCACATCTGGCGCCGCAAAATATGCAAAACAAAGATTTGCAGTCGCCGTATTTAAAGTCTTGCATGCAGTTTTAATTGCATTCGTAAGTGCATCTCTGACAGTAGCATCGCCAGTGTTACCATGTTTAAAAAGTGGGTACGTCGCGTTAGTCTCAGGTAAGCACCACTTGTGTAGATGTGTGCGTGTGCGTTAGTCTGTGTATATTTTGCCCATCTACTTATATGTTGTATTTATAAATTGTAAACGAACTAAGGGGGAGGGGAGGATAAGAGAGAAAACGCGTGTCAAGGCTGACATCATGGCAAAGGACTTAAGTTTAAGTTTCGTCAATTCATATTCATAAATTATGCACACACAATTGTCTCTGAATATTAATCAACAAGTTTGGAATTTTTGTTTTGGAACTTTTCTTCAGTGCCACTCGTGGCTTTGCAGAGACTTCGGTCACGCATGAGAAGCCCCCGGACAGCTATGACGATTTGCCCGGAGGAACAATAACAACAACAACAACAACAGCAGCAGCAACAACAGCAGCAGGAACAACAGCAGCTGTAACGTTGCCCGAAATCGATGAAACTGGGTCGAGCAAAGTGACGAGTTCGCGGTCGTCGAGCTATGACAATGGCATCGATTACGATGCCCTCTACGAGGAGGAGGAGGAGATGGACCTCAGCATGGAGGCGCATGGCTCAATGATAACGCATCTGTTGTCGCAGGTGAAGATCGGCATGGATCTCACCAAGGTCGTGCTGCCCACGTTCATATTGGAGCGCCGTTCACTGCTCGAAATGTATGCCGATTATTTTGCACATCCCGATTTGTTTCTCAAGTGCGTTTCTTTTCATAATTTTACAAGAATTGCAAGCAATAATTATTTTTGAATTATTTGAAGAATCTCGGATTTTGACGATCCACGTGACCGCATTGTGCAGGTTTGTCGTTGGTATTTGAGCGCTTATCATGCCGGACGTAAGAGCGCGGTGGCCAAAAAGCCCTACAATCCCATACTAGGCGAAGTATTTCAGTGTCACTGGGATATTCCAGGTATACAACTAAATAAAATTTATTTAGTTATGGTTTATGTTGTGTAAATTATAATCTACTGTTTATTTACTAGATGAATCCGAAGACGGACAGGAGGTGCGGGATGGTCCCGTGCCCTGGTGCAGACGGGATCAGCTAACGTTCTTAGCCGAGCAGGTGTCGCATCATCCGCCAAGTGAGTTAATTGAGCTAAGCGATCATCGACAACTTAACTAATACATTTTGTACTCTCTGAACAGTTTCAGCTTTTTATGCAGAGCATTATAATAAGAAAATTACATTTACCGCTCACGTTTGGACTAAATCAAAATTCTTGGGTCTTTCGATTGGTGTGCACAACATTGGCGAGGGCGTCGTCACGCTTGTGGATCGCAGCGAGGAGTATATTGTTACGTTTCCAAATGGTTATGGCAGGTAAGGAAGATGAGCCGATTTGATTGCAAATCAAATGCTAAATAATTAATTGCCTTTGACTGCACAGGTCTATTTTAACGGTGCCTTGGATTGAGCTGGGTGGCTCAGTTGAGATTAAATGCCCCCAGACTGGTTACTACGCCAACGTGGAGTTTCTCACAAAACCCTTCTATGGCGGCAAGCGCAACAAAGTCAGTGCGGAGGTGCGTGTAATCCAAATTTATATTACCACTTTTTTTTAAATTATTTGCATTATTTGTTTCAGATTTATTCGCCCCATGATAAGAAACCATTTGTTTCGATTGCCGGCGAGTGGAGCGGTTTGATGGAGGCCAAGTGGCATGATAAGAATGTAAGTAGCAACTGGCATGCATAATTGAGATTTAAGTTGTATTTCTCGTGTAGCGTTGTGTATTAACTATATTTCTGCTAACGTATTTGTTAAAGTTTATACCCGTATTTTGGCTATCCTTTCTGAACCCGTGCGCCTAAAACGCTGCAACAAACAACACAACGAGTTGGCAGCTATATCCATGTATCTACCTATCTATCTATCTATCTATTTGTCTACCTATCCATCTATCTATAATCTATCTTTAGCCTGCTCCAATTTACTTTTTGCGATAATTGTACTTTTCTCTTAAATATTTTGGGACCACATTTCTCAGTGTGTGTTTACTTTGTTTATCTAGAAAATTAAACCTCAAATGAAAACCAATACTAAACTAACTGCCTGCCCGAGTTTTGAAATTCCCTATACATATTGTTGTGTAGATGTTGTGTGTGTACTGTGCTTGTGTTATTTTATGTAAATGATGACTACCACGAACATCTTTAATTTTCTAGAAAACCGAAGTATTCGTCGACGTTAATCGCATACCAATATTTAAGAAACAAGTTCGACCAATCGTTGAGCAGGATGAATATGAATCGCGACGTGTTTGGAAGGAAGTGACCGCGGGACTCAAGTAAAATGCTCATTTCATAAACATATATCTAACTGACTATCTGCATGAATTGTTATGCGCAACGAACTAACATTTAATATTTTTATATTTACCTGAATAATGAATAGATTCAATGATATTGAACGTGCCACCAATGCCAAATTTGTTGTGGAACAGCATCAGCGTGATCAGGCCAAGGTGCGCAAGGAATACGATTTGGCTTGGGAGCATAAGGTGAAGTACTGATGGTTCCATATTTATCTACATATTTTAAACAAAGGAGTTTTCTTAATTATTCGCAGCACTTTAAACCCGTTGGCGATAATTGGATATATACAAAGCCCTTGAGCCAGCGAATGTATTTGCAGGAAAAGGAGGCCAAAAGATAATGCACGAATTGGATGTTAACAACAAATACCAACATATATCAGTATATGTATGTATATATACATATGTGATATGTGCGATTCATATCAAGAATGAGCCTCAACTATTGTATAATTTCAACAAGTGCGCAAAATACCCCTTAACACTGACGATGATACAACGTAACAAATGCAGGAAACTAAATGTTCTACGAGTATATTGAATAATGAGATATGAGATAAGCGATTAAGAAACCATCGTATTGTCCGTTTATTAAATGTAAATAGTTTATACACATACAGTAAACAACAAATCAAACGCCACGTTTAAGTAGACAGTTGAACAAAAACAACAATAGTTGAAAGACACAACGTAAGCACATTCAAAAAAATGGTTGATAAACGATGAATCTAATAAACTGCATTACATACACTATTACATGTATATATAAACAAATATATATATATATAAATATATATATATATAATATATATATAAATCTATATATATATAATATATATATAAATCTATATATATATAATATATATATAAATCAATATATATATATAAAGAGCAAAACACTTTAATAGTCTCTAACGCAACATATTCATATAAAGCAACTTATTATTAATTAATTAACAACAATATTAATACTAGCGTGTTTCAAAGGCAATCGCAGTAAACTGCAAAACAAAGAACACCTAAAACAATACCTAACAAACACACACACACACACACATATATATATACAGACACAGACACACAAACATATGCGATATGTATATCAGAAAGTTGTAGATTACAAAATGATAGAGATTTAAGCATAGAAATTCTATTTTTTAAAAAAGACTCTAATAGACGAAATACAATACAAAAGATATCTAATAGATACATACTATTAATAATTAATTCCTGTTTTCAAAACTTAAAGCTGCACAATTGATTTTGTCAAATAAAACAAAATAAAAATATTGATAACTTTAGTATTAAACAAATATATTTTCAATTCCATTGTCACAATAATAATAAAGAAGAAAGCTTTACTTACAAAACCCGCAACCAAAACTCCAACGAATTGTCAGTTTACAGATATAAAAGATGAAAAAGAAATGACAAATACCAATTTATAGTATTAACAATAGTTAGCATATAATTTAGTTGGCCTTTGGTCAACATTTCACAAGCCACACGGCAAAGCAATTTTCCTTTGTAAACTACCGAATACTCTCACGCAAAGTTAACGCAAAATGAAACGAATAAAGAATATTACGCTTTTACACTGTTGAAAATAGTTAAATATACACATGCAACGGGTTTTTAATCCACACAGTCACTTAATTATATTTTTACAACTATCTGTATAATATTCAAATTCGAATTTAAATGCGCCATTATACTAATATTTCAAATAAAAATTGTTCTTAGCTCAAAAATAAATTACATGTAGTTCCAATTTTGAAATGTGTTAGTTACGCGCCAAAGCGCTTGTTCATTTGAACCTAGTTCATAAGCGGTGGCAACGCTATTACTTTGACATTTGCTAGTGGTGCCAGCTAATTCGAAAAATTGACGTGGCTCTAAATTTTAGTGTTTAGGTGTATTAAGAGGCTGAAATTGCAATGCGAATACTTTTGCACCCAATTGGTCCATTAAATTAAACGGTAAATCGGTGCTGGAGCGCTGTTAACGGATTTTTTCATCAACACATTAACCATTATTGGTGGAAACGTGAACACTCCGAGTGCGAAACAGAGAGCGAGAGTGATTTCTGTGTGTGTGGAAGTGTGATACGAGGTCGAGGCCCGTAAGGCAGCGACGTTGTTCATTGTCAGCAGCAAAAAAAAAAAAACGAAAATTTGTCTTATTGCGTGCAAATTGCAAAAGGAATTGCTAACAAAGCGCTTGCTGCAACTGCACCAACTCAAGAAACATATTGGGCGAAAACGCAGTGAAAACTGTATGCATGCCGCAGCAGTCAATTAACGAGCATAGAAGAAGCAGAGCCAACTACAAAGTGCAAGTGCTGGTCAAGTACACAGAGTGAAACACACACACACAAGGACGGGGCTCACACACGTTCCAACGCCCTTTTTTCCAGCGAACCCATCAGCTTGGCAGCATTGACAAACAACAAGAAAGGTAAGCTTCAAATAATGGAAAAGGCATGAGTGTTCGTACTGCTGGCATGAGTGTTCATACACGCTGGCGCAGCCCGGCGACGACGTCACCCAAATAGTCTGGCATTATCACATGGCCAATTACAGTTGATAAAGCATAATAAAGCCCAGAACTTTTTTTTCCACCATTTACGTTGTTGTTACGAGCTTTTTAAGAGATCAATCGAAGCAGCTGCATCAGCAAACTCAGCTTAAGCTCTTCCAATTTGTCGCATTCCCAGTTCAATATACTCTTTATCAAGTCGGGCGACTTTATTGAAGCAAATTTGTCATGCTTTGTTAGCATTCGCAGTGTGTAAAATGAAAAGCACTTGGCTCCACACTTTACAAAGGAAATATGGAAATTAAATAAATACTGTTGCGATGATTGGCATTCAGCTTCATTTGGTAAATGGAAATTGTTGTTTGCATAGTAGTAGTAGATAAAAAACCGTTATACCAAAACTCTGCTCATTTACAGCTAAGTTTGGGTGTTATTTGAGCTGTTTGGTTGTTAGAAGAGGGGGGTGGGTGCTGGAGTGGTTTCAACATACTTTATTTGAATATTTGTGTTATTGATTTCGGTAATAGATGTTATTCACCTGAATGGCCTAGAAAACTAGGAAATTGTGTCAGCTTTGGAACCGTCTGAATAACTAAATGTGTATATGCAACATGAATTAACTATTATCTTCTTTGAACAAAAACAGCCAAACATGTAAGCGATTTAATATATTGTTAAACAAGACTAAAATACATAACTTTACATCATATTTTATAGTAACTCTGCACTATGAACGGCAGCTCATATCTGTCCCACAAAATTTGGCAATGACAATTGAAAAGCGTCTGTTATTATTGTTATCTGAGCACATGTAGCTTAATGCTGATTCAACCAGTTAAGGTGATAAGGTAAACACACTACAACACTAAAATAATAGTTGTCTCCTAGGGACGTCCTTCAGATAGCAGACATTGCACTTCAAAAGAATTCGGATTAATCGATATCAAAAATTAGCATTAATTAACGCATTATTATTATTAGTATGTTTTTATCGTTTCAGTTGCATCCCATGAATTAAAAGTGCAACGTACAGAATGTCAGCATATAATTCAAGTTTTGCGCCAGCTCCTCCAAATGGCAATCAGGGCAGCCTGCTTAATGGTCAGCCTATGCAGCAACAGCAACAACAGCAGCAACAACAGCAGCAGCAACAGCAAATCCAACAGCAGCAGCAGCTTTATCAGCAATATCAGCAGTTGAAACCTTTGGCTCCTTCCCTGCCAAATCCAGCGCAATTCCAAGCAACGCAACAGTCAGCGCAGTTTCCCATCAGTGCCACGCCCATTGGCCCGACTGCACAACTGCCGCCGCCTCAATTCAATAGCAATGTGATGAACAAGTTTTTGCCGCCAACAATGAGCAATGGTCCAATGGCGTCAGCGCCGCCGACTGCTCCGCTAAGTAATCTGCCCGCTCATCTGCGACCGCCCAGCACGCTAAACGGACCTGCCACCACACCCTCCCACTCCCCATCCGGCTCCGCGTCAGCCTCCACCTCAGTTCCCGTAACCAATGGCAGCAATGGCGCATTGAGCTCCAACTCCTCGCGCACAGCATCGCCCGGTTTGATCAATAACAATATCGCCGTTAGTCTAGCTTCAGCGGAATTGGGCGCACCACCACCACCACCAGTAATAACGCCAGCCAGGTCGCAGCTTGTTCCTGGCCCGTTAGGTATGATAGCGAAGCCGTCTCAGCAGCAGATGCCTCAGCAGCAGCAGCGGATGCCTCAGCAGCAAGAGCCTATACCTCCCTTGCCACAGCAGTCGCCATTTATGGGTCAGCAACCGATCAGTCAGCTGCCGCCTCAACATCAAGCTACAGGGCAGCTGGGCGCCACGTTACCGCCTCAACAACCACCGAGCAGTCAGTTGGGCTCCCAACAACAACAGCAGCCATCAAGACCACAACAGCAACAACAAACGCTGCCACCCTTCAGCCAGGTGAGCAACTTGACGAGCAGCATGCAAAGCATGAGCATGTCGCCCAGCAACGGAATTGGCAACGCAACAACGCCAAGCTTTGCTCACAAGGATACGCGCGGCGTAGCTGTGGGCTTGGCTGGCCAGGTGCGTCAGTTGGACACGAGTGGGGCAAATACATTGCTGTCATCCAGTGGCGTGGCGCCTGCTCTACAAAATCCGATGGCTCTGCCCTTTAGTGCTCCGGTGCCCGGCAACAAGAATCCGGCGAGTGTTTTTGGCGTGAGTAGCGCGACAGCAATGCCAAAGCTGGCGAATCGACCAATGCCGCCAGCTGGACAGAAATTGGCATACGGCATACCAGCACCAGCAGCAGCACCTACTGCAGCGGAGTCAAACAATAATGCGCAGCGTGGAGCAGCTGCTCCATTGCCGACGGCGACAGCACAGCGGCCGCCGTGGCAGCCTCCAATTGCTGGAGCTGCAGCTGCAACATTACCCGGTATGGCTGGAGTACTGCAGCCACCGCCACCGCAGCAGGCATTTATGCCCTCCAGTCAAACTGTGCCATCTCAGGTGCAACTGCCGCCGTTTGGGCCGCCAACCACACAGCATCAGCAGCAGCAGGCGCAGCCACAACAGCAATATCCCTATAAGCAAGCCTTTCCACCGCCAATGCCGCCCCAGCAGCAGCATCAACAATTACCGCCTCCGGGCATGTTTGGTGGACAGCAACAACCCAGCAATGCGCCGCTGCAGTATCAGGGACAGGGTCAGGCACCGGGGCAACCGTTGAGTATTGCCCAGCAGGGTTTCAGTCGGCTGTGGGGCCAGGACACCATCGATTTGACGCAGCATCGGCACATCCTGTCGCCGGCAACGATTGAGCCACCAAAAATTGTGCTGCACAATCAGTTCCACGAGTCCATCAACTGCAATCCGAGCATAATGCGCTGCACACTGGCCAAAATACCGGAGAGCAACTCGCTGCTGCAGAAGTCGCGACTGCCGCTTGGCATCGTCATTCATCCATTTCGCGATGTCAACGTAAGCCTCATTTTTGATTCTTTTTTAATTTATGAATTTGCATTCGTTGTCTTGCCACCATTTTCATTGCAGAGCTTGCCCGTGATACAGTGCATCAACATTGTGCGCTGCCGCTTGTGCCGCACCTATATAAATCCCTTTGTCTACTTTGTCGACAGCAAAATGTGGAAATGTAATCTCTGCTATCGCGTTAATGAGCGTAAGTTTAAACTGAATCTTTGACAGAATTTTCAATAATAGAAGCAATTAATATAATATTGTACAGTGCCCGAGGACTTCCAGTTCGATCCGGCTACAAAGACCTATGGCGATGTGACACGACGACCGGAGGTGCGGTCGAGTACCATTGAGTTTATTGCGCCATCGGAGTATATGTTGCGTCCACCACAGCCGGCCATGTATCTGTTCCTGTTCGATGTGTCGATCATAGCGCAACAGAGCGGCTATCTGGAGGCTGCTTGCGCAACGCTTAATCGCCACTTGGATGAGATGCCGGGCGATGCACGCACCCAAGTGGGTTTCATATGCTACGATAGCTTTGTGCACTTCTATAGCATGGCGGAGGGTCTGAACCAGCCGCACGAAATGACCCTATTGGACATTGATGATCCCTTCTTGCCGCGTCCAGATAGCTTGCTGGTAAACCTCAAAGAGTGCAAGGAACTGGTGAAGGATCTGCTCAAGCAGCTGCCCAAACGTTTTGCCCACACCCATGATCCGGGCTCGGCACTGGGTGCCGCCCTTCAGGTGGCCTTCAAGCTGATGGTGAGTTCGCTGCTCAGCAGCAGTACAAAGGGAAATATCTAAACTATTCTATTTAAATTCATGCAGCAAGCATCTGGCGGTCGTATATCCGTATTTCAAGCGTGCCTTCCAAACAAGGGACCCGGGGCGCTGGAGCCGCGCGAGGATCCCAACAATCGCTCATCGAAGGATGTGGCGCACCTCAATCCATCGACAGATTTCTACAAGCGTTACGCTCTGGAATGCTCCGGCTATCAAATTGCAGTCGATCTGTTTCTGATGAATCAACAGTATAGCGATATGGCTACCATATGTAAGTCTGATCGGTTGACTTCTATCTTTCGATTTCTACGTAATTAATGAACCGTATTTTGCAGCGGGGATAAGTAAACACAGCGGTGGTTGTGTCCACCACTTTCCGCTCTATCAGAAGACTAAGCAGCATATGGTGGACTCATTTAAGGAGTGCTTCAAACGTTACCTGACGCGCAAGATTGGCTTTGAGGCGGTGATGCGCATCCGGTGCACACGCGGCTTGCAGGTGCACACATTCCATGGCAACTTCTTTGTGCGCAGCACGGATCTATTGTCGCTGCCCAATGTCAATCCGGATGCCGGCTATGGCATGCAGATATCGTACGAGGAGAACTTGACCGATGTGAAGACCATCTGCTTCCAGGCGGCGCTGCTCTACACGAACAGCGAAGGTGAGCGACGCATCCGCGTCCATACTGTGTGTCTGCCGGTGACCGCTTCGCTGCCCGAAGTGATGCATTCGGCCGATACGGAAGCCATAGTGTCTTTACTCTCGAAAATGGCAGTGGATCGCTCGATAGCATCGAATCTGTCGGATGCGCGAGACGCGTTCATCAATGCGACCATCGACGTGTACAATGCATTTAAGATTGCACAAAATCTTCCCTCCGGCCAGTCTGGACAGTTAATAGCACCACGCAGTCTGGCGCTGCTGCCGCTCTATATTTTGGCGCTGCTCAAGCACGTGAGTATTGAGGAAAACCATTTGCTGTGAGTGTAGCTGAAAGTGTTTCTTCTTTGCTAGCCCGCTTTTCGCGTGGGCACCAGTACACGCCTGGATGATCGTGTCTATGCGATGGACTGCATGAAAACGCTGCCGCTGGATCAGCTCATGAAGTACATCTATCCCGAGCTATACAAAATGGATGCGCTTGTCGCCCATGTGCGCAACTCCAATCTGACTACACCGCAAGATGACGATGATGATGACGATGAGCTGCTGCCAGCAATTCCACGCTTGCAACTATCAGCGGAACAGTGAGTTTTGCGCCTAAAATTTCCATAAAAATACTCACCAATTATAATAAAATACGTTTGTTTTGCAGTCTGGATTCACGTTCGATATTCCTGATGGACTGCGGCACGGTGATAATGCTGTATGTGGGCTTAAATGTGCCCACTGATGTACTGAAAGATTTGCTGGGTAAGCTAATCATATATATACATATATAAGTCAAAGATTTGATATAAATGCTTATTATCGGCAGGCATCCGGTCAACGACGGAACTGCCCGATTATGTGTATGGTTTGCCCAACGTTGGCACCGCCGAGAATGATGCGCTGAAGCGTTTTATACTGCGTCTGAACTACGACAAGCCCTACGCGCCTATTATTCAAATTATCAGGTTAGTTAGTTACTCTAGACTCTGGAACCAATAACAACAACTTTATACTAATCATAATCTTCTTACAAAGGGATACGAGCACGGCGAAGGCGCAGTTTATTGAGAGATTAACGGACGATCGCAGTGAATCTAGTTTGTCATATTATGAATTTTTGCAACACATTCGGGCTCAGGTTAAATAGTATTTAAGTCGCAAATCCTACTACAATTGTATACAACATAAATACGAGTTTCTTCGAACTTTCAAAGCAAAAACAAAAACTCTGGTGACTAATAAGTAGGCAGACAGCTGTGGAAGACAGGTGGGAGCGATTGCAACCAACAAAGATTTATACAACACACACACACATTGCAAGTGCAAACAACATACAACAAAAATATGTACAACTAATGCACAAGGCATGTGAACAAAAGATTGTTGATTATATTATAAATCAGTAACAACTCGAGAACCAAGTGCAAGAGTCGAAAAAACACACGAAAAACAAGATAGTCGTTCCCCTCTGAAAAGATCATTTTTTAAAGTGCGTGTATTTATTTATTTGTTGATTTGGTGCACTAAAAAAGAGCAAAAAAAAAAAAAATTATAAAAAATAATTAAAAATCGATAATAAAAAAAAAACAATAAAAGACAAAATGCTGTCACAATATTTTAGTCCTCATAGCCTGCAAATACTAGTTAGAAGAGCCACGTTATTTATTCTAGCAACAAACCCAAATTGTAATTTTATTTAGTCACATGTGCTTTGCGTTTTGAGAAAACAAAGCTTTAAATTATACAAAACTATTTTTTTTTTTCTTCTACAACTTGATATGTTTTCAATTACATTTTGTTGCTTGCTTGTTATTGCTTTTATTTTATCTTTGTGTTAGCTGTTTTCTGTAGTATTTATTTTCCAAATAATATTTTTACAAACTTATCTATAAGGCATTGGATTGACTAATCGATGGTGTGGAGCTAATTGCGAGCTAGCTCATTGTAATGTAGTTAGCCAACTTATTTCAATGTTTGTATTGGGAACAGTAGATATATATCTGGTATTGTGTGGAAATGCATTGGACTGCTAAGGAATGTTTCTTTTAAGTTAAAACAAATTAAATACGTTATACATAAGACATCTATACAAAATTGAAAATTGAAAAGAAAATCACTTAGATAATTCAAGAAACACATGCAAAGTACATTGTTGAAATACCTTTTGTACGATTCGAGGAATAGCGAATATTCAATTTATGTCATTGAAATGTATTAGCTACCGAGCGAAATAAATAAACGTATAGTGTACAATAAAATACAAAATATACATATACAATACACATAGAAAGCAAAAATAAAATTTTAAATAATGCAACACATTCTGTGCACAGATCATTACTAAAGTGCTACGTAAATTGAGCAACGAAAGTATCCCGAACAAGTTTTTATTCCAGCACTTGGAATAATATTTTAACCCAGAAAGTATCATCCTACTCGAGCTTAAAGGATTTTGGGCCTTAACACGCTTCCATCGGACATTAAAGTGTTTGATACTTGGTAGATGGTCCAGTTAACCAGGAATTATAATCGTTAACAGTTGGTCCGTTGGATCGTAACGAAGAAAAAAATTAAAATGATTTGTTTCATAACAGAAGGTATGCTTTAAAAACTGTATTAGCTTCGTTTCTTTGAAATGTTTCATTAATTATTAATACCTCACCCTAAAAGATGGTTTTTATTTTGGCACTCCTAAAAGTGTGCCATTGCATTATTATTGATATTTATTAGTCATCCAAAAAGTAGACAGCAGAATTGGAATTTATGAGCTACAATTTGAATGGCAACCTGCAATCAAATGAAACCAAATGGAACTGGCAATCTTGCCAGTGTGCCTGGTGTTGCACTTTGGCCGAACTCCTGGCATTCTAGCGAATTACAAATCATGGTACGATCATTATAGGATAATATTATATTTAAAATATATATAAATTTATTGTTTACAAAACAAAATAGCTTTAACTAAATACTTTTACTGTTAAGGCACTTCAGCAAGTCCAGCAGTGGAAATATCGGAGTTAATTCAAACACATACATAATCATCCCAATCTGTCATTATGTTTCTACAATAATAGATTAAAACATAGATCAAGAATGGAAGCAAATTATATAACCAAGACTTACGGATTAAAGAATGGCGAACGGGGTGGATATTTCTGTCTCGGTGGTGGGCCAAGAACCGTTGCCAACATCTTCGTCTCTGAGGAAGGGGGCTTCGTTGGCTCCATTTCTGCGTTCCCTGCTATTTTTAAACGATTTTTATGCATCTTCCTCATGGATGCCGCATGAAAGCGCTTATGGTGCATACGTAAGTCCGATTTCGAACGTAATTTTCTTCCACACACATCGCAATTGAAGAGTTTTGTCGTTGTACACTCCGGGTGCTCTGAGCAGTGTATTAGGAAGTGTTTCTCCAGCTCATCAATGTCAGTAAAGAGCTCCTGGCATAGAAAACAGTGGATGCCCCATTGTTCACAATCATTCAATTGTGATATCATCTTTAGTCTCAATGGCATGTTGATTACAATGTGGCTCCGAATACAGTTTATCAAAAATGCAAAGATCAAGTATTTCACAATTCTAAATAATAATTAAGTTACTCTTATAATTACACTACTCGTACGTATTTATTGTACAAATGCGGCATGTTGTTGATAACGAACGCTTGCAATATTCATAAAATACGAGTTCAATTGGTTATTTTAATTATATTTTATTTGCGCACTTCTTTCTCACAACTGTCTCTGACGAGGTCAGAAATAAGACTGCGGAACGCGGTTAAACAAAAGATCTTGAAGGGTGTTTGCCTGCATGTGTGTGTGTATATATGTATATAAATATATATGTGCAAGTATGGGTATTTTTGCGAGAGAAAAGAGAATACGCTGTTTAACACGTTTGGGTAAAAGACATAAATAACACTAAAGGACTGACACTTGTCTATGAGAATTTTCCCTCTTTAGTTTTTTAGGTGTTTGAACATTCTCACTCTACCTGCTGAGATTTTGAAGCACATTTCAAAATTACTGTTGTTCAAAAATGTATGGAAAACTTCACATTACTATTTAATATGCAGTGCAGCATTGCATTTCAGGTGTCAGCACAATTTACCTTTGCATTTAATAAATATGTTGTAAGTAAGAGCAGTGCATTTGATACGACATGACTAAAATTGAAAATTTAAAAATTATGCATCAGAACATTCCTAATTTAGTTTATTTTATTGAATATTTTTATGAAGTAAGCGCTTCAAACACTGAACGAGCAGCGTCGAGTTGCAAATTCGAATTGAGTTCACTGCACAAAATTCTTGCCTTATATAGCAAAAAGTTGTCACTTCTTATCTACAGCAACGGATTAAAGATTACCCCTCCAAAATACAGGACAGTCTATGTTTGATTTTACTTATTCTGATCATGTGTTTTGTGGCAAGTGATCCCTGCTGAGGTTTGTGTACCTTTTAACATGTGTTGATTTACTGCTGCGCTTGAAGGGCCTTCTATTAAAATAGTGTTCATATCTGAGCAGTAAGATTTAACGACTAAATGAAATAAGCTAAATTTGCGTATGGGAACTAATTTTCCTTATTTCATGTCTGTAGCTCTCGAATCTATCTGAGATCAGACGGACATGGCAATATCACTAATCTTATGGTGCCAGAGATGCTTTTTTCTTATATACTTTGGCATAACTTCATAATAGCCTTAAGATCTACACTGTATTCTAATTTCGGTCACATAGTCCACCAATAATGTCTCTTGTTAGAAAGAAAATAAAACAGAAAGTTATTTTAAAACTTATATTCTTTATTTCATAGCACTTATACAATAAAAACATTCAAATAAAAGAACTTGACTATACTTACAACGCCATCACAAAACGGTTCCAGTATTCAATGTAAATTGATCCCGAGCTTGTCGTTTGTTCAACTGAAACCAATTCCAGAACACAGACGTGTTTATGACGAGTCAAAAACCGAATGAATTTGCTTATTCGAGCATTTTGTTTATTATTTTTTTGTGGAATTGCTATGCCATAAAAGCGTTATCAGCAATCTGTTTTTCCCAGTCAGGCATATTGCCAACACAGCTTCTTTAGCTCAATTAATATATATTAATTATATTGTATATAACATACGGGATTCTAAGAAACACAACTTGTAACATTTGTATTCGGTTCAAATGTTTGTGCTCCTTGTTATCAGTTATTTTTCTTAATATTCAAATAATTAGATTCTTATCTTTATATGTATTTGATACATATATGCATTAATTGAGAGCACTTAGATATATTGAACAGCCTAGCTACGAATTACAGATTGTTCTCTTGCTAGCGATAAGAAACTAAATTATTTAATACATAGAAATAAAAAAAACTCAGGAATATAAGTCTATAGACGGCGGACTGCGTTCCATTATTCATATAATATAATCATAATCATCGTCAAACCACAGATTCCTAAGAAGTATAAATCAAAATAAATGTTATAGCAATAGGAAATCGGAAGCAAATATATTAATTTAAGGACATACGGATTAAAGTAAGGCGAACGAGGGACATATTGCTGCTTCGGTGGTAGCTGTGAGCAGGAATCCAGCTGCTGATGTTCAACTATCGTGGGCGGAATATATTTCGAGGGGGATTCTCTAGATGGATTGTATTCGGCTGCTGCAACGGCATTTGCCAATTTCGTGGTATAAATTATCTTTTGCTGAATATCATCGTTCGCTGGCGTTGGTGACGCAGGCACCGCCTGGGTGGGAAGTTGCCCTGCTTTTCCGTGCTTTGCCTTGATGTGTTTGTGCAGAAAGATCTCCCGCTTGTAGCTTTTCCTGCACATATGGCACTTGAATAGCTTTGTGTTCCGCAACTTGTCCTCTTTTTGCGAAGACAGGCGATGCAGCTTCCGATGTGACTTGAGCGACGAAGAGTGCTTAAAAACCTTATCGCAGTAATCACATTTGAAAGGAGATGCCGTTGGGCGGTTGTCTTCACGCGTCGCTGGAATAGGGTTAACTGGTGGTGGAACAACGTGAGCGGAAAACCGTGGAGTGGAAACAACTGGAGCAGGAATAGCTGTAGCTAGTCGCAAATTTAAGCTGTTGATTTCAAGTGTGGCTGGTGGAGGAGCATTCGTAGAATTCATGTGCATTATTTGCGTGGCATGCATTTTTAAGTGTTTGCTCAGTGGCTCAATGTGAGTGAAGAGCTGTTTGCACAGAAAGCATGGTATGATCCAGCCAGTTGGTGGATATAACGACGAGTTATTCGAGGACAGAGGGGAAAGTGGCGGCGTTGTCACAAACGGCGGCATTGTGATTACATTGGCGCTCACATTAAATGGATGACCACCAGTGAACGGTGTTGGCGGAAAGATTGGTCCCAAGCTTTTTGCGAAATTACCATCCTCACTCTCGTCTTCACAAAGCGTGGGCGTCAGACTTTTGGGCATCTGGAATGTTGTCCTTGACTAATTTTTTTTTTTTTAATACAATTTTTGAATGCTATTGAGACGACATCAATATTGATCTAACTTACGAATTCGTGTTCCATAATTGTTCAGTTCTTATCGCAATTTAATTAAAATTTGGCCTCCTCCTCGCTCTGCACAAGTTACGTTCACCATGAAATTTCACAATAAACTGAGCTGTTTATTTGACCAAGCGTCTCTTATATATTCCACACACACAAGCGCAAAAATACACACACACATATATATATATATATATGTATATGCATATATATTTACATGCATGTGTGAAGTCTACGCTATTCTTCCTTCTTTTGGTCAGTTGCTGTGCTCTTCACTCGCTGTCTTTGTCTCCTGTCTTATCTTAAATAATTTTACTCTTGCATTTCTGATTTACGAAGCCGAAGCATAGAGCAAAGAGCGATAGACGAAATGCTCAGAATGGCATTTGTAAAAAGTCGTGCTTCCTCTTCCTTCCCTTAGTGTAGAGTAAGTGTTTACATACATATGTTTGACATATTTAAATAATTCGGTCAATTTTAAGATAAAATCTTAGATTTTCGACAAGATTAATCTATGCGTGTCAGAACATGTTGAGTATCGAGTATTGATACTCGCTTCGTTATTCAGAACAGTATTTTCATACTTGCAAAATACATGAATACACACATACATACAAGATTACTCTCGTTAATTCTTAAAGTCTCCACTCATTGAAAAAAACAAAAAGAAATAAAAAAAAGAGAGAACGTTGCAGTCGGATGTAACCGACAGCGAAATACTATTATACCATAATTTGTGTGCTGTCAAGAAATACTGTCCAAGTTTGCCTTTTTGAATGGGAACAGATTCTGTTAACTCTCTACTGCTAAATATGTACAGTGACTCTCATAGGCTTTTGAACGGTGTCTAGAAAAAATTTCAATTGCCTGCCATAAACTAATTATGTAACATTTTTCAAAAATTCCAAAGACCCATGGCAGGTAGATATATTAACCACCAAAATGAATATGTGACCCTAATAAACTGGGATTTTCCCACCCGTTAGGTCGGGTTATGTAAAAAAGTACCGCAATTTATGGTCTCAAACCTTTTGAACAGTTACGTTATGGACACCTGGGTGCCATAAAACCCGGATTTTTTACCTAAAGTTTAATATTTTCGGTATAAGTAGACCAATCCTCCGTAGTCAGTTTAGTTTTTTCCTGCATTTCGGGTGCAATAAGCCAACAAGGACCATGGGTAAACGGACTACCATTGATCAACTTAAAATCATCCTGGAACACTTAAGAATCGGATATTCATATCGCCAAATAGTTAAAATGATCAATCTAAACACCTCAACTGTATTCTACATCATTTGGAGTTTCGTGGACGAAAATTGGACAGAGGACAAGGGCGGAATGGCACCAAACCCGATTTTCGCCGAGCAGGACGAGCCGAGGATCATCAAGATTTCAAGAGGAAATGTTAAGCTATCGGCTCAAAAACTGACTCAATAGGTGCAGGATGAAATAAGGAAAACTTCAGTGTGGAAACTGTGCTCCAAGTTCTGCGCAACCATGACTTTAATGCCTGAGAACAACGGAAAAATAAATTTATAAGCGCAAAAAATAGACTGTCTAGGAAAATCGCGAAAATCCACTTGGACGAGGATTTGGAGTTCTGGAACACAATCATATTTGAATATGAGTATAAATTTAGCATTTTTGGCCCGGACGGATAGAATTAAGTGTGGCGACAGTCCAATACAGAACTGAATCCCTAACACTTAAAGGCAACAGTCAAGCACAGCGGAAGAAGTGTTTTGGTATGGGCATCAATCTCGGCAGCCGGTGTCGGAAATTTTGTGATTATTGAAACAACAATGGATAGGAATGTGTACTTCGATATGCTGAAGGAAAATTTACTCCAAAGTGCCGAGAATCTAGAATCTGTATGTATGTATATGATTTGCATATGTAAGTGAGCGTGGCTGTTAAAGATGGTGAGCAGAATTAAACGGGGAGAGCAGACACAAAAAGTTGTACAAACTAATTTCACTCTTAAATTCCGGAGATATGGGCTTTTCGAGATTTTAGAGGCGGGAGTAGGCGTTGCCCAAAAAAATTATAGAGAAGTTTCCTAAAGAAGTTTCTTCCTACCCAGTTTGGTAACTTAATGGCCCAACAAATTTTGGACTTCGATCTTAGTAATATACATTTTAAGTTTGGTAACTGTAGCTCTTAAATTGCAGGAGATATACATAGGCATTTATCGTTTGTTGTGGGCGGGAGTGGGCGTAGTCAAAATTTTTTTTTCCACATTTATGAAGGGTGTTACTAGCAATATACCTTTAAAATTTGGTGACTTAAGTTTGCAAATTGCGTGAGATATAAGGGCTTATCGATTTACACCAACAGGGGTATCGGTTTAGGTAGGTGGAGTGGGCGTGGCCATCCAATTTTTTATCGATCTTTGGGGGAGTTAACAGTAACATACCTGCAAAATTTCGCGACTCTAGCTGGCAAATTATGAGCATTTTAAATTTATAGGGACGAAGTTCCTGGGGGCGGCAGTTGTGGGCGTGGTCCAAAAATTGATATGCCAATCCTTGGAGGAGGTTACCAGCAAATTACCTTCCAAGTTTGGTTACTCTATCTTTAAAATTTTCGGAGATATACGGAGTTGTCGATTTACAATTTCCGCTATATCGGCATTGCCGATTATGGGCACAGGTGTGGGCGTGGCAACACAAATTTTTTATCGGTTCTTAGACTACCAGTAATCTACCTACTAGAGATATAAAATCAAAATTCGTAGAATACTCGGGGAGTACACAAAAAGAATTAATTAGAATAAATAAAAACATGTAAAATTAAAAAAATTAATAATAAACAAAGTTTGTCAAGTAAGTGGAAACAGGGAAAAAAATTTATTTTCTCATTTCTTGTGCAAAAAATGACTTCTTTAAACTATTTAAGAGAAAAATAAACTAGATTCATTTTTAAATTTTAAAAACTAAAATTAGTCTTTATTTGCATTGACAGGAAAGTGTTTGGGATTTTGTTTACGATTTTGCAATTCCCTTTTCGGCCTATCCCGTTAGAAATGAGAGATTTGTTTTTTGTCGAGCATTTTGCGAAGAGCGAAGATACCAGCTTCCGGGTAGTTTCTGTACTGATCTTGCTCCACTCATCCAGCAGAGCATTTTAGAGATGCTATTTGCTGTGATTCCGTATTTTATTTTCCAGTAGAGGCCACAAATTTTCAATAACTTTTAAATCCGGTATCCTGGTAGATCCGGAAAGTACGACGGATTTTCCCTTAGAATATTGAGGTACACATTCTTTTCCATTGTTGTTTCAATAAACACCAAATTTAGGGATCCGGTTGCCGTTAAGATAACCAAGGTGGATTCTTATCGCGAAGATATGTAAAGACGTGAACAGACACGTACGTGGCACCCATAGTGACCGTAATAAGACCGTCGGCGATAAGAGTTCTCCGAACTGACAGGATAATGAGTCTAGACGCATTTGCAGCAGTAAATATGTACTAAGATAAAGTCCTAAGTAGAATAAGAAGAATTGTATCTAGCTGTAAGATAATTTAGAAGTTTTCAATAAACCTGACGAAGCAATTCTGCAGCTGTCTATGCTCGAACCTTAAACAACGTCGTCGTCTTATAATTTTGCTCTTGGAATCAGCGTTCAGTTGAAGTGATAGTTATTACACCGCAAGCCATTTATGTACATATATACATATGTATGTTGAAAATGATGTTATTTTAACATTCAATGCAATCGTGCATCGATACTTATGTTAAGTCTCCCATTAATGGCTACTCATACCGTAAAGTAACAGTCTTGAATAAACGCTGATTGAGTACACAACGCTGGTGGGACTCAGTCTTACTTTTCTTATTCAGGCATTCCTTGACGCGGGGAAACTTCGGTCCAACAATATACATACCAAGACACTTCCTCCGCCGTGCATGACTGTTGCATTTAAGTTTTTGGGATTCAACTTAGTATTAGACTCTCGCCACATATAATTCCGCCCGTTCTCGAGCCTTAAAGTCAGGGTTGCGCAGAACTTGGAGCACAGTTTCCACGCTGCACTTTTTCCTCATTTATCCTGCAACTGCTGAGTCAGTTTTGGATCCGATAGTTAAGATTTCCCCTTATTTCCTGATGATCCTCCGCTCGTCCGATTCGGTGAAAATCTAGTTTGGTGCCATTCCGCCCTTGCCCACCCTCCGATTTTCGTCGACGAAACTCCGAATGATGTTGTACACAGTTGAGATGCTTAGATTGACCATTTCAGCTATTTGGCAATGTGAATATCAGATTTTGATGTGTTCCTAAATAAGTTTCCGTAGCTCAATGGTAGTCCGGTTGCCCATAGTCCTTGTTGGCAGGTTGCACCCGAGATGCAGGATATAACTAAAGTAACTACGAAGGATTTGTCTATTTATACCGAAAAGATTCAACCTGACGTACAAAATCCGGGTTTTATGGCACCCAGGTGTCCATAATGTAACTGGTCGAAATAAGCTGTGAACATAATACTTTTTTACATAACTAGACCTAGCATGTGGGGAAACAGCAGTGTATTGTAGTCATATATTCATTTTGAAAAATAATGTATAATTAGTTTATGGCAGGCAATTAAAATGTTTGCTTGACACTGCTCCAAATAAGCTGTGAGACACTGTATTTTCACATCTCTACCCACAGAATACTTGCATACGCACAAAATGGCATTCGCTCTCTTTACATTGAAGTCTACACTGATTGGTAGACAGCTACTCGCTGTGGCGTTTGTTGTCATACGAAGCGAAGGCAAGAGCAAAATGGTCTTGTGATAAATAGTCAGGATGATATACAAATATACACATGTATACAAAAAAACAAAACTATAAAATACACATATTCCGATACAAACCATAACCTTGTTAAATTACGTGTCAGACTCCTGACGATTGTTATAATGCAATCTTTAACGTTTAAAATTTAACTCACGTACTAGAATCTCTCCATTGAATATATTGTTTCACATACAAATGTAGATATTATGAGGCACAGGACCTAGTGCAACGTATGTATGGTGTATCCTTTCCGTCTACCTATATACCTATATGAAAGTTTTTTGAAAAACTATTCTTTTTGCTGTAGTAAATCCATTAAATATTCATAAAATGGTATACGACGAAGAACGCAGGTAGGCAATATATGAACATGTATATAATTGAAAGTCCGACAACGGTTTTTATTAAAAAATACAATTCTTTATTTCGACAAACACGTCTCCTCGGATCGGTGTACAAAATGTAACTCTACTTATGCTAGTGGTTTAATTTATAAGGAAACCTCGCACTTGCTTATAATCTCATAGTCTGTTTATTTACTTTGACCTGCCAGCTATGTAGGGGTCTCTTTTGGTAGTTGCATTCTTTGTTTATGCTTATCTTATTATTAGAAAGTGCGTCTGCGGTTTTTACATGCTGTATGATACTTTGACCTGCCATCTAAGTAGGGGTCTCTTTTGGTAGTTGTGTGGTGTGAGTGTGGACATGAGGGATCTGCGTGATCTGAATATGTCACTATATAAGTTGACTATTTCGGCTTTCTGTTTTGTAGGTACTCGATCTTATAGTCTCCGATTTCAGATTGTTTTTATACTATGATACCGAAGGTATCATGCTGTCTGCCCATCTGAACGCAACTTTTTTCGACCCCCTTAGTGTTAAAAAATGAACACTGGTTTAAAATATGTATGCAACACATGTTAAAGAATGAATATTAGTTTAAGCAATGAAATGTCTAGCAAGAACTCAAGCTGCAGCTGCACCCTCCAGATTTTGCAGTACTTGGAATAATATTTTAACCCAGAAAGTATCATTCTACTCGATTTTGGGCTTTGACACGATTCCATTGGACATTAAAGTGTTTGGTACTTGGTAGATGGTCCAGTTAACCAGGAATTATAATCGTTAACAGTTGGTCCGTTGAATCGTAACGAAGAAAAAAATTAAAATGATTTGTTTCATAACAGAAGGTATGCTTTAAAAACTGTATTAGCTTCGTTTCTTTGAAATGTTTCATTAATTATTAATACCTCACCCTAAAAGTAGGTTTTTAATTTGGCACTCCTTAAAATGTGCAATGTTATTATTGATATTTATTAGTCATCCAAAAAGTAGACAGCAGAATTGGAGCTACAATTTGAATGGCAACCTGCAATCAAATGAAACCAAATGGAACTGGCAATCTTGCCAGTGTGCCTGGTGTTGCACTTTGGCCGAACTCCTGGCATTCTAGCCAATTACAAATCATGGTACGATCATTATAGGATAATATTATATTTAAAATATATATAAATGTATTGTCTATAAAACAAAATAGCTTTAACTAATTACTGTTACTGTTAAGGCACTTCAGCAAGTCCAGTAGTGGAAATATCGGAGTCAATTCAAACACATACATAATCATCCCAATCTGTCATTATGTTTCTACAATAATAGATTAAAACATAGATCAAGAATGGAAGCAAATTATATAACCAAGACTTACGGATTAAAGAATGGCGAACGGGGTGGATATTTCTGTCTCGGTGGTGGGCCAAGAACCGTTGCCAACATCTTCGGCTCTGAGGAAGGGGACTTCGTTGGCTCCATTTCTGCGTTCCCTGCTATTTTTAAACGATTTTTATGCATCTTCCTCATGGATGCCGCATGAAAGCGCTTATGGTGCTTACGTAAGTCCGATTTCGAACGTAATTTTCTTCCACACACATCGCAATTGAAGATGTGTGTCGTTGTACACTCCGGGTGCTCTGAGCAGTGTATTAGGAAGTGTTTCTCCAGCTCATCAATGTCAGTAAAGAGCTCCTGGCATAGAAAACAGTGGATGCCCCATTCTTCACAATCATTCAATTGTGATATCATCTTTAGTCTCAATGGCATGTTGATTACAATGTGGCTCCGAATACAGTTTATTAAAAATGCAAAGATCAAGTATTTCACAATTCTAAATAATAATTAAGTTACTTTTGTAATTACACAAGTCGTACGTATTTATTGTACAAATGCGGCATGTTGTTGATAACGAACGCTTGCAATATTCATAAAATACGAGTTCAATTGGTTATTTTAATTGTATTTTATTTGCGCACTTCTTTCTCACAACTGTCTCTGACGAGGTCAGAAATAAGACTGCGGAACGCGGTTAAACAAAAGATCTTTAAGGGTGTTTGCCTGCATGTGTGTGTGTATATATGTATATAAATATATATGTGCAAGTATGGGTATTTTTGCGAGAGAAAAGAGAATACGCTGTTTAACACGTTTGGGTAAAAGACATAAATAACACTAAAGGACTGACACTTGTCTATGAGAATTTTCCCTCTTTAGTTTTTTAGGTGTTTGAACATTCTCACTCTACCTGCTGAGATTTTGAAGCACATTTCAAAATTACTGTTGTTCAAAAATGTATGGAAAACTTCACATTACTATTTAATATGCAGTGCAGCATTGCATTTCAGGTGTCAGCACAATTTACCTTTGCATTTAATAAATATGTTATAAGTGAGCAGTGCATTTGATACATGACTAAAATTGAAAATTTAAAAATTATGCAACAGAACATTCCTAATTTAGTTTATTTTATTGAATATTTTTATGAAGTAAGCGCTTCAAACACTGAACGAGCAGCGTCGAGTTGCAAATTCGAATTGAGTTCACTGCACAAAATTCTTGCCTTATATAGCAAAAAGTTGTCACTTCTTATCTACAGCAACGGATTAAAGATTACCCCTCCAAAATACAGGACAGTCTATGTTTGATTTTACTTATTCTGATCATGTGTTTTGTGGCAAGTGATCCCTGCTGAGGTTTGTGTACCTCTTAACATGTGTTGATTTACTGCTGCGATTGAAGGGTCTTCAATTAAAATAGTGTTCATATCTGAGCAGTAAATGAAATAAACTAAATTTGCGTATGGGAACTAAATTTCCTTATTTCATGTCTGTAGCTCTCGAATCTATCTGAGATCAGACGGACATGGCAATATCAACTAATCTTATGGTGCCAGAGATGCTTTTTTCTTATATGCTTTGGCATAACTTCATAATAGCCTTAAGATCTACTTTTTATTCTAATTTCGGTCACATAGTCCACCAATAACGTCTCTTGTTAGAAAGAAAATAAAACAGAAAGTTGTTTTAAAACTTATATTCTTTATTTCATAGCACTTATACAATAAAAACATTAAAATAAAAGAACTTGACTGTACTTACAATGCCATCACAAAACGGTTCCAGTATTCAATGTAAATTGATCCCGAGCTTGTCGTTTGTTCAACTGAAACCAATTCCAGAATACAGACGTGTTTATGACGAGTCAAAAACCGAATGAATTTGCTTATTCGAGGATTTTGTTTATTATTTTTTTGTGGAATTGCTATGCCATAAAAGCGTTATCAGCAATCTGTTTTTCCCAGTCAGGCATATTGCCAACACAGCTTCTTTAGCTCATTTAATATATATTAATTATATTGTATATAACATACGGGATTCTAAGAAACACAACTTTTAACATTTGTATTCGGTTCAAATGTTTGTGCTCCTTGTTATCAGTTATTTTTCTTAATATTCAAATAATTAGATTCTTATCTTTATATGTATTTGATACATACATATATGCATTAATTGAGAGCACTTTGATGTATTGAACAGCCTAGCTACGAATTACAGATTGTTCTCTTGCTAGCGATAAGAAACTAAATTATTTAATACATAGAAATAAAAAAAATTAGGAATATAAGTCTATAGACGGCGGACTGCGTTCCATTATTCATATAATATAATCATAATCATCGTCAAACCACAGATTCCTAAGAAGTATAAATCAAAATAAATGTTATAGCAATAGGAAATCGGAAGCAAATATATTAATTTAAGGACATACGGATTAAAGTAAGGCGAACGAGGGACATATTGCTGCTTCGGTGGTAGCTGTGAGCAGGAATCCAGCTGCTGATGTTCAACTATCGTGGGCGGAATATATTTCGAGGGGGATTCTCTAGATGGATTGTATTCGGCTGCTGCAACGGCATTTGCCAATTTCGTGGTATAAATTATCTTTTGCTGAATATCATCGTTCGCTGGCGTTGGTGACGCAGGCACCGCCTGGGTGGGAAGTTGCCCTGCTTTTCCGTGCTTTGCCTTGATGTGCTTGTGCAGAAAGATCTCCCGCTTGTAGCTTTTCCTGCACATATGGCACTTGAATAGCTTTGTGTTCCGCAACTTGTCCTCTTTTTGCGGAGACAGGCGATGCAGCTTCCGATGTGACTTGAGCGACGAAGAGTGCATAAAAATCTTATCGCAGTGAGCACATTTGAAAGGAGATGCCGTTGGGCGGTTGTCTTCACGCGTCGCTGGAATAGGGTTAACTGATGGTGGAACAACGTGAGCGGAAAACCGTGGAGTGGAAACAACTGGAGCAGGAATAGCTGTAGCTAGTCGCAAATTTAAGCTGTTGATTTCAAGTGTGGCTGGTGGAGGAGCATTCGTAGAATTCATGTGCATTATTTGCGTGGCATGCATTTTTAAGTGTTTGCTCAGTGGCTCAATGTGAGTGAAGAGCTGTTTGCACAGAAAGCATGGTATGATCCTTATATAGCCAGTTGGTGGATATAACGACGAGTTATTCGAGGACAGCATCGCCGATACCGTTGGCATATTCGATTGCTGGGCACTCATGTCCAGAGGGGAAAGTGGCGGCGTTGTCACAAACGGCGGCATTGTGCTTACATTGGCGCTCCCATTAAATGGATGACCACCAGGGAATGGTGTTGGCGGAAAGATTGGTCCCAAGCTTTTTGCGAAGTTACCATCCTCACTCTCGTCTTCACAAAGCGTGGGCGCCGGACTTTTGGGCATCTGGAATGTAGTCCTTGGCTAATTTTTTTTTTTTTAATACAATTTTTGAATGCTATTGAGACGACATCAATGTTGATCTAACTTACGAATTCGTGTTCCATAATTGTTCAGTTCTTATCGCAATTTAATTAAAATTTGGCCTCCTCCTCGCTCTGCACAAGTTGCGTTCACCATGAAATTTCACAATAAACTGAGCTGTTTATTTGACCAAGCGTCTCTTATATATTCCACACACACAAGCGCAAAAACACACACACATATGTATATATATATATATATATGTATATGCATATATATTTACATGCATGTGTGAAGTCTACGCTATTCTTCCTTCTTGTGGTCAGTTGCGGTGCTCTTCACTCGCTGTCTTTGTCTCCTGTCTTATCTTAAATAATTTTACTCTTGCATTTCTGATTTACGAAGTCGAAGCAAAGAGCGAAGAGTGATAGATAAAATGATCAGAATGGCATTTGAAGAAAGTCATGCTTCCTCTTCCTTTAGTGTAGAGTTAAGTGTTTACATAAATATGTTTGACATATTTAAATAATTCGGTAAATTTTAAGATAAAATCTTAGATTTTAGGCAAGATTATTCTATGCGTGTCAGAACATGGTATCGAGGGATAATAATTAAATATTGATACTCGCTTCGTTGTTCAGAACAGTATTTTCATACTTGCAAATGAGTACACGAGTACATGAGTACACACATACATACAAGATTACTCTCGTTATTTTTTAAAGTCTCCACTCATTGAACAAAAAAAAAAACAAATAAAAAAGAAATATGGCGAACACAGGTAGTCAATTATTTGAAGCAAGCACGATCAAGTTTGCGTTTTTGAAGAATAGCAGACTCATAAGAGGGGCATTGAGTCAGGAATAAGATAGGGTATACTGGGTTTTAAAAATAAAACGAGTTATGCGAATTATTGTTTCCATTATTAAGCATAGTTTCCCATTAAGTTGTTATATTGGCTTAATGAAAACTCCTTGACTACAATTGTTATTGACACAGTCCACAAATAAATCCAACTTAAATTTGGACTCCCAAAAACAATTGTAAGAGATATAAAATCAAAATACGTAGATTACTCGGGGAGTAGACAAAGAGAATTAATTAGAATAAATGAAAACATGTAAAATGAAAAAAATGAAAAATAAACAAAGTTTGTCAAGTATGTGGAAACAGGGAAAAAAAATTTATTTTCTCATTTCTTGTGCAAAAAATTACTTCTTTAAACTATTTAAGAGAAAAATGAACTAGATTCATTGTTCAATTTTAAGAACGAAAATTAGTCTTTATTTGCATTAACAGGAAAGTGTTTGGGCTTTTGTTTACGAATTTGCAACTCCCTTTTCGGCCTATACCGTTAGAAATTATCGATTTTGTTTTTTGTCGACCGTTTTGCCTAGGCAAACATATTCTGTTTAATTTTGTCTTTAAAATTTTTGTCATATAAATATTGCATGATATATAAAAAATAACACCATTTGATTATATACATTTTTTATGTAGAGTGTCTGAAAGCTTATTTCGAGCAGGGTCAAGCAAATAATTTAAAGTGCTATAAAGTTTAAACAAGACAACGAACACAAAATGTTTAAATACCAAATTTGTTTCATATTATATCACGTTTTATTAAAAGATTAATTAATTAATTAAAATTAGGCAAAAACTGAAAACATTTGTTGACGCTATCAGCTTTTTGATAGCTCTATTTCCACTAGCACAGAACGCAAAGTTATTTATATTTATGTTTTATAAACGTTATAAAGTTTATTTTCAACAATAGAATAATGTATTTAAGACGGTAAGCTACTGCTTAGTCTTTTAACAACAATAGTAACCAACGATCGATGCGTGAAATGAAGATTTGAAGCCAATTGCTAAATCTTCTCAACAACGAGAATAATTACACCGATCGATCTGTTAGCGTTATGCGAACCAACATTAACTACCAACTATCAATTGTCAACTCCAAGAGTAGAGTGTAAACTCACTAGCTGCAGCAGCCGGCGGATCAGCGAGCGCCCTTTGTTAAGAGAGAGTGAGAGCGCTGCACAAGAGAGCGCGGTAAAGAAGAGAGCGGCAAAGAAGAGCGCTGATAACGCTGGCTGCTGCAGCTCGAACTGCACTTAACATAATTTGCATGTGTAAATGCAACTAAGAATACTCTATATATGTATGTATATTGAGTCACGCAGGACTCCAAATGTACATCAAATTAATGACAGCAACTAATTTGCTGCTGACGCCAACAATATCAAAAATACATGTCAAAGCTTGTTTCGAACAGTCTTAAAAAAGTAACATATTTGGCGTATAAAAGCTTAAAAAAGGATGTCAATACTTACTATGATATCCTATGATATTCTATGTTCAAACAACGTCGTCGTCTTATAATTTTTCTCTTAGGATCAGCGTTCAGTTGAAGTGATAGTTATTACACCGCAAGCCATTTATGTACATACAGTTACTCAAAGCGAGCGTTAAGCAGCGACAAGCAACAAATTTAAAGTGCTATAAAGTTTAAACAAGGAAACAAATTCAAAATATTTAAATGCCAATTTGTTTAATGTTATATCACATTTCAAAAAGAAACTTTAGTTTTTATTAAAATATTAATTAATTAATTAAAATTAGTCAAAAACTGAAAACATATCCAAAATACAGGTCAAAGCCACGTTAAGCAGTCTTAAGAAAAGTTAAATATTTGGCGTATAAAACATTAAATAAGGATGTTAATACTTAGTATGATATCCTTTAGCCTTAACAACTTCGTTTAGCCTATTTTTCATGGAAGATACCAGCTTCCGGGTAGTTTCTGGGCTGATCTTGCTCCACTCCTCCAGCAGAGCATTTTTGAGATCTTGTTTGCTGGATATGTTGTAATTCCGGATGTTATTTTGCAGCAGAGCCCACAAATTTTCAATAACATTTAAGTCTGGAGACTGGGCCGGTGAAATTGTCACGTGGGGGCAGTTCCAGATAAGCCAGGACTGTACTATTCCGGACTTATGCTTGCGGTCTTTGTCCTGGTAGATCCGGAAAGTGCGTCGGATTCGAGCTTCTCGGCACTTTGGAGTAAATTTTCCTTTAGCATATCGAAGTACACATTCCTGTCCATTGTTGTTTCAATAATCACAAAATTTCCGCCACCGGCTGCCGAGATACATGCCCATACCATTACACTTCCTCCGCCGTGCTTGACTGTTGCTTTTAAGTGATTGGGATTCAGTTCAGTATTGGACTGTCGCCACATATAATTCCATCCGTCCTGGCAAAAAATGTTGAATTTGTACTCATATTCAAATATGACTGTGTTCCAGAACTCCAAATCCTTGTCCAAGTGGATTTTGACGAACGTCATCCCAGACCCTATATTTTCTGCGCTTGTAAAATTCGTTTTCCGTGGTACTCGGGCATCAAAGTCATGGTTTCGCAGAACTTGGAGCACAGTTCCCATACTGAACTTTTTCTTTATTTCATCCTGCACCTATTGAGTCAGTTTTTGAGCCGATAGCTTAAGATTTCCCCTTGAAATCTTGATGATCCTCGGCTCGTCCTGCTCGGCGAAAATCGGGTTTGGTGCCATTCCGCCCTTGTCCTCCGTCCAATTTTCGTCCACGAAACTCCAAATGATGCAGAATGCAGTTGAGGTGTTTAGATTGACCATTTTAGCTATTTGGCGATATGAATATCCAATTTTTAAGTGTTCCAGGATGAGTTTCCTTTGCTCAATGGTGGTCAGATTGCCCATGGTCCTTGTTGGCTTATTGCACCCGAATTGCAGGAAAAAACTTAACTGACTACGAAGGATTGGTCTATTTATACCGAAAAAATTTAACTTTAGGTAAAAAAATCCGGGTTTTATGGCACCCAGGTGTCTACAATGTAACTGTTTGTTCTTGGGTTTGACCCAAAAACTTAGGTACTTCTTACATAACCCGACCTAACGGGTGTGGAAATTCCCGTTTATTAGGGTCATATATTCATTTCGGTGGTTCATATATGTACCTGCCATCGGTCTTTGGAATTTTTGAAAAATAATGAATAATGAGTTTATGGCAAGCAATTAAACTTTTTGCTTGTCGCTGCTTAACGCTCGCTTTGAGCAACTGTATATACATATGTATGTTGAAAATGATGTTATTTTAACATTCAATGCAATCGTGCATCGATACTTATGTTAAGTCTCCCATTAATGGCTACTCATACCGTAAAGTAACAGTCTTGAATAAACGCTGATTGAGCACACAACGCTGGTGGGACTCAGTCTTACCTTTCTTATTCAGGCATTCCTTGACGCGGGGAAACTTTGCTCCAACAATATACATACCAAGACACTTCCTCCGCCGTGCATGACTGTTGCATTTAAGTTTTTGGGATTCAACTTAGTATTAGACTCTCGCCACATATAATTCGGTCCGTCTCAGCCAAAACTTTTGAATTAGGACCCATCTGCAAATATGACTGTGTTCCAGAGCTCCAAATCCTTGTTCAAAAGGGTTTTGTCGATCGTCATCCTAGTCCCGTTATTTTTTCGCAGAGCTTGGAGCACAGTTTCCACGCTGCACTTTTTCCTCATTTCATCCTGCACCTGTTAAGTCAGTTTTGGAGCCGATAGCTAAGATTCCCCTTATTGTCCTGATGATCTTCCGCTCGTCCTGTCCAGTGAAAATCAACCTCCGATTTCATCGACAAAACTCCGAATAATGTTGTAGACAGTTGAGTTGCTTAGATTGACTATTTCAGCCATTTGGCAATGTGAATATCCAATTTTTATGTGTTCCTGGATGAGTTTGCGTTGCTCAAGTTTGCCCATAGTCCTTGTTGTCAGGTTGCGCCCGAGATGCAGGATATAACTAAGGTAACGAAGGATTTGTCTATTTATACCGAAAATATTTAACCGGGTTTTATGGCACGCAGGTGTCCATAATGTAACTGGTCGAAATAAGCTATGATCATAAATTGAAGTACTTTTTTACATAACCCGACATAGGATGTGGGGAAACCCCAGTGTATTGTGGTCATATATTGATTTTGGTGGTTTATACATGTACCTGCTATCGGTCCCTGGAATTTTTGAAAAGTAATGTATAATTAGTTTATGGCAGGCAATTAAAATGTTTTTTTGGAGCATTGTCAAACTGATCCAAATAAGCTGTGAGACACTGTATATTCACATCTCTACCCACAGAATATTTACATACGCACAAAATGGCATTCGCTCTCTTTACATTGAAGTCTACACTGATTGGTAGACAGCTACTCGCTGTGGCGTTTGTTGTCATACGAAGCGAAGGCAAGAGCAAAATGGTCTTGTGATAAATAGTCAGGATGATATACAAATATACACATGTATACAAAAAAACAAAACTATAAAATACACATATTCCGATACAAACCATAACCTTGTTAAATTACGTGTCAGACTCCTGACGATTGTTATAATGCAATCTTTAACGTTTAAAATTTAACTCACGTACCAGAATCTCTCCATTGAATATATTGTTTCACATACAAATGTAGATATTATGAGGCACAGGACCTAGTGCAACGTATGTATGGTGTATCCTTTCCGTCTACCTATATACCTATATGTACGTTTTTTGAAAAACTCATTTTTTTGCTGCAGTAAATCCATTAATTATTCATAAAATGGCTTACGACGAAGAACGCAGGTATGCAATATATTTCGGCTTTCTGTTTTGTAGGTACTCGATATTATAGTCTCCGATTTCAGATTGTTTTTATACTATGATACCGAAGGTATCATGCTGTCTGCCCATCTGTCCGTCTGGATGAACACAACTGTTTTCGACACCCTCAGTGTTCAAAAATGAACACTGGTTTAAAAAATATTTGCAACACATGTTAAAGAATGAACACTAATTTAAGCAATGAAATATCTAGCAAGAACTCAAGCGGCAGCTGCACCCACTTGAGTTCAAGATAAGAAAAAATAGATCAACTGTAAGAAAACAACTCTTGCATGGGTCCAAAATGTCCCCTGCATTCTGTACAGCAGGTACCAACTAAGTAAACATTGTTTGCTATATAAGGCTAGGATTTTAAGCAATAAAGTTAGTATAAATTTACAACTCTACTCGTGAGCTTGAATTTACAGTTCAACTGTAAACACTGGAAACTTAAACAAGTAAGCACGCTGTAGTCGAGTGAGCTCGACTACCATATACCCTGAACCAAGCTTTAAATACATTATAGGTTTATTTCCCCTTTAATAGTTTCGCACCAAACAAATTATAGAGAAGTTTCCTAATAATCTTCCTTCCCAGTTTGGTAACTAACTAACTTGCGAGTGATATGGACGTTTATCGGTTTTGGGGGCTGGAGTGGGCGTGGCCCAAAAATTGTTGGAGTTCGATCATAACCTAGTAATATACCTTCTAAGTTTGGTAACTGTAGCTCTTAAATTGCGTGAGATACAGGCATTTATCGTTTTTTGTGGGCGGGAGTGGGCGTGTTCCAATTTTTTTTCCACATTTATGAAGGGTGTTACTAGCAAATATACCTTTAAAATTTGGTGACTTAAGTTTTCAAATTGCGTGAGATATATGGGCTTATCAATTTACACCAACAGGTCGGTTTAGGTAGCTGGAGTGGGCGTGGCCCTCCAATTTTTTATCGATCTTTGGGGGAGTTACCAGTAACATACCTGCAAAATTTCGCGACTCTAGCTTGCAAATTACGGCAGATATGAGCATTTTAAATTTATAGGGACGAAGTTCCTGGGGGCGGCGGTTGTGGGCGTGGTCCAAAAATTGGTATCCCAATCTTTGGAGGAGGTTACCAGCAAATTACCTTCCAGGTTTGGTTACTCTATCTTTCAAATTTTCGGAGATATACGGAGTTACCGTTTTACAATCGGAATTGTCGATTATAGGCGCAGGTGTAGGCGTGGCACCACCTTATCGGTTCTTAAAGGCGACTACCAGTAATATACCTACCAAATTTGACGTTCTCTACTCAAAAACTGCGGAAGATATAGCCATTGAAAATTTTTGATGGGAGCGTCGGAGGTGGGCGTGGCATATGCCACACTTTCAAGGACCTCGCCAACAACCTACCAACCAAAATTGGTGACTGTATCCATTAAATTGTGAGAGATATGTGGAATTTATTGCTATCGGAAATCGAAATGTATCGATAATTCCGAAACGGAGGCAGTTATCGATAAAATAAAGCAAACTTGATCTGCGCCTGGTATATTTCAAATTTGAAGTATCTAGCTCTTATAGTCTCTGAGATCCGCGTGTTCATACAGACGGACAGACGGGCAGACAGACGGACAGGGCTATATCGACTCGGCTGTTGATCCTGATCAAGAATATATATACTTTATGGAGTCGGAGATGCTTCCTTCTGCCTGTTACATACATTTGCACAAGACCATTATACCCTTTTTTCCCATTTTTAATGGGTTCAGGGTATAAAAATATAATTGAAAGTGCTCTCGTCCATTGGGGAGCTAGAAAATCGATAAAATCGATATTCGCAAATCGATAAACCCACATACCTCCCACAATTTTATGGCTAGTGACCAATTTGGTTGGTAGGTTGTTGGCGATGTCCTTCAAAGATCGGCAAATGCCACGCCTTTCATTAATAATATCATTTTTTATTTTTGTTACATTTCATAATATTTGATTTTATTTCTTTTGTGTGTGTGCTGTTGTTATTGTTTCATTACCAATTTGTTAAACGCACTAACTACGGTTACAATTAAAAATAATTATGTTAATTATATTTATATTTAGAGACTACGCGCTTAACATTTATGGCCGGGTGCTACATTATTTACAGATTTGTATGACCATTTCATACGTTCGCGCCTGAGATAAGCGACGGTTAAACAAAATTCCAGATGCTAAGCTACTATATTTACAGTTACCGATTTCTAATTAATTCTTAAACTAGAGTACCCATTAAGCGATAACGCATGAAATTGAAACACTTTCATTTTGATTGCTTTAGTCATACAATGGACATAAGAACTAGAATTAATTGTTATTGAGTAGTGAAGTATATTGATGATTATTTGTATAATGAATATGACTTTGCGATCCAATATCAATAGCTGCATATATGTATGTATGTGGCTGCATATATGTATGTATGTGGCTGCATATATGTATGTATGTGGCTGCATATATGCCAGTTATCGATATGCATGATAGGAACTTGAGCCCTTCTCTACAAACAAATTGCTTATGTGCCTTAAAACAAACGGACAATTTATATGTAAAAATATGTGTAAAACTGAATATATATGGATATATACATATAAATGTAAAATATATACATATATTCCGTTGGAGTATGTTTTTGTGTGTGCATGAAGTGTTTATAAAATAACATTAAAGATGATTCTCAGTCAGTAGCACTTCATCCAAAATGCCTTCGCGATGAGTGCGTAGAAAAACTTCTTGGATCGGCTGATATTAGGCATTCGATTGCTCCAACGGCTCATTGGATTCTGTAAGGGATAAAATGGAATTGCGTTAGTTCCATGCACAGCAAAAAAAAAACAAGACAAATTAAATGTTAGGGACGAGTCAAAAGCGATATCTCAACAATTAGATCTAACATTGTTTTGGACGAAGAGAAATAACAAATATTACTAAGAGAGCGTGTGGCAAGTGAGACGAGTGTTTGTGTGCATGGCTGTGTTTGTGTGTGTGTGTGTGTATGTGTGGATTATGGGAGTACTTGCAGTTCCTCTCAACATGGATGTTAGTTAAGAACTCGTAACAAGAACAATAAACACAATTTTGTGAGCTCAAAAAATTTTGTTGACCCACCTACCGAGTGAATTATTGGCCAAAAATACATATATATATATATAGCTACCAGAATAACTAGAATCTGTTTGTTGCCTAAAGGTTGTCACGCGCGCTCTCGCAAAGCAATATCTGTGCACAAGACCAGACAATCCGAATCGAAAATATCTTTCTGGCTCTGCGGTGCTGACAATCTCAAATCATTTGCTATTGAGAAACACACAGCGAAACACAACAACCAAAAAATATGTTTGAAAATTTAGAAGAGTGCAACCAGAGAGGACTATAGGAATTAATGCTACTTACCCAAGGCGGCGCGAGTCGCATTGTTTTTGTCTTTGATTATATAGCAGGCGGTGATCAGGAAGAAAATACCACCAAGCACTTCAACAAAGGTGGTGGAGAACAGCGAAAACTGCAGCGACTCAAAGAACAAAAGATCATCAGAGGCCTGAAAGAAGATATATTTTGTGTATTCGATTATAAATATTACAATAATTACTAATATAGGTGCTTACCTGAGACTTGATGGTTTCTGTGGCATTTTCCAGCACTTGCGACATGCTCTGCAAGACATGCACGTTGCTTGGACTGTCCGGCGACGAGCTCATATGATTCTTAATGGCAACCGAAATCTGTAAAGAGAAGACAACATTTGCATTGACAACTGCAGACTGTTAGAGGTCTGTTATTACTTACAGCGCCCACCAGATACGGACTGCCGGCATCGCCCAGCGCGTGGGAGATGAGTATTTGAAAGGCTTCGGCCGTTGAGCGACGAGTTGGCACCACAACATACTATGAAAGAGTGGTGAGAAGAAGTAAATCAATTAAGTTCCATACCAAAAAGCTTTAGGTGAAAACAAGCAGTGTTACCAACAACAAAAACAACAACAACAACAACTATTAACATAAAAGCATAGGTGATAAGCAGTGTGAAATGTGTGCGTGCAAGTTTCTTGTTGCAGTAGAACGAGTTCGACAAGCAAAAAGCTCAAACGAGATGGCGCCACTTTAGAATGATGCGTTGCCCTGCTGGAGTTGGTTCATGTCATCGATTAAACTTAAATCCACGTGGGTACAGCTGTGTGTGCGCTTGGGAACAGTTCTAAACGCTCAACCGAACGACCGACCGACCGACTGACTGACTGAGCGACGGATCAAATCTTGACTGTGGCAATATGTTGTCTACATTTCTCTTTACATTTGTACAACAAAAAATCAAATACTACTACACATTAACTGTTTACTGTTATAATCAAATGAATATGTTTGTGTGTGTTTATGGTGTGTTGTAGTGTGTGTGTACAATCAAAAATAATAAGCAAAGCTGATTACAAATATCAATTTTTACGCACACAAAATAAATAAATAAATACAAATGATATTTAAATAAAAGCTTTTCTTTCTCTTTTTGTTTGTTAGATAATCGTGCTGAAAAAACATTTAAGATTTCGTTATTTGAGTTTGTTTTTTGTCTATTTTTGCGGACAGCAGCAGGAAGCGTAGAAAGAACGGAACTCTTGTGATCCCAAAATAGCAAACGAAACCAAAATAAAAAACGTATCTTGTGTGGCACAGTTTTTAAATTTGCGTTACGTATTTGCCCCATGAATATTTACATCTGATCATCATCAAATCAGCAACAGCTGTAAATTGGAACGTGACTGAGTCAGTCAACAGAGATAATAATAATAATATCTCTTATCTCATTGCGAGGGAATTTCAAGTTTAATCAAACTCTGACAGAATGCTCTGTCAGTGTGGAATGAGGTTTAATTTAGTTTCTCTTTTAGGGTTGGAAGAGAAGCTGTATACTTTATGTAATTTTGGTGGCTTGTCATTTTGGGGACTGCACCCTTGGGATTATTGTTCCGTTATTGGGGGTGGTTGATGCCACAGCAGCAGCGGGAGAAGGGTAACAAAGGTTGCCCCATTACCAGAGTATTACGAATGCAAAGCATGCAAACAATATTAAGAAGAAGATATGTACTTAAGTCGACTTATGGAAAGGATACTTTTAGTATTATCCTAGCAATTTATGTGGGAAGAAACCAATGCCAGCCCCGATTATTTGATTTAAGTTAAAACATTTAAAAAACCAAACACCAGACATTTACGAAAATAACTTACAGCCAATTAACAAGTAAATATTAATTTCAATAACCTCTGAGAGGGTAAATCAATTAAAAGTAAAAAAAAAATGTAATTACAGTATAAGCAAAAAGGCTTACATATTTGTGCGTGTGTGTGTGTGTGGGTGTGTGAATTGTATGCGTGCTTAGTGTGTGTGCTTATTATAACAGTAAAAAATTAATAATTTATACAGATGAAATCGAGACAAAAAACTGTTTGTTTACTCAAAAAAGTGCAAAATTACAAAAGCCGAAAAATTGTTAAAATACATTGAAAGTGTATAATAGATATAAATGTATATGTTTTTTTAGATATATATATCTTTTGCGGTGATGTATTTAAAATTTTGGTTAGGAGTTTGAGATCGTAGATCTGTTTGTTGATTATTTGTTGTCTTACCAGTAAAATGTCCGCAACAATTGCCCAGTTCAAGTTTAAAGCTAACTGACCAAAAAATATTAAAATATATGTGGCAATCGTGTAGCGAAAAACCAGTAAACAAGCGCCAGTCAGCAGCGGAGCGCTAAGCAGGAGGCCAAAAGCGCAAATAACGGGATCGACGTACGGATAGCGTTTCTTAAGCGCTTGCGATAGATATGAGCCCATCGGCACGCCCAGCAGCCCAGCAATCATGGTTATAAGCCCGAATTTGAAGGCAACGCTAAATATTTGAATCGAATTGGATTTTTTTTTGTTTTGTTGATAAAAACAGCAAGAAAGTTTTGGTTAGCAATGTGCAAAGTAAAAAGAGTTTAAGGGGAGTCAAGGGGAGTTGTGTTTGTTGTTGTTGTTGTTGCTGTTGATGTTCTTGTTGTTGCTATAATTCATCATCAGGCAGTCTTACCAGTAAGATATCGGCCACAATGGACCAGCAGAGATTGAGCGCCACCTGCGCAACGAACACAAACAGATAACAGAGTGTTCCGCTCGAGCGCGGTATAATCAAGGCGATGAACACCATCGGCGCCGATATGAAGAGTCCAACCGCACAGATGTAGGGATCACCGTTCTCGATTCGGCTGCGAAAGTGCTGAGCCAGCACAGAGCCCATCGGAACACCGATGAGGCCAGCGGCCATTGCAACAAGTCCAAATATGTAGGAGACACTTTTGTTTTTTTGGAATGAACAACAACAACGTGAAGTAGCTACTAAAAAAAAAAGTTGGGGCGGGTTGGGATCGAGGGGCTGGGAGTTGAATACTTACTCATCCAGTTGCAGATCCTTATTGCCAGGCTGCATCCTGAGGCCAGAATAGATGAAGGTGGGTCCCCACCAGGCCAGGGCACCTGTCACGAAGGCGACGCACGTGAATCCCGCCGTGGATAACATGAACGAACGATTCTTGGACAGCTCCTTGATGTCCGTCGTGAAGCTGGTGCGCGCCAAGTGGGAGGTGCCCTCGCTCTCGCCGCGCTTCGGATCCCTGATCAGACAGATGAGGATCACAGCAGCCACGCCCAATATGGGCGTCACTCGTAGAGCCCAGCGCCAATTGTTGGCCAAATGCGCCGTCTTCGAGCCGACAATGTAGCTGCGGGTTGCACAAGAGATGCGTTGATTAGTTACGTTATAGGGGGCATAACACATGTGGCATGTGGCATGAGACATTTGCTGCATTGGCTGGCAATTGAGCCCTGAGATTCTAGCAATTGACCCCACTTAAAACACAACAGCGTTTCTTAATTGAGTTAAAATAATCAAATACTCAATAACTAAATTAAACAATTTATTCATAAATTAAACTTTAAACTGCCCCCAAAAGGTGAACAAACAAATCGCCGGAAAATTCTCTCAATATTTCTCACGTCAGCTCATAAACGAAACTTTGCACCCAATAACAAGATTCCAGGCCCCCCAGCACGTGATGAGCCGGACTTACTCGAGACTCACGATGACTACTGATAACAAAAGGTCGGTCAATAATAACCTTGTCTGATTTACTATTTATTTGGAGCACTACACGTTTGAAAAACAAAATCAGGCTAGATTGTAAGTAACTGAAGGGCTAAACGAGGTGCGTTTCTCTCAACAGTTTCTTATTACCCAATTTTTTAATTATCTTACATCAGCAGTCCGAAAGATAACTATTTATACGTATTAAATCTATGTAATGTAGATAATAAACTTACCCCAAACCAGAACCTACGGGTATGGCAAAGTAGAACATTGCCAGCATTTTGGAGCGCATGCCATGCACAAACAGATCGGAGATGATCGTAGGCGCTATGGTGCTATAGGAGGCCTCGCCGATTCCAACCAGTGCACGGAACGTGATGAACCATCCAAAGCTGCCCATAAACGAACCAATCAATGTGGTTGTCGACCACAAGGCCACGCCCACGGCCATTAACCAGCGCCTTGAATACCGATCTCCCAGATAGCCAAAGAGCGGTGCGAATATCATGTAGGAGATGACAAACGCTGTCTGCAGAAGTCCCGCACTATCATTGTCTATTGTGAATTCTTTTTGCACCTCCGTTAGCACTCCTGCAAATACAAAGATAGAAAAGAAAACGAAATTAAAGATAGTTTAGCTAGATAAACGATTAAGCATTTAACGATGTACTGTTGAGAATAGCGCGTGATTGTTAAATGTGACTGAGAGTGATAATTGCTTAACCACATATGATAATCGCATATTTGGCGCTATACGTAAGTGAATTAGCACCAGTCTATGCAGCTAACAGCTTCCAAAGATTATACAATACATAATTCATAAATGAAATTCGTAATTCTTTAATTTAAATTTATATATGATGTGATATAACACACGTGACGTATTCAAATTAACAATGACACACTGAAATTCATTCTAATTAAAAAATACACGTCTCTTAATAGGTTAATAGTGAATCATCAATCTAGTTTAAGACCTATTGCTAAAAGGTAAACAAATTGAGGAGCTAGGTAAACGAAATTACCGTTATGTTTATCGAAATTGTTTCTACTATCAGCTTTGTCAATGTCAAGTGTTAAAAATAGTGTTCTAATTTGTTTTTGTTTTTGGAACAGCTGATTTAAAAGCTGATAAGACAAATTCCGGATTCCCCTGACATTCTAACAATAATTTCGGCTAATTATCGTCTACTTCCTTAATATATACATGTATATTTACATACATATATACATGTATGTATGTGTGTATAGATTAAATTCAAATTAAAAGACGGATATGCAAGTCATTAACATAGAATATTAATATCACCGTCACGACCTAGCCAATAACTGTTCAATGTATTTCCTACAATTTATGTGTGTATGTATAAATATTTAACGGTGCTTCACAAAACAAGCCAAACTTAAAAGCTACGTGGATTGGCATTTCACACAGACGCAGTCAACAACTAACGAAAATATGTGCTACGAATTCGTAGCAGACATTTAGCAAAGCAAGACCAAAATATTTATAAAATCCAAAGGTGATCAACAGCACTTCGGTGTGAGGTAGGGCAGGGGATTGACGAGTGCGAAAGGCCGTTAAGCGCCGACATTCAAAAGCGATGCATGGCCGAAAAGCTCAACAAGTTGTAAACGACATAGAAAGAAGAAGAAAAATACGAACGCTGAGCGCTCGACGACGTGGCACGAAGTCAGACGAAGTGAATCAGCAGCCAAAAGCGTTTGTATGATGATTTTGTTGCTTAAATACTTCGGTTTCTGGGTCTTTGCAATTTTCGCTTTTCGAGAAATTTATCGTACGATGTTTTCGACCAATCAGCGCGTTTGTTTGGCCAGTGACGTAACGATGGGAGACCGCCAACTGAGTGCCACGCGATACAAGCAATGTGGGCTGTGCAATCACATACAAATGTTTGTAAACACTTATGTGTGAGTGTGTGTATGAGAAAGAGAGCAAGTATTTACAGAGGCGAGAGTAAGAAAAATGACAAGGCTCACTTTTGTTTATGGCTGTGCAGAATAGAATAGCAAGGAAACATAAATATAAAAAAAACAACAAAAATGCGATCGGCATATTTTTGCCGGTTATGAAAACTTGCGCGTAAATTTAGAACCTGTTTGTTGCTGCTGCTCTCTCTTCGACTATTGCTCTCTTTTTGATTCGCTCTCTCTCTCTCTCTCTCTCTCTCTCTCTCTCTCGCTCGCTAGTTGCTAGACGGAATAAACTTCCAGTTAGTAGCAGTAACTTGGCTGGCGTTGTTGATACTGCTTGCGTCAAGTCAGTCTGCCTCATTAATACGAATGAATGAAAAAGTTGCTGCTGAGTGGAAAGCGATTGTGATTGGCCTTGAAAAGATCGCACGAGGTTGCATCTCGTCAAAAAGCATAAAATAAGAATGCTTAAGAGTCGTTTTTTGTGATTTTACTGCTGTTTTTTTTGTTTTGGGAAAGCGTGCTTTTCACACATGCAACTTTCTTTTGTAAGCTCCAAGCATGATGGAAGAAAATAGAAATCGTTTAAAGAAAAAAAGCAGCGCGCATCGATAATCATGATAAAGGTAAAGCTTCTATTCAAGCACAGCTTCCTCTCTCAATATTCACACCTCTCTTACTGCTTGCTATTGTTGTTTGTTACATATGCTAGTTGCTATTGTTGTTGCTAATTGTGCTTGTGCTCTTTTTGCAGTTCGCTCTTATAATTGCCGTCTCTGTCTGTCTGTCTTTGTCAGTACCGCCGTCGTTTACCTCTGCCGGTCATTGACATAGAAAATACAAAACAAATGCAAAAAAAAAAAATGCAACACAAACCACAAAATGACAAGTTGTGAAAAAGAAAGAGAGAGATGCGTATGCATATGTCCCTATTTAATAGGTATTTATGTACATACATGTGCATACATAAATATATAGTAGCTACAAGTAGGAAGTAGCTAGTACAAGTAGGTGTAATAAGCTCAATAGCGCATACAAATGCAATAACATTGCACATTTATGTTAAAGTTATTGTTAAAAGTCTGGGATGCAACCTAATGAACTGTTAAATGCGGTCTGACCAGCGCTTTGCCAATGAGTCTCTGTTGAACCTCACTGTTATTTGGGTACATCTCAGAGATATAGCATGGGATATCCAATTTTTAGTATAGCTTAAACGTACAATTCGAGGCAACAGACCTAACCAAATATTTTTTTTTTTTTGCCTCCTTAGATACGGGACTTCGACTTCGCACCTTCTGTCGAGGTGCCGCCGATAAGTAGATGGCGCCGCATGCAACGTCATAAATAGATAATACTTAGATATTGTACATATATTCTCAATGCTTACACAACTCTTAGATAAGTATTGATTGTTTAGGTCAACTTGTGAACTTAGTCCAGATAAGGTAGAAGACCAAAATTAATTACGTTGCTGTATATAAAATCTTTGACTGTCATTAGAGGAATTAGTAAAAAATGAGCTCAATATGTAATATCTCAGCAGCCCAATTTGTTAAAGAACCAATTGCGCCGACACTGTGATACTGATGGTGTCATATTTATGTAGGAATGGAAATAGACACTGAACGTCAGGAAAAAAAGGGAACTCTAATTGGTCACCGTTATTGAGAGACGAGACACTGAGAAAGAGGAGAGAAAGAAGAGAGAGAATTTGGGTGATTTTTGCGAGCATTCGGTGCTAAGATCTCGGTTGAAACGCACGCGCATTTTAATTACGCAAACAATTCATCCAAATCGTATAATCGTAAAAGTTGAAATGAATATGTACTATTTAGTAAACCCAATCATAATACAAATAAACTCTTATAATAATAAACGTTGATTTGGACTTAATTACCGCGAGGGAAATACCCAGCCCACAGTTTGTGGCCAAAACGGGATTTCGTGTAATAATACTCCAGTTTCCCACAAACGGAGGCTCGTCCGGGAATTAAATAATCCAGATCCCACCTTCATAATTGAAAATGATCTTAAATGTAAATTATTATATAATTGTGACTCAACGCCCATAAATATTGCCCATTTTAATAGCCTTTGCAGTGAAATTTAGCGCATGAAATGAAAGTTTTGTCTGGGAATTCAAGCGGCAGTTTAAACAACAATCAAAAAATGTTATGCAAAAAAGAGACTTGAATAAAATGCACAACCCATTCCATATTGATACAGAAGCGCATTTAAATTTAAATTTTCCGAATATATCACGTAATATTTTTGCGATTTAGCATCTGGGCAACATGCGACTATGTTTTTAGCACAAATTCAAGTTAGAATTTTAAATGCAAGCGTCACAGCAGAAAACTGCTGACAAATATTGAGCCAAGTGTTTTATTTGATTTTTTTGTTTGTTGTTTTTCTTTTCTTTGCTTTGGAAAATGGCCAAATGATTACGTCGAAAGGCAGCAGCTAGAAGATGGCCTGTTTTATATGTATATATTTGTATGTGTATGTTTATGTTCATATATATATTTAGATTTAAATATGTAGCTTTCAAAGCATATATGAAACAAAGTTCAGTACATGCCGTTTATATTTTATTTTTAAGCCAAAAAATGTCAATATGTGGCATCAGCGAATTTTTGTTTTTGTCATTTCGGCTGAATGAATTAAAGCCAATATTGGGAATGTGAATTACTCAAATGAACTTAATAACAACAAAACATCCGGCGATATGGCGCGATATGTGTACAATAAAAATTAACAAATGAAATGAAACAATACAACAGAAAAACAAAAACAAAAACAAAAAGTAACCGCATCGAGTCATCATCATACGATTATTTAAAAGTCTGAGCAGATTTTATGCGCTCATGTGGGGTCAAAAGCAGAGGCCAACAGTGGTGTGCCATAATAAGCAGACGTATCAAATGTATATCATTAAGTATACCCAGATATCAGGCGATGTAGCATACAATATATGCGACTCGTCGAGCACCAGTGTTCAATATGGCTAAATATTTCTCAACACAACGATGCCGCCTTAATGTTAATGAGCTGACTGTCTTATGTGGAACTGAAATACGAATGCAAAAATAAACATTTTGGACAAATGAAGGCTAATTTATATCGCGTGGCTGTATATACCGTTCTGGCTACGTTTCGAGAGGTCAATATTTAAGATATACGTCCCACACCTGATGCACTCTAGTTAAATGTATTAATTTGCGCCCACACAGCCAATAACTGTTAATTATGTGTGGCAACTGATGGTTAACTGATAACGGTCAACTGATACCAGCTTATCAGCAAGCAAGTGCACGCATCCATGGCAGCTTATCTACAAGGTTAACTATCTAATAATTTATATTAATTTCTTTATTTATTGCCTGTAATATATTATTCTTATTCAGAGGTTATTATTTTAAATATTATCAACGTTAATAACACGCGCCTGTTCTTTATGTAATTTGCATATGCATTTTATGTGCATTGGTTGCTGAGTGGGGTCGCTAGGTTCATGTTTGATTTGTTGACATTTGCCCGGGGAAAATACGATTGAGCAACTTTTTAACCGGTTTATATATAACTAAAAATAACCTTGAACGTTAATTTATTTAATTAGGCAACTGATTGCAGGCAACCTTTAATGTAAGATTCTACAATTCTAAATAAGTAAAATTAAAACAAGCACATATGGACATCGTTTACTATTGTTCCGCCACTCCCGCATTTAACCATCAAGAGAGAGAGAGAGAGAGAGATAGAGAGATATGTATGATTGTGACTGACTCTGCTCAGACTGTGATTGTGAATTATGAATAATCGCAAATATAATAAGTAGCATGACGGATATTGTATGTATGTAAAACTTATCGACACCAGTCCACATAAGTAATTTTTGTTATTTATTATATAAATATAATGAAATTTCCTGTGTGCTTGGTCATGAGTTTCTCACATATTATTGAATTACTGATTAAAAAATCATACGATTTGCCTACTCTGTAGCCCATTACAGGCTTAACGAAAGTAATTTGCAAAAGCCAGAGTCTTATTGTTGGTTAATGAGTTTCGCGGCCGTTATCGTTGCAATTAGACATTGTCAAGTATATTCACTTAATATGAAAAAAAAAACTTGCGAAATTAACAAAAATCATGTGATTTTTTAAAGTGTTCAGTGTTGGTTAACGGCCTTGGACTTATAGTGACTGTTATCAACGGCAAGTTTAATGATGCGCCGCTTTGCTGCACAAACTGCTGATCTGGCTTTAAAGTAAAAACAGTAGTGATGAACAAGTTAAGGCCAAATAAATTCGGCTGTCAAATGTTGATTATGAATGGAATGTTGACATAATAACCCAATTGCATATAGATAAAGTAAACCAGATTACAACAGATGTTACCATTAATTATCAATTAAGACGAACAACACAACTGGTTTAGTGCTACTAGTTTCCTCATTATTTATGTGGTTAACAGCAGCTAACCCGGCAAGCGTAATCGTAATTCCAGTTAACTCGCTTACATTTGTTTGCCTTAAATGTTAGTGCAAAACAGAAATGATTCACGCAATAATCACGCCATATAACTGAAATAACTATAATGTTACACAGCTCTCTCTCTCTCTCTCTCTGAGTTAAATGTAAGTTGATAAGCGGCAAAACGCAACTGATTATTATGCATCTCTCTCTCTCTCTCTCTCTCTCTCCTACTTCTGTTTGTAAACATAAACATGGAAAATTCCTTTGAATAGTTCTGCAGGGTGTGGTTATGTGCTGATCGCTAAAGCTTCGACTTTTATAAAATACCTAATTGTATACAACATTTTTGGTTTTAAAAGCAAAAAAAAAAAAAATTAAAAATATGAATAAGAAAATTTTTGAACGCATTAAAAAACACATTTCTAATTTCTGGAAACTAAATACTCGAGACATTTTATGAATTTATTTGGAATGGTTTTTAATTGAATATTAAATTTTATTCTTAATTCAATTAAAATAATTCTATACATTTCGATTTTTGTTTACTTTAGTTAACACTAAATAATAAATAATAAAACAAGTTATAATTTTTAATCGAATATACCTAAAGTGATTTGATCACGCCATGTCAGGCGTTTTCCCATTTCGAACAAAAGTGTTAAGATTATGCGAAATTTGACTAGATTGTTGATTGATTGTTTTGCACTCAGTTCAAGAGTTGTGAATAAGTGCAAAGAGTACAACAACAAAATTAGATAAAAAAAATACATTAGCACAGGTAGCATGATTCAAGCATGTAAATATGATTAGTCATCTCAGCATTAAAATTTGTCTGCCAACGTCACACTAAATAAACAATATTTAGATACTAGCTATGACGTAACAGACTTAATCGCATTTGCTTTGCATTATCAGTTAACAGAAAGAGAGAGAGAGAGTGGAAGACGCCCAGTGACAGCAGAAGAGCTTCAGCTTCAATTAGAGTAATTGACTTAGCTGTCAGCAATTAGCGCCGCAGCATGCGGGTCAAACCTAAAATTCCAAAATTGGAACTGAAATTTCTCTCAAAAGTCAACTTGGAGTTGGTTGCACAAACTTACCAGCAATTGTGAAGCGGTCCATGTAATTGATGAGATTGACAAAGCAGAGAACAGTAACGGTAAACCACTGCAGACGATCGATGGAAGAGAGACGCCCAGCGGGCTCCACTGCCGCATTGCCATTCCCACGAAGTCGCTCCATTGACTCCGAATCGGATGTCACTAGCTGCTGTGACGAGTATGTCGCAGGTAGTCCGCTTGCGTCAAAGTCAACACTTCTCTCGCTGCCGCTGCTGCTGTTGCTCATCGCCGGATTATCCATGGCGGCCGCGGCAGTTGGTAGCGGTTGATACGACTGATGATGTTTCTGCGACATTCACGTGCCTTGCACTTGCACACAACTCACCAACAACAACACAACTCGGACTCGAAAGTTTCCTTTTTCGTTTTTGTATTCAACGAGCAATAAAACGAAAAGTATTTTTGCAGTCTCTGCTCTCTTTCTCTCTTCTACACACACACAGTCACAGATGCGGCACAAGAGCACACGCGATGCACGAAGTTGAGTGGGAAGCGAGAATGTGAAAATATGTGTGTTGGTGGCAGATTTCTATTTGTTCACTTTAAAATACTTTGGCAGCGTTTCAATTCCCTGATAGCTTGTAGTTCTGCTCAATTGGCAAATTAATTAGCTTTTTTCAACACTTTTGTGAATTGTTATTATATTGCAGTGTTGAGTAATCGAATGCGGCGTATGCTTTTATATGCATTTGCGGTGCTTCTTATACACATATATATATATATCTTAACTTTATTTCCGCAACCCGTCCGCACTGACTCAACAACTTGAAACAACTATCGAATCGATGGCATTTACAAGCAATGCGCAGCTAAACGTTATTAACAGTTTGCTGTCCAGTTCACTTTAACAGCGGTCTGCTGCTACATGCATCGATTATATAGCAGGCTGGCAACTCTTTTTAGTATCGATATATACGAAAGCGATATATGAATACAATTCTTATCGCCGATATATATTTAACGTATATTTAATTCTGACTGAGTTGTGCTTTAATGTGTAATTTGTCAAAATGATGTGTTTTACAGGTTAATTAATAGTTGTAGGTAAATACACTCTATTCAATGTCCATTTCATCTAAGCGTCCGCGGACGCGATTCTTGCGCTTATGCTTTTTGGTGGGCGGTGGTAGAAAACTCTGGAGAAAATCGATGGTTGTCAAAATGGTCTCCGAGCTCACATTTCCAATGTAGTTTTTGTCGAAATACACAACTGGCACTGGCGATTCCGTCGAAACCAACTTATCGCAATTACAACGCTGACCCCCGCGTTTCTGGACATCTAAAATTTCCACATCCGAATCATTCGATTTATCTGCATATTTAATATTAATTAATAGCAAGTTATTATAAATAAATTAAGATGACTTACCAAAAATCGGTCTAAAACATTCCTTGATCTGTATCCACTTGGTGCAAAATTGCTTTATATAGCTGTCGTTCTGATGGAAGAAATTCCTCGAAGCGCTATCGACACGATCTTTCATAAAACCCGGCACATAGGGCCACTTACCCTTTGCGGCATAGAAACAAATGATATCTGATATGGAAAACATATTTATAATATTTATTTATATTGTTTATATTTTTGTTAGAAAATTTTAGCTATTAAAAGGAAAGAGATTCGATAAGTACAAAATTCGTATTTATATTATTTAAAATGAAAGTAAATGAAAATAATATGATAAAGAAAGCCAAATTTACGCTTAAATTGTACGAGTACTTATATATGAACAGAAAATTTAAATATTCTTAAAGAAGTTTTGCTGCATTTATTGTAATATCTAGAAAATCAGTACGATAGAATTACTTAAAATGAAAGTACTTGAATATAATATAATTGAAAACCAAAATTAACGTTTAAATACATTATCTTGCTATTTTATGTTGCACTTCTTATACATTTTTTAAAATACTCACAGGGAACATGGAAAAGATGGAGAAAGGTGCGCTGATGTTCCAAACTGGATATGAGATGAATGCCACTGGGTCGACTGCTTTTGGACTTGGCTGTAAGGTTAGCTGAACGTGGTGGCATTCTCCTGAATGGAATCTCCTCCACTCGCACACTCTGCAAATATGCCTCGCTCATCGTGAGCAGAAATCCCAACACAAATAGCGGTAAAATCCAAACAATTAATTTGCGCCCCAATTCCATGTTGAACCAAACACTTTGCGCCACCAACTGCAACTGGCCAAGTGGTGGTCGTGTGCCAAATGGTTTCCTGCAGGATAGCAAGGACTCGGCTCTATTGATTTTAATTGAGCTGCATGTTGACATTAAGCGTCGACATGGCCTGTGTTGCTGTTAGCCCCATTTGTCTGGCCAAATGCATATTTGGCGAGTGCACTGAACTTTGAACCAAATATCCAACAACAAATGACTGGAATCTACTAGAAATAAATTGAACTAATAAAGCTATGCATATATGATTTTCCCTTTTCATGTTCTCTCTCTCCCGCTCACCATCTCCCTTTCTCTCACTCCTGTGTAAGTCAGTTGTTGGCGCCTTCAAACGTCGCTCGATCCAATTAATATTGTAATCGAGCTGCAGATCAAACAACGGGGCAATAAATCATCGCAATTTTTTATTAAATCACAAGTGTTGCTAGCTACAACTAGCAACAGCATTTTTATAGTTTTCATTTTACTGTTGTAATCGAATTTCATTATTAAATGTTCAACAAATGTAGGCAGACATTTCTCAGAGTGCTTGAATTACTCAATTAAACAACATATAAGTAAGCGAGTTATCGAGAGAGACAGAGACAGAGAGAGAGAGAGAGAGAGAGAGAGAGAGTGAGAGAGTAAGTGAAAGCAGAAAAAAATATACCTGAAATTTAGAAAACAGCAATCAAATGCAAATCCTTAAAAAAAAATCTGGAAATAAGCATCGGATTTCTTTCCTCTTTTGTTCGCGTAAAGCTTACACAAATAGGAAAAAAAGCTGTAAATTTATCATGGTTTTTCAAAATTTTAAAGAAATGTAATCTGAAATTCACAAAAGAAAAATACTGGTTTTAAGTATTTCATGTTCTGATCTCAATACAACTTGTGACTTGTGCTTCAATATCAATGGACAATAAGTTTTCAGTGTATCGGCGAACTGTGACTTGGCTCAGTGTTTGTTTTATATTGTTGCTAAGAGTGATATTATTATGGCATTAGGCGTCTAATAAGTCCGTCCCCCTGCCACGCCCTCTTTTTAAGCTAATAGACAACACAAGGTGGAAGCGCGTGCTGTCGTCAATGCAGCAGTGTGTTGGACGCTGGAGCTATTCATCAATTCATCCATCCAAAGAAAGCCTTAGTCCAACTCTCAGTCCAGTCTCAGTGTCAGTGTGGGGTTTGGCTTGAGATAGGATTGAGATACCCGATCGGGAATGCTAATTAATGTTAATCAAGCACAAGCCAGCAATTGTATGACGTATGTAAAAGTAAAAACAATAAATAAAACTGTACTGAATCAAACACAATATATACATATACAAATATATATATATATATATATATTTATTGAACACATATTTTACAAGTCAATGCAGTTGACAGCGATAAGGTTTTAAATGCAGTTTCTAAACATGGGCACGTGTCAGCTACAACAACAAAAACAACAACAGCAACTGCCACAACAATTTAACTGTTCTTATCATTGTGACACACATTTAAGGCACATACTCTCAACAATTCAACAAAATACCCAATAAATTAGTAGTATGGGGGCAGTGAGCTCATAGAATCTTGATTATTTTTAGAATACAAGGAGCCGTTATTTGGTTAATAAATAATTTATTGTAGCTGGTAGCAACTCATTAATAATATGTAGTGATTATTACAAAATTAACACTTTCCAACTAAACTGTTTTCACAAATGCCATATTCGATCAAAACTAAATTAGTCACGGCCAAATATAAGTTTCGCTACTTTAATTATAATTTTTTAAGAATACTACCTCTGTCGAGTGACTACTGCTAATATATAAATTATATAAGAGAATTAATCACTCTGCTTTGCATACGTAAGATAAGTTAGTTTAGTAACGCTTTGGTTCTGCCAGTAAACTATTCCAGATTTTGGCATTTACGGCTGGAAACTTTTGAGCCACTTTCACCTGAAATCCACTTGCATCTTTCTCAGCATTCTCAAAAGCGTGATAATCACAGATGCCTTCGGGTCGTGACTGGAGTACTTGTTCCGTGCATTCGGCGAGCGATTCGACATTCCTTGGTTTGCTATTAATACCAATGCAATTAACTTATGGCCAGGCTATTGACTATGATTAGTAATCTTACCCAAACTTGGCAAAGTGCACAAAATAACCCACAAACGATTTAATGACCATTGCCTCGGTCGAGATGCGTTCAAAGTCGGGAAACAGCATCGGGCTACGAAATAGATATATCAGATCATCGCAATGCACAACTCCATATTTGTTGGTCACATTCGCACTGGTAAACACAGAGGCATAGCTATAAGGACCCAGGTAATTGAAGCTATACAAATACATCTGTTGCTCTCCCTCCTTTAGGTTGATTAAGTAATCCCGCACGGCATTATAGAGTGGCTGCTTGAAGCCTCTGTCCGATATGAGCTGTATGCGATCAGATAAATTTAGTTATATATCGGGAATTAAAAAGATAAGAAACTAGCAACCAACTTTCAGGTGCTTAAAAATACATTTCTTAAAAGCAGAAATATCTTAGTAAATTGAGAAACCATTCTTTTAATTTAGGAATAGATATGTCTGTTTTTAATAAAGGCAAAATGCTGAAATAACTTATAAAATGAAAAAGAAAAAAAAATTGTTTTTCATAATTATTTTAAAAATGCTATGAAATATATCTTGTAATTTAGAAATACACATGACTGGTTTTAATAAGGAAAAAATTTTTCTATTTTTAAATTATGTAAATAATGTGACACATTTCAAAACTGCTTTAATAATTTAAAGAAAACCGTTCATGTTACTTAAATATCCCTGGGCTTCATAAAGATTTTCTAAAATGTTGCTCATATTTTTTCCAGAGTGTATATATATATGTATATACAGTGGCTCGAAGCATAATTCGAGCAGTGCCTAGCAAAAAATTGAAAGTCCCGTAAAGTATGTATATATAAGTTCAAATCGTACTTACATTGAGGAAACCCTGGACAGTCTGTTCATTCACTTCGTGGATATTGTGAAAGTACACCTCGCTGACCATCTGCATTACTTGGGATAACTGCTGTTGGCTAAATGATTTGGGCAATTCCAGCTGCTCCTGGATCAGCTCATCGAAACGTGAATTGAAATCCTGACGCAACTTTAACGTCTCCATGATATTCACCACACGAACGGCGCCCTCCTCGGGCACAGTGCCGAGCAGCCAGGGCACTTTGTTATAGTCACCTTTGGCCATCAGCTGCTTGGGCTGCACACTGAGGAATGCCTCGTCAGCTGGATGCTCCACAACTGGTCGATAGTTGGTCATGTGATCGACATCCCAAAACTTTAATCCATCGCCAGCGTTGAGCAGGGTTTGGACATCAACGCCACGCAAGGCACGCGCCAATTTGGCTGTGCTCAGATTCTGGGCATTTGCCACCTGGCAGAGTTCGGCGGTTTGCCGAGCCTGCTTCAGGGGTTCGTCGACAAGTGCAAAAGGCACATTTGCTGTGCCGCTCATGCTGATCACCTGCTGGAACAGACCCACCGACCGTGGACTCAGCATGTGCATGTGTGTGGCCACGCCCCCTGCACTCTGGCCAAAGATTGTGACTCGTTGGGGATTGCCACCAAAATATTTAATATTGCGCTGCACCCAGCGCAGTGACAGCTGCTGATCTTTGAGGCCAAAGTTGCCCGTCATCGATAAGTCCTGTGTGGATAGAAAACCTGCCAAAGGCAAGTTGAAAGAAATTCAAAATGTTGGAGGAGTTCTCCACTCACCCAAGGCGCCCAGGCGATAGGCCATGGTGACCAATACCACCTCACCGGTGTCCATAAAGTACTCGGGTCCCGTCAGCTGTGGTCCAGCGGAACCACTAAAGAATCCCCCGCCATGTATGTAAACCATCACGGGCAAGGGTTGCCCAGAACGATGCTAAACCGTAAGATAAGAGTATGATAAAGATAAGATAAGAGAAATTGTTACAAACTAAGCGAATCACAATTAGAGTCTTATACTAATAAGAAATTCATATATATTTGTAGCTAAGAAATTAAACTACTTTGCTATAATTATTCCATGTAAAACTCACCTCTGGCCTGTAGACGTTTAGATAGAGGCAATCCTCCTCCCCATAGATGATGGGCGTGGGCATCAGGTAGTTCTTCTGAATGCAGTCTGGTTTGGCAGTGCTGGCGTTATAAATACCTTGCAGCTTGGGCATTACCTTGGGATTCTAAGTGGATGGAAGTGTTTTAAGAGAAAAGTCTAGGAGAACTTAAAGATGTCACAAGTTACATTAAAGCGCAGCTCGTCAACGGGTGGCAGGGCATAGGGTATGCCCAGGAAGCCCTCAAACCGCTTGATCTGATATCCTGGCATATAGATGCCCTTCAGGCATCCCAGGTTGCTGCCACACACAATTAGGCTCTTGTGACTCAGTGTTGCCGTCGCCGTATTGCCGAGCAACAACAACAACAGCAGCAGCAGATGTAAAGCAAATCCGGGGTGAATCATGATGATCTGATGGATCGATTGATCTTTTGTCTATGAAAGAAATCGAGCCGCATTAATTTAACGCATAAATCATTTTTATTTATGTGTTCATTTGTTTATGGCCTTTTTAAGAGCCACTTTTGCCCGATGATGTCAACGGTGAGCGCTTAGCAAATACCATAAAAAAAAAACACACACACTAATTAATAAATGGTCCCACGATAGGCGACACACAAAGTTTGGACCAAGAAGGACAACAGTGTTAACCACTTGGCAAGGATGTTGCCACACTAAATACTCACCAGGCGCAAAACAAGTTGAAATCTATTCTATGATTTAACACGAGCGTTTTTAACGCGGCAGCGTACGAAATTTATCTGACGGGCTTGTAACCCAAAGCATTGAGTTTTATTCAAAAAAAAAAATGTATATAAGAAAAACTGTGCTTTAGTTGTGTGTGTTGTTTGTGTGTGTGTCACGCTTTTAGAAACGGTGGATTGTTGGAAATATATAGATCCAAAGTTGTTGAGTGGATATTTTGTTTGTACTCTGTATTTAATTCTGTATTCAATTCAATTATTATTCAACAAATCGAACACGGAGCGTATGCTTAATAAACAGAACAAACGCCATCGGTATATTTACCACGAGCCAACTTCAATCAACTTGACCCGTTTAGAACTGCAGCTAGAGAAGAGCCGAGCCGCACTACGATCAGCTCCGCATTCACTTTCACTTTTATCCTGTCTCGCCTCGCTTGAGATATGAATGAAGCACACGCTTGCACTCACACACACTCATATAAATATACACATTTTACATTCCTCTTTGCTCATTTTTCCCATGGTGTGTTTGTTGGTTTGTTTATTTGCTTGCTCATCTGTGTGTGTGTCTGCGTTTTCTGTTTTGTGCTGATAAGCAACACTGGCTGCTGCTTGGCAAGGGGCTGGGCACTGCCAGAGGCGCTGCACTTGCATATGCTCATCTCTCCACTTTGTGGCTCATCTCTCCACTTACATATTATTACATATGCATCGCTTACACCGCTGTACATTGATTTAGTTTAGTTACTCTACTTAATGGCAACCACTTCTTGTGACTATAGCAGGGGAACGTGTAAAACGGAAATCTTGTGCCATCAATTAGGCCATTTCATCAATTATCACCTTTTATTTAAGTTATTTATGGCCATATCAACCAGTGTCTTTTTATTCTATGTGGTTATTTGTTGGTGCTTAAACAAGTTTCAACTATAAAAGAGTGAGTTAACTGAGGCTCATTTGTAAATTCCTATACTTATTTCTGATCTCTTGAAACCCATTGAATTCACAAAAGTGCAACAAGTGCGCGGGTTTTAAGAATAAATATTATGTATTGAATATACACAGAGTAACGCTATTTGAGTGGGCTGCATTGTAAAATACTCACTAATGTGGATTATTATACTTTCGATTGTATTGTCGCTCCTATAGTTGGATAATATGCAAATGCATTTGACCTTCGTCTGGATTGAAAACGAGTTCGAATATAAAATAGGTCATCGCTGCAGTTTGAGATATGTGCAGGGAGCAGAAATGCAAACTCAATCAAGCTGGAGGAGACACATTATCTTCATTCATTTGTGCAAATATTCTTGTATGCAAATAGGTGTAACTGAACTTATTCATGGCCGCATAGAGTGTTGATACCCTGTAATGACTGTTTGTAATCAAAATTAGAGATTTTTTTAGTTTTACAAAGGTAATGCTTCATTTTTATTCAAATGTGCTAGTTAGTTACTTACTATCTAAATATTGGCTTAACTATTCATAAGCAAAACATGTACTTATTTATCATGCATATCATGTATATGAATTGAGTTTCTTCCACAGGGCCAATCCTCGCATATCCACACTTCTCTCAATGGTTTCTTGATAAGCCCCATTTAACTGTCCAAAGCGAAAATAGTTGCAGATCTTATCAGTGGTAAAGTCAACAGATTTGCAGGGTAACAGTTTGGTTTTGTCGTAGAAAACACTGCAGATATAAAAATAGAAATAGAGATATAATTAAATACGAATGGAGATTTACATTTGTCGCTGAAAAACTGAACTATAAATGTTTTATACATTTTATAGATAGGACAGTAAAGAACAGCTATTTTAGGCACACCGAAGATGACATTCTCTTGGAGAAAGGTGTCAAATTATCTGAATTTCACTATAAATTAAAAAATTGTTGTTATTAAAACTATATGATATAAGAGTACTGTGATGTTGATTATTCTAGATGTTTTGAACCTAACTGATGGATTTAATTGGAATAACATGGTAAACCAAAGGTTTTTATACAAGGAATAATCTCATCTATGGCAACTAAAATATGTAGTAATTCGATCTCGATGATTTTGTATAGAAATATAAGAATATTAATTATACGAAAAACTGTAAAGTTAAGCTGGGATAACTTGGCAAACAAAAAAAGTTTTTAATACAAGAACTCAAATTTCAATTGATTGTTCCTGTGACAACTATACGATATAGAAAGCTACCTCTCAAAAATATATTATCCTTAAAGAATATAGCTTAGGGTATAGTTTCCATAGAAACCGAGGATAGAATGACTAACGTAAATGGCAAAATATGTACAAATAAGGCTTGAAGTAGTTAGTATCGACGACTTTATATATAAATATATATAACGAATATGTATATAGATGTAACAAATAGGTAAAGACGTAGGAGTAAAAATGTGCATAGACAAAAACCCACCCAGTCTTGGCAAAATCCACCAAAAAAGATGTTATGCGATTAACAACCAAATCGTCCTCGGAATCCTTGGAAAAGTCTGGCAGGAGACCAGGCATGTGTAGTGTGTGCACCGCATCGTCCATGTGGCTTGCACCCAGCTCTTCGTAGATAGGTCCGCCCGTAAATAGTGTTGCATAGCTAATATTACTTTGGTACTCAAAGTTATAGATAGAGACGGGCTGCTCTGCATAGTCCACATAGCTGTTGGCTGCGACGTAGACGGGGAAGACGAACAGGAAGTCGCCCAGGAGAGCCGAAAGAGGAGCTAACGTATCCTTATTTAATTCGAAATCCTTAATACCATACACTTTCAGTATATCCTGAACGGTTTCCGCAGTCGCTGCTCCTTCGGGAAGGTTCAACAACAGGTTATACAGATGCAAAAAGTTCGCATTAAACTCCTTCAAAAGCTGTGGATTCGAATAGGTGGGCAACGTAAACATGGATCCTTCGCCTGCAGGTGAGTTGAAACCTAGAAGCCAGGGCACTTGAGTGATGCGCCCGGCATGATGCGCCTTCCAGGGTACTTCATTGAGAAAGGCATCCGGCGTTGAATCCTGCTCCACAACAGGACCATAGTTTACCACCGGCAAGTTACTCCAATTCTTGAAGACATCGCCGGCATCTAATAATTTCAGTCCATCGATCAGATGCAGTGCCTCCACTAGCTTCTCGCTGTCCAAAGTTTGAGCCTGAGCCACACCCACACGATCAGCCAATCGACGAGCCTGCGTCAGGGGATCCCGCACAATGACAGATGGGTAGAGAGCTGTGCCGCTTAAGGACATCGCGCGATGGAAGAGGCCTGCGTGGAAAACAAATTAAGTATATGTACAACAAACAACGGGGCACAACTCACCCTTTGAATTGGGGCTAAGCATGTGAAGATGAGTGGAGACGCCGCCGGCGCTGTGGCCAAAAAGAGTCACCAACTGTGGATCGCCACCAAACGAGTCGATGTGCTCTTGCACCCACTGGAGCGCCAAGCGTTGGTCCTTCAGCCCCATGTTGCCAGGCATGTGAGCATCGCCTGTGCTCAAGAAACCTAACGAATGAATACCAATAAAGATTTTGTAGTACAAATTACGGATTTGGAGTTACCAAAAGGACCCAGACGATAGTTAACAGTGACCACAATAACCTCTTCGGTATCCATGAGATACTTTGGCCCGCTGCTGAAGGGGCATGCAGAGCCACAGATAAAGCCACCAGCATATATATAGACCATAACTGGCAACGAAGATCTTTTCCTGTGCTTTAAAAGTAAACAAAATAAAAGCAGAAAAAGTGATCAAATTTTGTGTAAATTTTGAGTGCATTTCTAGAGACTTGAGAATTATAAATGTAAACATTTTGTTAACATTCCTAAGAATAATATATCGTTATATATTGTCACTCACCGCAGGTCTGTAAACATTTAAATAGAGGCAATCCTCTGATCCTGAGGTGGGCCAGGGATCCATGAGGTAACACTTTTGCAGACAACGGCTGCCTGCAACACTGGCATCCAATACACCCGTCCAGGCGCTGGCAGCTACAGGACTCTGCAAGGGTCATAGCATTCAACTAGTGTCAGCTAACATGCAGTTAAAGTTGCCCACCTTAAAGCGCAACTCGCCAACAGGTGGCGCTGCAAATGGTATGCCCATAAATGCTTCAAACGCATCTTGCTGATATCCTGGCATCAGAGTGCCACGCATGCAGCCCAAGTCCTTGAGGCACACATCCAAATCAGCGGTAACAGCAACAAAACATAAATAGACGTAGACACCACATAGAAGAGCACTTCTCATCTTGAATAGCTTTACAATAAACACTTTGATATTTATATTAGCTGCTCGCTTTTATAAGGTTCTTTAAACCACAAATTGCATGTTCGTTTCAAATTGGGGCGTAATTCAGTTTAAGTTAATGCAATGGTTTAGGCCACATCTGTATCCAAGTCAACAATTTGTTTGAACTATGGAGCTATTAGAAAACTAATCTGTTAAAATAAACATGCTTAGTTCGCAAATCAGTTAACAAATAAATGTAATCAAGTCGAGTTCGCCATGCAAATTATTCGCAAATGCATTTTGCATTTTAAGTAAAATAACTCGTTTGTTTATTAATAACTTGATCGATTAGGAATGAAGTATATAATTGAGATATTTAGTGAAGATGCAGAACAACTATAAAAAATCGGTTTCTGATGCAAATCGATTTAGTTCTGGAAAATTTATCAAGAGCATTCCGTATTAAATTGTAAATTATGCTTTGAATTAAATTAAGTTTTGACATATTTACAGGTTCAGGAAGCTGCTGAAAAAGTAGAAGAAAAAACCGGTTGCCCCCAAACGAGAATTGAAACAGAATGTTTTTCGAATCAAAAAGTTTACTGTATTTACAAAATTGATTGGATACAGCAAAGATGCTGCTGTCAACCAAGCAGCCATTAATTATAGACTTACAAAGATTGCGACTAAAACTAAACACGCATTCATACAAAAGTTACTTATCAGTTAAGAGTTACAGATTACATTAACGATTAACGAGTTGCTCCATGAGAATCTCATATTTAACAAAATAACCTGTGAATTGACTTTAGACGCTTGGGTAATATTATTATTAAGAAGGGCTAACAACAGTTAACAGTTAACAGGTTAAATGGGGGCCAAGCTGCGTCGCTGCGCTGCACTCAAATCCGGATGCCAAATGTCCACGATGAGCACCAAACGTAGCTGGCTGCCATTGTGCCACACCTCGTGCTCGAAGCTATCGTCAAAGATGAACAAATCGCCCTCGCGCCAGGTGCTACGTGGAGGAGGAGATCATTTACAGGTTATACCATGAATAACTGTTTGACTTGTCTTACCGTTGTTGTTCGGCCACGCGCAAGTTGGTCAAGTGTGGTTCCGGTGCCACCAGCGTGAGATGGGCACGCAGTCTGCAGTTGGTGGGTCCACAGTGTGGCCAGACATGCGTCTGTGCCTGCATCGCACTGAACTTGATTTGTCCACGCCGGCAGCTGCTGGCAGCCGTAAACTTCTCCAACAGGCCGCAGGTGATGGGCGCCCGATGACAGTTCCCCGGTAGACGCTCGCCACGTGCGTAGAGCTCGTATTGCTGCCAGTTGCCCGTGTCGCGCAGTTGCTCCGCCTCCTGCTGAAAGTTGCCTTGGCTGCTGAGCAGCGCCAGCGCCTCGTTTCGTATGCGTCGCCAGTTTTGCTGCAATCGCTCCAGTTCCAAGGCGTAACCCGTTTCCCCTGGCTGCCAAAAGGACTTGGCTCTCAATCGGGGCACATTGTACAGCGAGCGCTGATAGACGCTGGCAAAGAATCCCTGCTCCGCGCCACGTTGATACACTTGCAATGCCTGGGCTTGTTTGCCCAGACGCTGAAGCGTCTCACCCAGCGCCAGATAAAAGTAGGGCTCCTGTGTGCCGGCTGCTTCTGAGTCAATGGCAAGCTGCAAATGTGGCAAGGCTTGAGCATAATCGCCATTGAGCTGCTTGAGGGCCAGGCCAAAGTGGAGATTGGCGACTGGATTACGGGGCCACAGTTTGAGGGTTGCACCAGCCACCTGTTGCAATTGAGCCAAGCTGAGAAGTGAGTTTAATTTGCGATTGCGGGCAGAGCAAGGCACACCTACTTATTGGACATCAGATGGGTGAGCGAAAGCTGGTTGCGCAGCTCAGCTTCAGCTGGATAGCGTTCAATGAGCTGCTCGTGCACGGGTACCGCCTGTTGCATGTGTCCTGCCACAAAGAGAGAGAGGGAGAGAGAAAGAGGGATCAGTTGATCTATATAGAATATCGAGTTTAAACTCACCCAGAAATCTCAGTTGCTGAATGCAACGTTCGCCAGCCACACGATATTCAGTGTGATTGGCAATCAGTTCGTCAAAGGCCAGATAACGTTTGTAGGATTCGATGGCATCGAGGAGCAAGCGATTGCTGCGCTGCCTCTCCGCCATGAGCTCCATGGCCCGGGCCCGTTGCAGATGAGCCGCCGGCATGTGTGCGTATGTGTGTGTGAGCGTGTTAAAGGCGCGCAAAGCGTTCGCATAATTCTTGGAGATTAGTTTTGTATAAGGCCAAGAAAAGAGAAGGGAATTCGTTGGAGATTTAGTAAAAACCATGCATGCAAATTGAGTCGGGGATTAGCAAAGCTAAACGATTAGTTAACAAACTGGGAGAGCTCCAATCGAGAGTTTTATATTTAAATTAAGACTTGATGGCATACGAGAATTGACACATATACAAATTGACTAGAATAGATTATGTTTAAAATACTCAAATATTCAAAATTTTTAAAAAACACAGTTGCTATTGGGCTGCATCGTCAGCTGTTGCAGGGATCAGGTGGGTGCGTCCAATTCCTGCAACAGGGACCAGCCTCAGTCCAACAGTAAATATGTTTTTTAATTTTAAATCTATGATCTTTTCGCTTAATTTTTCATTCGTACAACACTCAAGCTTAAATATTTCCTATATAGCATATTGTTAATAATTCCTTAAGAGCTAAGCACATGAACTTAATAAGCAAACATTAATTAAAGCTATGAAAGGACTTTTTAATGTTTTTTTGTTTTTGTTTTAAAGATTGTAGAGCTACGTCGAAAGGAATTAGAGAAATCGTATACGAGTTTTTCTTCAACTTGATTGTGGTTAACTCACCTCATTGATCATCTCGGCATTGGCCTTGCGCAGCTCCTGCTCGAACAGATCATCGTCGTGCTCAAAAGCCTTGGCACCAGTTGGCTCCTTGGGTTTTATTTCTAGTGGAAAATAGACACTTCAATACTCGAGTCTAACGGGAGATGCACTTAAATTAAAGACGCCACTGAACGGTTAATGTTTGAGGCTCCACCTTATGCATAAGATTAGCAATCAATTGAAATTTGGCTATAACTATGACTTACTATGGGTACTAACGTCATGAACGAGTTTACTTTAGAATAGATTATAATACGAGTTTATGTCAGATAGTTATATATATGTCTATGCAGTGATGGGCTTTGTAGATTGCTTGTTGTAGACTGATTTGTTTGGTTTGGTTTTGGTTTTGGTTGTGGTTTTTTTGTGTAAATTGTACATTTAGTAATTACGTGTCCAGGTCGGATCATCGGAATCGGGATCGGTATCATACTCCTTGGCAGGGAGTCGACCATATTTGGCTTCCAACCTGCTCATTAGTTCCGCATCATCCACATCGGATATTTCGTCTTCCTCCTCATCGCTAATTAGCTCATCCTCGTCGTCGCTATCGTCATGTTCGTAATCCTCAATATCTCCATCTTCGTATTCAACATAAATGTCGCCGGGTGTCGCTTGTTCCGGTTCCGATTCGGATTCCAGTTTCTTTTCCGCTATTTGCTCCGGCTCCGCTTCTTTAGCGGACTCTGGTTTAGTCTGGGGCTTTGCCTCAGTTGGCTTCGCCGCTATTGTGGATCTGTACATGGCACTCAGTTGCTCGAATGTCTCCGGCACGTAGCTGGCATTGATGGCCACAATATCATCGTTTTCCTCCGTATCGCTTATCTCAATTTCGATTTCCTCCTCGATTTCGACCTCCTCTTCGGAATATTCCTCTTTTGGTTGGAAATAAGGCTAGCATTATTATATGAAACATACACAGCTCAATAAAAGCCAATTAATTTCGTTCGAAATAGTCCCAAAATGCAAACGCTTGAAACTATTTCGAAGCATCTTCGATCGGGACCGAAGCATATACATATATATATATAGTAACTGAATAGTTTGTCAACCGTCATCAATCGGCGACAGATCCTCCTCCTCTGCATCATCGGGTATATTATCTTCGGCTGTGGCAATTGTCAGTCGTCGTCTCATGTTGACCTCCGTCGTGGGCAGATCCTCATCGTCTATGTTTGTTTTTGTTTTTGTTTTTTTGTTTTGATCAGAAATTAGTTAATATGGTACATATATAGTTGGGAGGCAACAACAACAAAGCCATACAATATTAAATTTACATACATACATTGGCGCATAAGTTTTAACAAAGCTGTGACTACAATAAAAACAACAAAAAAATTGATTTGCATTTGGCTTAAACTTATACATTATGCTTTACAAAAATAAAACAAAAGAAATAATAAACATGAAGAAAGTGCAAAATTTTGTTCTTATTTTCAAATTTGGTTTCTGGTTTTGTTAATTTTTAAAAGTTAGTTGAACTTCCAGTTTCTCATGTTAATGTTCAAGTTCAAGAATAATTGGAATAAAAAGTGCTTTTAAAGTGTTTACAAATTTGTACAACTTTTTGCCAGAAACATGAGAAATGGGCCTTAAGGAATTATTGCTTTGTTTTTTCATAACGGTTTCATTCAACATTGAGTAGCTTTTAATTGATCGATTGGTTAAGAACGTAAAGCGGCCCTTATAAATGTATTTTATGTTCGAACTGATGTTGCCAGATGACATTTAGTTTGGGTTTAGAGCAGAACAGTTCTCAGTTAAGCGGCGATATGATAAGAGTTTCGTTAACATTAATAGAGAATTAAGTGGCATTCAACAGCAATTGACAAACTCACTTGTATTTGGATTTTTCCGTATCAATACAAGGCGTGAAACAAGGGCAAGTGCAATGCCAACCCCAAATTTAACGGCAACTGGAAAATGATTTACGTTTTAGTAAACAATTCAATTTGAACGAAACATTAAATTAACATCTTTTTCTTTTTCATTTTTTTTCTCTATTTTTTTTCCATTTGCACTTTCTTGTACAATATTAAATTAGATCTCAAACATTGCTCTAATTGCATAAAGTGGAGCACTTTCTTTCTGATTCTTTATTACCCTCTCAACTGCCAACCGTTCATTGGCGCCGCCAGAAGCTCTTCAAGATACTTACGTGAGCCCAGCCAGGATGTTGTGGTGACTTGCTCATCCTTATCCTCAGCCGCATTATCCTGCTGTTGTTTGGCTCTGGCTGCGGCTTCTGCAGCAGCGGCTGCTTGACGTTGGCGCTCCTGCAGCAACAATTGCTCATCCTCATCATTGTCCTGATCGAGAGATTCAAAATCATCCTCCTCATCGTTGTCATCCTGCAAATTTCAAGTTAGTTCAGGTTTCCTAGAGTTGAGATTATTTATTTTACTTGATCAAAGCCATCATCATCATCATCATTGTCATCAGCAGCATCGGGAACACTTTGTGCAGCGGATTCTTCAATCTCTTCATCATCATCATCAGCATCCTAAAATAGAGCACCAATCTTAAGTAGTAAAAATAATAATATTATAAATATTTCATTTGTACCTCATCAATATCATCGGCATCCTGATCCTCAGCAGTTTCAGGCTGAGATTGAGTTGGCCCCTCCTCATCAGCATCCTCCTCTTCTTCCTATTACAATTGAGAACTTTAAGTAACACTTATTTAAAAAAGAATCTAAGGATCTGTCCACCTCATCAATGTCATCATCATTGTCATCTTCCTCAGCAGTTTCGGGAGCACTCTTCGTTGTTGACTGGGAAATGGGTGGCTCAATGGACTCTTCGATCTCATCGTCTTCGTCGTCCTCCTCATCTGCTGCTGCCGATTTTGGTGGCTCAACGGACTCTTCAATCTCATCATCATTGTCCTCATCCTGTCATTAGTTTTTGTTTAGTTTTAATCCAAGCGATCTTTAAATTATAAACTTCTTACCTCATCATTTTCTTCTTCATCATCCTCAGCTGTAATATTTTCAGCAGCGGTGTTCTCTCCTTCTTCATCCTCCTCCTCCTCCGCCTCCTCATCATCTGCTTCATGTTCATCTTCGGCTTCTTCCTCTTCTTCTTCTTCGCCAGTCTGCTGCTCGTATTCTTCATCATGTTCATCATCGTGTTCGTCGTCGTGTTCATCATCGTGTTCATCCAGCGCCGCTTCATGTGAAGCATGCGCATCGTGTTCATCATCAGCGCGATGCTCATCGACCCAACCATTGAAGTAATTGGAATAACGCGACTCCGACAAAGGTGTATCCACTGCAATTGGCCAGAATACTCATTAGTTTCATGTAGACAGATAGTATTGTAAAATAGCTAACATATTAAAATGATTTGGATAATTTTCTTTACAAATCAAATACAAACAAGTTATTTTAAGCAAACTGCAGTTCAGATTCCGAACGGTTCTAAGTCCATTTCTAAAACTAATTTTCTTTACTTTTCTTTAATTTTCTTTCTTTTAAATAAATTGAAGTTCAGATTAAAGAAACTCGTATTTAAATACAATTTAAGCATATTCATTCAATAATTTTAAAAGAATTTGAAAAGTCGCAAATCAATAGATTTGTATTATGGAAAAATAATATTTATACAGTGATCACTGCATTTGCTTACAGTCCACGTCCAGTCCGCGATTTTCCATTATGATGAGGCCCACCAGGCCGAGGAGAACAGCCATTAAGCTGAAGAATATAATCTTGGCGCACCAATGTCCGCCAGTTCCATGCTGGTGTTGCACATGGAGATGGACATCATCGTTTCCCATCTTTGTGATGTGAACGCCGTGGGAAGACGAGTCGTCGACATCCTCTGTTCGTGATGCATGACAATAATAAATTAAGCACATGTGATTAGAAATCGCTTAATTAACCAAATACAAACGAGAAAGGGGCACGGGCAGAGGGAGGGTTTAGTAAAAAGCAACTATATTTAGTAAATGCTGAGATGCTATATTGCAAAGCTTCTTCTTAAGGTATGAATAGGGGTAGAGATATGGGTATGGGATATGGCTATATACAGACAATAGACATAGAATGTAGATGAGATTTGCTACCTTGAAAGCTTGACTGGCGCAGAACACTCACTTCGCCCTCCGATTTGCGATCATCTAAACGAAAAGTTAGTTACAATTGATGATAACAGAAAACCAAACAAATCCACTCTCTTACAAGATAGTGATGAAAGATTTGTGTAATTATTGTTGTTGTTGTTGTTGTTATGTATGTTGTTGTTGTTGTTATGTATGTTGTTGTTGTTAATGCAAAACAAAGAAGGCGCAAGTCATGCGCTTGGGCATATCGCCAAATAAAAAAGAAAATCAAATAAAAATAAAAATAACAGCACTTTTGTACCGAGCACATAGTACATAGTACATACATATGTACATACATACATATATACATATATACATAGTATTTCTGTGTGCTCGCTTTGTGTGTGCTATGACAAAAATTGTCCAAAATATGCTGGTGGGTGTAATGTCTTTGCTCGCGGAAGACACTTTGGCTTTGAATACACACATACATTCATAATATTCAATAAATAAGTAAATTCAATTAAAGCTGCCATTGCTCTTGAGATTAAAAATCATAAATAAATAGCATTGAGAACACAAGCAGCTGTAACAGAGAGTGAATTAAAGCAGCTTACGCAGAGAGAAAGCGAGAGAGAGAGAGAGAGGAGCGAGAAAGAAGGAATTCTACCGGCATTTGTTTATGTTGCTTTGAGCAAAAGATAAATACACTTTTATCTGACATCTGCAGCAGGCACTCTGCTCAGGCTTTAAATAAACACGAGCGGAATTTTAAAGATATTGGCTTATCTAAAGCAAGTCAAAATCGCTGATTTTCCATTCCGTCGCATATCCCAAAAAATATTTGAATTATATTATTATCGCGTGTCCCAGCAGCTAGGCATCTATCTAGACAGCACATTAAAAATCATAAAGAGATACATATACATTTCTGTATGCACATATAGTTTTTTTCTCCTTTTTTTTATTTTGTTCGGCAGAGCGGCACACGCATAGCGAATGACAGCAAAGAAGAGCAATGTATAATTTTATATAATAGGGCAAAGTTATTTTTAAAGGCGCTCGACAATATTATTATTCTAATAAAAGAAACGGACAGCTACGACACACCACATTTGCGAGTATCTCGATACATCAAATCCAATTTGAAACATTAATTTCAACTATCAAATGAACTTACCACGTTTTTTGCGCTTATCCTTGCGTTTTCGCGGCTGCACATCGCCCGACATATTTCAACTACTTTTCGACTATCTTACTAAATGCCAATATCCCCTAAATTCCCCCTAATTTCAAAATTGCCCCACTGTATGTTTCGCTTCGGCTTTTCCGGGATAGTCGAACCCGATCGCGAACAGTTCCAATGCGATCACAGCACGTAACTAAACCGAGCTACGACAGCCAGGCGGAGGTGTTGCGGCTGCGGCTGCGGCTACTCGCGGGCTGCAAGCGAGCGAGCTTTTTTCTCCGTCGCTTTTTCGAAAATAGCGGGAAAATGGGCTTTTGATGGAAATCATTGCAACAAAGCCATAACTGGTTGCACTTTAGTTTATTACAAATAAATATATAAATTGTTGTGAGAGTGTATGTGTTATTCATGGCAACTCGAATATTTATAGCAACTGACTGTTGCCGCACTTAATTATGCAGTTATTCACATTAGTGCGATAGCCGATAACAAATGCCCTTAATCGATAGCAATTCAATATACGATAACCGACATCCTCGTCGTCCTTTGCCATTCGGTGTCCTCTTCACACTTGTCAACCACTGCTGGTATTTTTCTGTTTTTGGTATTCCCGCTGTGTTTGGTCACACTGATATATTACCATAAAAATTACAACAACAAAAATATTAAGAACGGAACGAGGGAAAACAACCCAGCGCAATTATGTATAGATACGATTTAGATTGAAGTCAACAAAATTTGTTGTTGGATTTGGGCCAAGTGCAAAGTTGTGGTAAATTGAAAATAATTGAATACCAGGCATAAATCACATTTTGCAAACACCTTTAGGCCAGGAGCTACAAACTACGCACTGACGTAGGAAACGGCGACGGCGGCAAAGAGACAAACAAATTAGCCACGCCTTGGAGCAACAATAGCTGTTAATCAAATTGATGACCGGCGACATGTCGATTGGCTGTGCCGCCCTCAAAAGATCCACCAAATTGAAGAGTTGCACAAGTGGCTCCGACACGGACTCGATGCAGCTTCCCGATGAACGCAAGGAAAATGGCAATAAAATGGGCTTATTAATCAAGCCACCAACAGCTCCACAGAATATGCGTGGCGGTCTCCGAGTCTATAAAATCGTCATACTCGGCGATGGCGGTGTCGGCAAGTCGGGTAAGCTTGACAAAGAAAAACAAAAAAAAGACTTATCACTGCGCACTTTCGATTGAGGGCGCTGCGAAAAATCAATAAATTATCCCAATTTCTTTTACGCTTTGTTTTATGGCACACGACCACTCAACCACCCAAACCACCCACAATCAACCCCCAAAAAACACCGTCCGGCATTGGCTTCGTGCGTTCGGCTAACTTTGCGTGTACACAAACCAAAACACACACACGCACGCACACACACCAACACACGCAAACAGCTGTTACTCTGCAGTTCGTCAGTCACAGTTTCTTGGACTACCACGACCCAACAATTGGTGAGTGCGAGTTGCTCTTCTTCAGCTGTCGCCTTTTTTCGTTAATATTCTTGCGGATTGTAGGATTATTTCAGAACAAAGATATATGCTTTGTGATATATATATATAAATATATATATATATATATATTTAGCTTGCCTACTAGATTTTAATTTATATTACTATTGTTATGAGTATTATCACGTTTCTCAAAAAAGATCACTCTGTCATACATTTAACGTATGTAAGAATAGGAATTAGACAATTGTTTATGAGTAAATTGTTTGTTTGTAGGATAATTTCGTCAGAAAATAGAACAAAGAGTTTTGCTATCTATTTAGGTATAACAGAACTAAGAAATAAGTATTCAAATCAAGTGAATAATTTGAGTTCCTATGAAAGTTCCTTTGCTTACCATTTTATTAAAATATTATTATTATATGAGTATTATTCTGCTCCCTAAATCTATTTCATATAAATAAAATACGTAAGGAAACATGGGATCTGCATATCATAAAGCTGTAACAGAAAGCATATAGTTATAGAAAAATGTAAAAATAAAGTCCACAACGCATCTGCAAGGATATCTTAAAATTGGCAGTTGAAAGACAACTAATTTTCACATAGCTTTTGTTTTGAATTAACCACTGAGCTGTTCTGTTTTGTGTGCAGAGGACTCGTACCAGCAACAGGCGGTGATTGACAATGAGGCTGCGCTGTTGGACATACTCGACACTGCTGGCCAGGTTGAGTTTACGGCCATGCGGGATCAATATATGCGTTGCGGTGAAGGTTTCATCATTTGCTATTCGGTCACAGATCGTCACAGCTTTCAGGAGGCCTCCGAGTATCGCAAATTGATAACGCGCGTCCGTCTGGCCGAGGATATACCGCTGGTGTTGATAGCCAACAAGGTGGACCTGGAATCTCAGCGACGCGTCACCACCGAGGAAGGCAAAAATCTGGCAAATCAATTCGGTTGCCCCTTCTTTGAGACATCGGCGGCGCTGCGTCATTATATTGACGAGGCTTTCTATACGCTCGTCCGCGAAATCCGTCGCAAGGAGATGCAAAAGGGCACCGACACCAGCTCGGAGAAGATACACACGAGGCATCGCAGTCGCTGGTGGCGGATCCGTTCCATTTTCGCATTGGTCTTTAGGCGTAGACGCAATCTAAACTAAACTGAGTGGATACAAAATCCACAACATCAACAACAACAACTCGGTTCGCAGTGCAAACATTGTGCAATATTAATCAATGCTATACATTTATTTGGCTATATATACGAAGTATATATATATATATATATATATATATATATATATATATATGTGTGTGTGTGTTGACATATTATAGATGTCTAATCCTTGAATTTAGCAAGCGTTTTGCGAATCTAATTGGTATATAGCCAGAACAAGGCCACAACTAATCGACCGTATCTGAGGTTTACATAATGTTCTTTGTTTCTAGTTAAACTTATTTTTTATTTTTTTTTAATTGTTATTCCACATCGTATTTGTTGACTTTGTATTGTTAAGGTGCTGGACGCACACTGAGAGAAGGAGGAGAAGGATGGAAAGAGAATATGAGTATATACTATATAGTTATGTATATCAATATGTTTAAGCACTAATCCAAATAATATATATATATATAAATATATATATATAGCAATGCACGTATGTATGTATGTAGTATATAACAAGAAGTCGATTCCTAAAGCAAGACAAATTGGCAGAACGGCAAATCAAAACGAGAAACAAAAAATGAAATGCATTTAATTTTAACGAAAACCGAAAAAATGAAACCAAAACAATACAAAAAATATGCAATATCAGTAACGTTAAATCAAAAAAAAAAAAAAAACTAAACGATACAAAACTGAGTCCTAGCCAAAGCCAATAAAGCGCCTAAAGGCTATATATGAAAACTATCTATATACGAAATATGATCAAGTGTAAATCAAACAGAGCTTTATGTCGCAGCAACTGTCCCAACAAATGGCAAAGTGTAAACAATTTGAAGGCGCATTGAATTTATGTATTATGTGGATGTATTATTATTATTGTTATAATTAATTACGACAGGCGCACAGAACGCACACACATTAATTAACTAATCGAATAAATGTTAAATTAAAAGTATGTATACTAAACCTATATAAGCGATATAGGTCGATCGGATCGGACACGGATTATAATGCACAAGCAAAAAAAAAAAAAGGAGCAAATTGCATTATGCAATGTGATTTTTTATGTAATATTTTATTATTGATGCGTTTGCATTTGTTGTTTAAGTTTTATACGAAAGTTTGACGCGTTAACTTGTTTAAGTTTATTTATTATTATTGTTATTAGTATAAGTTCAACTGTTCTGTGTTTTGTTAATTACTTTGTAACATCTATGACTTTCCGTTAGCATCACAATGAGTTCCTTACATCAATGTTACTACATCAGCATCACAGCACATGGCTTTAAGGACCGTCTATATACTATTTGTTATATCAATATCAATTTGAAATTGTTAAGCAGCTTTTTGTTGCAGGCGTTCAATGAAACCAACTATTTGTGTTGTCTATTAACCAATCCGAATAATGAGCTATGTAATTGTTAAGCGAAATCTTTGGAATTGTATGTTTAATTTGTTTGTCACTTGAATTATTGAGCGAGAGTATATAATGAAAGCAAGCTAAATTAAACAAAATAAATATGTTAAATATATCACATACGATTATGTGTTTCCCATGAAACAATAACACAACAAAAAACAACTAGATGTTAGTAGCTATATGCGAGTATTATCATAGAAGCACAAGTCTGGAACAACCCAACTTGCATTGTTTTGTTTCGGAAAATCAAAATTGAGCGCTTCGAGCGATCAATTGAACTATTTAATTCATACATTTTAAATGTAAAATAATTCAATGAAAATTACAAAAAAAAAGCCCCTGAATAAAGATTTTTGAAACCCCGTTAAATCAAGTGTTTAAATGAATATTACTATTTACTTACCAGACTGAATATTTAACTATTCCCCGTTCTATAGATTTATCTCAAGAGAGAAGTTTTTTCTTACCATCTTTTACAAGATCTTTAAACTTATAACGGCCAATGCTAATTTCAACAACATCGAATTAACTTCTGTTAAATCTTCCAGTTCAAGCAAGATCATTGTTGGCGGCAGCAGCGAATTAGTTGCAGTCATTAATTTGATGAACAATTGAATTTGGAGCCCTGCGTTGCTCAATATATGTATATCTTAGTCGTATTTAAATATGAAAAGTATTCTTAGTTGCATTCAAATTATGTTAAGTGCAGTTTCAGCTGCAGCAGCCAGCGTTAACAGCGCTCTCTTGTGCAGCGCTCTCTTGTGTAGCGCTCTCTTGTGCAGCGCTCTCTTGTGTAGCGCTCTCTTGTGCAGCGCTCTCTCTCTCTTTACAAAGGGCGCCCGCTGATCCGCCGTTGCAGCTTATAATTGATAGCTGATAGTGCTAGTTAGTTCGCATAACTCGAGCGGTTCTAATTAAAAGTTCTGTCGATGTTGAAAAGACTAATAAACTATCGTTAAAAATACATATTGTTCTTGAAAGACTAAGCAGTGGCTTACCGTCTTAACTATAAAATACTCTTGTTGCACATAAACCTTATAACGCTTTACAAAATAATTTTTTTTCAGTGCTAACGAAAATAGAGCTATAAAAGAGCTGGTAGCAACAACAACTATCTTTAGTTAAACAAATATTGTAAATCCCATTGAACTGTTTCTTACATATCGGGACCGCAATAATTGAGAACACAGCCATTTTTAGATTTTTATCGTTTTTTTTATTTTTTTTTTTTATTTATTTATTTTTATTTAGTAAAATATTTTTTTTTTTAATTTTGAAAAGAAAAGATTTTTGTTGTTTTTGGTTTATATATGCATATGTATACATATACACATATATACATAGTTCTAATTTTGGTTATCTGGTAAATGTGTTTTGTTTGTTGTTGTTGTTTTCTTTTTGTTTTATTGTATAGGAAGCAAAACTTTTAATGCACAAATTTACAATTACTTTCGACGCTTTTGTAGCGGATCGTTTTCTTGTTGTTGTTTAAATTGTGTAATAGTAACTGTAGAAAATAGTATATATGTATATATATACATACATATATATGCATATGTATATATAGCATTTGTAGAAAACGACGCATTTTCTTCTTTTTTCGAGTTTGTGTGAGAATTACACGATTTGACGGTACAAAATACAAAAAGAGACATACACATATATGTACTGTATATTTATATGCATATATATACATATATATGTGATAGTATATATATATATATATTTGGTATTTTATAAAATCATAAAATACGTTCATTTATCTTGAGTTTAATGCAAAATACAAATACTAAAAACTCGAGCTTGTTTTTGCACATGAAAAATTGAATGCATCTCACTTGTGGCTTATGTTTAAACATGTTTTTCTCATTTGTGTATTGTTTGCAAAGTAGTATTCTTATTTTTTTTTATTTATTTTTTTTTGTGTTTAGTTTATTGGCGGTCTCTGTTTTTATATATATATATATATATATATATATATATATAGATGTATATATATGAGTCAAAAAAGTTTGTTATTGGTATGTTTATGAATGTTTGCATTTTAACCTCTTTCAGTATGTTTTTTTTTTTTGTTATGTAGTCCGTTTATCATAATTTGCCTTAAGACTTTGAAAAAATGAATAACTGCATCATCACTCAACGCCACACACACACACGCACACACAGAGACAGTCACACACACACACACACATACAAATGCACACGCACAGCCACACATACGCAAAGGTATTGGACACATTTCTGTTCTGGCTTTTAATCTCAAAATCAACGGACACAACTGATATACTAGGATAATAGATAGGTATGCATACATAAGTATGTGTATATATATAATATGTATATATACATATATACTAGTAAGTATGTATTGGTAGTTTTGAGTGGTGACTGATTTCGACGCCGTCAAGAGTTACAAATAATAATAATAATGCGATATTTATTATTGTTGTTTACTTCGGTTAATAACTACTCTAGACTGTATATAAAATCAAATCCGCGTTTGACATTCCTTCTTTTTTTTGTTGTTTTTGTTTTGTTTGCCCGTTCCATCTTCATATTCTTGTTGTTCTTGTTGTGTGTTGTAGCTTGTTTGTGGCTGTAGCTAAAGGTGTTAGCTGGTGCCGTTGCTTTCTGCTTGTTGTTGTTGTAGTTGCCGGATTCCGCATCATGCTAGCTGTTTGCAGTAGTTGTTGTTGTTATTCTCGTAAAAGGTGTGTGTGTGTGTGTGTGTACATGGGTGTGTGTGTTTGTGTATGTATAGATTTTTATTTTGTTTCGTTATTTGCTCTTTTAGAGCAAAAGGCATTTGGGCTTCTTTCGCTTTTTAACTTGCAGTGCAGCCCTGGTTGCTGTCTCGAAAACTTCTCGCACACCCTCCTTGGACTTGGCCGAACATTCCAAATAGGCAAAGGCATTTATCTTCTCAGCCATAGCGCGTCCCTCCTGCGGCTTAACCGGCTCCTGCTTCATCTTTGCCAGATCCTGCACAAAACCAAGATAAATATAATTTTATATACGACACACTTTGAGTATTGATGGAAAACTTACCCGAATTGTGTTAGGATCATTTCGCAAATCTTTCTTATTGCCTACCAAAATGATTGGAACATTGGGACAAAAATGTTTGACCTGGAAATTGATATGTTATTATAAATATACAGTTTATAAGTAAATAATTCTGATTTCCAAACGATTGCTCACCTCTGGCGTCCATTTTTCGGGAATATTTTCTAGCGAATCGGGTGAATCCACTGAGAAACACATAAGTATAACATCAGTGTCGGGATAACTCAGTGGTCGCAGTCTATCATAATCCTCCTGACCAGCTGTATCCCATAAGGCCAACTCCACCTAGAAAATAAATGCACAGAAAAAGAATCACGTCATTATATTCGTGTGTGAAGAGTATTCTTTGGTAGTATAAATAAGTTGGTGTATATAAGAATGCATATAATAAGTTTATATGGAATGATAACACAACGCCCGTTAAGTTCATCGCAATTATGTGGCACAAAAGCCCGTTTCAATCATCATCATCACAAAGACGAAGAAGTCGCCGCAGACGAGAGTAGTCAACTTCAAGTTGAGAGATAGCAAAAGCAAGGAACTGGCGGAAATGCCAAACGTATTAATCAGACACAATACGTAGAATGACGTGAACGACAGGCACAACACATGCACAAACACACACACACAGATACATACATATGTACATCACATGTAAGCGCTATCCAAACACAACACCCAAGCGCAGCCATATTGCGTTGCGCAAATTGTTCAAACCAAACAAAAAAAAAGAAAACTAAACTTATGAAAATATTAGAAACGCGAAACATTTAGCAAATCAACGAAAATAAAAAATAAAACACAAAACATGACTTAATGCAAATCAAAATGGCATACAGCAGTATTTTTGTGTTGTTTTTTTTTTGTATTTTTTCTTTTGGCTTATTTTATTACAATTGAGAGCGAGAGCGTGGTGTGCTATTGGCTCCAAACGTGAGCGCAGGTAACAATTGGATGAGGGGGAACGAGAGCGAGAGAGAGAGACATACATGTGTATAAATATAACGAGACAGAGAGTGAGAGAGAGCGGGGGGCAGCACCGCGCAAAACTGTATGTGCGCAACGGGCTTTTATAAGACGAATAAAAAGAGCAAGAGCGCACAGCAAGAAACGGAAGGAAGGGAGCTCTTGCTATACAAGTACATGTTTTAGTATTAGTATGTGTGTCTGTATGTATGTATGAATGCATGCGTGCGTATAGTATGTAAGTCTGTCCGTTCGTTATGTGCGTCAGGAGAGTAGAGGGCGAGAATGGGAGAAATAGCGGGTGTCTAGTTTGTCCGCCTTCCAACAATTGATATTGACTCACAACTTTTTTTTACAACATGAGCGCAGAATGCAGTGCTGGAAAGCGAACGGTGCAGGGTGGTGGAGACTGGAGGGTGTTTTGGGGAGATCCTAGTTGAGAATATAAAAGAAAAAAGTACACAAAGCAAGAAAGATGATCAGATGATTTTGCATGGTGGAAGACGAAACGAATTGCGGGGTAGCGGAGGAGACTGGAAGTTGTGATTAGAGTTGGGTGTCGTATTTTCTATCGTGACACGAGCAAGAAAAAAACTCTACACAGCATCACGCCTATTTTAAAAGTACAAATGAATATAGAGCAATGTATTTTTCTAATTATTACGCAAAATGCCAATCAATAATTAATAAAAAGGCATTTCTTTTATTATTAAAAATAAAAGAAATTGCTTAAGCATTAAGTTAGCAAGAACTTAAGCAAAAAGTTGTTTGTTTAATAATAAGGAACAAAAAAAAAAAAAACATTGCTCACGTGCTTATCTTAGGGGAGGGATTAATAAAAAGTGGGCTATAAAGTTAAGCTTACCTGCTTGCCATCGACTTCGATATCGGCGACATAATTCTCGAAGACGGTGGGCACATAGACCTCGGGGAATTGGTCTTTGCTGAAGACGATCAGAAGGCAAGTTTTACCGCAGGCACCATCGCCGACAATTACCAATTTCTTGCGAATCGTCGTCATTGGAGGTTCTGGAATTGGCAGAGAGCAGAGAGTAGCAAAGATGCAAACACCGACGACGGACGACGTTGGCGGCGATGCGATGCGTTCTGTTTAATTTATTTGCGAAAACTTTGCGAGCTGCTTGAAAAAAATATCAAAGTGAAAAAGCCACAGAAATACACACACAGACACAACACACGTACACAAATACAGCATATACATATGCGCGCAGTGCTACAATCTCTCACTCACACACACACACACATTTGAGTCATACATTTTGAATGGCTCTCCCATTTGTTGTTGCTTCTGCTTCTGCTGCTGACGATCTATAGCAGAGAAGAAGCATCAGCGAACAGTCGCATGAAGCTTTATGACAATCAACCGTTGTTGTTGTTGTTGGTGGTGGGGGTTCTTTTTGGCCAGTTATTATGTATGCACGTAAATCCAAATGCATCCATCTCCAATTGTGCAGCGCTCTTCTACATACACATATTTTTATTTACGTGCATTGGCATTCGTATTGGGAAGAATCGCCATCGCATTCAATACATTTTTATTTACTTGAAATCTATATGTGAGATAGTCCAATGGTCGCGTCATACGTCTGTTTGCTTGCCCGCCACCAACTCTCTTCGTGCGTTTATTCCAAAAACATCATCGCATTTATGTACATACATACACACATACAAATACATATGTTGTCAGTGAGTTCGATTGCTATGACTGTGTGTGAGCACATAGCTGTGTGTGTGTGTGTGGAATTTTTTCACTGCTCTTTCAACTTTTCTCACTTACAATTAAATATATATTTTTTTTGCAAACAGTCAGTACGAATTCGACACTTAAAATGCTTACAAAATGGCACAAATATGTTTATTCTTATGCGTCTACCGTTATTCGTTTCGTATAAAAGGTATTACAATTAAAAATTCGACGTTTTTTTTCCCATGCAAAATGACGATGAATTTTCTTGGTAGATGAACAACCAACGCCTTCGTGCGCCGCAGAGTTGCACTTTTTTGGCAGTGTTGAACAATTTCAGTTAAAAAGATTACCTGCACAGCCAAAACAAAATAGGCAACAGCGATTTTTTTCTGACATTTTCTGCTATAAATTAATAATGCACTTCCATGAATCACTAGCATTGCATTCATATCTACTTTTTTTATTGTGGCTAATAAGGTTGATAAGACTTTCAGAGTTGCACTGGGAGATTGAGGAAACTGTGACTCGGTAACAACAGTGACAGCTTCGTTTAAAAATCACTCATCACTAATCTGCCTCTGCTTCTTCTTGAAACTCGCATGGCCCGGCAATATTGTTATTTGTTTATCCAAAATATACAATTCTCCCTCCTTAAAATTAATCAATGAACATAAAGCTATAAACATGAAGCTTAAAAAGATCAATGTTGAGAAAGGAGTTAAAATTAAAGTGAAGCCTATAAAAGACTTGACTATTAATATTAAAGTTAAGAAAGTTAAGAAGCGCAAATCAAAGATTTGCGCAATCAACAGATTTGAAAAACGATTTAAATTAGATACTGAAACTGGAAACACAAACAATACTTATGGTAAGAAGTAGAATTATGGCTTAGTTACGAATTTAAAAAATACATTATTTTCCAGAGAGGGAATTCCAATTTTTTGTAGATGAGAAAAGGGTAGAGAAACCTTTTCTATTTAACATTGAAGATCTACCGGAAGCAGAAATTATCTCAATTCCGCTTGGAATAAAGCCAACAACCGAAATTGAACCAGAAACTGAAATTCTAAACGAACCAATCGATTCTGGAGAGCTTGCAGAAGAAACTCAAGTGGACAATGATGCAGAGATGCCAAGTGAGGATAGCATGGAGAAAGTTGCTGAGGCGCAGGTGCCACCAGTTTTGATAGAGGAATCATTGGTGGATTTGCCAGAGTTGACCATTTTTGAGAACAGCTTCAAGAGTAACATTGTGCTGGCTGTGCTCAAACAGGATGTGGAGTTTTATGGCACCGTTGTCGTCACCATGCTATGCGGTCGCATTACAATTAACGGGTACAAAGCACGCCCCATGGAGCCATTGAACATCTACTCGCCCAAGGGCTTCAACTGGGTAGTCATCTCGCCGTTGGCCAACAAGAAACCACCCAAAGACAAGGTCAACTGGCAGGATCTCAACGAGAATTTCTCGCGCGCTCAGCTTGACAACATTTTGGGCAATTACAATGCTCAATGCGACGCAATTGTGCTGCTACAACGGAATACGGGAGCACAGAATCTGCTGGCAACGTTTGGAAAGCACATGGCAGAGAATGTTTTTCCACAGGTGAATGCCACGAATCGTCCACACTATGCCAGCGAATATCTACTCAATTGCCTCGTTCAGAGTGCGGACAGACGAGGGGGAGCGCTGCAGGTGCCGACTGTGTGGACAAAGCTGGCGTTGCAGTCAAGCAGCCGGCTCATTGTCACCGGTGGCAAAGGTGTGGGCAAATCCACACTGATCCGTTTCCTCATCAATCGACATCTGGAACGCTTTCCGCAACTGTTGCTCATTGACCTGGACATTGGGCAGCCGGAGTTTTTTGTGCCCCAAACGATTTCATGTTGCGTCATCGATGCGCCACTCTTGGGACCCGGTTTCTTTCTCAACAAACAACCCGACATGGCCTACGCGGTGGGTCATGTGAATGTGGTGATGTGTGCCGAGGAATATGCAAGATCAGTGCGACATTTGTTGAACCATTGCCGGAGCATAAAGGGATATGCGAAAATGCCTTGGCTGATCAATACGATGGGCTATAACAAGGGATTTGGCCTCGAATTGATGGCCCTAATCGTGGACTGCGTCCAGCCAACGGATGTGGTCCAAATAGCCAGCAACCGGCCCATTAACAATTTCGATGAGCCTCTCGATAGCAAATCCCTGGCTCAAGTGGTGCCCATCATCTATACAGCAGATGAGTTCAAGCGGAGCGATGACTTTCCGAAATATGCTTTACACCAACTGCGCAGCGCGTTGTCGCCGCGGAATCGTAGCCAGGATCGACCCTGGCTGATGAGTGCCAAGGATGTGCGCTATTCCAATTTCCTGGCGCGGCTCAGCCAAGCACTGCGCGGCAATGCGAAGCATCTCACGGACTGTCAGCCCCTGCAGATCGAACTGCATAAGCTGCAGATTGTTTGTAGCCCGGCGGAGGATTGGACGCGTGAGGAGCTCATCGCTGGCGTCGAGGCCAACTTGGTTTATCTGTGCAAATCCGCCGTAAGCAATCAGCCAATGGAGTGCTTTGGCATCGGTAAGTAAAAATCAATTAATCACTCAACTCCCTTTCAAACATCAATCTGCACAGGTGTTGTTCGTGCCATTGACTATGATGCCGGGAAACTTTATCTGCTGCCGGCGATGCCTTTGGCTCGGCTAGCGAAAGTCAATTGCCTGGCTCTTGGCGGGGATTTGAGTCTGCCGCAGGGCTTCTTCAAGCATCAGGGCGTTGGCGTAGCTAACAATGTGCCATATGTTTTCATCATCGACGACTCAAAGTCCTCCAAGAACATACAGCACTTCTACCATCGACCACCTGAATTCCTCGGACAACCTGCCATCAAATAGTAAATCTATCCAAGTCACAAGAATTGTATATATAGATCAATATGTATATGATTAGCCTTATTTGCATAGTTACAATTAAAGATTGTCGAATGTGTTTCACTATTAAATATTTAATAAAGATACATTGCAATTATAAATTCAACTCCCGCCAAGTGCTCGCAAACAGTCAAAACTTTACAGCTGTTAACTCTGCCTGGATCGAGTCGATTTCGCCCTGGTTGGAAGGATTAAAGTTCGCTTCAAGCCTTCGTATATAGTTTTTCATCAATACATATTACAAATAATTATTAGCACATTGCCTAAATTTACTTTGTGTTTTTATTTGTACCTTAAGCTATTAAAAATTCTCTAAATTTTTAAAATTTCAGTGCAATATTTGAAATTAATCCTCAAACACAAATCTGTTGCCACAAAACACTTTGTAAATTGTAGGTAATAACAAGAAACGGTTTATTTCATTATTTTAGACTAGTGGGATATATCGTGTCGTCCCTTGAGGATGCGTCGCATCAGCACTCTGCGACCCTCCGCCGTTGACATGCGCGTCTCCCAGCCGTGGACATTGATGCGCTTCACCTCGCGGGGTTTGGGGAAATGACAGCGCACCTTGGGCTTCAGCACGGCACGATCGAAGGCATGCTTCTGGCGCACGAACAGCGTTTGAGCTGTGTTCAGCGCCGACAGACACGTTCTGTAATAACCGATTTTATTAATGTTACACTTATAAAGTACATTTAGTATGCATTATTTACCTTTGTAGGAAACCTTGCAGCATGTTAAGTAAGTTTTATGATTACAGTATGGTCGTATTGTGAGCGGCTTAAAATACCTTATTTCTCACTTGTAGTGTTGTTAAGGAGTTGCGCATCTTATGATATCGATATATTCATCGATTACGATGTTGTTGTATGCTTGAGCGGTAGCATTTTGACGTTAGTCGCTTGCGGTCACATTGTCATTCGAGTGCCGTCGTTTGCTCCAACAATAAAAAGCGTTTGGAGCCGTATGTTTTCGTATGTTGTTATACTAGAAAAAAGTGAAAAGCTCGTATCACTCGCAAGCCATGTGAAGACTTTAACACAATTTAGGTAATTCACGCGTTTGTTAATTACTAAGGGTTCCAAGAAGAGTATACAAGAGGTCAAGTGAAAAAGCCTACATTCATTGTATGCAAGTGCAGCTGCCGTGTAAGTGAGTGAGTGTGTGTGTGCGTGTGCATTGCGCGTGTATGTGTGTTGCACCGTTCGAACACACAATTTTGGCAGCAGCAGCAGCCGAAGACGAAGACGAAACTGAAGTGCATATTATACGCAAAACTTAAATAGAAGCAGCGCCAGAGGTGAGTTAGTCTATGCTTGTGTGTGTGTATGTGTGAGTCTGTCTGCATTGAATTTTATTTTTACCTTAACTGCAATTGTGTGAGTTGAGTGTAAGCCTGTGTGAGTGTATGTGATAATGTGTGCGTTTCTGCACGTTAATTAGCCTAATAAGCAGAAGGGGAGCAGAAAAAGTAGACGCAGCATTCGCCTAGCCAAAAATACAACATAAAAATCGATTTTCCTGAACTTGCAATTTTCCATGCCTCACTGACTCCATGGAGCAGGCAGAGCGGCAACAGCAGGAGGCAGCAGTTTGGGGGAGCCGGCGTAGCTCCAACGCTGACGTCGCTGTCGACGTCGACGTCAACGTATGCGGCATGGAATGCGTCTAGCAGAGCGAATGCGGGGCAACATCATAAAGTATACATAAATTGAATTTCGAAACACGGAAGCGATGAGATGTGAGCTAAAAGATGAGAGATGAGAAGACTCCACTCAAAACGCCCCAACAAGTTCGTTTTTTCGTTGTTGTTGTCGATGATGCAAAGCATATGTGTGTGTGACGTAGTGTGTGTGTGTTTTTTTTTGTGTGAGTGTTTGTGCTTGTCTCACTGATTTCTGGTCCATCAGCACAGAAACTTAATGGCAAATAATATAATAATAATAATAATAAGAGTAGTTGTAGTTGAGAGTGTGATCGGCTGGAAGATACCCTGTTCATAGCATTCAATTAACCGTACTCTGATAAATTTTCAGTTGCGAAAAAATAACAGCACAACTCTCTCATTTTCAAAGATATCTCTTAAATTTGTATTTTTAAGGATTAGGTTTTTAAGAGTGGAAGAAGACTTGAAAAAAGTGAGAAAGAAATAATTCATTTTATTATCAATAAATAAAAATTGTTTACTTTTTGTAACTTTTCGCTTCAAGTATATATACTACAAATTTAAAATTAACATTTGAAAAAATGGAAAAACTATATATTTTTTTTTTAATTATTGTATTTCTCGCAACTTTATATATATCAATTTATGCTGCAAATTTTTACTAGTCTAAATAATGTTGAACAAGCTTTCAATTCTAAAAAATATGCCATAGGCAAAGATCATTATTTTAACAACTTTCGATTTCTGTGCGTGTAATTTATTGATAATGCAAATTGCAATTTTGAAAAGTACCTGAACTAAAGTAAAATATATAGCCCTTTAATTATGAAATATGTAATGTTTATGCAAAGGGCCAAAGCATACATTGTACATGCATGTTAAATATTAGAACACTTAATTATGCCCTTGTTTATCGTATTATGGGGTATAAAAACTCGACCGGTTTCCATTTAACAGATTTTGCAATCGCAAATGCTGTCCAAAGAGCAGTCGCAGTCGCGGTCTCTGTCGCAGTCGCAGTTGTTGGGCAGCTGTCACAGCAGCCCTTTATTTATTTTTTTTTTGGGCATCCCCTCCCCACTCCTTTTCGTTCACTCACTCAGTCAGTCAGTCACTCACTCACTTTTGCTACGTCTGTGTTTGTTTTTCCTTTCGTCTCTTGTGTGTGTGTGTTTTGATGACGGCACTCTGCCCATAGCAGCGACGCCAGCGGCGACGGCGACGTCGACGCTGACAGCGACAGCGGGAGCGACGCACCCGCACTGATTTTAACCGTGTGCGTGTGTATTTGCACCAATGCACGGACTCAGCATTAGCAATTCTTGTTTTTTTTTTTTTGTTGGCGGATGCTGTGTGCGTGGCCAAAAAGGGGGATGTCCCTTGTCCCCTTTTTTGCCCTGTCCCACAAAGTCTGGTCTGTGTCCCTTATTTGTACTTGCTTCCGCCAAGCACCCCTTAATGTATGCGTGTGCGTGTGCGTGTGTGTGTGTGTGTGTGTGTGTTTGTGTGAGGCAACTAAAATTCACTTTTACGACCATTTAGCATAGGTTGTGTTTTCCTACTCTCATTCGCGTTGTCATTCTCATTTCCATTCTCCTTCTCATTCTCTCTCAGACTTACACACTTCCTGCCACTCTTTCGCCCATCGTTTAGTTTTATTTGATGTGTTTTTAATCAGACTGCGTCAATTTGGCCACTTAGTGTGTTGAGGGCGTCATTTGACTTGCAGGCGCCTGCCTGGTGCCGTTATTCCCATTTTGTCTGCACAGTTTGTCATCTGCACGCATTCCAATTCCAATTCCGATTCCCAACACCAGCTGCGTTTTATATGATTATAATTATAGGGCTGGCATTAAAGCTCTTGTTCTGTACACTTTCTTTCGCTTCGTATGTTTGCCACTTCTCCGTTTTCCACTCGACAAAAATATAAAAATAAAAATAAAATAAATGAAGAATTTTGTGTGTGTGTTTCTGTTGACGGACTTCCTCTCTGGCATTTTGACCATACACATTTTTCAAATGTGCCAGAAGACTGCAGCAGGCTCGTGGCTTTTGTACTCTAACCAGTCCCAAAAAGGGTAACTTGCTTGTATATTTTAATTTGGATTTGTAACTGCAGTGCATTAAACCATATTCATTTTAATTAGTAAATGAATATTAATTTTAGTGCATATGCTGTCAGGTCTTGAAATTACAAAAATAAACAAATTCATTTAATATTTAATTCACAGCTTTTTAAAATAGAGCGAATATTGTGATTTTACTTAACAAAATTTTAATTAACGGATTTTTTATTGTGAAATATTGTAATTTATTTTTAAATTAAATTTTAGTAAATGTATTGTGATATCTAGAAATATATAGTTTTTGCGTTTTGCTACAGCCGCGAGAGCGATACAGATATTTCTATAATATTGCTACTCCTGTGAACTTTCAAAATAGCATTAGGAGCGAGAGCATATCAATAGCATATTTATTAAACATATTTATCAAACATAAACATGATAAACCTAAATTGATATTAATTTTAGTTAGAGTATTCGCTAGCCGATTTTTTACTTCTTCCTTCTCCATGAACTGTTGGAGTACAGAAAAATGCTTGTATACGAAATATATTTCGTATCATGGCAGCAGCTGTTGTTCGAACCGGCAACGCATTGCCGCAGCAGCACCAACAACAAAAAGAACAACTACAACTAAAGCAACAACAACAACATTGGCAACGGCTGTCGACTTCATCAACGCCTCCAAACTGTTGTTGTTGCTGCTCTTTTGCTGTGTGTTTGTTTTTAGCATTTGTTTGGTTTTATTTTTGGAAAATACACACTTTTTTCTCGTACAAATTCAGGCAACAAATACAAAAACAACAAAAACAACAACAACAATAACTTCAGTTGTCATCCATTATGCATGCCAGCGAACTGTGCTCACACATTGGTTCGCCGAGTTTTGCGATTGTGTCGACAACTGTCGACGTTGCAACTTCAGCGCCACACGCTGCACCCGCCACACTCCACACACTTGCCTTGGCCAAAATGGCGACCCTGTATAACATATATACACAGCAAAAAGTTGTTGTTGGGGCCCCACGCAATAAAAATATGACTTGGCAAAGTAACGCTTCATATAGGCGTCAAATCACATTTGCAACGCAACGGGGCAATGGCCCCCAGTATCTCCACTGGCTCCATTTGCACATCGGAATTCAAACGGCGACGTGATTATTAATCAACTTGGCGCATTAATCAAAATCCGACACTCATCGTTGGCGAAGACTGAAAAATAATGTCATTTGAACTTTTTTGAATTTGGTAATCATTGCCAGTGGCTATCGTTATATTCTGTGGACATAGTTGGTGTTAAATGGTCATAAAATCTATGACAAACTTGAAAAATGGTAGCCGAATGAGGAATATTCTAATTTCAGTATTATGCCACCTGACTGAAGGTGGCAGGGGAACTTCTTGAGAGTGGTTGAGTCAACCATTGAATAAACATTAATGTGACATTCCTTTTTGGTAACTCAATCTTTAAATGGGAATTTTGGGCTTGTCTGCGAGTGGCTGTGATATTTTTTTATCAATCTTAGGAAGAGGTAAAAATAAGCTTAAAGTATTTTAGGTAGCTATAATCAGAAACGATTGATGCACGCAATATCGAAGGAGAAGAACAGACTTAATATATTCACTGGTCTTCAACTGTAGATTAAGAGGTCACCTAGCTAAATTAGGTAAAAACAGTAACGGAATCGGATGTTTTTGTGACAGAGAAGAAGTATCCTCAAAGCACATCGCTTAGCCAGAAAAAGATGCAATCTCCCAGGGAAACATAAGTTAAGCTCAAAGCACACGGAATTATAGAACTAACTACGTCTCACCAACAAGATACTAATAACATTTTTTGAAATTAGCCGTTTTTATCGATTTTCGATTATCGATATCATCGGACAGATAGCAGGACGACATTGTAGCTTCAGCGGCAGAGAATAGAAACTCAATATTTATGTCGAAGTGAAGATAAGTCCTAGTAGTGAGTAAACTGTATGAAAACACAATGATTCACTACAAGTTAATGCTTAAGAAAAACAATTTTCTATCGAAATGCAGATAAGTTATTCAGTCGTGAGTACAGGGTATGCTATAGTCGAGAAGTTTTGCCTAGCGCATATCTAATTGTTATTATCTCTGCTGTTGTTGTTGCTGCTGTGACACAATTTTTACTCAGCTTTGTTTGTCTTAATTTGAAATCAAATTGAAACCAATTTGGATAGCCCAAAAAAAAAGGGGCGTGGCCTGCAAGTCATGCCAAAAATTAAACAACAATGTTGTCGTTGTCATCGTCATAGTCCAATTACACTCAATTAAACGCTATCGAACATTTTGATATGGGTACATAAAGAGCTGCATCTTCATTCACAGCTGCCTCGACTTGGCTGCTCAATTTGTGTGTTGTGTGTTGTGTGTGTTGATTATTTGGTTACTGCCCTGCCCCGTGTGCGTGCCTCTTTGCTTGTTACGTGCCGCTGCCTCTTATCCCAGCTTTTTCGGGTCAACACCATTTTTGGCTAACTCGCATGCAGATGCCAAGTCTGGGATGCAGTTGCAGTCATCACCATTCCGGCTGATTGCTCAACAAAATATCTTGTGCTCGTTACGCATTGTGAAATCGCCGGAAATTGGGTTACATATTAAAGCCACCTTTTGTTTTCTTTTTTTTTTTATCTATATCTGTGCATATCTTAAAAGTGTTATCATATCTCTGTTCGGCCTAGGCTGGCACATGAATATGCATATTATAATAAGGTAGATAAAAGCATAAAAGTCATATTTAATGCCCATCATGTGCCGGCCTTTTCTTTGACTTGACGACTGCCTTCTGTGGCAACATGGACAAAATACGTAAAAAACTAGAGTCTCTTAGTTAATAACTAAGCAAATATGCTTCCATCTTGGAAAAAAACATATTTTTACTGCAGTCACTATAAATCTTAACAGTGATAGCAACTTTTTATTTAATAAATGATTTTTACTACAAATGTATTCGAATATTTACGACTCTTTATAGCGTAGTTTATCGTTTACCGAATCAGATAATTTCGATTGATTGATTAATATTTCTTTGAGTTGTCTTTTCTGAGTTTTCGTTGTTATTAAAGTGTTAACGGCAAAGTTACTGTTTGTTGGGAATAAAACAGCTGATCGGCTAAAATTTGAATAAAATATAAAACAATCATTTTAAAAAGTTAAAACATTTTATTTCCAACAAATACCTTAAATAATTACTTTGTTAAGGTTGAATATACAGAGTGTTATCCCTTATGGGAAAATGGATAGACAATTTACTCTACCTACTTCAGACATTCATGAATGTAAGAAATGTTGATAGTGGAATCAGGTCATTGATTATTATGCGATTGTCTCACTTAAAAGAAAATTATTGAATTAAACCCATTATGCTGACTATCGAGGTCAGTTTTAAGTTTCCGCTGCTATCATCAGCAAATCTCCAGGTCAGAGTGGTCTTTACTTGATGTGTTTGTGGATTATAAGACGAAACAAGAAATTGTGTATTTAGCTTGAAACATTTAAATATAGTTTTCACACAGGCAATCTGTTCAATTATTGCTATTCTATTTGCTGCATAAATTCTACGTTTGATTTTACTTGATTCTTGTAGCAATTTGTTCTCATTATTTCGAGAAAAATATATTCAAAGTCCGGAATTCAAATTACGCTCCCCGGCGACTTCTCAATTTGCTATCTGTGTCAGCTTAGCGACTGCTCCTTGAATTTCAACAAGTTTTTATGCTTAAACCTCAAAATAAATCGCATTTCTTGGCATTTTCTTGTTTTTTGTGGTTATTGCTGTTGTTTTTTTTTTTTATTACAAAAATGTTTTTTGAAAATGCGACACGCCTTGCGAGAGAGAAACTTTTGGCTAAAAACTCAACTGAACTCAACTGAACTGAACAGAACTGAACTGAACAGAACTGAACAAAACTGAACTGGGGTTCTATTTTTGGTAATTGTGGCCTGCTTTCATTATATTTTCTACTTGTGCACAGACTAATGTGCATCCCCAGCTTTTCCAGGGTCCGGTTCCAGCTCATTGACGATATAATACAATTTTGTGGGTGGGGGGTGTCGAGGGAAGGCTATTTTCAACAGCAATATTGTGGGTCAAACATGCGTTGTCATAGGGAAGAAATACATATGTGTATATAAAATATGTACGCATGTATGTATGTATGTATGTATGTATTTCTCAACATATATTGTATATATAACAATTTTTCAATCAGGCAACAGCGTAAACAAAATGCAAGCAACAAACAATCCATTAAAAGTTCATTGGAGACGCGCCCATTGCGGGGCATCGAATTAATTAAAGCTCCTACGGAGCAAGAAACAGAGTGAGAGGAACACATTTGGTCTGAGGCTGAGAGAGAGAGGGAGATGGCGAGAGGAGTGAGTAAAGAAGGGTGAAAGCTGTACAACAAGATTGAAAGAAATTGTTTTTCATTATTTCTTGGAAAACACACATGTAGGAAATACTTATAACAAGTTCAAACCGAGCATATCGGCGGTTGAGCGACCTTGCAAACACCCTGTATTATTCAGTTGTGTTTATTTATTAATCAGTTTTACTAACAAAGTCAAAAACTTTGTAGAAAAACATATTACAATAGTTTTTACACAATATAAGTTTTTAGACATGCCAAAAATAGAAAAAAAACGTTATTTACAAAAATATTAATTCAAATATTTGTGACAGAATTTTGTCATGTTGAAATCTTTAGATAAGAAATATATATTTATATTATTATATTCATGTTATTTATTATCATAACCTTAAAAATTTGTGTTGATCGCTTAAGATGAAACTTTTTTCTCCACTAGCCTAAGACACTCCACGCCACTTTTGATTTTTTTACAGGGTATGCAAAAAACATAAGTCAAAATGCCGCGTAAGCCGCAGCAAGTCTACTCAAAAGTCTGTTTCTTCAGTGCGCTCTGCCAATAAGTAGGCGCAGTTTGCCCACGAACTGCTTGTTGTGTGTGTGTGTGTGTGCTTATGTGAGTGTGTGTGTGTGTGTGCTTATGTGAGTGTGTGTGTGTGTGTGTGCTTATGTGTGTATATGTGCGTGCGGTCATAATGAAAATAAATTTGTTTATGCGCTGACTTTGTTTGGCTGGCTGAAGAAAGAAGTTCTTTGTTGGCGCTGCTGCTGCTGCTGCAGTCGAAAGTTGCCGCCAAGAATCAACACTTTTGTGTCACGTAGCACAAGCAACAGCGGCAGCCACAACTAGCATACAGCGTATACTTAGTATAAAGACATTTAGAAGTTTTCCTATACAAAATAAGAAGAAAAACATGGAAAAACGGCACCTTTGCCGCCGCCCACTTGGAGTAACGCTAATTGGCTGCACTTTGGCCCATTTGGCCGCATGTGGAGCAAGCTGGTCGACGAGAGATAATGAAATGCCCGCAGCAGGCAGACAGTTAAACTACCAACCAGGCGAATGCTGCCACATGCAGCATGCAACATCCCTGCCGAGTGCCACTCAGCACTAAATGCATGGCTAATCACATTATAGATAGCGATATGTCTTTGTGCGGCACTTGAATAGCTCTCGTGGCTCCACAAAGCGTGGGCGAATCATCATCATCAACAGCTTCATCATTGGCATCATTATCATCATAATGATGTTGGGTTCTTTTTTTTATGGATTGGCGCCTTTTGTTCTTGGCGTGTGTAGAACTTTTGTATACCTTTATTAGTTTGCTTTTGTCTCTTCAATTTATGAACTGAACTCTCGACTCTATTGAACTCTGCGCCCCGAGCTGCAGTTGCAGCAGGCGCAGCTTCAACTCACATACACCCACACACCCACACACACACAAACACACACATAGAGAATAAACTTGTTTCTCTGTTAGTTGTTGTATGGTTTTTTGTCTCGGTTTGTTGTCTCTGGCGACTGTTTTGCATTTGGCGTAATGCTAATTCATTTGCATGCCACAACAACTTAACTGCCTGTGTGCCTGTGTGTGTGTGTGTGTGTGTGTCTGTGTATGTGTATGCCTCATTCTCATTCATGCCAAAACTGCTGCCAACTTGACTGATGGCCCCGGCATGCTTGGCTGCATTTTAAGTTCATCATCTATTTGTGGCATATTGCCTGCCCGCCTGCCTGACGGCCTGTGTGCTCGGTTGTACTCCATGTTCCCAGTGCCCATTTCTTACCTACTCCCCACTTACAGTACACCCCCGTCACTTATCTACATATTTCGAGCGGCCGGCTCATTGCTATGCCAGGCAGGAGGCGGAACGAGCTGTTCAATTAATATTGTTGCCCACTTTGAAAACAAACAAATTGGCTGCAAGTGTAAGCAGCATGTTGAAATGCTCGAGTCGAGAGTGCTCGACTAAGCGTTGCTCTACACCCATAGAGAACCATTACTTGCCATTTTCTTTTCCTTTTTTTATATTTCGTTTTTTTGTTTTCCTTCTGCCTCAGCAATTACCTATTTTTATTTTTAACGCGAAAAATGTGTGAAATCACTGCCAGCTCCTTGGCAAAGTCCTGCGTTTCTATCCATGCACTTGCAATGCATTAAAACCCAGACCGCCGATGCTATAAAAATTAAAAATGTCTTAAAAGCCACATTAAAATCTGCTATATGTACATATATATATATGACGGCAGACTGATCGTGACTATGTTTTCCAACTGTGTGTATTTTTCATCTGTGTTTTTTTTCTCTTACATTTTCTCAACTTGTTGCATTTATCATTAATTGGCATGGCCTGGCCTGGCCTGGCCTGGCCTGGCCGGTTCGGTTCGGTTTTGTTCTGGCCGCCAACTGGTATTTCTTTGTGCGCCGTGATGTATTTAATGCCTCAATTAAGTCGTTTTTCCAATTTTTATTAGTTTTCCACGCAGCCCAAGTCATTTTCCACGCCGGACCCATTTCACATTTCACTGTAGTCTCTTGAGTATTTATTTGGGGCACATGTGCACAATTCATTCGTTGTTTTCAACACTGAATGGCAAATGATTGTTTCGCTATTGGTTTTAAGAATGCAGTTATTGTCTGTAAATAAATGCCGCTCTTGATTAATTCCAGTTTAAATGGAATGCTGCAAACGACATTTGTCATAATAAACCGGTTGACTCTGTTCCGATTATGTTTATCAATGGAATTCCTTTGCTATATTCTCTTGCGACACAATCTTATCAATCATGACAAGAACCCATAAAATTCTTGCGAAACATTGCCAAGAAATGCAAGTGAAAGTTGATAAACGAATGTTGAATTCAACGAAAAGCTAATGGAATGTTTGCAATTGTTTTCATTCAGCCAAATTCAAGTGCTGTGAAATGTGCAACAGTTTAAATAAGCAAATTATACAAATAATATATATACTATTATTCTATATGCTATAACAGCAACCACTATTTCCTTATCTTTGCTATATAATTTCTCATTTTTAAATTATATTATGATTTAATAGGAACTGATCAGATCGACTAATGAGTCGGAGATTCACAGACAAGTTTTTTTTAATTTCTTTTATTTCTTATGAATTAGAAATTATTCTATTTATTTCTCATCAGCCATACAAAAAAAAGAATAATTTGTGGTTTATAGATAAAAGAAAACTTGTATCTGTAAATCCTACCTACTCATATATGCATCTTTTAAAAAGTCGCCTAACCACTTTCCATTTTCATGTTGTTTATCTAATGAGTATATTGATCAGGCGCTAATTTTCACTCGGAAAGCAAGCAACAAAGCCGTAGAAAACAGTTGTTTATGATAATTACAGTTGGCGCTCGAGCATTTTTCATGCCACACAAATTGAGTTGGGTGGGTCGGTGACCCAATTGGGGGTACATCAACATCCATCTATTCATCGTGATGATAATTAAGCATGCATTTAATTAACATCAGCATAACTTGTGCCTAATCAACGAGGCGAGACCTTTAAGCTCTTATAGAAGTCACATGCCATCATGTTCATAATTCTCATAAATTTTACGTATGCTTCTCTTTTGCAGATGACGTAAACGACAACAACAACAATCGCAAGAAGAGATAACAACAACGATAAAGTTGACGGCACAAATCGTTCACTTTTCCCCACTTTGGAATTGTATATCACAGCGAAACGAGACTGAAGCTGAAATTGCATTCTATATAATAGGAGTCGGGAGTCTATATAGAAGGCGCCAATTAGCTTATAAGTATGAGGTCGTTTGTCTTATCGATGAAGTACAATCGAAGCGCAACGTTGGCAATTTTGCTGCTCTGTTTGCTGTTGGCGGCAAATGCCGAGCGGGATTTCAATGTGAACGACTCTCAGGTGAGTGGCGAGGGGATGCATATAAGCCTGCCGCATAATGCGTCGCTTTGTTGTTGCTGCCACAGTAGCGGCAGCAGCAACCAGTCGGCTGCCAGCCTGTCATTTGTCTGTTAATTTTGATTGATGATGCCTGACACATTTCACTTGAAAATGCCGACAATGATGGCTGAGTGGTCCGGCGATTAGATTGTGGCCACTGTTTCAACTCTTGAACTTTTTCTCTTTGTAGGTGCCCGTCATCGAGCCGAAAGATGCGCCCGCATACACGCAGGATCCATATGTGACGGAGCTGATGCGATGCCAGCCGACACAGTCGGAGATTCTGCTCTCGCTGCTGCTCCGAAAGCATGACTGGACCGAGCTGAGTCTGGCCAAGCGATCGCATGTTCAAGCCAAATTGGCCAAGTTCTTTGCCATACCAAAGGTGCCTAACTCGATTGCAACTAAATAACTCTTGATTCTCACACGAAACATCTTGTTTGCTTGCAGGAATTCATTACGTTGGATTCGGTGTCCAAGCGGGAGCTGGGCAACATGCATAAGATGGCCATGCGCAAGGGCGGCAAGGGCCAGAAGCATGTGGAAACCGCTAATCGTCACCTGGGACGCGCCAGCTTTATGGTAATTAGTAATATTCATTTGTGATATATATTTGTGGTGATCTAAGCTCTTTCTTTGTTTTCGTAGATCGGCTGTGGTTCGAGTTACTTTAGCATGGGTGCACCGATAGCCAAGCAGATAGCACATCAAATCAAGGACGGCACCATTGGCGCCCTGACCGAGGAGAACTTTGGATTGTGGTTCATATGGCGCAAGGAATTGAAGAGCAGGTAGACCAGCTATCCTCATGAGCTGCGAGTGAAATGAGTGCAATGAGAGCATTCAATTAGTGTAGTGAATGATTTGAATAGTTTGTCATTTAACTTGAATCAAGAAAATGTGTTTGAGTAGCGCTTAATAGGCGTAGCAAATTTCCATTCTATTCAATCGATTCATTTATGATTCATTCCCTTAATAATATTAGATTGCATTATTCAAAGAGTTCTGCAAGCAATGAAATTATGGCTGTAAGTGTGTAAAAGTTAACGGATGAGACACATCCAAATACTCTCTTAAACAAATTCAAACAATTCATAATTAATACAACCAAAACAAACATTGATTTGCGAGCGAATGAACTTTAGGTATCTGCTATTGGAATAGGTGAATCGTAAATATGAAAAATCATGACAGTTTTTTTCCCTGCACGTCTTTGTTTACTTGCTAACTCATCAGTTAACACACACTTGTAACTGTTTTCACAAATACCTCGTAGAGATATTGACTGATTCATTTATTGCAGATCCCAGCGAAAGCGACGTCAATCGGAGGGCAGCGGGGAAGAGGATGACTACGACTATGGAGACGATGACGAAGATCAGGCGCCGTAAGTACTGCATACCAAGAAAGAAAAAATATATATATATATGTATAACTTTTTGGTGTTGCTTGCAGAGAACAAGTTACGGAATTGCCCCCATCGCATGCTCATCGTCATCATCATGGAGCGGTGAGTGTTGAATTTCAATTTGGATATTGTCATGTCTTCGAACTGGTTTTATTTACCCTTATTGATTTCTGTGGTGTTTCCGATTACCTGCGTTCTTAACTGTTGTTGTCTATACGGCTAAACAGTTATTTATGTATTATGATTAATAGACAGACCAATACTACGTATAAGTAAACACGTATGTTATTATTTACGGAAGATCATAATTATGTTTGTTACTGCACTTTGTTGATAACTGCAAAAGACACAAAAACACACAATCCACAAGCCACAATCTACTCACATATCTATATATCTACATATATATATATATATATAAATATCTGATTTATATATATATATACCTTATCATTGAGTTTTGATGAAACGGTTCTTTAACATTGTGTATATGTAATTCATCATATGGTGTTCTCGTCTTTTCTCTCTCTCTCTCTTTTTGTCATTTACACTCTCTCTCTCTATTTCTGTCTCGCTGTGCTCATTTACTTACTGTTACTACCATTGCAATATGAATGTTAATTATTCATTAACTAACAACAACTACAACTACAACAACAACCACAACACAACTAATCTAAAAAAAAAAAAAATAAAATAAAAATAAATATAAACAAATCAGTCGGAACATACGGAGATTGTGGGCATGGCCACCTCGACTTCCTCGTCAGCCGCGCCAGCTGTGAAACTTGAAGAGGAGGAAATTGAGGAGAGCGTCTCCAAATTGGAGTCTGTCATTAGCAAGACGATTGAGAATACGAAGAACATCAAGGAGCTGCCGGTGCTCAATGTGGACGACGTTGAGGTTGACGACGTTGACGATGTTGAGCTGCAGCAGTTGGGCGTTCCCGCCGCTCCCGTAATTGTGGATAGCGAAAATGAGCTTGGCAATGAGCTGGAACTCAAAGCGGGCCAAGAAAAGCAGCTGGAGTTGGAACTGCAGCAGATGATAACCACAACAACAGCAGCAGCGCCTGGCAGCAGCAGCTCCTCCTCCATAATTGCAACGGTAAACGTAGCTTCCACAGACCTACAAGATGCTGTCAACAACAATAACCACCACAACAACAACAACCAGGTTGACTCGGCGGCGGCCGTCGCTGTTGATGTAGCTGAGCACGCTGCTGCAACGAGCACCTCACAAACGACCACTAACCACAACAACAACAACAACAACAATATAACACCTGCTACACCAGGCACACCACCTCTGCCAGCCCAAACTGTGTCTGTGTCATTTTCACCATACGATGCCAACTCCACTGTCTACCATCCATACTCATCCTCATCCTCATCCTCATCCTCATCCTCATCTCCATTCTCAACCGCAACCCCATCTGCAATCGAAACTGTCGAAACGTCTACAGCCGCCAGCAGCAGAAGCAGCAGCAGTAATTCTGTTGCCTTTAGCACCACATTCTCAACCTCAACCCCGAGTGTTCCCTTCATCATTAGTGGCTCAAGCACACCGAGTGGTGCCGTAGACTCTGATATGGCTAATACTCTCACAACAACAACAGCAGCAGCAACAACTTCATTATTATCATCATCCGCATCCGCATCCGCATCATCATCACCATTGCCACCAACAACTACAACAAATGCAACTATGCCAACAACAACAACAGCAACAACAACTACAACTACAACAACAACACAATCACAAACGCCAAAGGTAATGTCGCTTTTGTGTGTCTCTGTGTGTGTGTGTGTGTATGTGTGAGTGTGTATCTGAGTGTGTGTCTGTATCTCCTTATATGTCTCTTGTTGTGCGACAATTGTAACTGTTTGTTGTTTAGCCATTTATGTGTCTGTGTCTGTTTGTTTGTCTCCTGTTGTCGCCGCCCACCACCCACCAACACCCATTGTCAGTCGGCTAAACTAAGTTTAGACTTATAAATGTGCTATACTCGTATATGTAATATGTATATACTTGATTCTTGTGTTTGTGATGTGTATACTGTATATATATATATATACATTGTTGTATAATCTTTATAATCGTATGTTGTACAACTCTGCCACAGATAATAATAACTACATATATGATGAAGCAGTAAACTTAATCTTCGAAGGATTTAGCTTTAGAAAGAGTCCTTGTTCAAGTTTTGAACATAGATATGTATATATTTAACCGAGTATATTTAGATCACTTTATTTAGTTGTAATATATATTTTTAGCTTTCAATATTTATTTACACTTAAGGGTAACGGTTAAGTTCTTAACGGATTTCGGTAAATTTGGTCTTTCAAAGTCACTATGGCTTCTAACTCTACTAACTGTTTGCACCCAAATAGCCAACATATAGAATCACATTTAAATCATATTTACGCAGAGATCCCAAATAATTAGTTATCTTAGGAACAAAATAAATATAATTCTGAAATATTTTTATAATAACTAACTTGAAATATAGATTTGTAGAGTTCGTTAAAAAAAGGATAAGTGTTTCCAAAAGCAAACCCATTTCTTAATAGGAAACTTGAAACTCCCTTTAAGATTTCTCCGTTATAGTGTCAGACCTGTTGATTCTGCGCTTTATTTCTCTATGACCTGTTTAAGCCATGTTTATATGACAAATTTTTGTTTTGCAATTGTCCCAAAAAAAAAAAAAAATGAAAATTCGGCAAAATTTGAAATGAATTGCAAACTGCAGACAAATGCAAATGAGAACGAGCCCGCGAGCACCTGGCTGCCCACGACGGACGTGGCAGATGCCGATGTGGCAGCTACATTGCGTCCAACGCTGGCCGAGATCGAGCTCTTGGTCGAGTCGACGACGGCAACTACAACTACGACGACGGCAGCTTCGCACGCGCACAACACGCTCTCAGTTAGCTTTAAGGTGAACTACTTACTTGCTGCACCCACACACACTCTGTTGTATGCAACATATAAAACATACAGTATATATTTTATTAAGCTGCACCAAAACCAAAACCAACCCCGATTCCGAGCCCCGCCCCCAATCTCCCCAGCTCAGGCAATCTAAGTGCCACAAGCAGCCAACTAGTTAAGCCAATTAAGGGATTTCAACGTTTGCACTTATCCTTTTGAAATGGGATGCCAATCAGCGCTGATTACCAGCGCATCTCCTCGCATGTCCTCTCGTATTGCATGTAATATTTCTACTCTTTTTATAGATATGTATATATAAATAAATATGTGTCTCTTAGCTAAGTATCTGTATCTGTATCTGTATCTGTATCTGTATTTGTGTGTGGCACCAACCAGCTAACAACTCTCTGCCTGCCCCCGTAGCTCTCAACACTATTCAAGCATGACACTTAAAGAAAAGAAATGAATTCGCGCCACTTCAATTAGCCGGTTCATATGTCATTTAATGAGTTCTCTATGATTCCCAGCAGGCAGGGGATGCAGTCGACGCCCTCGAAGTCGCCAGCAATAGCAGCGCATCCCCCAACCTAACCGCCAACAACGAGGTACAATTAGTCAGTTAGCGTATTCATAGAATTCCACAAAACTACATAATTGCCAATCTTTTTACAGTTGGCTACGCCCACGACCAGACAGCCGCAGCTGGAGGTGAGCAGCACGACAGACGCCTCCACGGATTATGTGGAACCGCGCGGGGAGAACAGTGTGCCCATCATTAAAATGCGTCTGCAAAAGCTGGCTGTGCCGTCGGGCAAAGCGTTCAGCTTTGTGGTGCCCACTGAAACCTTTTTCGATGCCGAGGATCAAACAAATCTGCGACTGGAGCTAACCGACAAGGATGGCTACGAACTGAAGCCCACCTCCTGGGTGCAATTCAATGCAGATAAGCGAGAGCTCTATGGATTGTAAGCTAATGAGAATAAAAAAAAACTATGAAGTGCTATTCTATTTTGAAGAACTCGATGCTAAATAAATGTTTTCCTTTTTTAGACCACTGGACGATGCGGTTTCCCGCTGGCAGTATCGGCTGTCGGCAACCGATTCCGGCAATGCCACCGTCACAGAGACGGTGGAGATTATCGTGCAACAGCATCGGGCGTTGCGTACCTTCAATCATGAGATCAGCATTGGGGTGCGTATCAATGAGAAGCTCGGCCACAACATCGACTGGCAGCTGAAGCTGATCAGGGCTGTGGCGCACACTCTCGAGGATAACAGCAGCTCGGCGCTGGTGGTGCGCGAGATACGACAGTCGCCGCAGGAGCCACAAAGTGCCAGTTTTGTGTACTACAATGAGACACTGCCCACCAATGACTGCCCGGAGACTGAGCTCAATCAGCTGGTGCAACGTTTGGATGCGCAGCGTTTGACGGACTTATTGCAGCCGCTGCTGAGCGTCAAGTCAATAACGGGTCAGCTGATTGGTGCCTGCCAAAACACAGAGCTGGCCAAAATAAAGCCCACAACGCACATGGCCAAGAACTTGCCGCCGATGCCGCGCAATCAGGTGGATCGTGTGAATGCCTCGGTGGGTCAACTGTTGGTCTACAAAGTGCCCAGCGATACCTTCTACGATCCCAATGATAATGAGCTAACGCTCACGTTAAAGACCAAGGAGCATAAGGAGCTCAGCACCCGCCACTGGTTGCAGTTCGACTCGAAGAATCAGGAATTCTATGGAGTGCCCAAGAGCGGCGACATTGGCACCGAGGAGTATCTGCTTATAGCCGAAGACAGTGGCGGCCTCAGTGCCAACGATGCACTGGTCGTCGTTGTCACGCACACGCCCAAGAAGGAATATGCCATACTGTACAAGGCCTATTTGGCCATACGCCACGAGAACTTCAATGCGGAGCTGCAGCGTAAATTTCTGGAGCGTATTGCTCAGCTCCATGGCGATGCTAACACAAATCAAATTGTGGTGCGCTCCATAACCACGCACCACGACTCGGACGGCACAATTGTCAACTTTTACAATGCTTCACTGTACAAGATGCACAATCGTTGTCCCGACAAGGAAATGGCTGCCACACGTAATGTCTATCTGAGCAGCGACATGATGCCCAGTCCCAGCGTGAAGAAAGCCCTCGGTCCGGAACTAAATCTGACGAACTTTACGGTGGTGCCCTCAGGCACCTGTCATCGTAAGTGGACCAAGCAGATGCGCTACATCTTAGATTTTATTTATAAACCTCTCGTCTTTTGTCCGAATTTAGATGCGGAGAACAGTGACATCAGTCTGCACGAGTATATACCACCGCGGGCCAAGGATCCGAGCTCGAAGCCAACGTTTCCCGATGAGTATTTCGCCACGTTTATACTGCCCGCAGGCATTATTGTGGTCATGATATTGGTGGCCTCCATTGTCGCCTGCTGCTTGCATCGACGCCGTAACAAGAGCGGCAAAATGGAGCTGGGTAAGTCAATGAATTTGTAAATTCCAAAGCAAATGACAACTTTAACAAACTTCTAACCGCAGGCGATGAGGAGGAGCGTAAATCGTTCCGCACCAAGGGCATACCGGTTATCTTTCAGGATGAGTTTGAGGAGAAGCCCGAAATAGGCAATAAAAGTCCGGTCATACTCAAGGATGAGAAGCCGCCGCTGTTGCCGCCCTCATACAACACCTCCAACATGAATGGTGACAACGATGTGGATGAGTATGTGCCACCGCCGGCAGTGGTGCTCGGTGGACGCGAAGTGCGAGGGAAATCACCGGCAACGCCCTCCTATCGCAAGCCACCGCCATATGTATCGCCATAAATGTGTCAACAGCAGCAGCAGCAGCAGCAACGGCAGCAACACAATAACAGCAGCAACAACAACAATAATCACTACTAACCAAATCTTAACAAAGACAAAAAAAAAATTAAAAAAAAAAACCAAAAACAACAAAAAATTACAAATACAATTTACAATCTTAATCTAACAAATCTTTCGCACCCTCAACTCTATTGTTAATTCTAGAGTTTTTCTATGAAATTGAATTTTGAATTGAGGTGCAAGTCGACCGCCCCGCCCACATTATGATAATATTTATGTAACTGTATTAAGAACTGTAAAACAATCAATTAACGATTTCAATATGCGACTTGGCTAACAACTTAAGCTAAAAACCTAACACTGAACGACACAAACACACAAACACTATGCTGCATATTATTTATCTAGTATGTACCTTAACTTATATACATATGTATACACACACACACACCCACACACACAAACAGAAACATACAATTTAATAAGCGAGCGGATGAGCTTGCAACACACACACACACACACAAAAACACACAAAGAACCGTTTATCGAATAGCATTTAATAGACGTTAAACGCGGCTAGCCGCTGTTTCCGAATGCCCTTTGCCTAGGCTTGACTTGTTTGTATCTTAACTGGATTGTAGTAAGGCATGTGTTCATTCATGTAGGCAGCCAATTGACTTTCAGCTTAAGCTGTTTAAGCCGAATTGTTTAGATCTTTGGCCAGTGCCGTCCGATGTGCAGCAATAGCTCATAAAATTCCATTGCTAAAATTGGCCGCTGCCCGTCAAATTCAATTTTTGGCCAACATTCTAGCCACATTGTTGCGTGTGCTACAAATTGTTGGCACTATTTTGTTAGTTTAGTATTATATCATATCATTTGGAACATTTCTTTGGCTATGCCCCAAACTTGCAGTCACTTGAGCAGGGGGTAAATCGCTTCAATTGAGTTTTGCATTTAGGTTTTAAGAATCAAACATTACTGATAATGCTTCGTGTTTAATTACGCTATACTCAATACAGCTGCCAATTGAATAGTGAGTGAGTGCACTCACAACTCACATTAACAGACTACAAATCAAAATAATAGTACATATTCCGAATTCCTATAGTTGCCCCACAAGTGCTTCCTCCATACCACCAAATCATATCCAAAATGTAATGATCTACAATATGAAACACACACAGACACACACACACACACTCACCCACACACACACAAACAAACAACACACACTAAGTATATCAAATCATTACTTAAAGTAGCCTCCTTAGTTATTAATTGATTTTACAAACCCTATATGATTAGAATATATACACATATTTATATATACTTAAACTTAAACTTTCTTGAAAAACAAACGAACCACTTGAATTGTACTAAACTGAAAACAAAAACAAAAACAAAAAATGCATACTTTAACTGAGTAGAGAGTATGTCCATTGATTTTATATACGAGACCGTCATCTAAGTAAGTTAGAGCAATATTTTCTATGGAAAACTGAACGAGACAACGTCAGAAGAAATTAACAAATTACTTAAACAAATGGAAAGTTATAAAAAAAAAGAATGCGTCCGCAATGCGGCGTAAGGCCTATTAAATTAAGCATATGTACGATTATTTGTACTAATTTGAGTAAATTGTATTAGCTCGTTAAGCGTAAAATATTTACACTGTATTTTGTAACAACAACAACTACACGCAACCACACACATACAAGAATAACGGTATCAATTTATTTTGAATAAAAAATGCCAAAGATACATATTTTTCTTTATTTTATTTTTAATCCAAAAACAAAACAAAAACCAAAATTGACCACGTTTATGCAGTGAAAAATATGTAAGATTTGAAGTGATTTCTTGTAAGAAATGAAAGCTGCACAATTCGATTCTTTAAATTTGTCAAGTTGCGTATTTCATGGCATAAGCGTGGTGTTTTACACCCACTGACACACACACCTACCTACATACACAGAACAAGTAAGTACACACACACTCACTAATAAATAAATAGTTTTGAATTTACGCAAAATTGTAGCATAGAGAACTAAACTATAATTAATGTAAAACAATACAATAATAATTGTGCATATACAAAAATTAATTGGATAGCAAATAGATTATTTGGCAACTAACCGCTGTCCCCGACCCGTCTAAATAATTACGTGTCATTGTTAAATAAGGCAACAGAAAGTCAATAAAAAGAATAAACAAACAAAATAATTAAATAAAATATTTGCAAATTGTGTGCAAATTAAGTGGCAATATAAAACTAACACAGGTACACCAACAATTCACATACACAAAAATTCACACGACAGCTACATATATATATATATATAAAAATTACTAATAAACATTTATATATATTTTGATATAAAATAAATGGCGTTTGATTCAGCTTTTTTTTTTAATTGCCACAACGAATTGGAATTCTTGTTCTAATTTTGCTAATGAATGCAGATATTCAATTTATTAAAATACCAGCAGCTCAAGCAAATTATGGAATCAAATCAAAAAGCATAACACATAATGAACTAATATAAAATTTTGTTAGCTGTTCTCTCTCTCTCTCTCTCTCTCGCACACCTGCTAATAAAGCTCACACTCTCCCCAAGGTCCTGGCTGCTGTCCTGGAGTCCTGAAGTCCTAGAGTGTGTATGCTATTGATTCGGTTACTTTGACAACCAATATTTGTTGCCCGGATCCTGGATGCTGTTTGCTTACGTATACCCATAACACACAAACACACACACACACACACACACACATCTATATACATATACATATATATATATATTTATATATATATCCAAACACTTCGTTGGCTTCACTGACGCCAAGCGTAATAGCAACAAAAATAACAACTACATTTGCCCTGTCACTCAATTCAGTCGGGCAGGGGATGGAAAGTGGGTGGGTGGGAGGGGGGGTTGGCAGCGGCAGCTGCTTGCCACTTCAATCTGTTGTTATTGTTGCTCGTGTTGTTATTATTATTATTATGTAATGCAGTCATTTAATTGGTAACAAATTGTATTGTTTGGCCTGTCATTTCATTGCCAGTTGCTTTTGTACGCTTTTATGACTTTTTCCAGAAACCAAACATAAGCACTCAACAAAAGACAACAAAAACAAAAACAACAACAAATCGCATACCTGCCGCATGTATCCATGTGGCATCCGCATACATATGTAAATGTATCGTATACGCTTTTCAGCATGTTGTTACATTTAATGCAGCCCCCAAGGTCTGCTCTGGTTGGGCGCTCTATTTACAAACGTGTGTAGGAGGAGTAGGAGCAGGTGCAGGAGCAGGAGCAGGAGCAGGATTCAAGGTCCCTTATGACAGACAAAGTAAAAGTTTTCAATGGCCAGTTGTTTGCATCGGATGTAGTTTTGCTAACTGCAAAGCTTTTGCCTTTGACTGCAATACGCTTATGAGGCTGCAATTAAAAAGTCAGCAGCTATTTAGAGCCAACTAGTGCGAACATGGCAACAGGATGCCAACCAATTTAAATCACAATTTGTCTGACTTTGGAATCTGCTCGGATTGCATTGACGGTAAAAACCAACACGTTAACTAATAAGCGAAAAGCGAGAAGAGAACTTATGACAGTGATGAGATTAAAGGTATTAGAAGTGTTGCAAGATTGAAAAGTCGACAATAAATCAATTATGTTTGCAACAAGATAAGCGACAAGCAACAGAGAAGCGACAAAATACACATCAGAAAACCAAAAAAATATACAGCAGAGAAGCAATAAGTGAAGTATCAAAAGTGCTAAGAAAAGCAGGGAGCGAAAAAGGAAACAAGAAAAACAAATTTCATGTTTGGTGATCAGAAAAGGGATAACTGAAAAAAAAAAATGAACAAGTCATAACAAGTAAGATGCTGTAGTCGAGTTAACTCGACTACGATATACCCTTAACCAAGTTGTTAAATATATTATAGTTTTATTGGTCAATTTTCCTTTAAGATGATTTGCACTCAAATGTTCAGTTCTGCAAGTGCATTTCTTACAGTGTAATTCTACTCACAAGCCCGAACTGACCCGCACTGGCTGGCTACAAAAACCTGCATATACATACATACATACATACATACATACATACATACATACATATAGGCATACATACGTACACGAAACAGAAGTTTTCGGGGCTCTGCAGAATACTCACAAATATATTGACGCTAGCGTCGATTATCATGCCATCTCTTTCTCACACATGCGCTCGCCTATTTATATGTATGCAGAAAATGCTTGCGGCTGCTGATTGAAATGAGATCAATATGAAAATATAGTTTCGACTATAACTTTGGTGTTTCTTATGCGATCTTAATAAAATTTTGGCAATTGGTCAATAATATGTATAAGCATGTTATGTATAAATTAGATGCCTCTCCCTCTTAAATTGTGGAATTTATTGCTATTGGAAATCGAAATGTATCGATAATTCAGAAACTGAGCCAGTTATCGATAAAATAAAGCAAACTTGATCTGCGCCTGGAACACGAGAACTTATATTCCAAATTTGTCGCTAGCTCTTATAGTCTCTGAGATCCGCTCGTTTATACAGACGGACGGACGGACATCGCTATATCGACTCGGCTGTTTATCCTGATCAAGAATATATATACTTTTTGGGGTCGGCGATGCTTCCTTCTGCCTGTTACATACATTTGCACAAAACCATTATACCCTTTTTATCCATTTTAAGGGTATAAAAAAAAAAAACGAAAGACAAGTCATAAAAAATATGAGTTGACGAAAGAAGAACATACACAGAGAATAAAACAAGAAGAAATTAAGAATATATTCTTGATTCGCTAATTAGGATTACCTTCATGCCTCGATAATTGTAATGATTCTCATTTTTTAAATCGGTATAATTTTCATTAAGATTTTAAATGTGTAATTCAAATTCTATTGAAGTTCGGCTTTTCGAAAGTGGTCACAGGAGTTTGTGTGTTTGGCATTCAAAATTAATTACATTGTTTAACCCGGTGACAGGCATTTCAACAGACTTATCTAGGCCAATGCGAATTCATCCTTATGTTATTAAATATATGTATGTATGTACATATATACATGTGTATGTATTTATGTATGTATGTACGTAGTTCATACGAGTTACAGGGCTTTGGCTGGCAGTCGACTTGTTGCCTTTTATCATTCTGTAACAGCTGCTGTCAGTGTCCTTTTACTTATGCTTATCCTGTCGTTGCCATAACACTCATTATCGCCATCCTGGCCCCATTATACAATGAATACCATTTACTGAACATTTTCCTTATTTTGCGTTTCAAGTTACCAAACAACAAGCGTGGCGAGCGTATAATTAACTTACAGTCTTACTAACCATCCTGTGGCATGCACTCCTCTCTCCTCTCTCCTCTCTAGCTAGCCTTTCAATGGAGATAAATACTTTGGAGTCAAAGTACACTTTCCTATGAATACACACACACACACACACACACACACACACATTTAAGCGCATATATAAGTGCTAAAATTGTATCATAATTTAGTTGGAGCGCGTGCTGAGGCAGCAAATGAAAATCTCTTTTATACAATTGAGTCCAGTCCTTTCACATCTTTTGGTTCAGCTTTCTGTCCTGTCCTGTCGTCCTGTGGTCCTCTCTACTGTCTACTGTCTGCTGTCTGCTTGCTCTATGAATGCTTACCAAAGCTCACCTCGCACCTCGACGCAAATGTGATTTCAGCTTTTGTCCTTTTTGAAAATATTTATAGCAAAAAACGGGGCAATTTTCGTTCGCTGGACATTGTTTTTGCCAAGTGAGCATCAGACAGGTAGTCAGTAGCTATCCAAACCCCAAGCTGGAGAGCTCAACCGTTTGCCACGCCTATTTCAATTGTTTCTACTGTCACAACAGCAGAGAACCTCAAACTGTTTGCAACACAATAGACACAACTAAAATGCTCTGCAGCTGGCTTTAACCACTGGCACCCCACAAAATGAATATATGTATTTGATTTTTAAACTACCATTTTTTTGTTGCATGCAGATTGTTCTTATTTTGACACGCCCATTGAACTAACTGCCCGATCTTTTATTAAGCAATCTAATCGAACTCATTATACACTATAATATAATATTATGCATCTGATTTAGTCATGAAAGCTAAAAGATTCGCTGAGTGACAATGATAAATGTCGTCTCGAAGATATATTTCCGATTGCAGCAATCGATGTTATATATTAAATTATGTTAGATTGTGTAGCTAACTGTATTTTCATTATATTCCTAAATATCGTGACATTTTCTTTCTGATGATACAAAAAAGAGGTTGTTTCAAATGTTTACAGGAACATGTCAAATGTTTAATAATTTTAACTAGAATAAATGTAGATAAATAGTTCCATTATCCTTAAAGACGTATGTTTTTTTTAATATTTATTTACGCTTGCAATAAATTTGAACTGTCAAAAAATGGTATCAATGCTAAAAAGTATCTTTCTGAGTTGAGTCTTAGCTAAAGTTTGTTTAAGCGGTTTATTCAATTCCTCATAATTGAAATAGTTCTGAGTTCTGTACGCCCCATTTAAGCCTTTTATCCTACCAGACTTAAAACCAGTTCCTAATTTATGCCGTACTCAATAATTATCGTATCTTGATTTAAGACCAGTTAAATCATAGCTTGAGGCACTGAAGCTCCCGTGATTATTCAATAGACTGGCGAATGCTTATTGTCTGCATCCCAAAAGTATCAATAAAAGGATTCGGGGATAAGCATGGTATTTTCATTAGAGTGTATCTAAATGCGAGCTATCGAATAGATATGCAGATGCTCTCGTCCTCCTGCGGAACATTCATTTGAAGCACGTTCGCTGCGCTCTTTGCACTGTGCTCTGGCAGTGAAAAGGTAAACAGTGTATCACATTGGGGCTCTAGGATTCTACGTTTCAAACCGCCAGGAGCAATTCAGGAATCAGGATATCAAGCGGCAGCCAGTAGGTGTGACTATATGGGGGCAAATTGAGATTAATAACAAAAACCAAACGAAAACCTGTAACGTGACAAATGCCCCAGCATAGAAGGACCGAGCGGAGGCGAGGGGTGGTGGACAGAAGGCCACGAGGACAGAAGGACAGAAGGACGTATACATCAGGAGCAGAAGCAAAAGCAGAGAGTTGAAAATAGAAAGCAGAAGAAATAAATGCTGAAGGAGAGACTCGGTTTGGGGTTATTAGATTGAAATAAAATATTTGAATTGCTTGGCAAGGACTAAATGCAAAAGCCAATGATTTGTAAGCATGGACACGGACACGGACACAACCGTGGACGATGGACATAGACAAGGACCTGCTCATTGTACATATGTACATTTAAGTTTCCATTCAATTGAGCAGGAGGCGAAATCGTTCAAAATGCCAGCCAAAACTGAGGCAGCAGAAGGAGATGGCGCATCTCAATTATATGCGTTCTGGGGTAGCTGGGTATAAATCCAAGACCAAAACAGAGCGCACACAGATCCAGACCGGAGAAGTAAAAAAAAGACGTAAAAGAAATAGGGAACAATAGACAACATTGGCAACCTGCTGCGCGTTGAGCTAATGCCGCAGCTCAGACAAACAAAACTTGCCCCACGCACAATTCTAGCTTTGTACTCAATTGAAAGAAAGAGGGAAAAATTGTTGTTATTGGCACAGGCGGGGGGATTGAGATTGACACTGGGTGCACACTCAATTATTGGGCGAAAAGGGGGTTGGGAACAGGGAGGATCCTGGTGGAGGATTGGTTGGTTTGGTGTTGGCTTTGGGTAAATTGCTTTTATTGCATACGTTTCGTGTCGCCATTTGAATTGCACTTAATTTCAATCAGGCGCCCGCTGCTAAGCCACTTCAGCTAATTGTTTGGCTTTTGAGGGTAGAACCGCCCCCAAAGTGAGAGGAGATCCCAAGCCAGGAGTTCAGCTAGAGTCTAATTTGTAAATGCTCTGCGTGCGCTCAGGTTGCTGCTAGCTGCTAGGTAACAGTTATTGGAGCAGCTGGCGCAACATCCTCAGTCGCAGCGTCTTAACTTGGCTTTTAAATCAACTCAAGTGTACTTTGACTTTGACTTGGCTTGGCTTGGCTGCCTTGACTGACTGCCTCATCTCCAGGCTGGGGGGCGTGTGCTCTGCCGCCCTCATTTTAATTGTAGTGACGCTATGCGTGTTATCCGAATTGGCTGGCACTTTATAATTTCCGTGGAAGTGTATCATTAGCCGTGGCTAAGCCGGAGCACCGAAAATGAAAAGCTCTAAGTCCAAAGCCCAAATCAGCTTCCAAGGATGCTTCAATGCGCGCCAAGCTAATGGAACTGTCTTGTTGTTGCCACATAGTTAGTTGTTACATTTTCCCCATTTAATGCCACCCCCCCCCCCCCCCCTTTCCCCCTTCCCGGCAACAAGAACAAAAACTTTTTGGCGTACTTTTGAGTGAGTTTTGAGGTGGCTGCAAACCGAGGCAGTTGGTTAGCTTGGCTCGTGGCCTGGCAACGCATCAATAATGTGTTTGCCAAAAAAATATATAATAAAGAAAATAAAGAAAATATTACAACGCAAAAAAAGAAAAACAAGTGGGATGTTCCTGGCGAAATAATACTCTAACACCACAAGGAAAAGCCCTTTAAAGCTGAATTACATATTAAGGATTCCGGCGAATGACATCGATTTGCCAGAACCCCCAATGGGCAATCAAATCTTATCAAATATGACAAGTATTCAAGCATCCAGCGCTGTCCATCTGCATACCTACGGACAGACGAGCGGAGTTTAAGTTAAATCCAATATACTTCTTTAGCATCGTTATCAGAGTATAAAAAGTGTTGCCTACTTTGCGTCCCAGCGGCGTCGTCGTCCTCACTGGAGTTGGTCATACATTTCAAAGGCAAACGGGGCATTTTCCCATATGGCAAGCGTGCCGCGACTCATGACCTCATTTTCTAAATCGAAAAATCAGCGGGCGCAAACCCCAAAGGAACGCTCAATGAAACTTGGATTTAATACACGTCAAAAGCGACAAACAGAGAGGGGCAGAGATGGAGGGATGGAGAGAGGGAGAGAGATGGAGACAGCTAGAGAGTGGGTACAAAGAGTGGAGCATAAGTAGAGGCACTATAAAGACAGAAACTGCTGCTGCTGAGTTAAATTGAAGTGGCAACAATAACTAAATTAAAACTAAAGCCGCATGCCACTAAGAGGGGTGGATGACTGAAGGTGGGGGGGTTGTCCTCCTGACGCTGTACACGCGCTTTGAATACGTTTAAGCAAATGCGTTGTACTCCACAACCCGAACACCCCCTCAACGGGACCCAGCACGGTGTGGCTAAATTAAAATGAAGCATTGCGGAATGATTTTGATGCCTGCCACCCTTCGCCAGCATCCACAGCATCCACAGCATCCAGCGGCAGACAACGCAACTAGGCGGCGACTCAATAGCATGCGATGAGGGATGGGGAGTGGGTTTGGTTGGGTTTGGTTTGTTGGGTCACACGCATCCACACGCACAGCTGGCTGCTAAGCAGACTGGCGCCAAAATTGTGGCTGACTTCACAGATTTTTCATGGCGATGACAAGTTGACGGCTTAGCTGCATGGCTATAAGCAGCACAGGCAACAGCTTTGGCTTTGGCTTTGGCTCTGACTCTGGTGCTGGCGCTGGCTCTGGCCATGCCCAGCAGCAACGGCTGCTTGACTCCATGACTCCTTGATGGCGACCAGGACAGTCGCACGGACACGGACTGGCTCGTTAATGCCGCCCAGCGCCACAGGGCAACTCAGACTTCGACTCAGACACGGAAAGCGACTTTGACTCTCTCTCTCTCTCTCTCTCTCTTTATATATATGTGTCTCTCTCTCTCTATCTCGTTGTCGGCAGCGTCTACATGTGTGTGTAGGTGACATGTTCTGACACGACAACAGCAACAGCCACAACAAGAGCAACAAGGACATCCGCCCGCCCGCCCGCAACGAGGCGCCAGCTCATCAACTAGTCGTGCGGGGAGTCTGAGTTCTAGTTCCATATATAGTCCGAATACCCCAGACTGCTTGCCTGCCTAGAGTAGAGTGCGTGTCGTGACACGAACCAGTGCTTAATAAGTCAACACGACTAAGCTACCTGCTCAATCTACCCCAAGAAATTATTCCTTGCCTCAGTAGAAAACCACTGGATGAAAATTAGAAATACTGAACTGCACTTTAGATATTTGATAATCTTTCATAAAACCATTAAAAACTTTTAATTATTGACTTGGAATTCATATGTATATGTGTATTTTTGCATATTAGAATTTAATTAAGTTTTTTACTTACTAAGAAAAAATTAGTTACTTTTCCAAGGGTTGAGATTTTTTGTTATTAAGAATCTTGCGCTTTCAACTATTTCAATTTATTACAAATCGAATGGTTTTAAATTTGTGATTTGTGTTCAGAGTCCTGTTCATCTCTAAAAGTCTAGCCTGCTAGTCCGCCAGCCTGCCATGGAAACGCGTTTGCATGCTCCTGTTGATTCTGATCCTTGGGGAGCCGAAGCCGGAGCAGAAGCCCGTCGCAGAGCACCAAGAGAAAATACTTGCCAAGTGTCATTCGGGGGTTGCTCCTTGTTGCTCCCTTTTTATTGTTCTTGTTGTTGTTTTAACTTGTCGCCGTATTAAAAAATAGGAATAGCAGCAGCAACAACTCGCTCCATATGGCTGCTTGGCACTACCCTCGCCTCAGACCCAGAGCCCAGAACCCAGTTCCACATCCTCACTAAGAACCAAAAAGCGACCCTTCTCACTGCCAAAGCTGCAGCCATTGGCAGGGCGCGGCGCGGTCGGGGGCGGGAGTCGCGGCGGGTGTGTTTGGGTAAGGGGAGTGGGGGTGATTTTGACAAACGTTTCGCTGTTGGCCGCCCGCCGTTGCTCGTTTTCATAATCGGGCGGTAATTGTACACCAATTTGACTTATGAATATAAATTAACTGTGAAACGTGCGACAGTAAAAAAACACTCACACACACTTAAACACACACACACACACACACACACATACACATATATACATTTATGTACATATGTGGGCGCGTGACTAAGACACCGCGGGAGGGCGTTGAAACTCATGTGTTATCGAGATCTTTCCACAATATTGTTGACATGTTGCTGATTATATTGAGGACAATAGTTGTGGACACACTCCGAATAGTTGAATAATGTTTTCTGTAATGTAATTAAAAATAAACCATCTTAGATTCAGATTAGTTGTTTCTAATTGATATGCATTGTTGAGCCAAATTAATTTTTCTACACACCAACTTGTGACTTATTCCCACTTTTCCTTAATCTCTGCATTCCTGGCTTAGGCATTTTTGAGTACTCTGTTAATATTACAGCAGACCTTAGCATGTCACCAATTTGGAGTCCTCTATTTCTATCATTAGGAACTCAATTTGTGGTTAGTCATCTTACCCAATTCACATTAACTGTTTTGCTGTCTGCTTTGGATTTTGCTAGGTTTTCCACAATCAAATTTTTGACCATTTCGCAAATACCATTCTTATAAATATTTATTTTATTTTTCAATTTAAATTTAAATATTTAATTTTATTTTTAATTTAATTTACTTTTTGTATTCTTCGCACATTGTTTGGCATTTAATAAATAAGTTAAATTATACATTAAGAATATATCTTTTGCTGTTATGTGTAGATTCTTGTAATAATATTTTCAGTTCAGACTTAATTCAAATCTAAATTATCAGCTAAGAAATCTCCTTCAAGTGGAATTTCGTTTTTAACGGAATTGGCTGTATTTAATTTTTATTTCCTACAAAATACTTTTATAATTATTTTTCCCCTATTCTACGCATTCTTAAACTGTGGAGCTATTTGAGATATAACTCAATCATTGACAGGATTTAATATAAAGCTTGTTGTGTAATTAGATTTCGGCGATTGGATGAGCGCAAGTGTCATTGGACAATGGCGATAGTCGAGTCTCGTTTGGATGCATATGTTTGTATAATTGCTTTAAACTGTCCGAATGGCCATTAAGAACCGAACCAATGGGCAATCATCGGGCAACATCCTGTGCCAAGGGTGTGTGTTGCCCCAAAATGAAGGAGAGAGAAAAGCGGATAACAGGCGAGTGGATACAACCAGAGACAGGGAGTGGACAGAGTAGACAGAGTGGACAAGCGACCAAACCAAGTGATTTGCATGTGTAATTCGATTTGCGGTCTCAGGAGTTGACGAGCTTAACACCAACAACCAGCATCAGCTGCACTCACTATGTGAAATGTGTGTGTGTGTGTGTGTGTGTGTGTATGTGTGTGTGGCTGGAGAAGTGACAGCTCTGACAAATGCTGGCGGCGACGCGACTGACTCTGGGAGCAGCAAACTTCAAATAAATCAAGCCAGCCAATTTATATTTTTGGTATATGGCCCATTAAACGAAATCTTATGAAGTTCGGATGACAATTACATAAATAATTATATGAAAGGGTGTCGCGTCTAGCATACAAACGACTGTGTGTGTGTGTATGTGTGTGTGTGTGTGTGGGTGTCTGTGGGTGTGTGTGTGGGTGTGTAACCTAAGAATTAGATGCGCACAAGGGCAGAAGTGAGACTCATGTGCTTGTATTATTAATGTGTGTCGCACACACGCACACACCCACACACACACACATAGGGGCACGCATACCACAAAAGCCCCCGTGCAGGATATACAATTGCACTTAAAGCACACTCTCCATATGTTGCCACAAAAGCGCCTTTGCTGACTGCCGCATCCGCATCCGGTCGTGAATGTAACTGTAACTCAATCCATGTGATCCTGGCTGGAGACCAGAGTTAGGGGGGCGTCGCTGTCAGCGCAAGGAGCTGACTACGGTTACGCCCTCTATACTCCGTACTGGGTGTGTATGTGTGTGTGTGTGTGTGTGTGTGTTAGTTGTTGTCGTTGCCGACGCTGCAGCAGCATTTCAAGTGCGTTTCATTTACAATTTCCTTCGGTTTTATGCGCACGTTGCGCTGCACAATGCCACACACACACACACACACACATACACAGAAAGAGAGAGATACAGTGAGAGAGGGAGGGGTGAGAAGAGGGGCCAGTTGGGTTGAAGTTGCATGTTCTTGGCTTTTATGTCATTGTTATATGCTTATTGTGTCTTTCGTTGCCCGTTAAAACTGTTTGTTGCAATCGAATCACAGCGGCCGTAAAAGATGCAAATGGCAGCCACGAAGCCATTCAATAGATCCCCAAATGCAATGTCGACTGCTCCAACCCTAACTTTGGCGTATACGTAATGCATATATATGTATATATATATATATGTATGTATATAAATATATGTATTTTCGCTGCTCTGTGGTATGTGAAAGCAGACGCTGAAAATTGAGCAGCAGCTGTTGCCAGCTGGACGTGTAAATGTGTTTAATGCCAAACCAGCCAAACGAGCCAGCGCCAGCTAAAGTAGGCCAAACACACAACAACAACAACTATATACACACACACACACACACACAGAGAGAGACCCCGCCTCAACAATTGTTTGTCCAAGCAACTCTGTTTGTCTGTGCGTCCAATTGACTCTCTGACTGCGCCACGCTTTTGTCTGTCTATCTTTGGTGTTTCGTCTGGGGCATGGGGCAAGGGGCAAGGGGCAAGGGGCAGGGGGCAAAGGCGTAATGCGCGTTCATCCAGTCAGGCAGTCAGGCAGCCAGCCAACGTGCACGGATGAGAGACAATTCAATTTTTCATGTGAGGAGTCACTTCGCGGCACTTCGCTGCCACTTGGCAGCCATTTGAGCGAGAGACACTCTCTCTGTGTTCCGGGCTAATAAAATAAATGTATTGCATGTGGTTTACAGTGAATTTAAAAACTTATTGCTACAGCTATATCTACAGAACTCTGGCCTTACAATAGAACACCCACACACACACACACACACACACCCACACACACACACAGTGCTCAGAGAAAGTCGATAACAAACATTTGAAAAATGTGTTCCCAAAGGACTGTGAATTGAATAAGATAGTTCGTGTAAACTGTACGAACTGTTGTTACCTGTTACCAAATAAATCAGTATAAAATTGATATATAAATACATATATATGTATATATGTATATATATCTATTTAAGCGGGGCACCGCCAACTTATAATAATCTATTTAAGCTATTCCTTATTACCAAAGCAATTTGTGCCTTAAGAGATTCTAAAGATGTGGTTAGTAGCTTAAGTATTCGCTTGGGTTCCGAGAATCCTTAAATAAAGCAATATTCAAATATAATGCATTCTATTTTAATACTTTGTGAGCAAGAAGGACATTGGACATTTAAATAAACAATTTAAAAAAATCTTGAGAAAAATCATTGAATATGAATTTAGTTTTTCCATTTATCCTACAACAGATTGTTATAAGTTCCAAGACTCTTGGCATATCCCCCATATGATAGTTATATAAGAGAACTATAAAATATTTCACTTAAAGGATTAATAGTTTTAAAATCAGGCATTCACTTGGTTAGTGTCAACAAAACATTGTTAAGTGAAGAAGCAGTCAAAATTTAGCATTTTCCCTCAAAAGTATGCTACGAAAAGTGAGAATTCCCTAATGGTTTGAAAGCTGTTCGAATTAGTTACTTGAAGCTTGAGCTGGGTGGCGTTTATATGTCAGCTATTTGCCAATTTAGCTGCACAATTGCCTTTACCAAAACTTAAAGTCAGATGTATGTGTGCATCTGTGTGTGCCTGTGTGTGTGTGTCTGTGTGTGTGTGTGTGCGAAGTTCGACTGCAACTTTGAGAGCTGAAAGTGGGCAGCAACAAGTTTGCCAAGACACACACCGCAATCACGTACTCATATATCAGTCACACACACACACACACCGACAACACATCTAGCACTCAAGCACACACACACACACACACACACACACACACACACAAACACACACAGTTGCATATGTTGCGAAAGTTACGCAGACCCTTGTGCAGGCGCAAACAATTGACTTTTGAGCGTCTGCCCCGTCTGCCCCAACTGGTGTTGTCAATGTAGCCGGCGCCAGCGTTTATTGTTGTTGTTGTTGTTGCTGTTCTTGTGGTTGTTGCCGTTGTTCGTATTGCTGTGTTGCTGTATTGGTGTTGTTGGTGGCAGCCTTAGCCGCAGCTAAGTAAAAGCAAAAACATATGAGACATACTTGTTACTTTTTGCTTGTTTGCTTCCTATACCAATAAATGCCATCACATATGGACGCAGCAGCTCAACTCCAGCTACACCCACAGCTTCCCCTCCTCCTCCTCCTCCTCCCCCTCCTCCTCAAAAGCCAAGTGCTGCTTGCCTTAAATGCCTGCAGTCTCTGCTTTGCCGTTGTTGCCGTGTGTTTTTCTTTAATGGCAACTCGGTAAAAATTAAGCATAATAATAAGTAGACGACGACGTGGAACGGCGACCAAAACTCCCAACAGCAAACAGCATGAGGCAAAAACACAAAAACACAAAAAGGAAAACAACAAAAAAATGCCGCCAGCTGTCCATATGGTTGTTGTTGTTGTTGCTGTTGTTGCTCCTAATGTGTGTGGCCGCTACACACACTCGTGCGCACTCTCTCGCACATGCTGGCAGGGGCATGCTAGCGCTCTCTAGTTCTCTAGCTCTCGCTCTCTCACTTTCTCTCTCTCTCTCTCTCTCTCACTTCCACTCGCTCAGTTGCCCAGGGCCAGACGACCGCTGCTTCCGCTGTTGCTGCTGTTGCTGCTGCTTGTTGATTCACTTGTTGGCAGTCGGCGCCGGCGCAATGAGTCTGCCTGCCTCGAACAATAACAACACCAGATGCCATCCACATACAACAAGTATACGCAACGTTTGCCCAGCGACTACAGGTGGGTGGTTCTGGCGGCGTCATCACCGTCGGCGTCCATCCTGCAGTATGCATCGACTAGCAGCCAAAAACAACAACTGCATCTCCTATGTCCTGCTGGCTAGCTGGCTGGCTCCCCATATGTGTGGCTCTGGCGCTGTGGTTGTCAACTGGTTGCCGTTTGTGGATTCCATTCAACGAAATGAGCGAAAAGGAACTGCTGCCTTCAACAGGCGACAGGCCACAACAACAACAACAACAACAACAACGGCAACAACGACGACGACAATGTTTTTCATCCCTTTTGCGAACTGTTGCGTTCACCGCGCCCAAGTTGCCATAGATACGTATAGAACACGGAGCAGGCTGGCAGTGACCCCCCCACCCCCACATCACCCCGCCGACAACGCGAGGCGAGGGTTGACTACGGCGACGGCGACGGCGACGTCAGCAGCAGGCAGCAGGCAGCGACGCTGCCGCCGTGTGCCAGCGCAGCATGCGCTGCTAGACTTGCTGCCCGATAAATTATCAGGCTTCATAACAGTCACAGTCTGACTGGCAACGGTTGTGGTACTCTGCCTGGTCCTGATCCTGGTCCTGCTCCTACTCCTGCTCCTGCTCCTGCTCCTGCCTCCGCTCCATCTGCCTTGTGAACACCATAACACAAAAACACACACAAACAATAATTTGTTGTTAACAAAACTCAAGTGAAAGTACCAAATCAGTTTATGCGTTCAACAAGTTCTAAACAAAATGCAAATACTCGCACTAAAAAAAAAAGAAAAGAAAATGACTAAAAATAAACAGTAAAAAACCCAAGTATAAAAAAAATATAATAAAAAAAAGTAGCATACAAAATTGGGGGCAACAAGCGGGCCTAAAGAGTTTTGTTATTTGTGTCGCCGCGACCATATGGCTGGGTAAGTAAGATAATGCGCAACATCATTATTAACTTTTGCTTTTACCATATTAAACATTAAATATTAAATGTGACTGTGTGTGTGTGTGTGTGTGTGTTGTTATTTAGTGTGTGTTGCTATCCGTTGTTTATCGCCGCATAAAATTGCGTTGCATTGAGTTATGGCTGTGAGAGCGGTATGCCAACATATGGTAACAAAAATTTATGATATAGACGTGTAAGTTCAAATGCTGGAACGTGCCAGGAACACGCTCCTTCCGTCCACCCCAGAGAGGCAGCACGGACTCAACCAAAAGCCAAACAAATCAAACTAGCAAATTGAATTGACCACAGAGACGCAACCAGACACGAACAGCAATTTGCCTGCCTCAGCAGCCTCTCAGTCTTGCAATCTCTCTCTCTCTCTCTGTCTGTCTCTTTCTTGCTATCAGCATGAGCCTGTGACGCTGTGTCTCGTTCTTGGCCTCTGGCCTTCCTGGGGTCCGGTGCGTGATTGATCAATGTGATATATTGCAGCAGGCGCACAGTGCTAACACCTAAACGTCAACTTTAATTAATGTCCCTTTTTGCCCAAGGCTCCCTTTCGCTATCTCCATTGCTATCTCTATTTCTAGTGAGTGTGTGTGTGTTGGCCATAAACTGACATGGACTGAATTTAATTTCGTTTAAATTACAAACAACATCCACAGGCTCACTCTGACTCCGACTCCGACTCCGACTCCGACTCCGACTCTGACTAATAAGCAATAAACTGAAAATTGAAATTTAACACCTGTTGATAACACTCACGACGTCGACGAGAGAACGATGAAACGATGAAACGATGAAAATAACGCCAACGACGACAGCCTCATTAATTGCCATGGAAACACGACGGCAACACCAACTGGCATAGCTAGCAGAGCAGAGCAGAGGGGGGTGGGTTGGAGTGGGTCTGGGTTCGGTTCGAACGGGTGCAGCAGCGACTGCAGCAGCTGCCAACTGCCAACTGCCAACTGCCAACATTGCGAGTGCGAAATTTATGGCCCAAGCTCATGTGCAGCCTGGAGCCGCAACAGGGCCAGGTCTATGTTTGTGTCTGTGGTTGTCTGCGGCCGTATCTGCCATTGCCGAGGTGTGTCTGTGTCTGTGTCCATGTGTCCGTGTGTGTGTGTGTGTGTGCCTGTATGTGTGTGCAGCCAGACAGTGGCTGCATATCGGCATTTTATGCGTTGGCTATGCGAGCAATAAAAGAAATTTGTTGGCCTGCAACGCCGTTAAACTATATTGAGTTAGATCCAAAGCCAATAGACAGTAAGAGATAGATATAGTATGATGTGAAAGAGAGAGAGAGCACTTGGAGCGTCTAAAAATTGTTAAAAAAAAGCTGTAACTTTTATGGGCAGCAAACGTTACTAATAGACATAAATTCATGTTACCAAAGCAGTCTTTGATAAGGAAAAAAGAACGGTGCAAAAAAGTGTGTTGCATGAGTAAACGTTATATGGTAATAGGAAAACTGTAGTAAACTTTATTGCCCTAATGGAGAATGTTATTCTTGCAAGTTTTTGGTTCAGTGCAGTTCATATACGAAGATAATCAGCTTAGCTTTAAGTTTAGTTAATCTCTCCTACATAAAGATCTTGGAACAGATCTTTGGTTCAAGCATTTCACATAAGATTATAATAAATTCAGCTTTAAGTTTACGGACTCTCTCCTAGTTCAACTCTCAGTTTAAAGATCTAGCAACAGCATTAACTAATGAGTTAAGTATCCTTTTTTGCTTCTTTTGAATTTCAATTCACACCCAGTTTGCATAAGCTCAAACGAAGCGTTAATTGATAAAAAAAAGAGGAAAAAAACAAAACAAGACAGAGTGAAACAAAATGGGAAATGCAGAAAAACTTTACAATCAAACCAGAAGACTGAAAAGACTAAAAAGCAACAGCACAAGAGACAAAGACACAATGAATTGAAGCGACAAACCAAACTCTGATTGTGAGTTTAGCTTCTCCCTTTGATCTGCTTCTCTCTTTCACTTCTCCTTCTGCTCGCTTCACATCCGCTTTGCAGTTTGTTGGGATTAAATGTGCCGCAACTTCAATTTAACACAAAATCAGCTTAGTTACACGATTATAACACCCACACTCCAACACACACACACACACACACACACACACGCACATACCCACACACTCATACCCATTAGTTGTTTATGTCCTTTCAGCTGTGGTAATTAAAAACTAATGGCAACTATTCATATGCATTATAGCCGTAATCCAAGTAAGTAACCCGAAGCTCAACGAAACACACACACACACACACACACACACATAGACACAGGGGCACACAAGTAAGTGTATGTAATGTATACGTGGCGTATGTGAATTTAATGCTCATAAATATCAGTTTGCCAGTTACTTTTCAATATATACCGTTAAATTGGAAGCGCTGTGAAAACATCAAAATTGTTTCAATTTTTCCTCGAAAAGATGAAGAAGAAGCAAAACCATATCGATGAACGCGCCATGTGACCATTAAATGCCTTTAAGTGCCAATTAATGTTCGACTTACACACACACACACACACACACACAGGCAACACAGGACAATGTGAGGAGGGTTGGTAAGGATATACTGGAGCTGGACATGGGTACAGGACTGCTGGTGACCTGGAGATGAGGGAAGCTCCTGCTGGGGAAAGGTTACAGCTGCCAGACGCACAAAATCTTATGTCAAAAGTATAAAGCACTTTCAATAGATACACATAAACATATAAATACATATACATATATATATATATATATGTATATATATATATATATATTATAGTATAGCGTATTGTGAAGAGAGCGAAAATACTTATTGTAACTTTTGTGAGACTTTTTAAACATCAATTATATTCAGTTATTGAAGCGTATTAATGCGACTACGTTAAATAGTAGATTACGAAGAACTTGACACACCCACACCCACACACAGACACAAAGACACACAGCCACACACACACACACACACAAAGACACACACACACACACACACATAGAATATGATACACCTGATCCGTATTAACCATTAGCACATCAGAGTTAGTCAGTAAGCTCATTGCGTATGGCATTTACGAGTCTGAGGCATGTGGCATGTGGCATGCATCATGTAGCATGTGGCACGTGGCATGTGTATAAGACTATTTATGAATGGCCAAGGCTAATCAGCATTGTATTGTCCTGCATTAGCTTTTATTTAATTAGCGTTTGTGTTGCGGAAAAGGGGTCTCGCTGTCGTATACTTAATTTGCATATTTTGTTTCAACTGCAGCTGCCACTGCTGCTGCTGCTGCCGCTGTTGCTGCTGCTGTGCATAATTAATAAACGACAATCCCAACAATAACAACAACAATACTCGCTGATTGAGCGCTATTATTTGCAGTGGCGTTGGAAGTGACCCAGTCCGAGCTGACCCCAAAACAACAACAAAATAAGTAAATTTATAAATAAAAAACACCAAAAAGAAACTGACAAATGTCAAAGCGCGAGACAGAGAAAGAGAGACAGAGAGAGACAGAGAGAGAGAGAAAGAGAGAGAGGGAGAGGAGTGTGAGATGTGTCTGCAATTTCGCATAGCTGGCACTTTGAATGAATGCGTTTTAATTAACTTGATATGCAGCGCACAATACACATCCAAAAAGGGTTGAATTGAGGGGTTGGTGCAGTTGCAAAGAGGTTGCATGCTTCAGCATTTAAGTCTATTTAAAGTCAACCGGGGTCGTGGACAGGTGAAAATGGTGAAAATGGTGAAAACACAACTTGACGTTTGTATGGGGCTTTGTGTATTTTTAATTAAGTTAAGCTTCTTCTATACAATTCGCGTTAACTTACTTTTCATTTCGCTCCAAGAGCTTATCCTTGTCAATTTTCAATTTTCTTTTAGTTTTCGCTTAAAATTTTAAATAATGTTTATTTATTGTATATCTTCTATTTTTTGTATTTAGTATATATAAAGATCTACAGCATTTGATTTAATTTTTTAAGGCAATAAAAATATCGAAAGAAATCATTCTAAACTGCTGCGATTATTTTGACTGCAGAAATTTATATTTGCCAAAGACCAAAACTTAAAAAAGGTGAAGAATATTGTTAACATGTAAAAACCGTTACAGCTCTTATGCAGAATATATATTCTTAGAACTGAGTACGTTTATTAGTTATGCAAATTTTTGCTTTGTGTCTGTAACTCTGCACTATGCGCCGGGGTAAATATTTTGAGAAATGATCGAAAAAAATGTGAATCGAATAAAAAATGTGACAGGAGGAAGTGAGTTGTGTGTGGGACAGGAATGGGTCAGCAGAGAACAGAGAGAATAGCACAGACCATCAATATGTACACATCCAAATTGAACCCATCGAATCGGAACTCGAAATGGGTGAACCCAAAATCAAAGTTGCTCATGTTTTTACAATTTTGCATACTTTGTTTACTCTAGTTTCGATTTTTTGTTGTTTTATTATTATAAGGTTTTTGTTTACATTGCTGCTGTTGTTGTTGTTGTTGTTGCTTTTGCATAAATCAAGTTGAAATGAATTCATGTGGCACATTAGCGACTGATTCTATGCGCTGCCAGCCGCGCCGCCATTTGAATCTCATTATTCAGCAATATGTGAGAATGGCTCAACAATCCACAAGAATCCAAATCCCAATTTCAATACAGGATGCGGGTGAGCCTAGTTGCTGTTGTTCTGGTTTTGATTGCTTTGCGTGTGTGTGTGTGTATGTGTGTGTGTGTGTTTGTATTTTGTATTTGTTGCACAAGCACAATATTTGTGGCAATGCAAAAATTGCATGTGTTGTTGAAATTGTCGCTTCATTAAACTGGCCAAATGATTTTTCAATTAGCGGCCGCAGACAGCAAATGTAATGAAAATATTTATACAGCATTTACAGCTGTCTATCTCTGTCTGTCTCTATCAATCTCTCTCTCTCTCTCTTTCGCAGAGTTGCTGGCTCTCTGTTTGTCTCTGTCTCAGTGCTCATACATATCTGCTGGACAGGCACAACAAATAACACCCGACGTACGTGGCCAAAGAATAACGACAACAGCAACAGCAACTTGGCCAATAGCTGCTTGCTGCTGCAGTTTGAAGCCAGCAGCGGAAACGAATGCGGATGCGGATGCGGATGGGGATACGGATGCTGCAGAGGATGAGTATGAACGCAGCCTCACCTCTCGCCCCCAACCTTTGGCACCCCAACAAAAATGTCTGCGTCTGTCAATGTTGGCACAAATTGTTTGTCACGCAGTGCAAATACTTCGTGATGTTGCTCTGCTATGCGGCATTATGCGCGATTTATTTCCCAACCAACAGCCTCGGGTGCAGCTCGTCCAATACGGTAATACAGCAAAACAGCAAAACAGATACCAGCAGGCGGCACCAAGAAACCTGGCAACATGGCAAGCTAAGAAAAGGACACCCGACAACAGTGCCGCAAGCAAGAAATATATATATATAGATATATATATATATATATAAAAAGAAAATCTGAAAAAAAAGAAAACAGCAAACATGAAATACACACGAGATCAAAAACGAAAATAAGAATGGGGGAAAAAAACAATTTGATATTGGCAAACAAACAGATAAATTTCTAATTAATGCTCAGGTCGCAAACATACATATATATATATATACATACATATATATATATATATATATGTATGTGGTTATATAGAACATATGCGAGCGCTCTTAGCTTGTTTTTGCAGTTGGCTGAAATACCTGCTAATTACCTTGAACTTTCCACAACTTTCACATCAAAACAAAATCCATAAGTTTTAATGCAGTTTTTCTACTCTCTGCGCATCCTTAACCAATTCCCATCCCCACCCCCACCCCCACCCCCTCCACTTGATATTTTCATCCCTTTCACCCCCTGCCTTAGCCTGTCTACGCAGTAATTGAGTTTATGTACATTTTGCATTTTGCTGCTCACACAACTTGCTGGCAAAAGTTGTTTGATTGGCTTTTGCCTAGCCACCAAATTGCAATATAATTGCGTGCACGACGAGGGGGTGATTGGTGGAGTGGGGGTGGATGTTTGTGGGGGTGGATGTTTGATGGTTAGGTGCAGTAGCTGATTGCGAAACAAGTTAATTTTATTGAAAGTGACATTGTGGGGAGGCGCTTGTCAACTAGCCTTGCCACATAAAATGCTCAATGTTGCTGGCGGTTCATTACACATTTTGCAACTGCAACACCAACAACAAACAACAACAACAACAACAACAATGATGACAGCAAGTTTGTGTAATGTAATTAATTAATTATAGTGGAACAACGCAGCGGCCACATACCAATACATGCACACATACACATACATACAAACACACATATACAGAGATACCAAAAAGCAAGGGGCGACCCTTGGACAGGAAATACAGCAACAACAGCTCCAGTTCTTGGTTTCGTTTTATGAGCTTGAAATTTGCTCAGGGATCCACCCAGCACCCACAACCCTCGAGGAGCATTGTTCGTGTTTTGCGCTCGGTAACTTAATTACAAATTATAGTGCAATTAATTTTGCGGCTGGGGCATTATTAGGCATATCAGGCGAAACACAAAACCGCCAGGGAAGCCAAGGGAAAAAACTAAACCCAGCAGTTAACCAGCTAACCAGGCGGAACTAGAGATGGGAGCAGGAGCAACGACTCCGGATACGGGTAAGTAGATGAAAATTAAATAAAAACACGTAAAACAAAGTGGCCAGTGGAATGTGAATACCGTTGAAGAGATTAAGCTCCGATGCTGCGGTGCATCTGCCAAGTGATTTTATTTATGAAGCAGAGGAGATTGGAAAATTAAAATCTGAAATGGCCACGTGTATCCTCGTAGCTATAACCTGAACTACCAAATGTTATTGCTTGAGAATACACGTAGTTAACAAGATTCTTACAACGACTCCAATAACTCAACGCGTTGCACGAATGGAGAACTCAATCGGAAGATCAATTATTTACTTTTGATTGCCATGGCGATTCATCAATTAAGATTGAACTTAACTTTAAGCCAACAATTTGTTCGAAGACTTGTTCAAAAAATGTGCGTTAAGATTGATTACGATGAAAGTGGGTACCAAAGAAGAATCCTATACTTAAGCATTATTATTGAAGTGAAAAACTTTCTTTTCGTATTGCAACAAAGTTCCTAAGTATTTTAATGGTTATTTCAAAATAGCTTCAACTAACTTTATAAATCATTTCCCAATCCAAACCATTCCCACCTGCAGCTAATTACTCACCATACATCAAGCAGCTAACAATGTTCTTGATTTTGGTTCTTCTTATTGTTAGTAACAGGGTATCAGATTTAAGACATGAGATGTGTAAATTAGCTTCGGGCCCTTTTCAACGTAATGTTTATGAAATTTTATGCAGGAGCTGATTTTAATAACAACATTTTTGAAAGGCAAACTATTTGTGGGAAGACATTTAATTTTTTCACTAAGATAATTTAAACCTGACAGTTATTTCCTTAGGATCTTATGATATAAGATATAGATAATCCTCATCAAAAATTATGTACTGAGTTATAAAAAGTAGCCATGCGAACGAGTATCTTTTGTCTTAGCACAATAAATTTTAAGGGATCTGATTTATCACAGGCTTAGGAAGGAGAAGGCTGCCATTTGGGTTTTTGTTATAGTTTTTTTTTAAACTGACTAAAAAACGTCTAGAATAATTACGATAAACCATATGCAACAAATGTCTCCCCTAATTTATTCCAAATCGGTTTGTTATTTGGTAAGAAGTGCTTGTGGCCACTCCAGGCTGCAGTAGAGTCCTTTGGCATTGGCAGCTGTAATCGCTTTCCTCGGAGTGGCACAAATTAGAGTTTTTGCTATGCGACTTGAATATCATTTTGGAGTTGCTCACAGTCGCTGTAGGAGTAGACAGATACACTCTCCATTAACCGCTGTGTAATCTATTAATCTCTTGTGGCATGGGGTGATTTTATTCCTTCTGTGGCATGCTTTCATCGGCAAAAAGTTTGGCGTACACCTTCAACAAGCTTACTGTTTGTTGTTAAGGCAATTTGGCTTTAATAGAATGTGTATCATTTAAGTTTCTGTCATATGCAGCGCGGCACAAAAACAAGTGTAAGAGCTGTATATTAATGTGTGTGTGTGTGTGTGTGTGTGTGTGTGTGTGTGTGTGTGTGTGTGTGCCTGCGGCTTTGTGTGAAACAAAAGACCTAATTAAGATTCATTTGAACATATGCCTATGGCATACGCCCACACAAACACGAACACACACACACACACACATAAATACATATAATTAGTTGGATCAGCCCGAAAGTATGCAGCATTTTGTTTGCCTTGTGATTAACTGCCACATTTAAACGCCGGAAGTTGGCTGCGGCGGATATGCGAAATGTGGGGAAACGCCATTTTTTGGACAAGCAGTTGTATGACAAGCCTTTTAATGACTACATCACAAACATAGCACACACACACACACACACACACAGAGCTTGAGCGAATAGGGGGTGTGTTTGATTTGCATTAATGATATGCAAATGAGTTGTTTATCTTTTTATGTTGCGACAACATTCGCATCTTTTATTGAAAAGTTTCTCATGCCGAAACAAATGAGCAAATAAGTAGCTGGAGCTGATAAGAAATGAAGTAGCAGATCTCGTTCTACATTGGCCCCTTCCAGAAGGTATTACTATTTTGTCGAGAAATGTGCAACGCACGGAAGGGAAGGTCTTCGGCCCCATAAATATTCTAGATCACCATTTTGTTCACCTGACATCTCAACTATTTCCATATTTCCCATAGAAGTAGTTATTGTAGATTTTCAATCAATTATTGTAAGGGTATGTAATTGTCGGCTTTTCTTAGATGGCTGTACTTTCTTGTTTTTTTTTTTTGCTGATTTAGCACCGTAAGATGTTAATCAAAGCCGCACGTTGCTCATATCCCGGTCGTGTCGAGTACTTTGTCTCGCTTTTTGATATAATAAATATGTACGACTGCCAATTTTATTTATGTTTTTCCGTTTTTTTCTTTTTTTTTGGGAATACTCCTGCCCCATTCTGGCATTCTGGCTGCCATTTAAAACCCACATGACTGTCAGGGCTGTTGGCACAAGGAGCAAGGAGCGGCACACGCACAACTGACGTCTGAAGTCGCACAGGACGCGCTTGTTTATTATTGTAGGATGTTTGGCTTGGCTCACATCAGCGAACTGGAAGGAATGCGCATTGACAGCGACAGTTGCTTCAGCTACCTCGCCTGGCACTGGGACACATGGCCAAGGATACGCAATCTCTGGTGTTGGCTCTGGCTCTGGCTCTGGCTCTAGCTCAAGCTCGATTGTGACGTGCCGCTCCAGACATTTGCATTGTTTTATTTACATACTTTGGCATAAAGTTTGGCCGCGAATCCCACTGTATCGATGATGATGATGGTGCTGCTGCTGTTGCTGCCGATAAGGATGAGAATGGGTATGGGAATGGGAATGGATATGGAAATGGGTACGAGTTTCATCCTGGCATTGGCATTGGCATGCATAATATCTATCAGCAGCTAAAGCTAAGCAGCAACTTGAGCATTTAAGACTGACATGAGCGAGTCTCGCGTTGCCTCCAACGTGGCTGTCTGGTGTTTTCATAATCATTATTATTATTATTATTATTACATTGTATTCCTGTAACTTAATTTGAAAACCGAAATATGCAAAACAAATTCAGCTTTTGATGGCGCATAATTTGTTTGTCTTTAATTTAAAATGAGTTCGCACCAATTTTTGCTGACATTCCATTATTTTTCGCATATCATTTTTGATAATTTCATTGCTTGAGCTTCTAATTGAGAATCCACTATAAATTATTACGAAAAAACAGCTATCAATTTTGGAAAAAGATTTGCTTCAGAAACAAATACTCGAATAAGTCTTCGCATTTGTGATTACGGTAATCAACTATCTTCAAACTTTGATCTGCCTGCGATTGTGAATATTTGTTAGAAATTTTTCAAATATTCTCATCTCTATTCTTGCTTTGTCAAATTACTATTTTCGCGAGTTTTAATTGCTTGTCAAGAGTGCGAGTTCATTTGAAATGCACCTCAAAAACTTCAAAACCTCGAAACTTTGCTCAAACTCAACTAACTTTCCAGCGAAATGTCATTTTAGTTTTTGTTTGCCATCTCGATTAATGCTTTATCCAAATTTGATTGATATCGATTTTCTTGAAATGCTTCGGATTTATGTTTAATTATTTAGACGTGAAAAGTTAAGGTAGTAGGTATTCAAATTCAAATTGAGTTTTCCTCCCACATGAAACATTGAAACATTTATTTTGAATATTGTATATTTTTCACACATTTAGAAATACAGTTTGAGAATAGTTCAAGGATGCTATTCTCAGTATGCATATTATTAATAGTAAATAGTAATATGAATTACGTTTAAGAAATGTTCTTTTCGCATAATTTCTATAAAGTGTAGAGAAGAACATTTAGTCAATGCTAAATTGCTTAATATTCAGTTAATATTCCCACAGACTTGTATCATGCTGACTTTACACAGATCTATCAATAAACTCCCACACACACAAATTAAATGAAAATATGTTGATATTTGAATTTCCAATAATGTTAAATTAAACTACTAACTTCTTGAATAAAAAAATAATGCGAATTTTTAAACTATATTTATGAATTTTCACAGAGTGTGTCTTTAAATTTCTGTATTTATTAATTTATATAATTATATATACATATAAATATTTCTTTTGGCCAGGTGAAGGATGGAATAAAATGCACAACGCAAAATCGAAATTAAAAAACCATTTTAATTGTAAATAAGATATATATTGTAAACAAGCGATAATCGATTTATAATCAAATATATATCGTCGTCTTTAGCCTATCCGGAAGGCTGACGGATTGTCCCGGAGCAAAGTAAAAATAGATAATAATAATAATAATAATATACAAATAAAAGTATGAAGCCAAGCGCACAAAAATTTGTTGTGGAGTTTTGTATATTTATAAATATTTTTTTATTTTTTATTTCTTGTGTTTATTTATGCGACTAGCTGTAATATATGTATTTTGTTGCATATGTAGTTTATTGTGGCATAACGAAAAAAATAGACACAAATAACAGAACTGATGCTGCTCACATTTTTGGCAGCTCATTAAAAGTGAGCAGCGCGCCACGAGATGTTGCCATGGCTAACACACACACACACACTCATTAATTTGTAGTTAAAAATCACTAAGTAACTAAGTTTCTCATGCGTAACCAAAAAAATGAAAATTTGTCTAGCCACACACGCACACACATACACATACACACAGGTATCACTCACACACACGCTCACAGACTCACACACACTCATGCCGCGTGTTGCATGCTCTAGACATAAGTACACCATGCAAATTATCTAAAATTTACTAGCTGTTTTATACGCTTGCCTAACATCTTGTTGTATTTTTTATTTATTTATTTATTTTTTTTTTTTTTGGAGGTTGCACGCACTCCCCCAAAACAACCCCGCACACATTCAATCGCAAAAGCAACACCCATCCACGCCCCCCGCCCTGCAAGCAACGCAATCACACAACCCGCCGCCGCCACCGCATCGACCAGTGGGATTTTGTCTTCTTATTCAGTTGTTGGCTGTTGCGGCTTCTGGTGCTGTTGTCACTTGGCTTGATGTATGCGGTAGTGTTTTCATTAGCTTGGGCAACAACTTCTGCTCCTCCTCCTTAGCACCCTGCTCCTCTTGTTGTTGTTGCCGTTCCTTTGCCATGTGGTTTTCTGTGGCGTTGGCATCGTTGTAATTTGCTGTTGACGTGAAGCTGTCGCCTTCTATAAAATCAACTGTTTGCCTGCCATCCATCATTGTGCTGGGATTGGCCACAGTTGCTCCAGTTGCTGCTCGAGCAGCGCCAGGCTCAGCCTGACTTTCGTCTGCTCTCGATTGTTTTGACATGAAGACGGCTGCTGCTGATGTTGGTGTTGGTGTTGCCTTATTTTCCAACTGCTGGTCAGCAATTGGAATATTTTTAGCTTGCAGTGGACTGTTTTGCTTTTCACCTGATGGCGATGATGGCGTCTGCTGCTCTTGCTGCTGCTCCTGCTCCTGTTGCTGCGTCCTTTGAGCTGGCAAATTATTTGCTAATTGCTTTGCCAATGATTGGAGCGGGTGCTCCGTCCCTGTTGCTGCTGATGTTAAAGTAGCTTTAGCCGTATCCGGTATATTTATAATATCCGCCGCAGTGGAATTTATATTTTTCAACATCTTAGGCCCGCCTGCCTGTCCTAGATCCAAATCCAGCGTCGACTTTTGCTCCTGCTCCTCCTCCTTCTGCTCTGCCCACTGCTTGTCCGGAGCTGTTTCCGCTGTTGCTCCAACCCCTGATTCAGTTGCCGTTGCCGTTGCCATCTCCTGCTCGGTTGCTCCTGCATCATTGATGCTGTTCATCGTTGTTGTTGCTGGCACTTGGCATCGTCCTTGTCCATGATTTGATTCGACATCTAAAATATGCAAAGAATGGCAAAGTTAGCAATGAAATAAAGTGAAAATAAAACAGGAAATGACAGGCGCGTTACAATTTACAAAACATTCGTTCTGAATATTCTTTTATTTTCCATTTTATTCATTCTTTTGCTTCTTTTTTCTCCGCCATCGAATTGAGAAATAATTTTATATTACTCTTAACATAAAAAAAAAAATACAAGAGTGATGAGAGGAGAGTGGAGCGGGTGCAAGTGGAGTAGGCTTTGCTTGAGTTGGGTTTGGCTGGGTTGGTGTTATGGTAATGCACATACGTAACGTATTTATATACTTTATATCGTTAATATTAACTGTTTTCATGTTCGAGTGCGTCGCCTCTTTGACATTTATTGCCACTGCTCCTATACCCTGCAGCCATTAAAGGTTGCCATATAAAAAGAAAGGGTATCCCCAAGTTCTGCTCATGTATGTAACTGGCCAAAAGCGAAGGTAGCTCTGATCAGGTGCAGAAATCGAATTCAAATAGCCATTTTCCTCAAGGATATACTTAAAACCCCCCATTACCTCTTTCTCTATCTCTAATTTTGTAACCCTTTCTCATCCGATAAATCTGCGTTGAATGTTGAAATATTGCCAGACTTGGATCCAAAATCTGACAGTTAAATAATATTTAAAATACTTTAAAACCATGCATTGACCATATCTGGAAAAACTGCAAATATCGATTATCCCGAGGGTATTCAAACATCGTGTCGTGAAAACAAACAGATTTTTTATGCTTGTTTAAACATGCCAGACTATCACAGATTTGTATACATTCATTTTTTGGTTTTCCTTTTCTTTTTGTGAGTGTGTTTTCTTTTTTTTTGGGGGGGGGGGGGGGGTTTTCCTTGTTTTCCATTTGGTTTCTTTGCTGACTGCGTTTTCGAGTGCAGCTTAAACGTATATTCAAATTTATCTTCCGGCTGATTGCACATGATGGGGCAGCAAGTGGGTGCAATGTGGGGAAAGTAACAGTTTTTTCTGGGGTTTTTAGGGTTTATATTTTGGCCAAAACTGTTGCACTTGGCTTAAGGTTAAAGCCAGCAATATAATGCAGCGAAGTGTGCGCAAAGTTAATTTGGATATTGGCCAATAATTTGCTTACCTTCAGTTTCTGCTGCTGCTGTTGCTGCTTCTGTTGTTGTTGTTGTTGCTGTTGTTGAAACTGCTGCTGCTGTGGCTGCTGCTGCGGCCGCAGTTGCGGCGGCTGTTGCTGCTGCCTGTGCTGCTGCTGTTGCCGCTGCAGTTGCAGCTGCGGCAGCCACAGTTGCTGCTGCTGCTGCCGCCGCCACTTGAGTCTGCAGGCCGGGTATATCGGCCACATTGATGCGCTGCAGCCGCACGTGCATCATCTGGCCATGCTCCTGTCCCTGGCCCAGAAAGACGCGTCGCACTGTCGGAAAGTGTTCGCGACGCTGCTGCAACCACTGACCCACCAGCGGGATTCGCCTCAAATTACCCAGTGCTACGGCTACGGCGTTGGCATTATTTGCGGCCTGCCCTCCAGCTACAGGATCTGCTCCAGGTGCTGCCTCTGCTGCTGCCCCTGGACCTCCGCCTGGACCTGCCTGTCTCCGTTCCTGGTGCTCTGTCGCCAACTGTTGAAATAGTCGCGTTACAAGCAGACGAGCACGTTGCACGGCCGCCTGCTGACCAACAGCAGGTGCCGCAGGACCAGCAGCTGCTGGACCAGCACCAGGACGCGCTGCAGCAGCAGCAGCTGGAGCGGCAGCAGCGGCAGCGGCAGCTGCTGCATTCGGTTGATTACGCGTTATGATGAACACATGACGTTGCGCCATTATGGCAGGCAGCTCATACCGATGAAAGAAGAACACCATCGAGTGCTGCAAGGAATAGAGACAGAAGGAGAGATAGAGAGAGAGAGAGAGACACAGTGAGTTTGGGTGAGTGGCACTTCTGCGTTTGTGCAACCACGTTCCTAAATTGCACAACTCGCTGGAATCGACAGATGAGTGTCGCCATAATTCTGATTCAGATTAGTGTTGGAGGAACTAATGGAAATGTTGTTCTGTTTTTATAACTATTTGTTTTTTAATGCCGATCAAGTAACAACTAGGATTAGCCAGATCCAAATAAATCTGCTGCAATGGAGAATAAATTGTCCGAGTTGGAGAATTATTTAAAGGCTACAACTAAGTTTTCTGAGAGTATTTTCATACAAGAAGTGTTCTGTCAGTGGACAGACAGATCAAGAATATATATATATATATATATATATATAGTTTGAAGTGTTGGAGAGTTCTCTACACTTGTACTTTCCGTATTGCTTCTCATAAATGTAGTTATATTAAAATTCATGGATTGCTTTTAATGCATGACATTTTGGAATGGAACACATGATGTGAATGCTGCAAATTGTGGCAAGCACAAGCGCAGCATGAGTTATGCAATGAAGCCAGGACAGTTGTTGGCAGGCACGTGAGCTGCTTGCACTGTCTACACGTGAGCAATTCACTCACACACACACACACACACACGCACACACACCCACACACACACACACACACAGTCAGACAATAATGCGCTGGGTAATTTGTCATGCAGTTGACAACCAGAAACGGACTCCTGTTGCGCAACAACAACAGCAACAGCAGCAACAACAATGGGTTACAACAGTCACTACTGTCGGCTTTCATAATGCACCATAGTTACCTGGATGAACAGATAGGAGGAGAGCAGCGCCAAAGTACGATATTGTCCACTGAAGCGATAATGATACGCATAGAAGGCGAAATGATACAGGTAGAAGAATCTGGAAGCAAGAACAAAACTAATTTAATTCGGTTCGATTAATATGCAAACACACACACACACACACACACACACACACACACACACACACACACACACACACACACACATAACTGTTTCTTCCTATTGTTGTTCAGAATGAATAGTAATCCCCAGTTCTCAAACCCTCATCAATATAGATTCTGGGGCACGATTGCCATTCAATAATATTGTATTTAACATTGCTCAAATAAAAAGCAACAATTTATTGTTTTCTATTTTTATGGATGTTTACTCGTCTATTCCCCCCCCCCCCTCTTCACGTCCCTCGCGTCTGTTCTCGATCCTTTCGCTGTGCAAATGCCAACTAAGCTGTGAAGAAATGGGTCAGACAGCCAGACAGACAGCTGGAGAGCAGCGGAACAGCGGGTCAGCGGGACTGAGGCACTGTCATGACATAAGTAACGCCTTGGAATGACAACCAGAACAACAATAACACTGATTGACTATTGCATACCCTGTCTTAACTTGTGAGTCTAAATATTGGACTTTATTTAAATGAAATAATACACTGTGCAAAAAATAGTGCAGCTTTACGCCTATTCTGTATTTTTCTTACTTCCAATTAAAATAGCAGTAGAAAACTTCGCTCAGTGCATGTTTAATTAACTTTTCCCAGCAATTATGATTCCAGCCCGCTTCCAGCGAAACCTTCTAACCTTAAAGAGATCCGCTCTTGTTGTTTCCGATATGGTTTCTCTCTCCTTCTAAAGTGCTTCTCGCTTCAACTTGTTGACCATCTTCAACACATTCTTGCTGATTTCAAAGCCTTTTACTTCTCTCTGATATTGAGCAAGTGTTTCTACCATTAAATCTCCTCCCGGTTCTCTCGCTTATCTTGCTATTTTTCAACAGAGGAATCTGTAATCACTTTTCCAATTTTCGCTCCACTCCTTACAAAGATTTGGTATGATCCTTTCACAGTTTTCACTTACTCAGTTATCGTTTGGCAAATAATTAATCTACTAAATTTGGGCACAAATTATATATCTTTTGCACTGTATCCTTTGCCATTTACTAATTAATATGCGTATAGTAAATATTCTACTGAGGGTTCCAGTCAGTTCGAGGAAAAACACCGAGAGACCGCCGCAAATGGCTCAATTTCCCGAAAAGACAACACACTTGCCGCTCTAATCGGATACTGGGTATGCATAACAAGAACAACAACAACAATAGCAAGGACACTCAGGAGGCTTTAATAATATAAATAATTGCTGGCGCTGTGTTAGTTGGAATTGTTGTGCCAGCCAAAGACAACAAATAATAAACACAATGAACGACACGCGGCGACGATGGCGTTGCCGGACATATTGATAAGCAGCAGGAACTGCAACTGAAACGGGAACGGGTGCAGGAACAGGAAGACCAGCAGGAGCTGAACAAAGCCATAACCATAAATGTCAGAGGAGAGCGAGAGAGATACGGAAAGGGAGAGAGAGAGTTGTCAAGAGAGTATCCAACGGAATTCAAGTTTAATTTATTTTTACAATGCCGCTGGACATTAGGTGTGAGTGGGGGTGGAAAGGGAAAGGGAAGGGGAAGCGGGGTCATGATTGAGTTATGTTATTGAATTTAATTTGAGTTGATTGTGCACACACACCCCCACACACACACACACATATATATATATACACACAAACAAACACTCGATGGAAAAAGGAACATTACAATCGACAGCGACAAATGAAGACACACGACACTTATTTGGTACGTAAGCCTTTCGAGCGAGCGGCGTGCGGCATGTGGCATGTGGCAGGCATTATGGACACATAGTGCCAAACGCTTGGCAGCAATTTCCGCAGCAGACCCCCCTCGGAAACCCTTCCGCCCGCTGCCCCTTCTTCCCGCACGCACGCAGAAAACGAACGACACGTAGACAACACTTATCGCTTGTTCGTTTCCGTTTCACTCGTTTCCCTAATGTAGCGTAGCGTTGACAAGCGCCAAGCGGGCGGAACAACGTCCCAACCCTTGCTCCTGCTCCTGCTACTGCTCCTGCTCCTGTTACATCGACTTGGCGTAGCTGGCGGCGTGTCGCAACGGATGTGCGCCAAGGAAGTGCTATTGGCATTCATATCCTTCGACCGAACGGAAATGAGGGCAAATGATGTTGCAAGTGGCACTGGGTAAGAGAGGCAGCAACAGCAAGAGCTGGGGCAACAGTTGGTAGACACTGTCAACACACAACTGTTGCATGTGTATGTGTGTGTGTGTGTGTGGCTGCTATCAACGGCAACGCGTTGCATGCTTAAATAACCACCGAGACCCCAAATCAAACAACACGCAGACGGCAGGTGCGTCTCGTCACGTGGCAGGTGGCAGGGGGAGAAGGCAGTAGGCAACACTGATCCGATCAGCTTCGTCACAAGTGTTTATTTGTTGAAAGCAAACAGACGCAGACACAAACGAAGATGGAGATAAAGTTGCAGCTGTGTTGCATCGGATAGATAATGGGTAAACTGTTCAATGAGCTTGCAAGCAATTGAGCTGCACACCAACTACTACACCAACTACACCTACACCTACACCTACACCTGCACCTACACCTACACCCACACACGCACACACACCCATCCATATTCATAAGCACACAGATGCATTTGCATATTGCTTAAACCGATTGAGTGGCTTGCAACGGCTATGAATATTACGATGCGGTGCAAAGTGTTTGCCAAAGTGCAGCGATAAATATGTATATACTCGTATATATTCATGTATATACATATATATATATATGTATATATATATTCATGTATATATACTTATATATATATATGTACACATATTCTTACATATGCTTAGCAGCTTGGATGATATCCAATTTATGGGGATTACACCAATTATGGTGCCTACTTTTCAGATTTCTATGTTTTTGAGTGGTTCTTCTTACTATTCTATTAAGCCTCTCTCACTCTCACTTCTCTCTATCTCTTTCTCTCACTTAACGACCTCTTGAGTTTAATTGAGTGTGCTGTTTGCTTGAGAGCAGCTATTTAAATTAAGTTAAGCTTGCAAGCAGATCGTTAGATGAAGTCAATTATCTTCCCCATATTCAGCTGGCACAGCTTAAAGACTGTTTGAACAAGTAAGAATGCTGTAGTCGAGTGAGCTCGACTACGATATACCCTTAACCCAGTTGTTAAATATATTCTAGTTTTATTGTGAAATTTCCGTTTAAGATGATTTGCACCCAAATGTTCAGTTCTGCATGTGCACTCTTTTCTTATGGGAGGCAAGAGTAAGAAATATTAGAAGACTCTGCCTCTGAAATTGTGGAATTTATTGTTATCGGAAAACGAAATGTATCGATAATTCAGAAACTGAGGCAGTTATCGATAAAATAAAACAAACTTGATCTGCGCCTGGTATACGACAACCTAGTTTCCAAATTTGAAGTTAGCAAGCGCTCATAGCCTCTGAGATCCGCGTGTTCATACAGAAGGACAGACGGACTGACAGACGGACATGGCAATATCGACTCGACTGTTGATCCTGATCAAGAATATATATACTTTATGGGGTCGGAGATGCTTTCTTCTGCCTGTTACATACTTTTGCACCAAATCATAATACCCTTTTTACTAATTTTTAATGGGTTAAGGGTTGCTTAAAATATTAATTAACCCGTTGCAATCCAAATATAGCCAAATATACTTTTCAAGTAGCCACTTGCTTTACTCCATTTATTAACTTAATATATAAATAAAACCTAAACCACTTTCAATTCGTACTTAAAGCATTTTTCTTCTTTAAAAATAGATAAACTAATTAAAAGCTTGAACAAATTCTGGATTTTCGACAAATGAGTGCTTTCAATTGCTGAGTTGATTTTAAGGGCTGATAGATGTAGTATCAATAGGTTTATTTACGCAGCAAAAGATGATAGATATATTATATAGGGAAAATCGTAAGGAAAAATATTGGCAATTAATAAAGTTGCCCCCTGAATAACTGAATAACTCTAGCATGGGCATAACTCTCAAATGTTATACTATAGAATGTACAGTTTCGCAAATTGATTGAAATCCGTTAAGCTCAAACTAAATATCAATTAACACACACACACACACATACGCACACCCACATAGCACACCCACACACTCGCACATATGACAATTGTTGTAAAACGTGACAAATGTGAAGGATTTTTATGAAAATGTGATTCGCTTAATTGAAATATAACAAAACTGAAGTAGAACCTTATATAAATGTGTACAAGTATGTGTGTGTGTGTGTGTGTGTGTGTGTGTGTATGAGTGTGTGCATTCATTGATAAATGCGGGTAAGCAAACCAATTTGATGCATAAATTTAAGCAGCAGTCGCGTTGCGATATGTCACATGAAGGGGCACGTTGCGCATACGCCAAGTTGGCAAACAAACAAATAAATAAACAAACAGACAAACACAGAAGCAAACAAAAGGAAAAATAAGCAAACAAGAAGGAGAGAGAGAGTGAGAGAGAAAGAGAGAGAAAAGAAAAGCAAACAGACTGAAACTATAACGCGTATAAAAATGAAGCGATTTTGCCTCGTTACGAGCACTCATCAACTGCACCTTTGAACAACAAGTGAGAGTGAGAGTGTATGTGTATAAGTGTGTGTGTGTGTGCGGGTGCGGGTGTGTGTGTCGAGTGGAAGGCCAAAGGGTATGCCACCCAAGAGGACCGGCCACTTCATGCGGCACATTGGGTTCGAGGCGTTGGCTCGCGGACAAAAGTTATGGTAGCAAAACAAACTTGACGCAATTATACTTTACGTAACATGATCTCAATCAACACGAAAAACAACCTAAAGGGGATGGAATGGGGAGGGGCGAGGGGGGTGGCCAGGCAGTGAGGGTAGGGTAAGGTGAGCAATGCGCTGCCAATGGTTGCCACGTTGACGTCGAAGCCAGGACTAAACGCGCCACCTTTTGAGTGGCAACCTGAACGCTGGGCCAGCAACAAGCGTACAAATCTCTATAAATATAAATTTATATATATATATATATATATATATATATATACATACATATCTGACATAAATACACACATATATTTATGACAAATTATACACTAAGAAAAATGTTTTTCTAATTTAATTACAAATGACATTTAGAAATGGTTCTATGTAAGTTGTTTAATTGCATTAAAGTCAATAAAAAAGTTAAAAAAGCACTTAACAAATTTGTTAAAATTAAGTTTAAGTTAAAAATAAATTTGACTTTATTTTTTTAAAAATCGCTTGAAATTTGCTTTACTTTAGAGTGGAAAAAAAGAAACAAGAAGTGAAATCCGGGCTTTGATTTTTAAAATCAGTTTGGTAATAAACATAATCCACCGTTTTGTGCAGTGTACTAATGGGACATATACACAAACATATATACATCTTTATCTATATATATATATATGTACTTACGCTCATATTTATTTGTAAGCAGGTACGCATAACAAGCGTGTAAACAACTAAACAACTGGCAACAGCAAAAGGCGCGCCAGCCAACCAAGACCAAGTCCAGGCTGGTTGCAAGGTGTTGGCGGGAGGGGGAGGGGGATGGGGAAGAGGTTGAGTGAGGTTGGGTTGGCAGCAGCTACTTGAAACTCGCGACTGTTACATTTTGCCAGAGAATTGAGAACTCGCAACTCGAACCCGACCTCGAACCCAGTGGGGCAAGCAAAGCCAAGACTCCAACCCCTTTTACTTTTGGCCTGATGAAATTTGCTCTTTGAAGCCGCCAATGCTAATGCCACGCAATTCCCTTTTGTCCGTCCATTCGTCCATCGGTCTGTCTATTTGTCTGTCTGTCTGTCTTTCTGTCAGTCAGTCGAGTTCAATCTGCGCAAGACGTCGCCTGCTTATGCCTGGGCTTTTGTACACTTTTGCAGCTCATTTAATACGTGTCGTCTGTGTCCCGTGTCCCGTGTGCCGTGGCAACCAGATTTAAGCACAAAAGAAGCATTACGCGCGGCACAGAAAGCCACAGGGCCAAAAGCCACGCAATTGTACCGGCCAAGGGCAGAGGGGGCTGGGCTGGGCTGAGCTGAGCTGGGCGGGAGCAGTCGGTGAAAAGGGGTGCCAAATTATGCTCTCTATACATTTTGGCGCCTGCTCGTTAAACGGCGATTAACTGAATTATTTTTAAACGTGCCACAAACGAGTCGCTTTGATGCCACTTTAAAGACGCTGACGGTAGTTAATTAGTACGAAAAATACCTGAGCCACACCGCTCCCCCACACACATCCATGCATCTTATAACCTCTTATAACCCCAGCAAGACATTAAGCAACTGTTTGTTGCAGCTGTTGCAATAACCCGGTTTCGCCGTTCGCGTTTGACTTTAAAGCAAACTTCAATCGCAGCTAACCGCAAACAGGCAACCAAAATGGCAACACAGACAGGAAGTTGCACGGGCCAAAAGCGTTTGTTTGCCCAGGCAACAGGAAGCTAACCCGATTCATGTATAACCCAGAACCGCAACAGCAGCAGCTGGAGAAGGAGCAAAGATGAACCGCCAAGAAATGGGAAGAGGGTTGGAAGGGTCTGTTGCAACCCCCTTTCGATTTGCTTGGGGCAGTCAATAACAGCAAAATTAAACCGTACCAAAGTACACACATCTCACCCACACACACATACACACACACACACACACACACACACACTCGCACACACATGTTTGCTTGTAGTATGCATGATGAGCTCAGCCAATATGTTTTGACTTTTTACAAAATTAATTTTTACTTATAGCTAGCCATTGGGGAGCGGAAGCAGCCAGGGAATGGGGTGGGGGGGTGGGGGGAGGCGTGGCAGGACATATGCATATGCTTGGCGCTACTTCATCTATATTTCTATGCAGCTCGTTGTACGCTTTATGAAAGCATTTCATTTGGGCATTCAGTCTTCTAAATGGCCATCGAAATTGAAAGAGTTTTTCGCCCAAGAACAGTCAAAGTAACAAACAAGAAAAATCAGATCTCCACCGAATATAGAATACCCTTACAAAAAAAACTCTTCTATATTATGCATCATATCTTCAATTATACCATAATTCTAATCGCTAATTAATTATTCTTGAATCCTTTGCGCCTTTTAATTGTTTTCCAATAGTAAAGAAATGCTGAGACCTTTAAAATTTTCAACTTGATCTTTGAGCTTATTTAAACATATAATTTTGCAAACAAAAACAATAAATTAATTAAAGGTCTGTTAATTTTGCAGCTTAATTTTAACTTTCAACAAAAAAAATGCGCAAAAAAAAAATTTATATTAAGCCAGAGACTTTTGATTTGCAGCAAGATACTTTCAAATGAATATACTGTATTTTGGAAATGATATTTGAATTATATTTTTAATAGTTCACAAGTGTTCATGGTTTTCACTTTATGGAGTCTGAGATGTCATCTTTAATGACTAAATTAGAGTACCCGTAGCAAAGCTAAGGCAAAAGCAAAAATAACTTTTGCTAACACAAACCAAACTCATATTTTAGAGAAACAGCACTCAAAATTGCTTTGATTCGCATAAATAGTTCATTGGGAAAACTCACTTTTCATTAAAATTTATATTGAAATTATTTGTTTGATGTTATTAAACAGCAAAGTGATAACTGACAAAAATGAACAAATGAAGGATTTTTAGTCATGCAACGGAATAATATTAAAAAAAAAATCAACACAGTCTTTTTACAGAAAAACATTCAAAACTGAAAGCGTTACTTAAGTTTATGAGAATCGCATAGAAAAGGAATCCGCTTATTATTAGCTTAACAGTAATCGAAGGCAAGCCAAAGATTAAACATTATAAACTCTGTTCAAAGAGTCTGCTCTATGAATAGACTTATATATGCATAATTATAATCTATGCGATGTTTACTCAGAGATTTGTCGAAATCGATAAAACCTTTAAGAGCGAAAAGAGGGTCGGGCAATAAAGGAACAGCTCGTTGAAGAGCCTGTTGAGCCGGGAGTGGGAAGCATTTAAAATGATTTGCTGCAATGAATGTTTAATGAATATAAATACGTCAAGTGGTCTGTCCGTCAGCTGTTTGGGGCATGCCACACTGATAGCCTTTTAATTCAGGCGCAAATTACGCAAAATCAACAAATAAATGGTGTGAGGACTCTGGATAGTGATCGGGTGGGGGAGGTATCCACCACCCTCTATATACCAACTGAATGGTCGAGTAAAGAGAATACTCAAGTGTCTTTTTGAATTATTGATGGGCCGCAATGTTTGAAAAATCTTTGGCCTGGGGGCCACAGACAGTTTCCCAAATAATTTCTAGCTATGCAGGCTCCTCAATTATGCAAAGTGCGCGCAATAAACCGCAAAGTAGCCACGAGCCCCACACCCTCCACCCCCTCTGCCCCAAAACCAAATTTTAGATAAAACGAAAAAAGGGGTATATGTAAATTGGTAGTCTTCCTGATTGAGTTTTGTATGACGTGCGTGGTCATTAATGTTTATGGACAGGATTTCGCAGCTGCCCAGTCTATCTTTTTGTGTATTTATTTTTTTTTGTATGTTTTCACTTATTCCATTTTGTGTTCGCAGCTATTACAAACAAGTTTATTTAAATGTTTGCTAATGGCGCGGCTCAGTTCGAGGTTGGAGGAGGATGGGGACGGGGAAGGGGGAGGGTGAACCGCTTGGGTTACGCTTGTTGACTTAAGTGATGAAATTCTGTGTTCTCTCCATGCGGAGGGACTTTGGGTGTTGCGTTGGTCGATTTGCTTTGGCCCCGGGGGAGGCTTCCGCAAGCCAAGTTAATTTTCAAATAACAACCAAACGAGACACAACACAACAAAACGAAACAAAACACAACAAAACGAAACGAAGAAACGAAAGAGGTGGAAGAGTGTGAAACACACACCGAAAGCAAAAAAAAAGAAAATATGCGAAACTAAACGAAACTAAACGAAATGAACTGTTAAGTGCTGTGGGGCAGCTCAGGAGAGGACAAAGGATTGCGACTTAATGTAATTGAATTTGTCATTTCTACTGGCCACAGACGATTGCACAACTAAATCCATTCTAGCAGCAGCAGCAGCAGCAGCAGTTGCAACATGAAATTGTGTTTACGCACCTGAGCCAATGTCGCTTGGTGATGCTCGTGTGACAGCAGATGGCATCAAACTGATCCGCGATCCACACAATCAATATAATATAGAAGGCTGTAGTTGTATCATTGAAGAACTCCGACATAATCGCCTCCATGCCTGTAAGCACAAGTATTGTTTAATAAACTACACCCCGAACTGCAGCTGCAACAAAATGTGGTGGGGATGCGAACCTACTAGCGCCAATATGACCGTCAACAGCGGCGCAATGGGGAAACGCGCCGTCACATTATACTCCAGCATTTGCAGCAGATCCACTGCAAACAGGAAACAATATTGATTTTAACAATCTGATAAGCAGGGCGTGCCCAATTTATAATTACCTATGAACACAAAGATCTGATGATGCGAATAGCGCAACAGCATCGACACCGAAAACGTCTGCAACAGGTAAACAAAAATGTGTAAATTAATTGTAAGGAAATTTCCTTTTTGTGTTATTTTGACGTACAAACAGCAGCATCACACAAAAGGCAGCCGGATAGCTGCTCCAGGCAGCCCACCACATGGAAACGAAGCGATAATGCTCTCCGGTGATCACATTGCGCAAATAACCTTTGTTCTCCTCCTTCTCAGCCACCGTGCGCACTGAAGCCATCAGCAAGTCATCGTAACTGCAATTTGTTAATCTCTCCTTAAATAGAATACTATTTATATATATTATATTTTGCGCACCCCAGTAAATTTTTGAGCAGATAACGCGTTAAATCGTCGCCAAAACACTCATTTGTATTCGGATCCAGCTGCACAGTCAGCACAGGAATATTGAGTCGCTTGCGGGTGGCAGGCGATAAGCGCAGGTGTCCATATTCCAGAGAGTACTCCACAATATACTGTTCATCTGTAAGGCAAAGAAAAGGATTAAGATATATATACATATATATATAGCTGATATGTATAATATTTTACAATAATTTTAAAGCAATTCGGCATATGGAATATTCTTCAGTGACACACTTCAGTTCAGTCCGAACAACCAAATTTATTATTAATAATTACAAGTTTTTGCGCCCAGACGTGATTCTAATTTATCAACTTAGAAATCCTACTTTACACTTATATCTTTTAGAACGATCTCAAGAACTTTCAAACATTCCTTATTGGAAAGGGATTAAACAAAACATGTATTATTTACACTTACCATCATCGTCGACTGCTTTTATCGGTATATCGCTTGGATGATCAACATTATCCAGGATGTTGATGGCATCAAAGTAATAATACAACGTCTCGTTGCCATACGCGAAATTGGGTCGCACAGGCATGCCCAGCTTGCGGAGTATTGTCTCGTAGCGCTTCAGCCTGTAGTGATTATCGACGGTTTGGGGTCCAATGCCATAGTAGCTGCAATTAAGTCCAAGTGCTCAGTATTGAAAAAGGAATGCATTTGTTGGGTTTGCTTACTAGGTGTGCTTCAGGGCCAGCACGATCTGTTGATCGGCCTTGATGCGTTCCCAAATCGCACGCTTCTCGGCCAGATATGGTATAATCTCCACTCGAATGACACCGTCACGTGGCCAATTCTGCACATTCTGCAGACAGGTGCAGGGATTCTTAACAAATGCCGTGTGAACGTAGACCAACATAAAGAAGAAGAGCAAAGCCTTGAGCAGCAACAGATACTCAATGGCCATTTGCACATTGCTGCAAATACAAATATATAATTATTTGCATATATTAAAATAAGTAAATACTAGAAATAGTTACCGTGGCACCAGCTCTGCATAGGTGGCCGCTACACGAAAGTAAATGGCATGAAATAGTCGATCCCTCATGTTCATCATGTTGTTCTGGAAAAAAAAAAAAAAAACGATAAGCATTAATTGGCTTTTGCATGTGTGTGTGCGAGTGTGTGTATTCTTACTTGGGCAGCAGCACCCCCCGCTCCGGCGGCCAAGACCCGATTACGCCCGTTGATGTTATTGATTGCATTGGCAACGGCGATTTCGGCCGCGTTTTCAGGCATACCGCCAGCATCGGCCATTGCTCGATCAGCGGCTCTCAAGGTGGGAGTTGTAGTTGTTGTTGAATTTATTCAAGTTTCAAACACTTCCGTATCTTTTCCGACCGTCTTCCGCAACGTCGCAAGTTCAGCCTTCAGCCTTCCCCCAAAATTGAAGGTATCTGGCAGCAAATTCACTGTTGTCTGCAGCAGCTCTGTTTGTTTGTTTGTTTTTTGTTTCACTCGGTGTCCGATTGTGGCTAGTGACACCTGCGCTGCAATTCTTACAGTTACTGCTGTCCTAGTGCTGTGTCACATTAGCCAAATGAATTAAATATTGTTAAATTGCAATGGAAAAACGGCAGAGGGAACACTTACCATTATTGTGAGTTGTTGCTTGTTGTTGTTTTTGCAGCGATGCTGCCAACTTATTGAGAATGCCTGAAAAGTAACCGTTTCGAGTAACGAATAGCCGTTTCTAGTAACGAATAATGAGTCACTGCTTGCATCAAAGTAATCACTACACAAAACATACATAAAAAATAATAAATAAAGCAAAAAAAATATACGATACCACAACAATTGTTTGCATCCGTTTTCGCAAGTATTTTTCTAACTTGGTTATGCCTTCCTATCAGGTACGCCAATATATCGCTCAGCCGGCTAACTATCGGCTCAGGTGGGGGGGACCGCGATATATTGGGCGGCAAGTAAACAATAATTTGTATTTTTTTCTTTTTATCAATAAAAAAAAATCAATAAAAAAAAATACCTTTCTAAAACCAGTTCGCTCGCTATTGTGTTGGCTGTGTAGATGTTGTACAGCCCGTGTGCCCCTCCCTTCCTATTGATTTCTCGTCACCATTCCACAGAGAAATTCCCTTTTCGTTCGGTTGCGCCACCCCACCTCACCCGATCAAATTAATTTAGCCCTTCATCTTAATTCGTTTCATATTAAAATTTTTAATTTATAAATCATTGCTATCCTGAAATCTAATATGTTGTTGGCCAACACTAATATTATATTATATTATATATTATATTATTATATATTATTATTATATACTAACAATAATTTATTTAACTAAAAGGTTACAAAAATTTGGTGTCTTTTTATTTTTGGCTGCTAAAGCGTGCATCACTGACAGGCCAAATGAGCATCATTGTTGCCTTGATCATCACTGATGCCTGGGTGGTTAGGGACGATCAGCTGTGCCACTTCGCCGTAATTAATTGGTCGGGAACAAACTCACTCATATTTTGCGCTGATCCAAGTCGACTTGATGCACCTGGGGCTCCACTCCAGATTTGTCCCAGTTGTCCCCCGGCGATCTCCTCCTTGGTGGCGGTGTTTGTGGGCCTCGCCTGTTGCCGCTGTTTTGTTTATTTGTTTGTTTGTTTTTGTCTTATATTTATTTATCTTATGTATGATTTTTCTTTTATAAATATTTTAATTTTAAATAAATAATTTTATTACATTTATAATTTTATGCGCATACGCATGTGGTTTTCTTTTCTTCCTCTCTTTTTTCTCCCTTCTCTCTTTCTATTCTTTTCTTGTACTTCTCTCTCTAAAGATGGTCTTCCCTGCGGTATCTATCTCTAAGATCTATCGATCTATCTTCCGACCATAATCGTTGCTGCCACTTCTTCTGACATTCTTGCTAAATTCACAAAGTGCCTTATTTCTTTTCGGGACTGTTATTCGGTCATGACAAGGTTAAGCAGTTGTGTGAACTTGTTAATAAGCAGTGCAACAAAAACAATAAAGTAATAACAATTAAAAGCAGGCGGCACAGAAGATAAGGCGACGTGCATCCTTAGGCAACAGCTTAGCTTGTCTTCCATTCCTATCTCCATAATTCATAATGTGCTGCAGGTGGCGCGGTGAGACGCAGCGTAAGATCTGGGTCTTTGACACTGGATTATTTTTTACCATACTTGGCATAGTCCTAGTCGTCCGGTGGCCCAACTTGGCTGATAAGCTGGTTGAAAATAGATTGAAACTGGAACCTGGCACCGATATCTATGACAGCTGGCTGGAGGCGCCTATACCTATTTACCTAAAATTCTACATGTTCAACTGGACGAATCCGGAGGACCTACGCAATCCGGACATCAAGCCGCACTTTACAGAAATTGGTCCATTCGTTTTCCTCGAGAAGCACAAAAAGGAGAATTATACGTTCTACGATAATGCGACGGTGGCGTACTATGACCGTCACACCTGGTTCTTTGACGAGGAGAGATCGAACGGTTCTCTCACGGATATGATAACGGCGGCACATATCATCACTGCAACGGTGGCCGATGAGATGCGTCACCAGCCAAAGATTGTTAAGAAAACAATCAATTTCATGTTCAATAACGAGGGTGGCATGTTGTATACCACAAGGCCCGCTATTGGATGGATATTCCATGACTATCAGGACGATTTGACCGACTTTCTCAATCTCGTCAATACCACAAAGATTGATATACCCTATACTCGATTTGGTTGGCTAGCGGATCGCAATGGATCGTTAGAATATGATGGACATTTTACCATTCACACTGGCACCGATGACCTCTCCAATTTGGGCAGATTAACACACTGGAATGGCAAAAGCGAAACGGGCTTTTATAAAAAGCCCTGTGGCATTGTCAATGGCACCACTGGTGATCTCTTCCCACCCAAAATGAATGTGGACGATGAGGTTACCATCTTTGCGACGGATGCATGTCGTTTTATGAATCTGCGACCCGAGGGCAACTTAAAAATGCATGGACTAACGGCCACTCGTTGGGTCGTCACCGAGGAGACACTTGACGCTGGCGAGAACTATCCAAATCAGGAGTGCTTCTGCGATCCACGCTTGGACGAATGCTCCAAAACGGATGTTGTCGAGTGCAAAACCTGTCACGATAAGGCTCCCATTTACTCATCCTTCCCCCGCTTCTACTTGGCCGACAAAACGTATCTGAATGCGGTTGATGGCCTCAAGCACAACAAAACGCTGCATGAGTTCGTCATGGCTGTGGAGCCAACCACTGGTGCATAAGTGCATAAACGCATTCAGATCCACATGATGATAGAGCCCGACGATGATTTTGACATTTACCGTGGCGTGCAAAAGGTTTTGATGCCCATGTTTTGGTTCGATCAGTTCGCCGAGCTCAGTCCCGAGCTGGCCGCCAATGCTTGGTGGACTATTAACTTGGGCGACTGTGGCAAGTATGTTGGCATCGGCTGCATCGTTTTTGGCAGCGTCTTCCTCGTCACAGGCTTCGTGTTAACGGTAACCAAACGCTGGGTGCGTCGCATCGATGATGACATGTTGACCTCCAAGAAATCTGAGCCGACGAGTGTGCGACAATGGATGGAATATGATATGTATGCACTCCGATAAAAACACTCTACTATTACTATACAAGATACTCTAATTGTGCCTTAATAAGTTTTTTTATTTGCACAAGTCATGTATCCCACACAAAATAAACGTCACAAAAAGTGCTGCCAAATTTCTCTATTAAACATACAATTTTACAGCACTGAAAACTTCGAATCGAATAGAAATAAAACAATGGTTTTTAAGAATCGTTTTTATTTGTATTTTCTGCAAACCAATGTACGAAATTAAATATTCTCAATGCTTCGTCGTTTTCATATGTTTATAAATAAGCTACATTGAATGTCGTTTAATTTAGTTTTACATTGATTGGTGGTTGTGATTTCTTTATTAACTTTACTCTTGTTATTCTCATTCATTTTACGGTTTTTTTGTTTTGCTATAGTTTCTCACACATACATATAGTTTTACGCATATGTATTTTATGTTTATATATATGTATATATATAGAGCTACGTACGTAGATGTTATCATTAAGCTACAAAATTATACTCATAAGATGAATACAAACATTGTGTTTTTGCTATTTTATTCTGGATTTTTGTTTTAATGCAATTATTTCAACAGGCTAATTTTGGTTTTTATGATTTTTGTTGTTGTTAGCATTTTAAAAATTTCGCTATGGGATTGTTTAATTGCTTATGTGTTGTTCTTGTTGTTTTTATTTTTTGCTAGTTGTTTGTTGTTGTTGTATCGTAGTATATAAATTGTTAAAAATCGCTCACATGTTTCAATTCTGGTTCAGCGCGTGTTGGTGTGTGTGTGTGTGTGTGTGTGTAGTGTAGTGTAGTGTGTGTTTGATTAGCTTACGTATGTTTTTTTTCTTTGGTATATTTAAGTTTATATAAAAGTTTACATAGGCAGGCATGTGTTGTGTGAGTGTGTGTGTGTGTGTAAGTGTGTGTGCCAACTTACAAGCTAATACACGCTACACATTTATTAACTTACCATTTAATAAGTATGTTTAGATTTCATCTTCGCTTTAAGTATTTGTTGTTTGTTTGTTTTGTTTGTTTTTGTTAGTACAGTTTATAGAACTTCCAAAAAGTGCTAATTTAGTACAGAGAAATGTACAGTTATAGTTTGTTTCTTTTGATTTTTAAGGTACAGCAATGCGAAAAACGAAAGTGTTGCCAATATGCATGTGTGTATAGTTGTTTATAGTTGTGTGTGTATGTTTGTGTGTGTGTGTGTGTCTTACAAAAAGGTGGCAGCTCTGCACATAAAGCGTAACGTTCACTTAAAATCAAAGCGCTTATAAATGGACATAAAACATGTGCACACTTTTCATTTGACTTTCTTGTTACTCATTTTTATCTTATCTTTTCTTTTCTTTTTTCTTTTCTACATACAATATTCTTTTGTTTTTTATAGACGCATAGTTGTTGTCGTTCATTTTATAAATCTTTGCTAAAGTTATATATAAACTATTCCATTCTGAAGTATTGACAGTCACAGGCTATATGAAGCATGCCTTTTTCCATTTTTTTTATAGTTTTTTTTTGTGTTTCGCTTTTGTTTCTTTAAATATATATATATATATATATCTATGTATGCATTTGTATATAATCAATATGTTTTTTGTATGCACTATATCATATGTAGTATGGTTTACTATATTTACTTTAGTTTCTTTTTGTTTTTCATCTCTCTTGGCGTAAAAAATTCCCCCAACTAGCTCTCTCCAGTTCTCTCTTTCTCCGTTTCTCGATCTGTCTCAGTTGATTTTAAAAGCGTCTTTGTACAAACACAAACGAAAAGGTTTAAAAAAGTTTCTAAACATTTCGTTAATGAAATCATAACATTTAAACTATTTGATATATCAAAAGTCTTGAGGCTTATGTAAGTGCAGCGTTTCATAGTAGCCCCGTTTCCACATTGTGTGCCGTTCCCAATGTGTTCGGATCAAAGTTCAATTTGTCACCAGCCAAAACGATCTCCGATATGCAGCCAACAATGCCGCTGAAATAGCGCTGATGCGTAAAATATGCCACATCTGGCATGCCACCTAATATGCACCCAGATTTAATTATTATTTTATATATATATATACATTCCAAATACTTACCAACATAGAGTCCGGTATCGGTGTTCAACTGTCTCAGTTTTCCCGGCGCCCGTAGCGTCAGCGTCTTACGTCCATCCACCTCCAGATATCCCTCCTGTGAGTTCCTGCAATGTTGGCCAAATCGAAAAGAAACAGTTATTCAAAGCTTTAGCTATGAATCTCTGCAGTTGCCCACTTACCTTATTGCCCTGACGCGATGCCAGAGGCCATCGCTGACCTTTGTGCCATTGAAGCGTATGTCCAGCTCGCCAGCGCCCAGATCATAGCGGAAATGCAAATAACTGTAAATATCGATTAAAATTTTTATGTATTTATTAATTAAATGTCGCCAAAAACAGTTAACAGCGATTAATATAATGTGTTCAGATATTTATTTATTTAATGTCGACTAATATCAGTCCACAAAGAAAAAATACAAAACCTAAAACATAAATTAAATTGAATTATAAATAAAATGTAGCATTTAAATTTGAATTAAAAAATATGAAATATTTTTAAGATTTCTGGTGGTATTTAAATGGGAAATGTTTCAAATAGTTGTTGCATTAATTATGGAAAACCCCGGGGAAAAAATAAATTTAGACCAACAATGCGTCTAAAATTGAGTTGCTATTAAACAATTAGGGAACTTTGAATTGATTACATAATAAAGTCAATTAGGATTACAGAGTACTCAAAAAGGTTATTGTAAGGAATTTTTAGTAGGATAGGTCTAGAGCGAAGAGAATAAATAGTTTCGCACAGTTTCAGCAGCACCACGGAATCGAATTCTCCATTTAGTAATTTAACTATACATATATAACATTTATCAATCTGATAAAATATATCTCTATTTAATATATAAACACATATACTATATTTAGTAAATATTTTCTTATGCACTCTCTTATAATTTTAATAATATACGCCCCGCATGTTACTGCTTACCCCTGTTCGATGCCCAGTGACAAGTAGTCGTCGTGGAGCTCCGTTGTGCCCTGCCTGCCTGTCCAGAGGATGACACCGTTCTCCGAGTGCGTCTTGATGCGCAGATTGAGATCGATGTTGTAGCTGATGACCTGGCTCATGGTCTCCGCATCGTTGTAGTGAAAATAGCTGTCGGTGCCGGCAAAGCAAGCGCCAAAATTCTTGCGCACACTTTGCACCTGCGACTGATGCTCCGCGGACAGATCGAACTTCTTCAGCAGGCTCCAGTCGGTGTGCGTTTGGGGCGTACTCGATACCACAAATGTCTCCGACTTGAGCACTGGCGTCAGCAGCTCATCATCATTGTAATCCTCGCTATACAGCGTCTCAGTGGCTATTGGCTGCTGATCCTGGTGCTGCTCCTGCTCCTGTTCCTGCTCTTGCTCCTGCTGCTCCTGTTTGTAGGTGTGCGTGTGTGTGTTGGACATGATGCGTTTCATGTCCTGGGCGAGTTGCTTGCGCTGATAATCTTCAGTGCCATCGGAGGCATCAAACAGTGACTCATCAAAAACAAAACCACTCGCATCCGCATCCGCATCCGCATCTGCAACACCTTCGGCAGAGTTGGGTTGGTTGCCCACTTGACTGGTCGCCATGGCATCCGCATACTCCTGCTGCTGCAGACTGGCCACCCAATCGTTGTTGTCATCAAATGTGAGTATGTCGCTGTCCGGATTCGTCTGGAAACTTTCATAGTGAGTGGGCAGACGGATGAGTTTGTGTGCAAAGGCGTTCGGCTTCTGATGATGCTCATGCTTGCTCACATGCTGTTTGCCACTCAAGGACAACAGTTGCACCTGCTCCTTCTGCTCCTTTTGCTCGTTCTGCTGCTGCTGCTGCTTCTGCTTCACCTGCCTCACCTGCACCGGATTGGGGGCTGCATCTGTGCTATGCACAAAGCGAAAAATGATATCGTCTTCGATTTCCTCATTGCTTGGCGCCACAGCTCCCAAGGGCATAGCTGTTGTTGTTGTTGTTGTTGTTGTGGTTGTTGTTGTTGTTGCCGCTTTTGTTTTCTTGTGCTTATGCAAATTCTTGCGCTTTGTGGCATGCTTCTTGTGTTTGCCAGCCGGCTCGCCAACTCCTTTGTGTGGCTTGGCTTCAAGGGGTCTGGCATTGTGGAGCATCGTTAGCGCTGGCAGCTGTTCAGGCGGCACTTCAGCTGCCTTGTTGCAGCGCTCATTGTAGATGCTGCAACGGCACTCGTAGCTCTCCATTTGGGGCACACACTCGGCCAGCGGACCGCACGGTCGGGCGACACACGCATGCGGACAATTGCCAATGTTGCTGCCACCCAGCGCCTCGGCCACAATGCCCAGCGAGTGCCCATTGATGTCAATCTAAAAACCAAAAAAAAGAAGAAGAAGAAACCCCATTTCCACATTAGTGTGCAACTGCAGCAGCATCTCTCCACTCGAGACAGCAACTTACGCGTTGTATGCAGCCGACAAAGAAGGACTTGTACTTCAGGTCCAGCGGCAGACGGTCGATGTGATTGACGCCGCCCACAAATAGATTCTGGGCCAGAGACAGATGCCAGAAGCCATTCGAGGATATGGTCATGACCTCCTGGTGCTGGTCGATCTGCGCAACGAGACAAAAGGTAAGCAAAGGTATCTACACTCAGAAAAATTATATTGACCAAAAATTAAAATCACCCGAAAAAATTAGAAATCTTCTTTTGTTCTTAAAAGTAAATAGATATAAAAAGAAATGTTTCTAAAAATTATTATTATTTTTTTTAAAGTATTTTTTATTATTACTGCAAACCATCCCTTGTTAGGGAAAACCCTTTCTGAACTTAACAAAATAGTGTCGACTAATATATATAAAAATTTAGCTGGTATCTAACTAAGTAAGTTTTTCCAATTAAACTATTAAACCAAGTCTAAAATTACTAATGTTTCATACATACAAATATAAGTACCATAAAAGCTTTTATAAGAATTTTTAATGTTTGCAGTAAATAAAAACACTCTCGAAATGAGACAAATTTCTTTTAAAATATTAGAAAACATCCACGCTGAAATCTTAGATTTACTTTCCGAATAAATCTGGACAATTATTTATTTGGTTTTATTTTCTGTGATTGTAGTTCAAGGCGAGATGATAGCTTACCTTGAGCACGGCCAGGCGAGCGGTTCTTGAGATCTTGATGGTGTGCCACTGCCCCAAACTGAGCGCGTATTCACTGCTGCTGGTTGCCAACCAAGTGCATTGCATGAGTCAAGTATTATTCCGAAAGAGCTGTGATTACTTACCGAACTAGCGCTGGACCGCTGCCCAAGTCGAAAGCAAACTCCACAAAGCCATCGTGCAAATACAAGGCTATAAAATCGCCACGCTGCTCCGGACCGGAATAGAGTATCAAGCCATCCAACTGCTCCGGCTTCAGTATGACCTTCAGCTCCAGCCAGATGAGTGCGCTGTCGCCGAGCGGAGCATAGCGTAGAAATGAGGACCCATTAAATGCGGGCACCTGTGCAGAAACAATAGAGAAATAAATACAGAAAGAAGAGGAGAACTCTATCAAGTTATGTTTACCTGCAGATCCATGCGTATCTCGCAGAGATCACCCACAAAGCCAATAGGACACAGGCAAACAGCGCCCTGATCCGAGGGCAAACACTTGCCACCATGCTGGCAAGGATAACGCACACACTTGTCCGTCGAGCAGTCCTCTGAAAGAGAAGTAATTGTTACGGATTGATATCTTGTATCTTGACTATCTTATCTTATATCTTATTAGGCTAATCTTGACTTACGTATGTCAAAGCCATTGATGACATCGCCCAAAGGATGCTCGGTGAATTTGTAATCATGCTCATTGGCCACAAAACGTCGAATGCAGCCGGCAAATCCTTCAGCCAAGGGCAATCGCTTGGCCAGGCCAGTTATGTTGCCAATGCCGCCCAAAAATACCGGTTCGCGGAACGTGATGCGCGAGAACAGACCCTGCAACGGTATGAATGAAAGGAATATGCTGAAAACAGACTGCAAGCGTTGCACAACCAATACAAAACTCACATTCGATCTGCCTTGGACTTTGGTGCCGTGATTGAGCACCAGCCAGGCATCCCAACGGTGTCGATAAATAATCACCGAGTTCCATTCGTTTAGCATTATGGTCTCCCTGGAACGGACGCTGCCCACGCCCGAGCCGCAATCGAACCAGAATTCGACAAAGCCCTTGTTAAGCAGCAGTGCCATAAAATCGCCGGTGAGATCATCACGTTCCCCGCTCAGCAATATGATGCCATCGAAGGACTCTGGACGGAATTCCAAGCGCAACTGCACATGCTTATAGGCGCCATGAAGTGCCGCAAATGCCAGCCAGGAGCGTTTGGCAAAGCGTGGCACGTGCGCCTTGATATCTGTGCGGGAAGATTATCCATTAGCCAACAATAAATATGCTTGCTACGCAGGTTCGCAATGCCAATAAATGACTACACACACACACACGCACATACCTTCGAGGCAAGCATCGCCAGTTTTGCCAAAGGGGCACAAGCAGCGAGCAGTGGACGCCGTTGCCTCCAGAGCGCAGATACCCTCCGGGCCGCAATCCAGCTGGCAAAGTGTGCTGCAAGGATTTAATAGTTGCGTTGGGTGGAAATGGGGATTGGGGTTGGGGTTGGGGTTTGGTTTGAGTCAAGTGTTGCTTATGTATCAAGTATTTCATATCTGCGCAGCTAATTAGGCGCCTGGGTAAACTAATAACTGAAAGTCCACAGACTACCTTTGAAAACATTCACCTGAGTGATTCAATTCAGCACTCACTTAAGAGCCACATTCATGAGCTTAAGTGCAACTGATTAGCGACTCTAATGAGTACTAAGTGAATTGGGCTAAGTAGTAACTAAGCGATAAAAATTCCACTCAAACTATTTACTAAAGTTTTAAGTTTACCTACAAAATGAAGTAATCGGTAAACATTCAATTGAAACTTTTTACTGACAGCACAAAATATCCAACTATCTATTTATCTATCCATGTAAATATTTATGTATCTCTCAAACTATCAACATTTGTTTCGGGAAATACCTTGAATAAGATAGTTAAACTCGAATCTGCAATTTCAGCTACAGAAAAAACTAACTGTGCTAAAAAATCAAAGGTAAATAAAATGCCATTTGTTTTAGTAAAATACTGTATATATATATATATATATATATATATATATATATATATTAAATGGATGTGATATATTGCGAACATAGCTGAAATCTAGGCATGATATTTATTTAGACATCAAATTAAAATTCGCTTTGAATATTTATCAACGTTGATGAAATTCGAAATTAATTTTGTGTGCATTTTAGAGCCAGTGGAATTTCAGTTCTATGCCAAATCTGTGTGTTTCGACCGATGATTTATATATGTTATATAACTGATTTATATATGTTATATATGTAACTCACCTGCTGCTGCTGCTGGTGGTGGTGGTGGTGGTGGAGCTCGTTGCTGGAGTTGTTGTTTTAACTGATATGTTGCTTTTGGCAGCATTTTTATTGATATGCATTGCGACTTTGTTGTTGTCGTTATCATTGTTATCATTGTTATCGTTGTTGTTGTTATTGTTGTTGCTAATCATTTGATATGTATGTGAATTGCTGTTGCTGTTGCGTCTTAAGTTTAATTGATTATTATTGACATCGTCATAGATGGACATGTCCGACTTGTAGCTATAATACTCATCCACATCCCCATCGCCTGGTCCATCTGGATCCCCATAATCCAACACATTTCGCTGAGCTGCTGCTGCATTCCCACTGTTTGTACGCTCAGTTGTTGTTGTTGTTGTTGGTTTTGTTGGTTTTGTTGTTGGCTTTGGATTGATGATCCTAATGCGAATTGGTCTTGTGGTGGTTGTGGTGATGCTAGGTGTGCTGCTAGCTGTAGATGCCACCTTAAAATCAGCAGCATCCAGTTCTTGATTCTCGTTCTCCGAATTGAAGCTAATGCTCTCGGCTGATATGTAATAATCATTTGAATTGACTTTCTGTTCCTGCCCGCCACCCAAATTGTCATCGTTGTAATCATATTCGCTATCCGCATCCGCATCCGCATCCGCATCGCTCACATCTGGCTGCGAGTTTCGTTCAGCCCCAGCCGTTGAGGTTGACGCATAGCGCGATTTAGCCGTATCCGGTTTATCGTTGGCCAACTTGGCACTAAACGAGGCGCCCTTCTGATAAAGCACATCCTCATCGGATTTGCCATGTCCATCAGCGCCGCTGCTTGTCGTATTTATGACTGCAAACAGATTTTAATATTAACTTTCTCTCTTGCTTTCATTTATGAATTTAATAATAATAAATTATGAATTTCAATTTCTGTAGGCGTAATAAATAGCAAGTTTATTTAAATTAAATGCAACTATTAATGAACATCATACGAAAATATCAATTTATTTGATAATCCCCTCAATTTAATTACAATTTAGAATTTATATATTTCTATATTAAAACTGTATTTCTAGATGTGTTATAAATTGCTAAATAAGTAAAATCAAGTTCAATTAATAATTGAAAGCCAAACAAAAATGAAAATGTTATGAATTCAATTTAAGCCGAATTTAAATGTTAAGTTACAGTTTCAACTTATTGTAAATGAATAGTGTAAAAGATAATTAATTAGAAGATTAATTATATTTAATTCAAATTTAGGATTCATATTTACATTTTATTTAGCTATACTTTAAATTATATAAATAAATTGCATAAGAGCAGCAGCAACAAACAATGGATGCAGAACTTAACACTCAAATTTTTAAAAGAAGTAATAAAAAAAGCTAAATGAAAATGCCATTTGAATTTTGTGTAAGTTACACTGTATCAAAATGCCACATGCAAGTTTTTAATATAAACTATAAAAAGTTGTATTGTGTGGCAAATGGAATTCTTTTGAGGCACGTACCTTGACAGCTGTAACCGTTCCTGTTCAGCTCGTAACCCTCGATGCAATCGCACTCGTACATCCCATCGTGGATCTCATAGCATAGCTGCTCGCAGGGACTCGTGTGCCCGCAGTGACCTGTGGCAATGAATGAAAGCCGTTTTTTAGTGTGTTTAACTCTCTCTCTCTCTCTCTCTGTTTCTGTCTCTCTGTGGGTTCATTTAAATTTCTAGTTGAGTTCATCATTTTTGGGTACATAGGTGAATGCATGCTTATTTATTCCTAATGTTTTTTTTTTTTTTGGTTTCTGTGTGTCTGTGTCTGTGTTTGTGTCTGCTTTTGCTTCTGTTGCTGTTTCGGTTTTTGTGTTTCTGTTTGCTGGGTGTGACCGACGTGTCCGCAATAAATTCTAATGAGCTTTACTTACTTAGAGGCAGAGTCATGTTGGTTATTTATTGCCCGCAATGGCCACATTTCAAGCCAACCAAAACGTACGCACACCAAATACACGCACACACTCTATTTGGCAACAGGCCAAATTCAAACAGAACAACAACAACAACTAAATTTGAGTTTCAGCTCACAACAACAACAACAACTGTTGAGTCTCAACGCAACTGCACCTTATTTTATATAAAGTGCTGCCCCCAATTTCAATGCAAATGTTCAACTGCGCTCGAAAGTATGCAATGGAATTTTACTCACCTCAAAAACGAATACTCTCCTATCTCCCCCCTTCCCCTCTACTCCTATCTTACAAACGTCGCTCAAAATGTACTTCTCTCCTCCTCTTCCACGTTCTCCTATCGTGTTAACGGCGCTTTGCGGAGCCAATCAAAGCGAAGTCAAGTAATGCAAATGCAAAGCACAACGTGAAGCTTTTCTCCAATGTTCCTCGTCCTTTCTGTGCTTTGATATTTTCGTATCAGTAGCTGCTGCTCACTTGACATCAAAAGCCGGCAGCTAAATTGTGCCAACCGTTAAGCAAGTCTGAGAGTCGCAATAAGCTCAGCTTTTGCTCAACAGCCAGCCAACAAGGCAAAAACTCAACGAGAACCAGTTATTTGCTAAGCATTCGCTTTATTCTTTCGATTTCGTTCGTCTCGATTCGATGCGAGTTCATTACGATTGGCCGTAAAGAGTAACGAGTAGTCTATTAACTTGCAGCGAGTACTTGACATGTATTTGTAGCGAGTAAGTCTATAGACTTCGCCATAATCAGCAAGTAAGCATCTGAAGTGACCTTAACTGAGGAGCTGCACAAATTGAAGCATTCAACGTAGCGAGTAAATTATAGCGAATACTGCTGAAACTAAAATAATTCGATTTTTAACGCTTTTGCTACTTTATTATATTAAGTCGCGCAAAGTATAACGAGTAACAAGAAGCGTAATTAACGATAACTGGCCAGCAGCTACATTAGGCTACATTATTGCATTAAAAGCGAGTGTAGCGATTAATGAGTAAAGCATATCGAGTACATAAGTTAATTACACCGAGTAGACCAAGTAGCAATCATTTATACGACGCTTACGTCATGCGGCCAACAACTGCGTTTGGTTTTATACCATTAAATAGAGCACGCAACAAGACTCTTAAAGAGCCATCAACTACACACATATAGGTGTGGGTGGATGAGTGGTTGGAGTGCGTACGTTTGTGTGTGTGTGTGTGTGTGATTGCTAGTTGATTAAGCAACTGTGTGGGGACGATTAAAGTGCACTGGACACTCAACACATTTGCATGTGGCGCACACGACACAGGCCCAAGCACCACCCACACACCCACACACACACACATTCACACCACAGCCATATCAACTTCCCAAATGCGAATAGTTTTCCTGCCCACAGCCGTCCACCCTGCCAGCTGTCCGATTGTAGAGTTGTTGATGGAGTAGCCGCAGTGTACGACTCGTGTCGTTTGCCATTGCGTATTCAAATTGAAATTGAAAAATCGCATATTGCATGCAATTGAAATCGAAGTGTCAGCAGCAGCAGCAGCAGCACATCAACACAACCCCAGTGACAAGGGACAACAACGGGAGCAGGTTGGTGAAAATGGGGGACAGAGCACAGCAGTTGCATTTCAAATTTTTGGACAAGAACACATTGCATAACAACATTGATTTCCATACACCCAGTGTGTGTGTGGGTGTGTGTGAAATGCATAATTAAGGCGCTCATTAATGTCAAACCCAAGCCAGACAGCATGACAGACAACGGACAGATGGGGAGGCAGGCATCTCTCACATAATTTATTAATATGTCAATTTTCTCATGGCTCGACTATTTTGCACAGAGGCAAAGGGGATGCTAAGTGGTGCGGGGGATGTGCAATTTTACAGTGCTAAGATAACAAAGGAGACCCTTAAGATTGCTAATAACATGAACAGACCATAACAAAACCTTCTCCGATAAAAGTCTAGACGTACGCATTGCGTACCTGATAATGTTCCAATAGAGGATAAGAATAATTTAAGAAAATGTTGAGGTAATTTAAAATGTTTCAATAAATCTGCCGAAAAATATGGTCGTGTTCTGTTAGAGGTATTGGGATCAACCTTTAGGCCTTCTATAATTCAGTTTGTAATTTATTCGGGGAGTTTGTACGCACCTTGAAATGCCGCCTCCTCGGGCTCCACAATGCTGCTGCTGCTGCTGCTGCTACCACTGATGCCGCTGGCTTCACACTGCTGCTGCAACAATGACAGCAGCAACAACAACAACAACCACACATGCGGCAGCCTTTGATGTCCTTGCTGCTGTTGTTGCTTTGAAGTTGACATGTTTACAACGTTGTTCCAGCCACAGAGTAAATGATTCCTTTGCTGCTCGCTGCCTGTTGAAGAAGACACGTTGCACACGTTCTCGTTGTTGTTGTTGTTGTAGCAGTTCACACGACGATCGTTGGCCGTTTTAGACGACTTCGGCCACCAGCCAGCGTTGAACATGGAGCGTACATGCGTCTCGGCGTTGCCGCTGCGACTGCTTGTCGTTCCTATAACAAAACCAAAAAAAAAGTGAAAAAAAAAAACCAAGCACAGAGTTAAGCAATTAGTACACTCATAAAAAAATCGCCTCACTTTTAGCGTCAATAAGTAACTGCAGCTTGCTTTTCTACAGTATTTATTTTTAGTAAAAGAAATATGTTAAATTTTAAGGGTATTTTGTTTTCTAATGTGTTTATATTAAATTATCTTTTTTATTTATATTGCTATAAATATAAAGATATTTAAACATTTAACATGTTAAAATATATATTTACCATAACTTAATTTGAAAAAAACTAATAATATAAAAGCCGAGCCAGTAAATTTGATTCTGATTTCTAAAAAAAAATAGATTATCGATTTGGGGTAAGCCTTTCTAATTTTTAGACATATTTTTTTTAATACCTAGAAATAATTTCTAAAAACTAGAAAAACTATAATTTTTACGAGTGTAAGAGTGAGATGGAGAGAACGAGCTGTGGGTTGTGGGTTGTGTGGAGGTTGCAGGCAAATCAAGTGGTCATTATAATATATACCACAAATTGCTAAACACGCAACGCACACACACAACACACACACACACAAATACACACAGGTATATATATATATATATACAAACATGATTCATGGCTGTTGGCTTGATGGCACTTGCCGCTTTGGCTCTTGCCAGTTGGCAGTTGGCAGCAGTAAAATCAATAAACGGCGTCATGGCAACGCCACACCACAACAAAAATACCTGGCCAAAGTAGACAGAATGCCGCCCCATGCCCCATGCCCTAATCTGTTTCTATTTGGCTGACTAAGCCACTCCTCTATATACACATACAGAAACACACACACACACACACGTGTATATTTAGTGATCCACTAAAAGTGTCCTGGCCCTACCTTAAGCCAAGTGCTTTGAGGACTAAATGCATGTAATTAGAAATCAATACGACAATTTGACAATAATGTCTATAAGCAAAGGGCGCAATGAGTCAAATAAATTGTTCGCCTTCCCATTTTTGGTACATCCAATTTGGGATTTGTGTTGTTTCTATTTTTTTGTCAATTGAAATGGAAATGTTAAATGCCTAAGGTAAAAAAAAAAATAGCAACAAAAAGGAAGGAAAATGCGTGGAAATGCTATTAAGCCAGGTCACAGACCCATATACAAACGCACATGCTTGCATACGAGCACATGTGTGTGTGTGTGTGCAAATGTGTGTGTGTGCGAATGTGTGTGTGAGTGAGTGTTTTTGGTACACAGACTCAAGCGCGCCACTTAACCCGTACTCAAAAATATGTAGCATACTTACTGGGGCAAAATTGCAGCCACAGCATAAATTCCTACTTGCTACAGAGCCAGTAGTTGTTATTGTAGTTGTTTTCTGATACCCTACAACAAATTTGTATTGTGTTGCTAATAAGTACCTTTTAGTTCGATGCATCTATCTCTAAGATTTTAGAATTGCACTCTATATGTATAAATATATAAATTTTGCTAAATTGTTCAAAGCAATTTTGTTTTAATAAACAGATTAATTTATTTCTTTTTTATTGTGGACTTAATCAAGTGGGCCACAATTTAAAACAATTTCATTAAATCAGAATTTTAAAAAGCAATCAAATTAATAGAGAGAAAGAAAGAAAAAATAAAAAAGTGTTTGAATACAATAAAAATTAAACATAATTTATTGCCTCATTTATTAAATATTTTTTTTTTTAATTGCCAAACACTGATTTTTATTAAATGATTAACAGAATTGCTAATTTCTTATTTTCTAAAGAAAATATTCCCAGATCTATTTCAAGAATCTCATGTTAATGAAAGTTTATAATTTCAAGAAAATCTCACTTATTCCCATATCTGCGTCAAAATTGATTCGATTTTCGAGTTGTATTTAATTCTGTGCAGTGTTTGTTAATATTAAATATTTTGCGTTTAAAATTTAAATAAATATATATATATATTTATATTTTTGATTTACTAATTTGCATTTAAAGCTGATAATAATTCATTTTAGAACATTTGAAGAAATTCTATGCTTTAAGCGATTTTGTAAAAGTAAAAATTCTCATTCCCATATCTGCACAAAACCCCAATCAATCTCCGGGTAATATTCAAATTTTTTCAAAATTTAATAACAGTACATGAATGGGTATCTGAGCTATTGAGTACACCCAATTGTTGTGAGTTTGTTTTTATTTGTGCTTTATTTTTATATCAACTTTTGTGTGCCTGCGCTTAAAATCGCGGCGTCTGCCTCTGACTCGGGACGCGGCCGTTAGTGTGTGTGTGTGTGTGTGAATTTGGCTGTGTATGGGTTATGGATGGGGGAAGGGGTGGGGTTCGTTTGTGTGTGGATGTTGAATTTTTTTTTTTGCGTCTGAGCCTGTGCGTTGGCTGTGCGTGCGAAAGTTTCGCAAGTTGGACGTTTGTAGGCTGGTTTGCCTGGGCTGGCTGAAAACCATTCGGCATTTCTACTGTCTCGAGTTTTTTTGGGTGCTCCATACCCAAGACCAAATGTTGCCGTATTCATTTATATCGATTTTTCCACCTTGGCTATTTGCACTGGAGCCTTAAAATAAACACACACACAGAGACACCCAAAGGAGTTGACATACTATCTCACTACACGCCACACATATGTACAGTAGTAACTAAAATGTGGCAATGCTTCAATTATTGGCCAATAGTTATATTATTTAAATGTCATATTTTAATTTGATAAATGGACTGATTGATAATCCTTTAAACCTCATAAATATTTCTTATCTTTTTAATTTATATTTAAAATGTTATTTTCAATTCAATGGATTTTTACTTTTATTATTTTTTGTGTTAAGTTGACATTAAATTAATAAATACATAGTAAACAAATAAATAGGCAAAGCAACGAATTTTTGTTGGCGATACTATTCTCGAAAGTTCTCAATTGCGACCGTTTACTGTACTTCTTATATATCATTTTGGGCACTCTTTATTGTAGATTTTCGTTTTGCTTTCATTTCAATTTCGTTTCGCTGGGATTTTGTTTTTGTTTTTAGCATTTTTATTGCGTTTTTAATGGCATTTCTTTACGGTACAACGCCTCCGAATAGCCAGGCAAATGTTGAAGGCTGTCGCACGAGTTGTTCACTCTGTGTTTTTTTATCCCGAATTGCATACACTTAACCCAACTGGGATTGCCAAAGTTGCCACATTTCTTCATGCGTGTGTGTGTGAGCCATGTGCCACATGCAAACTCATTATTCAGGTAAACGCAGAGGCAGCAACAAAAGGAAAAAACAAAAGTGCGCTGATTTGGTTGTAAAATTTTTTGGCTCTGGCCAAGCTGTTCGCGGTAAGTGGCAAAGTGGCAAAGTGGCAAGTGGCCCACAAAACTAATTGTGAGAACACATTGATATTGGCAGAATCAAAATTAATGGCACTTAGCCACTCTCTCTCCCCCTCTGTTTCTCTCTCTCTCTCTCTGTTTCTCTCTCTCTCTCTCTCTCTCTATCTATCTCGGACAATAGCCGAAAAGTTGATCAACCCAATTACTCAGCTAATGGACCTAAATTAGCGCTGAGTGGCATTGATTTAATTACTCAGTTATGTCGTAAATTTTGCGAAATGAGCGAACCAAGAAACACTTAAAATGAAGTTCTCATTTTAGCTGAAAAGTATGCTTCATTCTAGTGACTATTAACTATTGGCCATCAAGATTTTGCTAAAATTTATGACAGTTAGTTTTGAGTGCATTCTCAAGATAACATTTCAACTGAGTGCAGGACCAACATTATGGGTGGAAAAAGCGGGAATTCATAATATTTTCCGGGGCCGATTATCCTTGATATGCAGTGCTGTCGCTGTATTCTGCTGCAGCAATTGCTGATTCAATTCTTTTTTACAGTTTGGATTTTCTTTTATTATATGATTAAATTCTCTTTTACAGATGTGCTAATGCTTTGCCTATATTTGCTTGAGATTAAGGATCAGCTAATTTAATAGAGCTCTAAACACTTTAACTACCGCTCTCTTGCGCTGTTACATATCACACTAGGCTCTCTCTTCTGCTGATAATCAAGTTTTCCCTGCTAAGATCAGACTGTTATACAATATGTCCTTGTGTAATGCCAGGTATTACATTAAGGACCTCTGTGCACCACTGTGAACTAAAACTACAACTTGATTAGCTGAAATCAGTATAGAAAAGAAAAATAAAATAAAAACAACAAAAGCGCTATATTATATTATATGCGGGCCTTTGTCTCTTTTATCTTTATGCACTGCTATAGTATAAATTATTGATTTAAAACTATAACAAGGCCAACATAGCTAACGCAGCACAAATTATATCCTAGCCTCCTATTTTGTTGTTGTAGCTGTTGTTGTTGCTATTGCTGATATTTGATTTTTTTTGTGTGATGTCACGCAAAGTTTTATACACAAGGCCAATACAGAAGCGAACAGTAAATACACACACACATATATAAATAAAACAAACAAGTAGCATCCAAAGTCAATGAGCGAGAAAATAAAGAGAATCGAAAATTGTAACAGACAAAACTACAAAAGCAGCAAAAGCACCAGCAATAGAAAAAACTGCGACAACAACTGTAACAGAAATATCCGTAACAGAAAAAAAAAGAAACAAAAAAATCGTTAAGGCAGCAATAAATTGTGTTTTTATAAGGTAAATAGAGCAAATCCCGTTGAGAGCCAATTGGAGGCAGACCACAAAATACAAACGTACAAGCGTACGTAGAATAGGAAGAAAAGAGAAGACCTCTTAAGGGTCGAGCAACTCACGCATGACAGACTGACCCAAGCAACGATACACCAAACACCAATACACACACACACACACACACACACATGTACATAAGCAACATAAAAGTTTGGCGCGCGTTTTTGCTGTTCGCTTTTGCTATTAAATTCTTAACGTTTGATATTGCGTATACATTTATTTGTGTGCGTGTGTGTGTCCGTGTTTCTGTGTGTCTGTGTTCGTCGGCTGTGCCTAATTTATGGCAAATTAACAGGTGCGCGTATTACTTGCGCGCTGTCAAAGACGTCGAGCGATGAAAGCAAACAGCAGCAAAAGCAATTTCAAGCCGTGGACTAAAACAAAAGAAATCACCACACAGCAGACGCACACACACACACGCATACAAGCTGAGAGTAATGCTAAGAGACATCAGGAGCAGTAGCAAAACGTGACGTGCCTGTGTATTTGTGTGTGTGATTTGCGGCTGCTGTATATAAGTATATGTATGTGTTTGAGTGTATGTGTATGTATGTAAGAACATTATATCAAAGGCATTTGACTCACTGCAAAATGAAAAGAAAGCTAAAAGAGAGTAAGAGAAAGAGAGAGAGAAGTGTCAACAGAGCCCTTTTTGAGTGCAGCAGCCAAAATAGCTAGCTTATAAAATACATGCATGCAAATATGCATACATAAATATGTGCGTGCATATATATGCATGTGCTTGTTCTTATGTTACTCAAGTATTACTTTAAAGTACTCAGCTCTCAGCTTGGCCAACATAAATTTTCTTTATTTCATTTCGTCCCGTTTCTGCAACAACAACAGCGGATGCTACTCACTTGTTTAGCGTTTGCTTTTTGGCGAGTGGCCGCCTCGATGACGTCGACGTCGTTGTCGTCTTCGCCTTCGCCTTCGTTGATTTCTGCTGCTGCTACTGCTGATGTTTTATTTCGGCGTTCAGCGATTTTAGTGGTATTTACATTACCTCACACACATACACACACAGACACTGGCACACGCACTTACAAACACAAGCATACACACACACACACAAAAGCTTTTAAGCTGTCTTTCACATTGCACATTTGCCTCTTTTGAAGGCGACTATTCCTCTTGCTTTTATTATTACAGTTTACACTCGACGCCTCGTCACTTTTATGTATTTTCTATCTTTTGTTGTTGCTGCTATAATTTTTAAGTAGCTGTTGTTGTTGCTGTTGCTGTTGCGTGTGTGTACATGTAATATTTTGGTTGTATACTGCGGAATGGATGTCTCTGGCGGCGCCGTTCCGTTGCTGCTTATATGGAGCGTAACGTATTTACACTCTAATTGACGGGAGACTACTGCGCGTATCAGACCAGCTACCAAATGGAACGAAGCGAAATTCGGCGTCAGCGAGAGCCATTGCAGAGTGCCCAACTGTGGCACTGACCGGATACAGAGAGAGAGAGAGAGAGAGAGAGAGAGAGAGTGAAAAAATACAACACCAAAGCTATAAAGTATCCGCTGACTAATTTTCCGAGCATGTAAAGAGGCGCCAAATATGAACTGCTATAGGGTAGTTTAGGGCTGCAAACAATTAATAAATAAATCTAAAATGGTAAAGTTAAGAAAACTATATCTAGGATCTTATTAATATTTTTTTAAATAAATTAAATTTTTATTTTTTATTTAGTTAAATCAATTTTTTACGTTTGTCTTTTTTGATGTCGACTGACTTTAGTTTACATTAAATAAATAAATATATAAAACGCTAATAACGCTAATCATAAGTATATATTTATATTTATTTACTTCTGTAATGATGTTGCTTGCATTTACTCAGCAGTAAGCTAGAAAACAATTTTACTCTTGTTCAGCTCAGCGGCGCAGGACAACAACCTGTACAGCCGCTTTGACAACCCTGCTTCTTGCTTTATTCTCACTCACACTTTCCCTGCACTCAAGTGGTGAGTTTACCGAGGGAGAAAGAAAGAGCGCAAACTTGAATTGACGCAAACAAGAGCATGCGCAAAACGAAATGAAATGAAACATGCCAAACATTCTGGGCCCCAATTACAACAACAGCAACACCGTAAAGAACTGTCAACGGCAGAGATAGCAAACGGCTGCTCCACTGTTAGACAACAGTTTGTTGTTGCTGTTGCCAGTATCTTAACATCACAATAAACGCCTACAGAAGCCAACCGACACTTGAAAGGACACCCACACACACACCCACATACACCTACACATGCATATGGTTAAGCGCATAATGAACTCAACGACACGCATGGGCAAGAAAAAAAACAACAATAGCGAGACGAGGGCAATGGGCAGTAAGTCAGCCAACGACAGCTGATCAGATTGCAAGGGTTGTAATCGCATTTGTTGTTGTTGTTCTCACCCAGGGGTGCTGATGACCAAAACTGACACAAGTAATGAAAACAAAATAAAACACAATAGGGCAGGGTAGACAGCCCCTCCTGCTCCTGTTCCTGTGGGGCCATGTAACTGAGACTTGACCATGTGCATAAGTTAAAACTGCTGCTGTTGTTGATGTTGTTCGGGAAAGGGGCGCGGGGCAATGCGGGTTGTTACACAGTCTGCGGCCGTTAAGCAATTGTTTGATATCGTCATTTTTGTTTTTGCTAGAAACGCTAGAGATGGGCGACTGTTGAAGTTTTGTTTTGTTTTTTTTTTTTTTGTAATTAAATATTAATATTCCCTCTTTTCATTCAGGGAAATCCATCAATTAGGATTTTCGCTAGTCATCTGATTGCTGAGTTCGGTTAACTGAGAAAAAAAACTCTTTAGCATTTAAAGTTTATAAGATAAAATATAAAAGTAAGAAATTTTGTATGCGCAATATATAAACGTGGCAGTGTAAGAAAAAGCTATATATATACTGTATCTATAAATATACCTAATTACAATACAAGAAATAATTAATTACACTCCGAGCTAATTGAATAGCACAGTTTACAATTCGATTATAAGAAAAAAAAAAATTTAAATAATACAAATAATTGTAATAAGTTTTTAGATTTAAGTACAGCCAATTTTTTTAACATTTTCGCAAAAAAAAACCACACCTTTTAAATTAAAGTAAATCGAATGTTGTATTTTTTCAGGATAAGAATTACTTTTCTAGGTATTTCTAAGGATATTTAAAATTAAGTAAATTATAGCAGTTTAAATAACCCTATTCTATTGGTAAAACAATTGTATATTCATGCATATTAGACTAGCTAGCTAGCCAAGCGTAATAATAGCATTAACAACATGTCGTGTCACGCGTGACACGTGCTAAACTCAAATACAACAACGATGACAGTCTTCTTTAGCGCTGCTAATGACCGGAGCCGTTGATGCCCCGTGCCCCAAAATGTTGTTAAGTCCTTTGCCTTCCTTTGCTATCGGCTTTGAAGGGGCCAAAAAGGGGCCGCCTATTACCGTGTGTAGGTGTTTGATGTCTGTGTGTGTGAGGTGTGTGTATTGGTGTCTTTTGTGCAAGGCTTAGTGGGTTGCAGTCGAGACCCCAAGAGGAATAAAAACAACAAGAGCAAAAACAACTGCCACTCGTCGCTTGCAGCTGCAAATGAGGCATTAATATCCACGTTGAGGCTCTACTCTACTGCTCCTGTTGCTGCTCTTACTCCTGGCCCTGTTCCTTTTACTGTTCCTCTTACCGTTGCAGCACTCCTTGCCAGGCTTCCCATGTGTTTTTGTCGAGTATGTCAGGGCAAATATTAGTATTCCACTTCAATGCTATAGCATTTTGTAATGGAAAGTGTTGTCGTTCTGCCTGTCTGTCGCTTCAACTACCTCACCTCCTTGCCTTTCCTTTCTGTCTCCTTGTCTGCCTGTTGTCGCCTCCTCTTCTTCTTTTTCTGCGTCTTCTGCTTATTTTCCTCGTCGTCGTCGCATCCATCAAGCAGTCAGCGAAGCGCAGCTAATGTGTCACATTACAAATGGGCGTCTGTTGGCACGTCACCTGACAACCCTTAACCCTTAACCCTCCAACCACACCTCCTTCGCCCTAGCCCTCACACACACCCCAAATCCCCAACATCCCCAACCCGATATTCTCACGCAGTTCAATAACAAAAGTATTAACTACTACATGGACGTAGCTTGGATCGCAGCTATCAGATGCAGGTGCATTATCCAAGCTGACAGCTCACTTGTACACTCTGAAAAAAATCGCCTTAAATTATAAATATTTTCCTAAGTTTAGACATCATTTCAAAGTATGCGAAAAAATTTCCCTAGAAAGGCTTGACTTCTTTGATATTATTTCCTTCCTAAGAAGTTGAAATATTTACTTTTCTGCCTTGATTTTGTATATAATACAACAAAAAAATCCTAAAAATATAAATAAAATGTAAATATGTAATATATTTCTTTGTAATAGAAAATATTTCTAAAGAGTTAAAATGCAAGCAAGCAAACAACATCCTCAAAATTAGACCTGAGATTTAGAAAACATTTCAAGAAGTAAAACACTTTCCTTTCAGAAATGAAGAGAAACATTATATATGAAAACGTAAAATGTAATTTAAAATTAATCCTAATTTTTTTCTTAGTATATTTTATCCAATTGCAACTCTCCAAAAATGTTGCTTTTTAGGGTTTCATTGCTAACAATTAATGAAAATAATAGATCTGGTATTTGATTCAGGCAGATTTCTGTCTTAAATAACATTAACAACTCAAAATTGGTGTCTTACAAATTTTGAGATTTGTGTAAAGCTCCCGTTGGTACATTCACTACGCCCATGGATTTGGCTGACTACTGCTTGTCTCTTGCTCATCATTGCACAGCCAACAAAGCATTAAATCAGCACTTTATTCGGTTATATGTAGTTATTTTACTCACAAAGCACAGTTAGCAGAAGCAACAGTTAGCAGTGAAACAAAGCGAGCATAAACATAAAAGTATCATCATCATCATCATCATCATCAGCAGCATCAGCATCATTATTAGGAATAGTAACATCAATATTGGCATGGTCTTAATGCAGCAGCAGCAAGGCGTTAATATAGAAAACCAGAGCCAAGTCGTTAATGTGTTCGTTATTGGCCTCATCAACAGCGTACCAGCTGCCAATTTCCATTACATTGCGCCAGTTGAGAAACTCGTTATAGCCATAAAGTCCACAGATTGTAGCTACAGTAGTTTATCATTAACAGTGGACCGGTGCTACGGCAACTTCCTAGACGACCACTCACCTTGCTCCAGAAACAAATCCTGGTATTTGCCCAATCCCATTGCCAAACTGCGAATCGCATTTTGTTCATTGAGAATTTCGTTACAGTGGCTTTTGGCCAACTGCTCGTAAAGCTGAGGGGGACTCAGCCGGATTGCACACTTGTGATGCTCCAGCATATAAAGTAGCAGTACCCTGTAAGCACAATATATATATATATAAATTAATTAATTAGCGCATTTACAGTTGGATGGAAAAGCGAAAAAAGAAATTCGCTTTACAAATTTACATTATTTCGAAAGTATATTTTTAAGAAAACAGGTTTTTTTTTACATTTCTAATTTTAATTTTTGGTTAGGTTAGATTGTGAAGGTTGCCAGCAAGGGAGAAGAACCCCCCTTTCAGTTATATTATATAACAGATACTTACTGATGTGTACGCTGATAACCGTAAGCAGGCGCCTCGCTCATAAGGACCTCCAGGCAATCCAGACTGAGTTTGCAGTTTCCGGTGTTGAGGGTAACGATATCCCGCATGCAGCGATCCGATTGAGTGCTATTTGGTGCACCCCTATTAACCAGGCTCTCATAGTTCATGGCCAACAGCTCGTATTCCGCATTTGCATTTAGCGCGCCATATCTAATTAAATGAAGTACCAAGTTAAATAGTCAATTACACAGTTGAGTAACTTAAGCTCGTATCTTACTTTAAAGTTGGTGGCAACAACAGCACATTGCGCTGAAAGGCATTCTCCAGAACTAAGTCAATAAAATAGTATATATAAATATATAGAAAAAGGCAGTTAAATCGCAACTTACTAAGCTGCTCGAGGCCACTCAGATTGTTTAGGTTTGCATGCCGCATTATGTTTTCCATTCTGTGCAGGAGATGATAATATAACTGCCTGTCGAATCGTGTGGGTGCCACATAGCGCATTTTCTCTGTTTGGGAATTGTGTGTGTGGAATAAACAGGAGTGGTTAATGAATATTTATAATGGCATGGGGGACAGAGGGCACATCTATCATACAAATATGAGCGAGCACACACACAGCTCATTAGGCTCACGTTTTATCAGGAATTCGGCCAACAACAATGAAAACTTGGCGCTCGCATTCAGTTTCCTGCCACACGATAATTTGTCCAGCAAACCATAAATTCGTTGCGGCAGTTGCTCAACGGATTTGGAATTGGATTCGGACTCCGAATAGACTGTCGAATCTGCCACTTGCAACAGCACAGTGATGACAGCACAAATAGCGATTAGCTTAAGTATTTTTAAACCGAAATTGACGCACTGCAACATGTTGGCTGAAGCGCTTGATTGCTTCTATGCCTGACTTGGTTGCGGGCCACATTGAAATCACATCGCCTGATTTCATTTCTTATGAAGATTAATTGGATGACATTTCTTTTGCTGTGTGTGGGTGTGTGGGGGGCTTGGGCATTGGCGGCTAGCGCGCATGTTGGGGTTTCGAGTGCGTTGGTAGGGTGGTCTCACAGGTCCACAATATTAAGTTTCGCATATTAATCACAATTTAAAATTGAATACATTATATTGATTAAAGAAGGGCGAAGCGATAGTGGCGCGTTAAGACAAAGTTAGGCGTATTCTATGTGGCTATTGCCTGACTAAATGGTAAACGAAAAACTTAAATAGTCCATTTTGTTCTTAAATTAAAAAAACTATTCGAATTTCTTCCATGCAAATAGCGCCCGCTTTTCCTATTTTGAATTTAGCTTCAAGCCATCGTCAATAGTGTATCGCATACGTTTATCAGCAGTAAAAATGTTATCGATTAGTCAGTTCCATCACCAGATGGCTACTAAAAAGTACGCAGTTCGCACACATCTCTGTGTAAGACAAACGCCACAGCATATAATTTTATATCTTTAATTTCGTTAACTACTAATACTATCAAAAGCTAATGTTGAAATTTTAGCCTCAAGTTTAAAACGGCTTAAAGAAAGTGAAATTTGTAATTTAGGACTAGTAGTGTAATGAAAAGCGCTGCAAACGAATTTTCTCACTTTGCAATTGTTTTGCAAGCTGTTTAGGTTAACAGCATACCAGACAAATGTTAAGAGACTCATATTTGTAGTAACATTGCGTTAACAGGCGAATGTTTTTTACATCAGACTGTCTTTTGTCTTTTCTTTGTGAAAATTAGTAGTACTAGTAGATTAATTCGAAATACTTATTAATTACACTAATGTCGGACAACCAAGACAAAGAAGAAACGTTGGCCAGTTTCCAGGTAAGGAACGCATCATCGATATTGCCCAAGACGCTGCAAACCTCTGTTATTATTTGTGGGCCCAAAAACGAGAGTGCTGAGTGCGCACATTTTCAATGCGTATGTTTTTCTGTGTATGCATGTATCAGTGTGTTTCTCTGCGTGCGTGTGTGTGTGTACGATGGTGTATGTGTACGTGTGTGTGCATATGTTTTGTGTGTTTGTGTAGGTGTCTACGTCTTGGGCTTGCAATCATTTCCAAATGCAAACAAAAAAGAAAGAAACTCAATTGAATTTTCAATGTCACAGATCATAACTGGCATAGAGGATGTCGGCGAGGCCTTCTCTCACTTGGAGGCATCCAATTGGGATCTGGTGGTAAGTGTCTCCATCGATGTTAATGTACGTAAAATTAATTGCGTTGCTGTTTGTTGCATGCACAGGAGGCACTCAGTCGTGTCATGCCACACGAAGATGCCCCACTGGCCATCCACACGCCTGAGCCACCGGCTCCGGATCCAGTGGCCGTTGCATCCGCACAACCAGATCCAAATAATACCAATGGCTTTGGGCCATTCAATTTTGATGAGTTACCCGGCCCCTCGCAGGGCGCCCGCATGTTTCCAAGTGAGTATTTCGGAGCCCAACTGGAATAAATATTATTATACGCATATATATCCGATTGTAGCGTCACAATGGTTAGCCCAGCTGACGTCTAGCATTAACTTGGATCCCTCCAGGCAAAATAATAACCAAATCATTATATTCAACATCCACTTTAATCAACGGAGCTATCCAATTCGCTTGCCACCAACTGCAACCATAGGTGAGTCTAGAATATATATAGATATAATTCTCCCGAAGGTTGCTATCAATTCTCATTTGCTTGTAGAACAACTAAAACGCAAGATCTACGATGTGACCAGTGTGCCACAGTGTCGCCAGGCCATCCGTGGCTGGCCGCCGACCCGAGTCAGTGATGCGCAAATTCCCGAAACTCAGCTCTGCAATTTGGAATTGGAGGCAGAGAACGAGCTCATACTTGTCGATCTAACCGATGATGGTTTCATGGACACTGAACAGTAAGCAACGCTTCTGCAACTTCTCTGATGTATATATTTTAATCATTCGTTGTGCTTGGACAGGGACGAGGTTACACAGCGCTTGGACAAAACATTCAAAATTCAAGTTGTCGAGGAGGGCGGTGACGAGGCGAATCGTCACACACTTAATCTGCTCGGTAGCACAACAATCCAACAACTGAAAACGAATGTTTACTACATTACCAACATACCCGTGAGGCATCAGGAGTGGTCTGGCTGGCCCAGCGGTTGTGATAACGACACCAATTTGGCTGTGAGTCACCCACAAATTTCACAATTAAATATCTATCATCCATAATACCTTTAATCTTAATCTTTAAAAGCGATAGACAATTATTTGTTATGCTAATTTTTTGAAAAGTACAATAGGTATTCATTTTTTTAACTTTCCGTTTGACAATGTATTATTAAATTTGTCCCGCACAGCAATCGGGCATCGAACAAAACCATGATTTTGTGATACGCAACATTGCGAATCGAGCGTCAAACAATTCCAATTTGCTGGCCAACACGTAAGTGTAGAACTAGTAATAATAATAATAATCATGTTGATTACTCATCATTGTGTGCATATTTCTCAACTTGTTTAGTGAAGTCGTCACCGTCGACAGCGAGAGCTCAGCTGATGAGTTTGAGGATGCCACAGATTTCAATAACTCGGAATACATATTCTCAGATTCGCCGCCCGTACAATCGCTCAATAGGCATCTGAGTAAGTTAAATGTTTATTTTATGTTTTTAAACTCTTAGTTAATCTCTTTATAATGTTCTCTCCACTCAGTACCCAATAACACAAACGATGAGACGAGTGGCTCAACACAATTTGTGGATAACTATAAGCAACGTTTCGGCGAGCCACATCCCGATTTTTTTGTGGGCAGCTTAGAGAGCGCTTTGAGGCTGGCCTGTCACAAGCCCGCCAAGGAGGTAAGGCAGCCAATAAGCACTTTCGAAAGATTTTCGTAATTAATTGTTATATTTTGTTTAGCGTAAACTGCTAGCCGTTTATTTGCACCATGGCGAGAGCATACTCACAAATGTATTCTGTGATCATCTCATGAAGGACGAGGCCATCATTCAGACATTCAGAGAGAATTTCGTACTCTATGGCTGGGACATGACGTACGAGAGCAACAAGGACATGTAAGCCAACAATGTTTATCCTCCTTAAGTTATAGCCATTCATAAGAGGCATTATTTTGAGTACAGGTTCCTCTCCTCGCTGACGGCATGCATTAACAGCAACGCCTCGTTAACGGCCAGAAATATAAAACTTGACAAACTACCCGCCCTAATGCTAGTTGGAAAGAGCCGGCTAATGGGCCGCCAAACATGCGAAGTCTTATCTGTGATTTATGGTAAGCTATCCACATGTAGTAGCTATATTCTATTGGTACTATTGACATTAACTTAACGACTTTTTCGTTGCAGGCAACATTGGTCTGGCCGATTTACAATCGCGGCTGATTGAGACGACGGTGATGTATGAGGAGCAACTGCAGGTAGAGATACGGGAGGAGAACGAGCGTGCGGCGCGCGATCAGGTTAAGGCTGAGCAGGATATGGCATACGAAGAGACGCTACAGGCGGACATGGCCAAAGAGGCAGCGAAACGTCAAAAGGAGGCCGCCCAGGCAGCCGAACGTAAACGCATTGAATCCGAACGGGCCGAAGAAGATGCTAGACGCGAGTCGATTAGCTTAGTGGTAATTATACCTAATAAACATGGATATATGGCTACTAGATACACTCACTAAAACCCACTTCTTTGCACAGGCTAAAAAATCGTTACCTCAGGAGCCTGCCGAGCATGAAGCAAACATTTCCAAAATTCGCGTACGCAAGCCGACTGGCGATTTTTTGGAGCGTCGCTTTTACACACGCAACACACTGCAGGTGCGTATCCTATATACATATATATATATATATAGCAGTTGTAATCCATACTGATAACGTTTCAGGATCTTTTGAACTTTGTGGCCGCCAATGGTTATCTCATCGACGAGTACAAGGTGATCAGCAGTTGGCCGCGTCGTGATTTAACCGCCATCGATGCTGGCCAAACTCTCGAATCGCTCAAACTGTATCCGCAGGAAACAGTAATTTTAGAGGAGCGATTTTGATTTTATATATCGAAATCGTCTCATCCTGATTCTGCTATTGATTATGATAATGATTATTGATTATGATTCTAATTATGATTTGAGTTCGTTTACATTGGGTTTAAGTTCTGAATTAATAATTAAAAAAAATTAGTGTTGTATTCTTATGTTAAAATATTATGTAGAGGAAAAAAAAACAAAAACAAAAATAATTAATGAGCAAACAGATCGTTTAGGAGCTGCAGTTAAGAGCAAAGTTTTTTTTTACAATTACAATATAATAATAAATACGAAATGAAAAAGAAAACGACAACGGATCGAGAGCAGCAAATAGTAGTAGTAAATATATACTGCAATATATATATGTGTTTATATATGTTGCCCCCTTCCTAAGCACATCTCCCCCTTTTCCCACTCACTCTATAAATAGCGTTAGCGTTAGATAAGCATTGAAGAAACGCATTTAAGTTGGCTTGTTTTACTTTATCAATAATAAATTATATAACATGTACTGAAACACTTCGCCACAGGTTACATTTTACACACTTTGCGCTTAATTTACACATTTTACACATAACAACATAAAACGGGAAAGGGGAACGGGTGGGGGGTTATTACACAAAAACAAAACAAACAATTGAGCACAAGATTGTTGCAGTTGTTGCAGCCGACGAGTGTTGCCTGTACAGTGCAGCTGTCGGGAGATTGTTAAAATTATTCTCCTTAGAACTAAGCGCCTATCCAAACACCTTCTCAATCGGCGCCAGCACCACGAGCAGAATCAGCACCACAGCAAACAACGCCAGGACAACGCTATAGACGCCCAACAGACCCTTTCGCAGTCCCCCATACTGTTATGGAATATAAACAATACAAAATGGTTAATCAGAGTCTTGTGATAAATATACATTTGCAACTTACGGGTGCATCCATTTTGCGCTCCATACTCATGCCGTTGCGCATGGCATGCTGATGATGATGGGTCATGTCGCCCATTTGGAACGTATTGATGCGCTGGCTCTGCTGGCGATCCGAGGCGATGCCTGACACCTGCCAATGATTAATGCACAGATAGATCTACAAATTAATGGACGTAGCCAGAAGTTCAATGCGTGGAGACATGCGATGAGTGAATTAGTATCAAATGGATGAGCACTTAAGGACAATCGTATCAACGCTTTACAGGCAGGCAAATGCGAAAGGGGACGAACACACACTAATCTCTAGATATATACACTTGGGACAGATGATTTAATGGAATAGGGCATCCGGCACACACACTTACGGAGAATATCAGGTGAACCAGCACATGAAAGACCACAAAGCCAACTAGTATCCAGTCCATCCATTCAGGTAGCTCTGCCTTGGGCAGTTTTACCGAGAAGAAAATGGCCACAACTAGAAAAGAGGAGAGAAATTAAATGAGAACATTCGAGAGTGGTCACAACTAGTAGACACAAACTTACTGGCAAGTATGTGCGCCAGATTGCCACCCAGCCAGTGGCCCCAGTTGAAATAGGGACGCATCTTGTCATTGGGTCCTGGACGGAACAGTGCACCAATGGGCTGCAGGAAGCAGAGTATGACCGTGATCAGGCCCGTTATGGAGTGGGCATGCCACACGGCACGCTTCAGCTCCACCCAGATGATAATGTAGGCGGCCACGGTTAGGGACCAGGTGGTGACCATGAGCATTCGATGCCAGGCAAACCACTGATCCTTGCCACACGTCTGGCTGCCCACCCACGTCTGCTTGAAGTAGCGCGCAAAAATGATGCCCAGTGAGGTGGTGCCGATCCAGGCGGCAATCATGAAGGCGCCATGCAGACGCACCAGCAGCTGACTGGAACCTGCCAGATCCTGGACGACGGCCAGATTTATGGGATTACCCGATGGCAGGCGACCAATGTCATGATAACCAACGCTCGCCTCCTTCAAACTGCTGCCCGAGGCGACGAGCAGATGATAGACACCATTTCTCAAATCGAAACTGCGTCCATGGACCACAGTGAGCGGATCCCGCTGCACCTTGCAATAGATGACTCCATCCACCAGCGAGGCATTCAACAAACGCGCCGTATTCTGTGGCTGCAAAGCGGTAAAGGAAAACTGGATGAGCAGCTGATTCAGTAACTACTTGGAGGAGTACTAACCACATTGGCCCTGTTGGCGGCGTAGGGACTGGCGGAGGTGTATGAGGTGTACACATTGACGCTTCCATTTTCAGGCACACACTCTGTGCTCAGATCCTCACCCATTTTGGCATCATCCGACAGACCAACAGCCACATAAGCGGCATTGGTACCTGCAGAAGCAAAGGAGTTTTTATAATCTGGCAAGGATGAGGAGTATTCACAACTTACCCTTGCCGGAGCGCAGTTCGAACTCGTAGACATCTCCACGAACGGTCACCGCTGTGAGGGAGACGCAGGATTTGCTGGCAACGCAACCGTCGGGAAAACCAAAGCAGTTCTTGCTCTGACCGCAGCCATCGTAGAAGGTATCCTCGCTGGCGGCCAGCACGTTGGGCGACACATAGTTGGGTGGCACGTATGGCGAACGAGTGCTGGCATAGTTCACATTGAAATTGTTGGGCGGATTGGGAGTGGGCAGCGGTGCTGCTGCGGAGACATCACGTCGCACCACCTGCACAGGATTCGAGGGTACGCCTACCCAGAACTGATTGTACGACTGGGCAATTGTCGTGCTGTGTGTAGAAAGCAAGCCAGTTAATGATAATTAAATAAATGTGATAATAATACAAATAATAATAATAATAAAAATGAAACTAATAATAATAAAAAAATAATAATAAAAAAAATGATAAGAATAATGATAATAAAAATGATAATAATACTAATAATAACAGTAATGCTAACAATAATAATGATAACAATAATAATAATAATTGCAATCATTTGGGAATCCTTCAAGACTTTTAACTAGGTCAGCATTTTAAATATTGAATGAATGATTTCTTTAAATATGGAAATGTTATTTAAATATATTCCAAGAAAGATGGCTTTGGTTGCTTCTAATCTGTGTGGCTTTTTGGGAATTAATCATAATCTTAAACAAAGTCTATACGTCTTTAGGAATATTCTTTATCTTGATTATAACTTAAGCGATGCATACTTCTTCTTGATCTTGATTTGAATAAAGCATAGACGAGTGCCTCACTTAAGTGAGAAATAAATCTTAAAATTTAAAGAAAGATAGGTTTCCCTTCTTTAATCTTTGTGCTATTTAGGAAACTCAAACATAAAGTTATCAGATTCATTGATTAAAGCTAGATGAATCTATGAGTAAATACGGAATTATGTTTTAAATCCATCTATCCACGGAGATTGCTAAGAAGTATGGGTTTGGCAGCTCTTAAGCACTGTTTCCAACAATCAAAGAATTTTTAAATAATACTCACTTGAAGACCACTTGACCCAGAAAATCGACCGGTGACTGCCAGTCGATGTTGACTAGCTGCTTTTGACCCGCATTGCTGTGCGTCGCCGAATTGTTGACGGAGTTCTCGCAGTTCATTAGCTTGACGGTGCCGTCGCGGGACGGACTGAACTGGCCGACAATTTGGTAGGGGGGATTGCGATTGCGCACTTGAATCATGAAGCCGCCAAAGTTGAGACCCGCGGGCACACCTGAAACGCTGACTCGCAATGTTTGGCCCTGGCCGACCACCGAGCTGGATGTCTCGACGGTGAAGGGGGAGACGCTGTTCTCGGGCAGTATGGTGCCGCCGGAATGGAACGGCAGCATTGTGTCGCATACCGTTTCCGGTGCACCTTGTGGCAAGCCACGAACGCAGCCAACAATGAGCAAAGCGGCCAGCGCAACGGGCAGGCAACGTTTCCACTCCACCACCATGGACACTGACATCTTTAAGCACCTAAAGAGAAAGAGAGACCAACTCATTAGCTCATCGCAAAGCACACGAAGCGTGTCCCCGCCTGACAGACAGACAGACAGACAGACAGACAAACTGACTGTCAACTGTCTTATGTCATCTGTGTCATCTCGGGACTGTTTAATTACCATGCCAAATCATAATTGCAATCATCGATGCGTTGTAGAATGTACAAAGAAAAAGAAAAAAATATACATATGCTGTATAGATATACATATACATCATTTGGTTACTATATCTGATAACTGATAACACAGATAGTTGCTGCTGATAGAGGCAACTGACTAACTAACTATGTCTGGCTGCCTCCAAAGTAACATTCAACATCGTTTTGCTTTCTGTTGTGCATTTATTCATGTATTCATTTAGTTATGCTCCGCTGCGAATACGTAATATTTTTGTATTTATGAGCAAAAAGCAGACTGCGATAAGCGGCAACGTAATTAGCTTAACAAAGCTATAAACTAACCAATTCATTTATTATTACCTAATTATGTTTATCACAGTTGTCACAGTTGTCCCAAAACGTGTACTTCAGCTTACACATTCAGAACGTGAGGTTTTTCCAAAAACTAAGTGACTAATGCGAGACACACTTATATATTATATATATATACATTTATATATAGACACACATCTGTTGCTCTCAATTGTAAGCCTTATGTTAAACACTGGTTGTCCCTGAGCTCTGATTCATTCCATGAAATACTCAGGTGCTAAATCGTTCCAATATTGACAACATTTACATTTGTGCTACTACCACGAATGGGTTTTCCCCCAATGCATGCAACAAATGTTCGATCATTTTCCATTTAAGCACCTCCCAGAAATCTTACAAATATTTCTAAATATTACTTTTAATATTTAATTAAATTTATTTTTGAATCTTTGAATTTTGCTCTATCGACTAATATTATTCGACATAATACAAATAAGTAAAGAAACTAGCTTACATCGATTTAATAGCTCTACTTTAAGCATCAATTCTAGAGTGTTTTACGAGAGCATCACGTGTTCATCACAAAGCTCATGGTTAATGTATATTTAACAAGTAAGAATGCTGTAGTCGAGTTAGCTCGACTACGATATACCCTTAACCCGGTTGTTAAATACATTCTAGATTTATTGGCAAAATTCCCTTTAAGATGATGTAAGAAATCAAATGTTCAGTTCTGCAAGTTCATTTCTTACAGAGTATTTTTCTCAGAAGCCCGAAGTGACCACGCAAAAAGATCAATATGAAAATATTTTTTCGACTATAACTTTTGTGTTTATTGATCAATAATATGTATGTGCATATAATGTATAAATTAGAAGACTCTCCCTCTTAAATTGTGGAATTTTTTGTCATCGGAAATCGAAATGTATCGATAATTCAGAAAATGAGGCAGTTATCGATAAAATAAAGCAAACTTGATCTGCGCATGGTTTATATTACATTCAAAATTTGAAGTCGCTAGCTCTTATAGTCTCTGAGATCCGCGTGTTCTTACAGATGGGCAGACGGAAAGACAGACGGACGGACAGACGGACAGGCATACATCGACTCGGCTGTTGATCCTGATCAAGAATATATATACTTTATGGGGTTGGAGACGCTTCCTTCTGCCTGTTACATACATTTGCACAAAACCATTATACCCTTTTTACCCATTTTTAATGGGTTAAGAGTATAAAAAGATCAACTGTTAACTGCACTTCTATATATAGTATAATAATGTGTTCAACATGTGACGCTCATGCGGGTAATTCCCAGAGGATCGCAGGAGAAGAAAATACCCTGCGGATGCGTTAGATAAGTAACAGTTATTTTTAGGTTCAAGATTTTTCAATATAATAAAGCCGTGCTCGTCAGAGCTGACCATTTATAAATTTACAACTCATATTAAAAGGTGTTTGTATTTAAACGTTTATATTTTATTGCAATTTACTCTTTGTCTCTGGTAGCCAGACTTGAAACCCGAATTTTAATATGTTATCAAATTTGCTCTAATCTACGCTAGTTGTCAATATTGTGTTTATCTATATGATTAATGATTAAACATATATTTGTAATCAAATTGAGTGTAGCTAAATTGCCCATTCGTTGCGGATTTGAAATTTAACATGCTGTTAGCTGATATGAGCCAAAAAGTAAAAGTTAACTTCAAAGTCACATTCTAATGTTGTAAAAAGCCAATTTCATAGCACAAACGTAGTAAAACAAGTAAGAAAACTGTAGGCGACTGAGCTCGACTACGAGATACCCTGCAGCCAGCTGTTATATATATTTTGCTATGAGAAACACATATATGTATGTGATCAATATGAAAATACGTTTAAGACTTATTTTAAATTTGTGCGTTTCTTATTGGAGCTTGATTAAATTTTTTAATAATATGTCAATGTATTTTATATATCAATTTAAAGACACTGCCTTAAAATTTATCGCTATCGGAAATCGATATGTGTCGTTACTCTTAAAAGGGGATAGTTATTGATGAAATGATAAAATAATCTTATACTAGAACCTGAATATTCTGGAATTTGAAGTCTAGCTTTTATAGTATCTGAGATCTGCGACCTCATATGGATGACTACGGCCAAATTGACTCAGAACTGATCAAGAATATATATATAGTTTTTGCATTGGCAGCTGCTTCCTTCAGCCTGTTACGTACATTCGCAAATAGCCAATATACCCTTCTCAACCATTTTGAATGGGTTCAAGAGTGGAATGCAGAGTAAAATTAACCACATGTGCAGACAGCATAAGTTAGGTGAATGAGTATCTGGTTTTTTCCCAAGTCAATGTTGATGATTGTATCAGGCTTACGGAGCCATCATCACCAACTGTGGATGAGCATGAGCTAAGCATGCTAATTAAGCGCCTACTCATCGAGATGATGACGATGAGGATGATGACGTAGTCAGCTCTGTGGGGAAGGCGAAACTGGGCACAACAAAAGCTTGTTTGTATCTGGAGAATGCGAATTGAACTTGAATTATAAACAAATCGCCTGCTCATTAACCTTGAGTTGTACGAGTTTGTATTCATTGTGCATATATATTTAGTACACAGCAAAAATTTGATTGCTGTATATAACAACTTTTCTTAAAAAGTCACTTTGTTTTCGAGCTGCTAATTGAAATACACGGATTAAGACGCAAAATCCGACACACATACTCAACTGTTTATTGCCATTTAAGAGCCCAAACCCGAACCGAACCGAACCGAACCATACCGAATCGACGTGATTCAAAACTTAGTCGCACAATGGGCGTTCACATTGAACTTCAGTTAAACCTTGAAAGTTGAGGTATTTTTTGTATTTTGTATGCTTTATGTGTTGTGATTTATCTAATAAAAATTGTAATACGAATAAATCACGATCACTAAACCCCCCTCCGTCGGAGCACACATTCACTTTTGACTTTGAGACGATCCATGGGGAGTGAGCGGGGAGGGAGGAGTTAATACCTTCCGATAGGGTAAAGAGAAAACTTTAAAATTTCACTTAACATACAAATAATAACTATTTGGCACACAATTCTTGCCACAAGTAGGTGTGTGTGTGTGTGTGTGTGTGTACATGTGTGTGCGTGTGTATTTTCGTGCCTGGGCATTGGCCCCAAAGAGTCCATGACGGAATTTAGCTTTTTGTTTTGAACGTGAGACCAAACTGATTAACCGTTTGCAACTTGCAACAAGAAATAAACCCAAGCAACACAATGGCACATTATGTGGGCTTATTATACACTTGACTCTATACGTGTCTAGATATAACTACAATGATATAGGGGCCATATATACAACTGCTACAAAATGACAGGCCCATGCCCTTGTTAAAGCCAATTTGACGTTGCCACAAAATGCCAATCACCATTTTCTATTTGTCCACTAACCTGGCCACTTATATTTGAGCTCATATATATTAAGATATAAAAAAAAAAAATATATATATATATATATATATATATACATATATATATGTAAAGCTGTTTAATTGACAGCTCGGCTCTAATTAGTTTTTAAAGCATTAGCTTCACGTTGTCTCTGAAATTATTGGCACTTTTAAAATTCCGTGAGAGGAAATTACAATTTTTATTTGAGGTTAAGTACCTTGAAACTTATTTCCAGATATATCTGACAAATATTTGATAGTTTCTTTTGAAAGGAAGTATTGGTTAGCTTAACAAAACCAAAACAATCTCTTACTTTTTGCTCTTCGTCGCAATGATTGGGCCATACACCGATAGACTCCACCTTATTGACCTTCCCTCTCTAACTTATCGTCGTGTTATGCCAGATGTTATATTTGTAGTTAAATTACCAAATGTTGGAATCGATTCAGCCTCGTTTGTTCAACCAAGTTATTTTTTCTGTTCCTTCTTTAACAACGCGTTACTTCTTCCCAGTATTTCGAGTACACTATAAAATTAATTTGTGATTGGGCAGCTCATCCAATTGTGACTAACTATTTTATTATTATTCTGGTTGGGTTTTTTCTTGGTTTTTCTGTAATCTTGCAAAAATTTCTTATTTCTCAGACATTTAATGTATTTTTTAATTTAATTGAATTTATATTTTACTTTATTTGTCAACATTAAATAAATAAATAAAACAATTTAAAAATTACGCCGTTTGAGATTATCTGGCCGTAAATAGGAACTACTTTCGTAAGGTTCGTCAATGAGTTTACTTAATTTATTTAAAATCAATCTATGGGTGTGTGTGTGTACACGCAAGCAAATAAATGGAGTCTCTTGACCCTATTTTTAGTGGTGGTTGGTTTGTCCACCTAGGCAAATGTTTGTTGATTGACGCAATCTTTCCTAGACATCGCGTGCCACAACTTGCAATTGGGTTAAAGGAAAAAATGTATTCGCGCTTTTACAGTCGTGGTGAAATACATACAGGGATCGGGAACTAGGTGATGGAAAACAATGGAAAAACATAAATGATTAATCGAGCATACATTTACCTAAATATATACATACATAAATATATATTGGTAAATGACTAGTTAGTTTCTTATAAGCATTTGATTACCCACAATTGCTGAGTGGGTTGTACAAACGAAGATTAGTTTGAAAATGCGTGAAATAGGAATCAAACTAGCGATAACGTTAACTAACCTTACTAGGAAAGACTATCACAAATGCTCTGATTAATAAAAGTGCGTTCAACACATGCCCAAAAATTGTGTAACAGGTGTAGATCATTAAATTTAGAACTGAGATAAACAATATTATCTTAAATTTAATGAAGATGTAATGAAGATATAATAAATATACATACATCATTATATTTTAATGAGTGTCTATTATTTATTGGTACATAAATAATAGAAATCAATTAAAATATATTTTTTTCAGGTGAGCACATTCCATTCGTTACTCGTTACTCGCCATTTACAATTAACAAAACTATCAGCTCAAAGTGGTTTTGGCATAAAAGACATTTGACGTATTTTACAACAAGTGCGTCTCTGTAAACTGGTCTTTGAGTTAACAGGTGTACAATTTTTGGACTGGAAACTGTGTCAGCACGTGCCCGCAAAACTGGAAATAGCTCTAACAATTATTGGAAATCAATGGAATTGCCAATTGATGACATCACACACATCAGTACATATAAAGACGACGCTTTCCAGTCTATCATGAGACACTTTAGAGACAGTAGCTTTAACATGTAAGTGTGAAATTTCTTACAAGCAGCTGCACAACTTGTAAGGTTTGTAAATAGAAAGCGACTTTGATTTATCAGCAATTTAGGAGTTGTGTACAATAACTGCAACAACAACAACGACAACATTAACGACAAGTGCTGTGAAGTGCATGTGTGTGTGTGAAGAGCGTGCTAATTGCTAATGGAAAGCGTCACGTTCGCAGCCACGCCCCTTCCGTCTGTCAACTTTGAATTCTAGGCCTCTTACACGCCCTCTCATTTTATTTTTTTCTTTTATAATTGCTTTGCATTTGTCTTTGTTTTAATATTTTTATGCATTGCGTTGCATATTTTTTGTTACGCCTTATGTTTACATCATCGACAACAATAACAATAACAGCATTCGTTTGTTAACAATAACAATAACAACATTCGTTTGCGCATGCGCGACTTTTAACATCACATCACACACACACGCACACATTTACACAAAAAAGTTGTTCCATTAATATTATTTGTCATTGTATTATAATAATGCATTGCGTTCGCTTTGGAATTGCCATTGAAATCCAGCAGAGTTAAATCTATGCGACAGCTGCTGCTGCCGGCGCAAAAGCTTTTGCTGTTGCGTTGTTGAGCACTCGCTCACTGACACACACACACTCGCACACAATCATCACACGTCACACACACAAACACACATACACCAATGGACAGCATCATTGCTGTGGCGTTACTGGAAACCGGTTTCCAGTACACCTTTACCGTAGCCACCACTACAACAACAACAACAACCTGCGACATAGTTGTATTAACATAAAAACAACACTGCTTTGTTGTTGTTGTTTCCATATAGATTCATTGTTGTTTATTTGTTTGTATTTTTTGCGCGAGTCTCTCACACTCTGTGCTAACTGAGACTTTGGAATTTTATTTTTTTTAATGAAGTGAGCCACAAGTTTGTCTTCTAAACTTGAAACAAGTTATCGGTTTATAGCACAAATTCCATAACCACTGCTTTGGGTGCGGCTTGCAGTATTTTTTTTCTTTTCGATTTTTTGGCTTCAAGTTTAATTTCACTTTCAAATGCATCGCATATTTATGTAAAAAATGATTGCATTTATTTTTGCATGTTGCATGCTTTGCACCACACATCAGCACATTGAACGAAATTCATCTTAGCTTTGGCCTTATGGCATGTAGAACACGTGACGTGCATAACTTAAAACTTGTTTGCCAAATTGAATGCACTAACCTAAAATTTTTGTTAAAGCGTTTAAATAAAATTAAAACGGCTTTGTTATTTTTGTTCCGCTTTTGTCGCGCACAAGACTGCGCGCCTTGAATTCAAATCTACAACTGACAATTCAATGCTCCAATTGGGCAGGCGCATGCTGTGCGTGACAGTGGTGGATGGCAAGTGTGGTGAATTACTGCGACATCATCTACCACACTACTCCACCGATTAATATGTATGTGTCCGTCAGTGCCCATCGATAGGCGATGACGAAAAACATCTGATGTGTTTCTTTTTTTCTGCAATAAAATTTTTCCAATTAACGCTGCCTGAAAATTTGTGAACAAAGATATGTGCTATAAGTTGCTTATAATAGCAACGCTCATAGCGTTGAGCAGTTGCGAGGTAGTTATTGGGCAAGAGGATCTCGTCGACGAGATATCTGGCCATTACACCATAGAGGGCAAAGTGTATGCTCCGGATTTGGGTCCAGGAGCTGCTCAAGGTCTTCCCGTGACACTGACAAGTGGTAACAAATGGCAAACGGATCTGTCCATCAGCATCAACAACGGCGAGTTCAAGGGATTCGTGCGCGAAGATGGACAATTTATAATTAGTGGTGTGCCATCGGGCAGCTATGTCTTAGATATCTATCATCCGGACATATTTTATGAGCCGGTCCGTGTGGAAATCAATCCAAAAGGCAAGTTCCGTGCACGCAAAGTGAATTACATGCAGCCGGCGCAGGTCGTCCAAGTGCCATATCCACTAAGGATGAAGCCGCTGATGCGATTCAAATATTTCCAGACACGCGAGCAATGGAAGGTATGCGCGGGATTTGGGCAATCCTCCAGTAACATTTCAGTATATACATCTTTCGCCCTCTCTCTCTTGATAGATTACTGACTTCCTATTCAGCCCTATGGTGCTGATGATGGCTCTGCCTTTGTTGCTAATGCTCGTCCTGCCTAAAATGATCAACGATCCGGAGACGAAGAAGGAAATCGAGAACATGCAGTTCCCAAAGGTAACTAAGAAATAAAAATATAAATATATAACGATGTATGTATAACATCTCAATTTCGCCCCAGATGACAAATGATATGCCTGAGATCAGTGAAATGTTGACCTCATTCCTGGCGGGCAAGCAGCCCGAGCCAAAGGAGAAGAAACAAATTGCGGCCAGCAAACAAACTAAGAAACGCAATTAGCAATTACCGGTTACCTTGCAAAGTAATTCAATAAAGTCCTAAGCAAATAGTTAATATACTCTCAATGTATAGTCAAATGTCAGTAAAAATAAAAATAAAACAAAAATAAACTTTCATATTAAATAAAAAGCGTTTTATTTAAGAAAGCCAACAGTTTTTGGCCGCTTTGGCCCCACACGCTCCTGCTCCGATTTGAGCATCTTGACGAGCAAACTGTTCAGCTGTTCACCTATCGAGACGCCCAATTGGATGCTACTGAGCATGGTGTCTTTGTGCATGGAGCCGCCGCCGGTCAAGTGGGTGCCTGCGAGGTATGCTAAAATTAAAAAAGGCAATTTAAATAAAATTTAAATAGCTATGCAATAATAACAACCTTCATTGTTGCGCATGGAGACGGATACAACCATGCTGACCGTGCTGCACACTTCCTCCTCGGCAGAGGGATCGACCAGACAAAAGTCGCCAATTTTACAAACGGTAACCAGCAGAGGCACCGCATCAATGCCAATGCGTGTGCAGTCATAGGGATTATCGGAGATGATCAGATCCGTGATGCCTGCGTCCAGCAGAGTTGCAGTTACGCGCGGCAACTTTGTGTTAAAGAGCGCCGCCTTGGCTGCCAGGGAGACGGCATCGTGCAGATTGCCTCCACATTCAAGAATCTAAGAAGTCGTCTTCTATTATTAATATGTTGTACATGTGATTGGGAGCACGTACTAAAATGTCTATGTAAAGTTTCCAGCATTGCTGACCCGGTATTAGGCACAGTGTGCGATAGTCAAAGGCATACGGTGATTCATAGGCATTCTGAAGCGACAGTATTAGTTCCTGTGCCAAATCGGAGCCACCACGTCCCTCAAATTCGGGTGTTGCATTTGCAGAACTATTTGGAGGAGAAGTTATCAATAAAAGTGGAATTTGCTTCAATGTTTCTTACCAATCGACAAAGAATTCCAATTTGCCAAACTCTGGTGTTAATGGATTTGGTACATCAATTTCAGTCTTTACACCCACCAGGATATCTGTATTGGCCAAACGTAGACGTGCCGAGCCACTGGCATTACTCACCAGCCCCGTTTCCAGCTCCATGGGCCGATAATCACGGCGCGAACGTCCGTCACAGCGAAAGTCCTCCTGCAAGCACACAATTTAATTACTTAATTCATATATCGGCCACATTTACAACTATCACCTCAACGCCATGTAAGATAAAGGTTTTCTCCGCTTCACTAAGCGCAATGTAAGCCATTTTTATATATCCTCTAAAGAAACATACGAAACGATTTAAAGCCGCATCAAAACAAAGTTAGCATGTGCACAACCGATAACGGGATGATATCGATATTCGTTTCGGGATGCATGGCTGTCATTAAATTATACAACACTGCCACCGGTGAGCTGCTTCTCAACACTTGCCAGAAACAAGCCAGTCATTTTGCTTTGCATTTCATTGAACGAATTACAAAAATTGTTTTTAAAAATCACAAAGATCATGGGTCCCGATTTTGACTTTACCGACACTCCCGTCAGCACTGGCGTAAGTACCAAATTATCCAGATTATGAAGAATATAGGTATATATATGTATATGTTCTAATTGAGTGCAGACCACCATTATGGCTGTGGAGTTCGATGGCGGCGTTGTGATCGGTGCCGATTCTCGCACCAGCTCGGGCGCCTATGTTGCCAATCGCGTCACCGACAAGTTGACCCAAATTTCAGATAAGATCTACTGCTGTCGCAGTGGCTCTGCTGCCGATACCCAGGCCATTGCTGACATTGTGGCCTATTCGCTGAACTATCACCGGAACCAGACCAGCAAGGAGCCCCTAGTGTGGGAGGCCGCATCTGAGTTCCGTAACTTTTGCTACAATTATCGGGATTCGCTGTTAGCTGGCATTATTGTCGCCGGCTGGGATGAAGAGCGTGGCGGTCAGGTGTACAGTGTGCCACTGGGTGGCATGTTGACACGCGAATCTTGCACCATCGGCGGCTCGGGATCGAGCTTCATCTACGGCTTTGTTCGCGAACATTATCGTCCCGGCATGCCCAAGGAGGAGTGCATCGAATTTGTCAAGAAAGGTTCGAACTACAAAATGCTGTTAGTAATAATATATTTTTGCTAAATGTTCCACATCTATTTTTAGCTGTGCAACATGCCATCTTCCATGATGGCAGCTCCGGCGGCGTGGTCCGCATTGGCATCATCGATAAGGATGGAATCGAGCGTCGTCTGTTCTACAACACGGAATCCGGGGAGTCGAAGATTACGGGCTCACAAAGCTTTATAAACTAAATATAGAAATAAATATGGAATGGATTCTAAATTCAGATCAGCTTACAGTCGTCGAGAAATAACAAAAATAATATTTGGTTTTTACAATTGTGGATTTTATTGTTTATGTATTTCATTTAGCCACTAAGGCTACAAAGTAGAAAAAGTCAGGTTCTTAAACACTATATGGAAATAAATAGTCGAGATAGCTTAAGCCTAATTGGCGTATACATAGATAAGACATAAAAAGTAGCGCCCTTTTGTCACAACCCTTGTAAGTTCATCAATACTTAAATCTAATTGGTTTACGAGCGCGAATGCAATGGTTCCGTCGCCTGTTCCGTTGGCATCGTATATGTAGTCTCTAGGGATTTGGAGTTGTTCCCGTTTTGCCGTTTAAAGCGGTAATATATCTCTGGTGTCCACACCAGCACCACCAGGAGCAGCACGATATTCTGGGCATACAAACAGATTACATACGAATCAGAATAATCGCGTATCCAACCGAGTAGTTGTCCCACAATGATCACAATGACGCCCTTCGCTATCATGCTGAGACCCAGACCACCAGCCAGCTTCTCTGAACGACAATGCGATGATATTGTTAGATTGTTATTGATGACGGTGGCTGATTTGGTCATGCCCGTTAGCACAGACATGGCAATAATCATTGGCAAACTGGTCGTTTCTGCGAGGAAGAGACGCGACATTAGCATGCCGGCTGTGCCCAGTAGGAAGACCACACGATATGGTATCCTCAACCGATCGGTTATGCAGGGCAACAGTAGCCGAAAGACGATATCAGCGCCGGCCACAACGGACATGCACGATGCGACCATGGTGCTCTTGAGGCCCGCCGTATGCTCCAGGAAATGTGGGAAGACCATGGTGAAATTAATGGTTGATGTGTAGACCAGTGCCATGCCAACAATAATGCTCCAAAATACGATATCCTTAAGCAGTTCCAGGTCGAGAGCCTGCGCCAAACGATGACCCATTCGGCGGCAAAGTGAGGTATCGTTTGATGGCTCCACCACTGTTTGCGGCATGGAATTCTTATTTTGAGCTGGCTGCACAATAATTGCCTGCAATGCGCTGTTTTGTTTTTTATCCTCCTTATCCATCACCAGTCGCATATGCTTGCGATTATTGTGAGTCACTGGTGGATTCAACGGCTTCAGGAACATGGCACCAAAAAGCTAAAAATGTGAAATTTTTATGCTAAGTTAGTTAAGGAGTTCAATAATAAAAAATGGATTATGTTTATACTAACCCCAGTCAAGGATAAGGCTGCCATGGCAAGCACAGCGCTGCGAAAGCCATAATTTTGTAGAAAATAGCGCACCACGTGCGGAATAATGACCTGGCCAACACCGGCACCGGCCAAAGAGACGCCCACAGCGCGTCCTCGCTTGGTGCTGAAGTACGAATTGATGGCCATAAATGTCGATGGCGAAATCAAGCCCAATCCGAAGCCAACAAAAAAACTATAGCCAACGATAAAGTGCCAGCTTTCCGTGGCAAAGGAGCACACCGTCAACCCAAAGGACACCAATAAGCATCCCGTGGCAGCCACATTCCGAGGCTTAAAACTCTTGATGGCCGGCCCAATGAGTAAGCCGGAGAAGTTTAAGGCCAAACTGTTTAGATTTGTTATCAGTGCGGCAGTAAAAGTGTTTTCATGCATGCGCAGCAGTTCTCCACCGAAAAGCAGGCCAAACACCGATAATATGGACTGATTTGTCATCTGGAAAATCACAAAGAAATAAATTAGTGGATATTTCCGAATACATCGTTACAAAAGCGATTGCCAAATGGCAAAAATACAAAAAGGAATCAAAGGTACAAATGGTACATAAGTTGACTTCGTTAATTTATTTTTTATGAAAAAGTTATATACTATATATGGTACTGTTTTGTATAGGAAGTGGTAAAGATTTTATTTTATCTACAGGTAAAGACAAAGTTGTGAAAGAGGAACATTTTAGCTGTGGATTGACTTAGATATTACAAAATACTTCATTACAAATGCGATTACCAAAGGTAAATGTGCCAAGGGTATCAAGAGTTATAAAATGAGCAAAAGGTTTTATATTTTCATTAATAAAATTTTAAATTAAAAGTAGTGTAGTCTATAATATGTTACTTTTGTAAATTTTAATAGATATGAACTTATTATTTTTTTTTGAAAGACGAATACTTGATGGCTGTACCAATAAGGTTTTTCTTTTAATTTTATTTTAGAGAATCGTAGTTTGAAAACTTACATTAATAACGGCGACGGCTGCGACAACAACCCAGCCCCAGCCTCCGTCGGGCACAATGTGGCTCACTTGGACGGCGTCCATCGCGTAGTTTCAGTTGCGGTGTCAGCTAAATTCTGAGCAACTGCTGAAACGTTAAGAAATGTAAAGATAGCAGTTTTAGTAACGTATTTACACAGCTGCTTGAATTATATTTAATTTGGCTTATCAGTGTTTTATACATTGGGCTATCAAATGTCTTTATCACGTAACAACAAATCTGGCAACTGCGCGACAGATATTAAAATACTACACACGAATGATCCTCTTGGACCGAGTGTAAATATACAACTCAAAAAATATTGTTACAAAACGGAGAAACATATACAAATAATAATAAACAAAGAGACAAGCCTACCCGCAGCAGGTATGTGTCCAAAATGTAAGCAAAGAACTAGTACATTTTGTGTTTATAGTGTGCGTGCCTGGTTTGTGTGCGACACATTTAAACCGATTAACCGATTAAGTCCAAAACAACTTAAATTGTTTAAATTAATTCAAAGGCAGGTCGCGAATCGCGACGCCAAAGTACCAGTGCTGCTAACTGACTATCAATTACCTCGCTAATGTCCACTGATGACGCTTCACATTTGCCGCCAGTTGGCAGCGCCGTCTGCGTAATCAGCTGTTTGCGCGTGTTCGCTTTGTCGAATTTTGATCTTTATTTGCAACACTCGGCACAATATTTGTTGTACGTGCGTAAATAGCGTAATAAAATGTGTTTTCTGTGCACCCAGTGCACAGATGATGCCATTGGCATTATCCAGTTCGGCACCCCCGAAGCTAAATTGCTCGACATAAATCAAATCATTGAGAAACATTTTTGGTTGCGGGTAAGTTGAGGCATTGAAAATGGTAAATGCTAACACTCAAATTTAATTGCATTTACAGACCGAGGACGTCAGTGGACACATTTGTGGCACGTGCTGGGACCAATTGTATGCATTCCATAACTTTTACACAAGTGTAGAGCAGGCGCACCAGCAACTTCTTCAAAACACCGCAAAAGAAGCCGCTACCGAAGCGAATCCAACGCTTGAAGTGGAGCCAGCGTTGCAGGTGCAGGTGCAACCGAAACTTGTGAAAAAGGAGAGCGCACTTGCTGATGACAGTGTGGCAGCTGCTGTGAAGCGTCGACGCGGTCGTCCCCGTAAGCAGTTGCCCGGCGAGGAGGCCATAGTTATCGACAGCAACGAGTTTAAGGCTGTGCTGGAGCAGATCAATCTAAATGAGATCAAAATAGAGTTTCCCGAAGTGGATCTAAGCATTGCTGATGTTCTCGAGGATCAGGAAGAGCAGAATATATCCGATTACCTGCAGCAAAGCGAGTGCGAAAGCGATGTTTCCGCTGCAATCGCCAAGCCCAACAAGCAGAAAAGAACGCAAAAGGTGATGAAACGTTGCAAAAAATTAAAAGCGAAAAGCAAGGTAAAAAAAGCTGGCGTCGATAACAAAGTAAAAAAATCGCAAGAGTTCAATGACTACATCCGGGAGCACTATAAGGTGCAGTGTTCCATTTGCAGTTTGCCCTTGGGTGACTTCTCCGAGATGCTGGTGCACACGCGCAAGGAGCACAATCAACGTGGCTATGCTATGTGCTGCAATCACAAGTTCTGGAAACGTGGCGTTCTTGTCGATCATCTGCAACGCCATCAGAATCCGGAGCTCTTCAAGTGTGACATTTGCCAGCGCGTAATGGGCCACCGTCGCAGCCTCGAACTACATATGCGCATGCATGAGCTCAAGCTAGGTGGTCGACTCTATCAGTGCGAGCAATGCACCAAGAGCTTTTACAGCCCCATTGTACTTGAGCGTCATAAACTGATCCACATTCCCAAGGAGCACTGTAATGTTCACTGCCCCAACTGCAGCAAGACGTAAGTAAAACGCAAATCCCATATATATATATATATATATATATATATACAGTGATTACAAGCTAATTTCGACCAGTGTCTAGCAAAAATTTGAAAGTACTATAAAGTTTAAGCAAGGAAAAAATGCAAAATGCTTAAATGCCAATTTGTTTAATGTTATATCACTTTTAAAAAAGAAACCTTAGTTTTTATTAAAATATTAATTAATTAATTAAAATTAGTCAAAACTGAAAACATATCCAAAATACATATGAAAACTTAGTTACATATTTGGCGTATAAAAGCTCAAATAAGGATTTTAATACTTAGTCTGATATCCTTTAGCCTTAACAACTTCTCTTAACCTATTTTTCATGGAAGATACCAGCTTCCGGGTGGATTCTATATATATATATATATATGTTACTAATATATATATATACTATACTAATTGATTTCAGATTAGAAGATTACGGATATCAATTAGTCAGGAATTTATATTCATAAAGTGAAACAATGAATTATATAATTACATACGATTAATAATATAATGAAATAATTCTAGGATGGGTATTTACTATGCTAAGGGACTTTTTTTATTTTGTATTAGATAACCTACGATTTTAGTACAAAATAGGTCATTGTTAATTTGATGCTATAATCGGGGATCCATGGATATTGTTTTTGTTTTTCTAGCTACCCCAACGAGTACCTCATGCAGCAGCACGTGAAACAGGTGCATCTGCGTAAATTTGATAAGATTTGCGATGTGTGCGGCAAGTCGATACGCGGACGACAGGAGCTGGCACGTCACATGGATGAACACGCGGGTGTGCCCCAGAAGACGATCAAATGTCATCTGTGCGAATCGATTCTGACATCCAAAGCCGGACTGGCGCGTCACATTAAAATGATGCACACAGCGGAGAATCTGCAGCCGATGCAATGCGAAATATGCCTTAAAATTTCACCCAGCCTACAGGCCCATCAACATCACATCAAATACACTCACAATACGGAACGGACGCACCAGTGCAACATGTGCACGAAGGCATTTAAACGTCCCAATGAATTACGCGTGAGTTTTGAGTTTACAAAATAACGAAAAAAACAACGAGAAATAAACATAAATTATCGATTTTTGTCAACGGCAGGAGCACATGACAACGCATACGGGCGAGGTGTTGTATACGTGTCCGCATTGCCCAAAGACCTTCAACTCGAATGCGAACATGCATGCGCACCGCAAGAAGATGCACTTCAAAGAGTGGCAGGAATACCATTTGCGGCACCAGGTAAGACACGGCAAAAAAAAGGACTCCATAATTTCCGTAAGCGTGCGCAAAACAACGGAAAAAACGGCAGCAGCAAAAGCTGCAACAGTTGCAGCAGCATCGGAGGAGGCAACGGCCGGGATTGGATTGGAGTGTTGATTAAGTGCCCTTGGAAATTATTATCAATACATATATATATATATATATATATATACATATAAATTCAACGTTCACAGATTTGGGAACGTAATCAGTGTAAAAATCAGCTTAAAAACAATTTGTAGCTTATTTAATTGATCTGGTAAATCAAAGTCCTGAAACCGGTTAGCGCCGGTTCCCTGGTAGCATCGGACACATCTTGAACTGGTATAGACAACAGAGTGCGCTATCGGCAGCATTAAGGTCGCATCTGGTTACGTTGCGCACTTATATAAATATTTATGTATAAATACACATATAGTATGGTGCAAAATGACCGACAGAGCGGACTTGCACCACACATACATATATATTAATATGTATGTCTATTTAAAACAGAGCCTAGACAACATCATCTTTGTCGAACCGGTTTGAGTCGGTTCTAAAGTGGATTGGAGAAGCTTATCAGTGGTTCGGTATAATCAGTTCAAAGGTACAATCGCCGTGTGTTTGTTTTTTTGTTCTAATTTAGGCTTTTAGCTTCTGCAATCGGTGCCAAAGCGTGACTGACCAAAAAAAAAAAAAAAAAGAAATCTGGTGCTTTTTTTTAATGGGATTTAAGTCTGGTAAATTTTGTTTACCAATGGAATTTTTTGTGGGGTTCCACGTTTTACGAGGTCATGTTTGGATCACAATCATTTCATTTTTACTCTATTGTCCCGATGAGATACGAATAGAGATGAATTTGTCATTTAATATTAGCCATGCGTTTCTGCGTATATCTTGCATTTGGAAAACAAAGATTGTTTCTAATTTGCACCTGCTATTAGGGTACACACCAATTTGCATTCAATTTACTTACACTTACCCAAAAATATATTTTAAGGATGCGGCTCACTAAATATTTTTTTTATTTCTTTACTTTAATTCACGTATTTCGGCTCGAATTTCTGCCGTTTTCTGTTTGTTTTCTTGTCCAATGTAGCTTGTCGTTCGACGAGCGAATATTGTTTGGGCTTGCTGGCTGTTGTGCTGTGCTATTTATTGTTGGAACTGCCTCGACACACCATTGTAGATTTAGAAGATAAAAATACAATTTCATATTCAGTTTTTCCGCCAAAAAATAATCGAAAATTATATAATTATTATGTATTAGACAATCGATAGTAACACTCTTGTAGCAATGAGCTTTTAGCTGGCTGCTCGATTTAGACGAGAAATATTGGAAAATATATCGATACGTGTAAAATCTGTAAATCTGTTTAACGAATCATTTTAAGCCACTGTGGGCACGCAATGTGCTCAAGTTTGGCATTACGCATGCCATGGCATTGACTGGCCGTCGAGATACCAGATCTCATCGAGAAGGGCGTCATCACATACAAGGACAACTGCTTAGGATGCCGATTTAGTTAATTTAGACAACGAAATGAACAAAGTACCAGTGCTGCTAACTGACTATCAATTACCTCGCTAATGGCAACTGATGACGCTTCACATTTGCCGCCAGTTGGCAGCGCCGTCTGTTTTCAGCTGTTTGCGCTTTGTCGAATTTTGATCTTTATTTGCAACACTCGGCACAATAGTTGTTGTACGTGCGTAAATAGCGTAATAAAATGTGTTTTCTGTGCACCCAGTGCACAGATGATGCCATTGGCATTATCCAGTTCGGCTCCCCCGAAGCTAAATTGCTCGACATAAATAAAATCATTGAGAAACATTTTTGGTTGCGGGTAAGTTGAGGCATTGAAAATGGTAAATACTAACACTCAAATTTAATTGCATTTACAGACCAAGGACGTCAGTGGACACATTTGTGGCACGTGCTGGGACCAATTGTATGCATTCCATAACTTTTACACAAGTGTAGAGCAGGCGCACCAGCAACTTCTTCAAAACACCGCAAAAGAAGCCGCTACCGAAGCGAATCCAACGCTTGAAGTGGAGCCAGCGTTGCAGGTGCAGGTGCAACCGAAACTTGTGAAAAAGAAGAGCGCATTTGCTGATGACAGTGTGGCAGCTGCTGTGAAGCGTCGACGCGGACGTCCCCGTAAGCAGGTGCCCGACGTGGAGGCCATAGTTATCGATAGCAACGAGTTTAAGGCTGTGCTGGAGCAGATCAATCTAAATGAGATCAAAATAGAGTTTCCCGAAGTGGATCTAAGCATTGCTGATGTTCTCGAGGATCAGGAAGAGCAGAATATATCCGATTACCTGCAGCAAAGCGAGTGCGAAAGCGATGTTTCCGCTGCAATCGCAAAGCCTAACAAGCAGAAAAGAACGCAAAAGGTGAAGAAACGTTGCAGAAAATTAAAAGCGAAAAGCAAGGTAAAAAAAGCTGGCGTCGATAACAAAGTAAAAAAATCGCAAGAGTTCAATGACTACATCCGGGAGCACTATAAGGTGCAGTGTTCCATTTGCAGTTTGCCCTTGGGTGACTTCTCCGAGATGCTGGTGCACACGCGCAAGGAGCACAATCAACGTGGCTATGCTATGTGCTGCAATCACAAGTTCTGGAAACGTGGCGTTCTTGTCGATCATCTGCAACGCCATCAGAATCCGGAGCTCTTCAAGTGTGACATTTGTCAGCGCGTAATGGGCCACCGTTACAGCCTCGAGCTGCATATGCGCATGCATGAGCTCAAGCCAGGTGGTCGACTCTATCAGTGCGAGCAATGCACCAAGAGCTTTTACAGCCCCATTGTACTTGAGCGTCATAAACTGATCCACATTCCCAAGGAGCACTGTAATGTTCCCTGCCCCAACTGCAGCAAGACGTAAGTAAAACGCAAATCCCATATATATATATATATATATATATATACAGTGATTACAAGCTAATTTCGACCAGTGTCTAGCAAAAATTTTAAAGTACTATAAAGTTTAAGCAAGGAAAAAAACGGTAAATGCTTAAATGCCAATTTGTTTAATGTTATATCACATTTAAAAAAGAAACCTTAGTTTTTATTAAATTATTAATTAATTAATTAAAATTAGTCAAAACTGAAAACATATCCAAAATACATATGAAAACTTAGTTACATATTTGGCGTATAAAAGCTTAAATAAGGATTTTAATACTTAGTCTGATATCCTTTAGCCTTAACAACTTCTCTTAACCTATTTTTCATGGAAGATACCAGCTTCCGGGTGGATTCTATATATATATATATATATATATGCTACTAATATATTTATATTTATATTCATAAAGTGAAACAATGAATTATATAATTACATACGATTAATAATATAATGAAATAATTCTATGATGGGTATTTACTGTGCTAAGGGACTTTTTTTATTTTGTATTAGATAACCAACGATTTTAGTATAAAATAGGTCATTGTTAATTTGATGCTATAATCGGGGATCCATGGATCATGTTTTTGTTTTTCTAGCTACCGTAACGAGTACCTCATGCAGCAGCACGTGAAACAGGTGCATCTGCGTCAATTTGATATGATTTGCGATGTGTGCGGCAAGTCGGTATGCGGACGACAGGAGCTGGCACGTCACATGGATGAACACGCGGGTGTGCCCCAGAAGACGATCAAATGTCATCTGTGTGAATCGATTCTGACATCCAAAGCCGGACTGGCGCGTCACATTAAAATGATGCATACGGCGGAGAATCTGCAGCCGGTGCAATGCGAAATATGCCTTAAAATTTCACCCAGCCTACAGGCCCATCAACGCCACACCAAATACACTCACAATACGGAACGGACGCACCAGTGCAACATGTGCACGAAGGCATTTAAACGTCCCAATGAATTACGCGTGAGTTTTGAGTTTACAAAATAACGAAAAAAACAACGAGAAATAAACATAAATTATCGATTTTTGTCAACGGCAGGAGCACATGACAACGCATACGGGCGAGGTGTTGTATACGTGTCCACATTGCCCAAAGACCTTCAACTCGAATGCGAACATGCATGCGCACCGCAAGAAGATGCACTTCAAAGAGTGGCAGGAATACCATTTGCGGCACCAGGTAAGACACGGCAAAAAAAAGGACTCCATAATTTCCGTAAGCGTGCGCAAAACAACGGAAAAAACGGCAGCAGCAAAAGCTGCAACAGTTGCAGCAGCATCGGAGGAGGCAACGGCCGAGATTGGATTGGAGTGTTGATTAAGTGCCCTTGGAAATTATTATCAATACATATATATATATATATATATATACATATAAATTCAACGTCCACAGATTTGGGAACGTAATCAATGTAAAAATCAGCTTAAAAACAATTTGTAGCTTATTTAATTGATCTGGGAAATCAAAGTCCTGAAACCGGTTAGCGCCGGTTCCCTGGTAGCATCGGACACATCTTGAACTGGTATAGACAACAGAGTGCGCTATCGGCAGCATTAAGGTCGCATCTGGTTACGTTGCGCACTTATATAAATATTTATGTATAAATACACATATAGTATGGTGCAAAATGACCGACAGAGCGGACTTGCACCACACATACATATATATTAATATGTATGTCTATTTAAAACAGAGCCTAGACAACATCATCTTTGTCGAACCGGTTTGAGTCGGTTCTAATGTGGATTGGAGAAGCTTATCAGTGGTTCGGTATAATCAGTTCAAAGGTACAATCGCCGTGTGTTTGTTTTTTTGTTCTAATTTAGGCTTTTAGCTTCTGCAATCGGTGCCAAAGCGTGACTGACCAAAAAAAAAAAATAAGAAATCTGGTGCTTTTTTTAATGGGATTTAATTCTGGTAAATTTTGTTTACCAATGAAATATTTTGTGGGGTTCCACGTTTTACGAGGTCATGATTTTTTACAACTTGTTTACTTCAATTCACGTATTTCGGCTCGAATTTCTGCCGTTTTCTGTTTGTTTTCTTGTGCAATGTAGCTTGTCGTTCGACGAGCGAATATTGTTTGGGCTTGCTGGCTGTTGTGCTGTGCTATTTATTGTTGGAACTGCCTCGACACACCATTGTAGATTTAGAAGATAAAAATACCATTTCATATTCAGTTTTTCCGCCAAAAAATAATCGAAAATTATATAATTATGTATTAGACAATCGATAGTAACACTCTTGTAGCAATGAGCTTTTAACTGGCTGCTCGATTTAGACGAGAAATATTGGAAAATATATCGATACGTGTAAAATCTGTAAATCTGTTTAACGAATCATTTTAAGCCACTGTGGGCACGCAATGTGCCCAAGTTTGGCATTACGCATGCCATGGCATTGACTGGCCGTCGAGATACCAGATCTCATCGAGAAGGGCGTCATCACATACAAGGACAACTGCTTAGGATGCCGATTTAGTTAATTTAGACAACGAAATGAACAAAGTACCAGTGCTGCTAACTGACTATCAATTACCTCGCTAATGGCAACTGATGACGCTTCACATTTGCCGCCAGTTGGCAGCGCCGTCTGTTTTCAGCTGTTTGCGCTTTGTCGAATTTTGATCTTTATTTGCAACACTCGGCACAATAGTTGTTGTACGTGCGTAAATAGCGTAATAAAATGTGTTTTCTGTGCACCCAGTGCACAGATGATGCCATTGGCATTATCCAGTTCGGCTCCCCCGAAGCTAAATTGCTCGACATAAATAAAATCATTGAGAAACATTTTTGGTTGCGGGTAAGTTGAGGCATTGAAAATGGTAAATGCTAACACTCAAATTTAATTGCATTTACAGACCAAGGACGTCAGTGGACACATTTGTGGCACGTGCTGGGACCAATTGTATGCATTCCATAACTTTTACACAAGTGTAGAGCAGGCGCACCAGCAACTCCTTCAAAACACCACAAAAGAAGCCGCTACCGAAGCGAATCCAACGCTTGAAGTGGAGCCAGCGTTGCAGGTGCAGGTGCAACCGAAACTTGTGAAAAAGAAGAGCGCATTTGCTGATGACAGTGTGGCAGCTGCTGTGAAGCGTCGACGCGGACGTCCCCGTAAGCAGGTGCCCGACGAGGAGGCCATAGTTATCGATAGCAACGAGTTTAAGGCTGTGCTGGAGCAGATCAATCTAAATGAGATCAAAATAGAGTTTCCCGAAGTGGATCTAAGCATTGCTGATGTTCTCGAGGATCAGGAAGAGCAGAATATATCCGATTACCTGCAGCAAAGCGAGTGCGAAAGCGATGTTTCCGCTGCAATCGCAAAGCCTAACAAGCAGAAAAGAACGCAAAAGGTGAAGAAACGTTGCAGAAAATTAAAAGCGAAAAGCAAGGTAAAAAAAGCTGGCGTCGATAACAAAGCTAAAAAATCGCAAGAGTTGAATGACTACATCCGGGAGCACTATAAGGTGCAGTGTTCCATTTGCAGTTTGCCAATGGTTGACTTCTCCGAGATGCTGGTGCACACGCGCAAGGAGCACAATCAACGTGGCTATGCTATGTGCTGCAATCACAAGTTCCGGAGACGAGGCGTTCTTGTCGATCATCTGCAACGCCATCAGAATCCGGAGCTCTTCAAGTGTGACATTTGCCAGCGCGTAATGGGCTACCGTAACAGCCTCGAGCTGCATATGCGCATGCATGAGCTCAAGCCAGGTGGTCGACTCTATCAGTGCGAGCAATGCGCCAAGAGCTTTTACAGCCTCACTGTACTTGAGCGCCATAAGCTGATCCACATTCCCAAGGAGCACTGTAATGTTCCCTGCCCCAACTGCAGCAAGACGTAAGTAAAATGCAAATCTCATATATATATATATATATACAGTGATTACAAGCTAATTTCGACCAATGTCTAGCAAAAATTTGAAAGTACTATAAAGTTTAAGCAAGGAAAAAAACGGTAAATGCTTAAATGCCAATTTGTTTAATGTTATATCACATTTAAAAAAGAAACCTTAGTTTTTATTAAATTATTAATTAATTAATTAAAATTAGTCAAAACTGAAAACATATCCAAAATACATATGAAAACTTAGTTACATATTTGGCGTATAAAAGCTTAAATAAGGATTTTAATACTTAGTCTGATATCCTTTAGCCTTAACAACTTCTCTTAACCTATTTTTCATGGAAGATACCAGCTTCCGGGTGGATTCTATATATATATATGTATATATATATGCTACTAATATATTTATATTTATATTCATAAAGTGAAACAATGAATTATATAATTACATACGATTAATAATATAATGAAATAATTCTAGGATGGGTATTTACTGTGCTAAGGGACTTTTTTTATTTTGTATTAGATAACCAACGATTTTAGTATAAAATAGGTCATTGTTAATTTGATGCTATAATCGGGGATCCATGGATCATGTTTTTGTTTTTCTAGCTACCGTAACGAGTACCTCATGCAGCAGCACGTGAAACAGGTGCATCTGCGTAAATTTGATAAGATTTGCGATGTGTGCGGCAAGTCGATACGCGGGCGACAGGAGCTGGCACGTCACATGGATGAACACGCGGGTGTGCCCCAGAAGACGATCAAATGTCATCTGTGTGAATCGATTCTGACATCCAAAGCCGGACTGGCGCGTCACATTAAAATGATGCATACGGCGGAGAATCTGCAGCCGGTGCAATGCGAAATATGCCTTAAAATTTCACCCAGCCTACAGGCCCATCAACGCCACACCAAATACACTCACAATACGGAACGGACGCACCAGTGCAACATGTGCACGAAGGCATTTAAACGTCCCAATGAATTACGCGTGAGTTTTGAGTTTACAAAATAACGAAAAAAACAACGAGAAATAAACATAAATTATCGATTTTTGTCAACGGCAGGAGCACATGACAACGCATACGGGCGAGGTGTTGTATACGTGTCCACATTGCCCAAAGACCTTCAACTCGAATGCGAACATGCATGCGCACCGCAAGAAGATGCACTTCAAAGAGTGGCAGGAATACCATTTGCGGCACCAGGTAAGAAACGGCAAAAAAAAGGACTCCATAATTTCCGTAAGCGTGCGCAAAACAACGGAAAAAACGGCAGCAGCAAAAGCTGCAACAGTTGCAGCAGCATCGGAGGAGTCAACGGCCGGGATTGGAATGGAGTGTTGATTAAGTGCCCTTGGAAATTATTATCAATACATATATATATATATATATATATATATATATATATACATATAAATTCAACGTTCACAGATTTGGGAACGTAATCAGTGTAAAAATCAGCTTAAAAACAATTTGTAGCTTATTTAATTGATCTGGGAAATCAAAGTCCTGAAACCGGTTAGCGCCGGTTCCCTGGTAGCATCGGACACATCTTGAACTGGTATAGACAACAGAGTGCGCTTTCGGCAGCATTAAGGTCGCATCTGGTTACGTTGCGCACTTATATAAATATTTATGTATATATACACATATAGTATGGTGCAAAATGACCGACAGAGCGGACTTGCACCATACATACATATATATTAATATGTATGTCTATTTAAAACAGAGCCTAGACAACATCATCTTTGTCGAACCGGTTTAAATCGGTTCTAAAGTGGATTGGAGAAGCTTATCAGTGGTTCGGTATAATCAGTTCAAAGGTACAATCGCCGTGTGTTTGTTTTTTTGTTCTAATTTAGGCTTTTAGCTTCTGCAATCGGTGCCAAAGCGTGACTGACCAAAAAAAAAAAAAAAAAGAAATCTGGTGCTTTTTTTTAATGGGATTTAAGTCTGGTAAATTTTGTTTACCAATGGAATATTTTGTGGGGTTCCACGTTTTACGAGGTCATGTTTGGATCAATCATTTCATTTTTACTCTATTGTCACGATGAGATACGAATAGAGATGAATTTGTCATTTAATATTAGCCATGCGTTTCTGCGTATATATTGCATTTGGAAAACAAAGATTGTTTCTAATTTGCACCTGCTATTAGGGTACACACCAATTTGCATTCAATTTACTTACACTTACCCAGAAATATATTTTAAGGATGCGGCTCACTAAATATTTTTTTAATTTCTTTACAACTGGTTTACTTCAATTCACGTATTTCGGCTCGAATTCTGTTTGTTTTCTTGTCCAATGTAGCTTGTCGTTCGACGAGCGAATATTGTTTGGGCTTGCTGGCTGTTGTGCTGTGCTATTTATTGTTGGAACTGCCTCGACTCACCATTGTAGATTTAGAAGATAAAAATACAATTTCATATTCAGTTTTTCCGCCAAAAAATAATCGAAAATTATATAATTATGTATTAGACAATCGATAGTAACACTCTTGTAGCAATGAGCTTTTAGCTGGCTGCTCGATTTAGACGAGAAATATTGGAAAATATATCGATACGTGTAAAATCTGTAAATCTGTTTAACGAATCATTTTAAGCCACTGTGGGCACCCAATGTGCCCAAGTTTGGCATTACGCATGCCATGGCATTGGGTCTGGCGACGTGACTGGCCGTCGAGATACCAGATCTCATCGAGAAGGGCGTCATCACATACAAGGACAACTGCTTAGGATGCCGATTTAGTTAATTTAGACAACGAAATGAACAAAGTACCAGTGCTGCTAACTGACTATCAATTACCTCGCTAATGGCAACTGATGACGCTTCACATTTGCCGCCAGTTGGCAGCGCCGTCTGCGAATTCAGCTGTTTGCGCTTTGTCGAATTTTGATCTTTATTTGCAACACTCGGCACAATATTTGTTGTACGTGCGTAAATAGCGTAATAAAATGTGTTTTCTGTGCACCCAGTGCACAGATGATGCCATTGGCATTATCTAGTTCGGCACCCCCGAAGCTAAATTGCTCGACATAAATCAAATCATTGAGAAACATTTTTGGTTGCGGGTAAGTTGAGGCATTGAAAATGGTAAATGCTAGCACTCAAATTTAATTGCATTTACAGACCAAGGACGTCAGTGGACACATTTGTGGCACGTGCTGGGACCAATTGTATGCATTCCATAACTTTTACACAAGTGTAGAGCAGGCGCACCAGCAACTCCTTCAAAACACCACAAAAGAAGCCGCTACCGAAGCGAATCCAACGCTTGAAGTGGAGCCAGCGTTGCAGGTGCAGGTGCAACCGAAACTTGTGAAAAAGAAGAGCGCACTTGCTGATGACAGTGTGGCAGCTGCTGTGAAGCGTCGACGCGGACGTCCCCGTAAGCAGGTGCCCGACGAGGAGGCCATAGTTATCGATAGCAACGAGTTTAAGGCTGTGCTGGAGCAGATCAATCTAAATGAGATCAAAATAGAGTTTCCCGAAGTGGATCTAAGCATTGCTGATGTTCTCGAGGATCAGGAAGAGCAGAATATATCCGATTACCTGCAGCAAAGTGAGTGCGAAAGCGATGTTTCCGCTGCAATCGCCAAGCCCAACAAGCAGAAAAGAACGCAAAAGGTAAAGAAACGTTGCAAAAATTTAAAAGCGAAAAGCAAGGTAAAAAAAGCTGGCGTCGATAACAAAGTAAAAAAATCGCAAGAGTTCAATGACTACATCCGGGAGCACTATAAGGTGCAGTGTTCCATTTGCAGTTTGCCAATGGTTGACTTCTCCGAGATGCTGGTGCACACGCGCAAGGAGCACAATCAACGTGGCTATGCTGTGTTCTGCAATCACAAGTTCCGGAGACGAGGCGTTCTTGTCGATCATCTGCAACGCCATCAGAATCCGGAGCTCTTCAAGTGTGACATTTGCCAGCGCGTAATGGGCTACCGTAACAGCCTCGAGCTGCATATGCGCATGCATGAGCTCAAGCCAGGTGGTCGACTCTATCAGTGCGAGCAATGCGCCAAGAGCTTTTACAGCCTCACTGTACTTGAGCGCCATAAGCTGATCCACATTCCCAAGGAGCACTGTAATGTTCCCTGCCCCAACTGCAGCAAGACGTAAGTAAAATGCAAATCCCATATATATATATATATATATATATATATATATATATATATATATATATATACAGTGATTACAAGCTAATTTCGACCAATGTCTAGCAAAAATTTGAAAGTACTATAAAGTTTAAGCAAGGAAAAAAACGGTAAATGCTTAAATGCCAATTTGTTTAATGTTATATCACATTTAAAAAAGAAACCTTAGTTTTTATTAAATTATTAATTAATTAATTAAAATTAGTCAAAACTGAAAACATATCCAAAATACATATGAAAACTTAGTTACATATTTGGCGTATAAAAACTTAAATAAGGATTTTAATACTTAGTATGATATCCTTTAGCCTTAACAACTTCTCTTAACCTATTTTTCATGGAAGATACCAGCTTCCGGGTGGATTCTATATATATATATATATATGCTACTAATATATATATATATTTATATTCATAAAGTGAAACAATGAATTATATAATTACATACGATTAATAATATAATGAAATAATTCTAGGATGGGTATTTACTGTGCCAAGGGACTTTTTTATTTTGTATTAGATAACCTACGATTTTAGTACAAAATAGGTCATTGTTAATTTGATGCTATAATCGGGGATCCATGGGTCATGTTTTTGTTTTTCTAGCTACCGTAACGAGTACCTCATGCAGCAACACGTGAAACAGGTGCACGTGCGTAAATTTGATAAGATTTGCGATGTGTGCGGCAAGTCGATACGCGGGTGACAGGAGCTGGCACGTCACATGGATGAACACGCGGGTGTGCCCCAGAAGACGATCAAATGTCATCTGTGCGAATCGATTCTGACATCCAAAGCCGGACTGGCGCGTCACATTAAAATGATGCATACGGCGGAGAATCTGCAGCCGATGCAATGCGAAATATGCCTTAAAATTTCACCCAGCCTACAGGCCCATCAACGCCACACCAAATACACTCACAATACGGAACGGACGCACCAGTGCAACATGTGCACGAAGGCATTTAAACGTCCCAATGAATTACGCGTGAGTTTTGAGTTTACAAAATAACGAAAAAAACAACGAGAAATAAACATAAATTATCGATTTTTGTCAACGGCAGGAGCACATGACAACGCATACGGGCGAGGTGTTGTATACGTGTCCACATTGCCCAAAGACCTTCAACTCGAATGCGAACATGCATGCGCACCGCAAGAAGATGCACTTCAAAGAGTGGCAGGAATACCATTTGCGGCACCAGGTAAGACACGGCAAAAAAAAGGACTCCATAATTTCCGTAAGCGTGCGCAAAACAACGGAAAAAACGGCAGCAGCAAAAGCTGCAAAAGCTGCAACAGTTGCAGCAGCATCGGAGGAGGCAACGGCCGGGATTGGATTGGAGTGTTGATTAAGTGCCGTTGGAAATTATTATCAATACATATATCTATATATATATATACATATAAATTCAACGTTCACAGATTTGGGAACGTAGTCAGTGTAAAAATCAGCTTAAAAACAATTTGTAGCTTATTTAATTGATCTGGTAAATCAAAGTCCTGAAACCGGTTAGCGCCGGTTCCCTGGTAGCATCGGACACATCTTGAACTGGTATAGACAACAGAGTGCGCTTTCGGCAGCATTAAGGTCGCATCTGGTTACGTTGCGCACTTATATAAATATTTATGTATATATACACATATAGTATGGTGCAAAATGACCGACAGAGCGGACTTGCACCATACATACATATATATTAATATGTATGTCTATTTAAAACAGAGCCTAGACAACATCATCTTTGTCGAACCGGTTTAAATCGGTTCTAAAGTGGATTGGAGAAGCTTATCAGTGGTTCGGTATAATCAGTTCAAAGGTACAATTGCCGTGTGTTTGTTTTTTTGTTCTAATTTAGGCTTTTAGCTATCGGTGCCAAAGCGTGACTGACCAAAAAGAAAATAAGAAATCTGGTGCTTTTTTTAATGGGATTTAAGTCTGGTAAATTTTGTTTACCAATGAAATATTTTGTGGGTTTCCACGTTTTACGAGGTCATGTTTGGATCACAATCATTTCATTTTTACTCTATTGTCACGATGAGATACGAATAGAGATGAATTTGTCATTTAATATTAGCCATGCGTTTCTGCGTATATATTGCATTTGGAAAACAAAGATTGTTTCTAATTTGCACCTGCTATTAGGGTACACACCAATTTGCATTCAATTTACTTACACTTACCCAGAAATATATTTTAAGGATGCGGCTCACTAAATATTTTTTTTATTTCTTTACAACTGGTTTACTTCAATTCACGTATTTCGGCTCGAATTTCTGCCGTTTTCTGTTTGTTTTCTTGTCGAATGAAGCTTGTCGTCCGACGAGCGAATATTGTTTGGGCTTGCTGGCTGTTGTGCTGTGCTATTTATTGTTGGAACTGCCTCGACACATCATTGTAGATTTAGAAGATAAAAATACAATTTCATATTCAGTTTTTCCGCCAAAAATAATCGAAAATTATATAATTATTATGTATTAGACAATCGATAGTAACACTCTTGTAGCAATGAGCTTTTAGCTGGCTGCTCGATTTAGACGAGATATATTGGAAAATATATCGATACGTGTGTATATCGATAAGTTGACATCGGTACGTGTCACACTTGTTGTTTTTATTTGTATATTTAATTATTAAATTTGTTTAGTGTGCCAAATTAGTGCAATGGTCGACGATAGTACGAGAAAAACACTCAGCAGTATTCCACTGCTGCAAATACGTGCTGGGCCACGTGATAAAGACATTTGGGTGCAGAGACTGAAGGAGGAATATCAGGCACTTATTAAGGCATGCAATATATAATATAAATCAAATCAGAAAACTAGTTCTAATTGTAATTAATTCATCGAACTCTTCGGCAGTATGTGGAGAACAGTAAGCAATCTGGCAGCGATTGGTTCCGTCTTGAATCGAACAAGGAAGGTACCAAATGGTTCGGCAAATGTTGGTATATGCACAATCTGCTCAAATACGAATTCGACGTGGAATTCGACATTGCAGTAACATATCCGACAACAGCACCCGAGATTGCCCTACCGGAACTGGATGGCAAAACTGCGAAAATGTATCGGGGTGGCAAAATCTGTTTAACGGATCATTTTAAGCCACTGTGGGCACGCAATGTGCCCAAATTTGGCATTGCGCATGCCATGGCATTGGGTCTGGCGCCGTGGCTGGCCGTCGAGATACCAGATCTCATCGAGAAGGGCGTCATCTCATACAAGGACAACTGCTGAGGATGCCGATTTAGTTAATTTAGACAACGAAATGAACAAATGGCAACTGTTTCCCTGGTCTCCATACTATGAACATTTCATTGTTCAGTATTTTTTCTTGTAATTGCTACTTCAGAATTGTATAATGATTTTTTATTCTTTTTTAGTAAAATGAAAAACTTTCAAAACAATTTATGCACTGTTAAAAAAATTTAAAAGTTAAGCTATGTAAATTAGCAGAATCCGATTGAAACGAAGGACACAACATATTCTGGAATGTAAAAGTTGTGTCTTGAGAATCGAATAGAAGGATGACATGTAAATGAGTGTAACAATAAAGAATGAAGGAAGTAAGGAATATAAATTGTTAAGCGACAAAGATTCACTTAAGTTTGATGGAATTTGGACATATGTATTGTTTGTTTGTGTATAATGAAAGTCATTTATCTTTGCAGTTTATTTAGTCAAAAAGTCAAATTGGAAAAGATCTCATCATGTTTCTCTTAGCATAGCCTAAGTTTCTTATATAGAGTAAGAATTTCATTTGGTTGCTTAAATTTGATCAGTGAGCTTTGGATAAACGTTTCAGTTCATATGATTGTTGCGCTGGCGCCAATTGTCCGACCAGATTGAGCTTGGCGAGGTAAATGGATCGTATTGGGCATGGGTGGGCATCGCATTCGATGCCACCTGCTCTTGTGCGTTCTGCAATGCGGCCAATCCATCGATATGGTTATTATTGGTGTTATTAACATTGCTGTTGTTATTGTTGCTGTTAATCGGCGCTGTTGCTGCAGATCCTCCTCCTGCAACTGATGCTGTCAACTGGCAATTGTTTTTGTTGTTGTGGTTGTTGTTGTAATTTGATTCCAGGCCAGGCGGTGGACGTATTACGCCCACACCAGGCGTTATGGTATGAGCCGGTGATGTACGTGGTGTTGCTGCCCCCTGTTGCGGCCAAGCGGCATAGCCCAGTGGAGTCCAAGTCGCACCCGTTCCACCTGCAGCAAGATTCATTGCCCAATTGTTGCTCTCAATGCTGCTGGAGAGCAGTAGCAATTTCTCCTGCTGCTTGCGCTGCTGCTCCAGTTCATCCAGCAGCAACTGTTGTCGCAATATCAGCTCACTGCGTTCCCACTGCGTTTCTTGTCGCGAAAGATCTGCAAAAGGCAAAATTTTAAAATTTCAATTTTGGTAACAGATAATTTCGATTTTGAATTAAATTCGAAAAAAAAGAAAAAAGAAATTTTTGACGATCGCTAGATAATTGTGCTAAAAACAACAGCTTGCGCTCATTTTTCACTTTTGTAGGGGTTTTCTTAGAAATAAACTTGGTCTAAAATAAAATAGACTCATTTGGCCACTATTGTAATGCAGTTAACAGGCCACTTAGCAGAGCTAATCATGTAATAACAGCTGTAAGATAAGAGGCAACACGATACATCGATAGCGATCGATATCGATCATGCGGTCACCTGCGATCGGTATCGATCATGCGGTCACCTGCGATCGGTATCGATCATGCGCTCACCCGCGGGATTCAGATGAGTTTAAAGAGAAGCGTTTTTAGAAAAACTATTAAACGAAGCTTTGTCTGCCATAGATTCGAATGCACATTTACCATTTAGGGTCGGCAAGTCCATATCCAAAGTCGGTGGCTCCACAACATCAAAAACAGAACTCATTTGCGAATTGGTGTCGACGACTGAATCGGACATCATCGGCGGATCCCAGAGAGAAGTCACTGTGGGACTCTTGCGACTGCCAATGGGGCCCAATTGACTGCTAGCCAAGTCGCTAGCAGCCGGATACCAGTTGAGGCCATTGTCCAACGATGGCAACGCTCGCGTTTGCAGCACATCCCGAAAAGAGACGCGACTACTGGTCTCCCATGGCGACGTGATCATTGTCTCTGCGGCATCCGCATCCGGTGTGGTCAGCGTTGAAGCACCGCCACCGCCAGCTATAATCGCATTACCATTGAAATTGAGCTGTTTGCTGCGTTGCTTTGGCCGTTCCGCGGATTTCTTGACGTTGCTGTTGCCATTGCCGGCGCCACCATTGACGGTGATCAACTTTTGTTCCTTGCGTCGCTCGCGTCCGGGTGTTTTGCCTAGTTTCTTGGCGCTGCCATTTTGCTCCTTGAGCACACGCTCTTTGGGCGTCTCAGGGTTCAGCTTGAGTGTGCGGGGCGAGACGTTCTCCTGCAGTGTGGGACTCGAATTTGGTTTCGCATTGGGACTGATGCGCTTCTCTGGCTCTGGTTCGACTTTGGACGTCGGCTTGGGTGTTGGAATGGGCATGGGCGTGGCAACATTGGGTGCCGCTTGCTTTGGTTTCCTGGACGCACGTGGAGCAGCTGCAGCGGGTGCGGCAGCGGGAGCGGTTGGTGTTGGAGTCGGTGTTGGCACTTTTTTGCTGGGCTTAGGCGAACACAGAAGCTTGACGGGAGCAGGAGCAGGAGTAGGAGCAGCTGCAGGAGCAGTTGCTGAAGCAGCTGTTGCAGTTGCTGCAGAAGTCATGTTCATGCTCCACACAGACCATGATTTGGGTTTCCGTTGAGTGGCATTTGTCAACTTTTCCGCAGTTGTTCGTTTGCGCAGATCCTTCAACTGACCATTGCGCAGCTTCTGCTGGTGCTGTTGTTCCGCCTTGAGAGATGCTGCCGCAGCAGCAGCTGCTGCCGCCGCCTCCTCTGCCACCTGCAACTTGACAATGTTGCGCAAATTGAATGTGGGCTGAATGGGACCCTTGAAGCGGGCCGCATCATAGGCGCTCTGCTGTGCCATAATCGAACGCGCATCAAAAACCGCAGCAAGGAGCACCAGACAGAAGCTGACCAGGAGGATGACGAGTGCCGCATTGCGCAACGCTGGCTCCCATTCCGGACGCGGCAGGCTGGCGGCGCAACGCTCCACACTCTCCGCCGGCAGCTGGGCCAACAGCTGATAGTTGATTTCGTAGCTGGGATTCGTACTTAGTGTCAAGGTGCGCTGGACGCGTGCCGCCGTAAAATCGGTGCTAAAACTGATCTCAATTTTGCGCGTCTCATTCTCCTTCAGCCAAAAGGAATGGCAATCGATGACCCGGAAGCCGTAGCCCTCGCACGCCCACTGCCCAATGAAGAAGCCCTGGATGAGGATGGGCAATGCGCCCGCATTCCTCGCCGTAAAACTGCGCGTCGCCATCACCATGTGATTCGGCTGTTCCAACTTGGTGTTGCTGCCATCGCAACTCTCAAATTGCTCCGCATTGAATTCGAAGAGCAGCGGCGTCGTGGAGCCAGGACGTCGATTACCGAAACGAAACTGGGATTGAACGGCACGTGCGGTTATCCAGACGGCCTCGTACAGCGTCAGATTGCTGCGCACATGGAGCAGGGTGCAATATTTGTCCGCCTGCTCGGCGCTAAACTGCACGGGTATGGTCAGTGTGGAGCCGGGCGGCAACAGCACTGGGCCGTGCAACGGTGCATCTGGGAGCGAAAAGACAGCCCGATCTGTTAGATAGCAACTGCTACTGCTCACATCGATCACCTCGTGCGGCAGCGAGAGTTGTGTCCGTCTCGCATACGCCGGATCCGAGAGGAAATAGTCAAGTAGCAATGGCTGCATCGTCGGATTACTCAACGTTATCCACTGGCGCTGCACCTGACCCACCGCTATCGGTGGCGCTGGCGGCAACGGCTGATGCTGCACCAACTTGGGCCATTCGATGGCAATGCTAAAGTCCAGCTCTAATGGAGGCAGCTCCTCGGTGTGCAGCGTCAGCGACATGGAGTGCAGCTGGCGCTTAAACTGGCGGTAGAGTTCTGTACGTTGACGCACCTCAACTCCATCGTAGAGCAGATTGTTGTTTGTCTGTCCCACGCCCGCCGCCAGGCTGGGAAAGATGGCCTGATCCTTGATGCTGCTGCGTATGTAGCAAGTGGTGCCGCACAGCGCTGCCGGCTCAAAATAAATGCGACCCACTTTGGTCAGAGTTTGACCAGCAATTGTCGTGCCCTTGGCATTGAAATCCTTGAAGCGCAGACCCCGCCGTGTAAAGGCCACCGACTTGACGTGCACCGGATTCACATATGTGGAACGTATGCTCAGCACCGCCGAACAGATTTTGCCGGGAAAACATGACTTGAACTGCAGCTGCTCCTGCTCGATATCCAGCTGACCAACCGACGCCTTGAAGCGCACCGTGCTGCGTATCAGCTCGAATGGTGTCCACACCTTCAAAGTGCCGCTACTCTCCTCGGCGACATATGTCTGTATGGAGAGGATGAAGACGGCTCTGTGGCCCTCGCGTAACTGCACACAAAACTCAAATTGTGTGTCATTATTATCCGCCTTAAGTTCGCCAAGTGTTGTATTGGACAAATGGAGTGACGCATCCACATCGGGCATATCCCGGGGCACACAACCCATGAAAGCGGCGTGAAAGTAGACATGCTTGGGCGGCTTAAAGGACCAGTTGGTTAACTTGATGGGCATGGGATTGTCGTTGCGCAATATGACATAGCCATCGCGTGACATCTCCGCAAACGGTACCGTGCCCAAATCCAGTTCCAGCCCGTAAGCGGCATTCGTCGCCCTCGCCAGCTGCAATTGATATGGCTGCGTGGAGACATGCAACCGGCCGCTGCACGCAATCAATGGCAGCTCAAATGTGGTCACATTGCTAGCGATGAGCAGCATCGATTTGAAGGTTGCCTGCTCGTCGAGCAAGTGCAGTTGCAACAGCTCCACAGATTCACCTGGCTGCAGCACTATCTCCTGCTCCATCGATGACAGCTGCAACACGGCCGGATCAATGGGTGCCTCCACACTCAGATTGTGCAGCAGCAGCGGAAACCCAAAATTATTTCGCACCAACAGTGTACGCTGCGTTTCCAGCGGGGATTCCTCCGCGCCGCCGCCACTCGTAATAAACAGTGTGCAATTGCGATCGAAGCCGAGGCCACCCTTGAAGATCTCGGCACGGACGAGCACGGTAAATTGTGGCTGCTGCTGATTGTCGCCGCCAATCACCAGCAAATCATTGATGCTCGCATTCTCCTCAAACAACTTGGGATCGAGGACAATGCTGGCATTGTGCGCATCATAACTCAAGCCGGGTATGTGCCGTAAATAGTTGCCAATTAGTTTACCCACTGGCTGCATGTTTTGCATGTCCAACTTGAAACGCAACGCGTCCGCATGCTGATCGGTCGCAAGGCGGCCAAAGTCGGCCAGCGGATTGCGAGCGTAGGCGCCATGCCGCGGTAGTATCTCGAATTCGACGGGTATGACTAGCACATTCTCTAGCAGATGATCATCGTCTGCGGCATGCTCGGCAATTTTGATGCGTATGTAGGCGCTGTGATTGCCGGCTGTGCGACCATGGAACGAGATCCGTATTACGGGCTTGAGCGAATGCGGCGGTATCTCCCACAGATTCTGTGGTCCCTCCGAGCCACCGCTGGGCAGCTCCAACTGAAACTCTCCGCCGCTGCTGTAAACCTGAAAGCCAAACAGATATTGGAATGAGTAGTTATTCTTTGCTCAACAATTCGATGACTCACCTCGAGTATCTGCAGCGGCCGCTCGTGTGGATTATACATGTGAATCTCGGGCGTGAGAGTTGCATTCATGGGCGCTTTGATGCCCACGAGGGGCTTCAAGCGATAGGGACACTCGCTGCCCTCGCCACGCACATCGAACTCGGCGCGACCGAATGACGTTTGGATGAGCAGACCCGTTGATATGGCACCAATTTGACGGGGCAAGAAGACAACGCTGAATGTTGTGTTGCCTTGCGGCGGCACTTCGCGTGTGCCAAAGAAACTGCTGTAGAAGACCGGCTCGGGTCCGGATACCGAGTTTAGGTGAACGGTGCGATTTGTGTGGTGATTGAAGAGCGTCACAATTTGCGTTACCGTTTGACCCACCGACCATTTGCCAAAGTCGATGGTGGGTGGCACGAAATTTAGGTGGCGCAACAATTCAACTTGTTCGCGCGTATGCGGCTCAGGCAGCGCTTGTGACTCCTCCATACCGATGAAGCCCTCCTGCAGACTGGACAGCAATTTTTCCCTGCTGCCCACCATTTGCTGGTCACCCCTCGCAGAAGCAAGCAGCAAAAGCAGCAGCAGCAGCATCATCATTAGCATCGAATGTGTTGTATACATCCTTATTGTGTGGGTATTTGTTGTTGGGCTGCTCCTTTTGTGCCGCAGATGAGTGTTCACATTAAGTACTAGTTTAATTATATTACTCAATATCGCTTATGTTATCGCTGATTCGGTTGTGAGAGCATTAACTTCCAACAGCTGTTTATTAATGTGTAAACAGCTGACTCGTCCTATTTCAGTTAGCATTTACAGGCATACCGCGTTTGGTCACTCTGTCCCAATTAATAGCTCTCTGTTAACGCAGTTGAGAGCAATGTTACCGTTCACATTCGATGCTTTGTGACTTTGTGTGTTTATCGATAACTTTGTGTGTGTTATAAATGCATAAAAGGTGTCTCTCAGATCGAAAAGAAAGTTTGCGGTGTAAAAGTTATTAACAAAAAGTTTAGCTGCTGTACATATATCTAGTTAGAGTGAGTTAAATAGTGAGCAAAAATAATAAGGGCATGCATGTGCAATTGTTCATTTCACTGGCTACTTGCGTGTAATAGGAAATAAACACGAAAGTGACAAACTCACACACACACACACGTCATACTTAGAAATCCATGCGAATCTGTGGCAGAGACAACGACGCATTTTGTACAAAAAAAAAAAAAGAAAAAAGGCCGAAATTGCATCATTATTGATTTTGCCCACTTTCACTTTTGCCTAATCCAACCATCAGTTATGACCTAGTATTAAGGAAAACTTTTACTTCGCCAAAACACGTCAGAAATTTGCCCTGAACTTCGACAATTGCGCGCTCCCATGTTAATTAGCAGCTTGAACAACAACAGCAACAACACTACTCAAAGGGAGCGTTGAAACGCAAGCTTTAAATTTGCAAAGTCATTCGGCACACATATTGAACATATTCCCTCATTGCCCAATGACAGCGGTAGCCTGAAATATGTGCAAATTAGAATCAAATAGAAACAGAAACGGAACGCTCGAAACTTTGTTGTAAGCTGGAAAATCTTTTCCGTGTGTGTGTTTTATGTGCGTATTTCCAGTGCTCAGCAACGACACTTGCAGAGCTGTTGTCAACGTCGACGACGTCGAGTTCAAAATTTACCTACATAATTCCCAATTTTTGGGTGAAAGTTAGGTATTTTACCTGCCCTTTTGCTAATACTAACTTTTCAGTTTTGGGCAACCGCTGATGATGTTCAACAAGATAAACCGGTTCATCTTCAGTGTTTTGTTGTTGTTGTGCATGTGTTTATTAGTTATTAAATGTCATAAAAGTTTTCTTTCACACTTCCAAAAGGTCATCTCTTTGCTCAATCTCATTTTTGAATTTTCTCATTGGGCAGTTGGCATTTAAAATTTAGGCCGAATATTTCTAGCGTTATGCCAAGATTTAATAAACACTTAAAATATGCGTTTGATAAAAATACTTAATTTATTTGAATAACTGAGCTTTAAATGCAATTCACTTAAGAGCAGCGGTTTTTTTTCACATAACTCTAAAACTGTTTACCCAAAACAATTGACACAAAATAAATAATATATGCAAAATGAAGCAACGATAACGATTACATATAAATCACGAATGAAGAGAAACGAATCAAAACTAACCGAACGCGCCTCGTTGCTCGTTGCCGGATTTGGGTTCGGCTTTGGTTTCGGCCTCGGCTTTTTGGAGTCGTGCTCGGGTTCGCGCCTTCATCGTTGGTGTTTTAGCATATTAAATTTCAGTTTACTCGAGAATCGCACAGCGCACGGGCTGCCGAGCAAAGAAAAACGCGAGCTAAACAAATAAATAAAAACTCTGCCATATTTAAAAAGACAACAGGCAGGTGCTCAAAGACTTGGCTGCATTTGCTCACACACACATATATTCACACACGACAGGCACACTCACTCAAATTCAAAGTTTATAAAAACAGCGTTATTTTATGCTAGAGAAATATATTTAAAATTAGCATATTTACATTGTGAAAACGATTTACCATTTGCAGCACACCCCAATTATAATACAGCATGTCTGCGAAAGCGATCACGGAAGCCACGGGCAAAGACCTGCTCAACCGTCACCTAAATCAACATGGAGCCGGCGCCGCAACCTGCCGCTTTGCCACAGTCAACGCCGGCACCGATTGGTCCAAATTGAGCGTCGATCATCCCTGGTTGCTGACCACGGTAAGCTAGCTAATAATAGTCCCGCAATAATTCGAAGATAAGCATTCAGCAACAACAAATAACTAGGCCACCCCAGCAGAGCGAGCAAACACAATAAAAACAATACGAATTTCGAGTTTCTCTATCACCTTGAACTTGACCCAAGCAGTCAAAGAAGCCGGCTAAGGCCACATCGATTAGCCCACGTAGCGAGAGGCTGCTTTCGCTGCTTATGACTAATCAGGCAGGCAGGCAGTCAGTGCTCTGCATGATTCTTAAAGTCCGACTGATAAGAATGGTTCGATTATTTGTATAAATGTGCTTTGGCTAGACTCTATAGTATATGTATATGTATTGTTTGAGATTTCATGCCGAATTCGAAGCATATATTGCCAGCAAAACAATCTTTCGATATACATATCTATAACCCATACAGAAACTGATATATTATATTTTAAATATATTACGTTTGTATTATATATATATATATATTGTATATCAACCAATTGGAGTGTTTTGCTTCGTAATATACTCAACAAACTAATTCAAACTATTTTGTTTAGTCTTAAAACGATATCAGCCATTAAACCCGTGAATTGATTCATTTTATGGGCATAAAATTAACCGCACAATCTACACGTGATTCAGGGTATTTAACTTTCGATCAGTCGCCACTTGCATCTTTATGATTTACGGTTAAAATATTAGTAATTGTGCTATCTGTTTGACATAAAATAAGACACTCAATATATATGTGGTATTTCCAGCCCCAAAGGCTGTCCCCATAAGGCCATCAAAAGATTGCCGCGTACAAATTGTTTATAATAGCGCCAGTGTTTTTTTTTTATCTCGTAAATGAATGTGTGTGTTGATTGAGTGATTGAGCGGGTGGCGTGATTATCCGCAAAAAGTGTCATAACAACAGAGTAAATATTATCATAATGCACTACAGTGCACACTCTGTAATAAGAAATTCCAGAAATTAAATTGAAATGGGAGTCATTAGGTGTTAATAATTTTGATTCTTTATCACTTTCAAGTGAATTATTAGTTTAGAAAACAATATTGATAATTTTGTCATATACTCTATGGTATAAAGGCTATAAAAAAAACAAAATTATATGAGTATTTCTACCTTATCTGTTAGATAATCTGTTAAACTGAGGTTTGACTTTGTGAGATTTGTTGACATGCAATAATTTCACATTGAAAAACGGACGGACGCAATCGCATGAGGCGTTTGCCCTCTGCTGCTTTTTTTTTTGTTCAATTTACACTCGTACGATCTTCCAATGGGCATCACGCTTTTTAAGTGTAAGCGTATAAATATATATATATATATATATATGTGCATATTGTCATTGTCAATGACGCAGCCTCTCGACTGACCCCTTGGAGAGATTGTCATTTTGTTGAGCGCGCAACTCGATGCTTGATTATCGACAGAATCTTGCAGGCGGTCTAACCAGCTTAATAGGTTCATTGCGTTATTTACAATAAATGAATAATTAGCAGAATTGCTTCTCACTGATAATTGGTACAAATTATTGTTGTTGTTGCAGCCGCTGGTTGTGAAGCCCGATCAACTGATTAAACGACGTGGCAAATTGGGACTCGTTGGAGTCAAGAAGAACTTTGAGCAGGTGAAACAATGGGTTGGCGAGCGTCTTAACAAGGATCAGAAGATTGGCAATGCCGTTGGCAAATTGCGCAATTTTATAATCGAACCCTTTGTGCCGCATACAGAGGTAAGTCTAAGAAATAATATATATTAGTCATAAATAATAATTGGTTGCTTTGATTGTTCTTTTAGGCCGAGGAAATGTATGTTTGCATCTATTCGCATCGATCGGCGGACACAATTTTGTTTTATCATCTGGGCGGCGTCGATATTGGCGATGTAGATGCAAAGGCTGTCAAGTTGGATGTGCCCGTGGACAGTGAATTGTCGCTGGAGGATGTGAAGACGACATTGCTGAAGGCCATTACGGAAGCGACAAAGAAGGAGCGCATTGCCAACTTTATATATGCGCTATATGCAACATTTGCCGAATTGTATTTCACGTATCTGGAGATAAATCCATTGGTCGTGACCGCCGATAATTTGTACATATTGGATTTGGCAGCCAAGCTGGACTCGACTGCCGATTTCATATGCCGTCCAAAATGGGGCGAAATTGATTATCCGCCGCCATTCGGACGCGACGCCTTTCCCGAGGAGGCCTACATTGCGGATCTCGATGCGAAGAGCGGTGCCTCGCTGAAGCTGACGATTTTGAATCGAAACGGACGCATTTGGACAATGGTTGCTGGTGGCGGTGCCAGTGTCATCTATTCGGATACGATTTGTGATCTCGGTGGCGCAACAGAGTTGGCCAATTATGGCGAATATAGCGGTGCCCCATCCGAACAGCAGACGTACGAATACGCCAAGACGATACTCAATCTGATGACGTCGTCGCCGAAGCATCCTGACGGCAAGGTGCTGATTACGGGCGGCGGCATTGCTAACTTTACGAATGTTGCGTCGACCTTCCAAGGTGAGCGGCCGTCCTTATCTCATCCCTTATCTGGCAATCAATCAGTTAATTAAATCACCTAACTTTGTTCATCACAGGCATCATTACGGCTCTGCGTGAATTCCAGCCGAAGCTGGTCGAGCACAAGGTGTCGATCTTTGTGCGCCGTGCCGGACCCAATTATCAGGAGGGATTGCGTCGCATGCGTGACTTTGGCAGCACTCTGGGCATTCCGTTGCACGTCTTTGGTCCCGAAACGCACATGACGGCCATTTGTGGCATGGCGCTGGGCAAGCGGCCCATTCCACAGGCGGCCAGCATGGAGTTTGCAACGGCGAATTTTCTGCTGCCGGGCGGACAGCAGGCGCAGGCGGATCTTAAGGCGGCATCTGAGTCAAATGCACTTGGCTCCGGTACGTGGAAATCTCAATGTGTATCTGAATGTGCTAACTTAACCCCAACCAAGCAACCAATCCCGATTCTCCACTTCCCACTCACCCATTCCAATTTCCCAGCTCCCTCTCCTGCCATCGATCCCAACTTGTTTTGTAGATATTAATACATTAATATTTATTTTTTGTCTGCTAAGGACATGCATTTATATTTCTGTTTTTCTCTGTATCTCTTTTTGTATGTCTTTGCATTGATCGCCCTACGTCCAACCTACAACTACAAATCAAATCAAATCAAATCAACAAAAAACCACAAAAACCACCCTCAAAAAATCATAAACCAAAAAATTTAATTTTATGAACCGTTCTTCGTTGTTTTGGCTAAATCTCGCACCTGTGAACTGAAAAACCCCCCCAAAAAAACTTCACATCGTTCGTTTGTATGCATTTCCTCGCACCACCTCGCCGCCCGCCCGCCCGTCCTCGTAATATATTTAATATAATTATTTTAATTGTAATTTTAATTGTATTGACTGACGTCTATATGTATATGTCTATATATGTATGTATCTATGTATGTGTATGTATGTCAAACTTCTATACTCTCGACTATATTTGCTCGCTCGCTCTCGCTCTCATCATCATAACAATATATCGATATCGATAACAACGGCATCGACATCGACTTGCCATTTGGGGAAAAAAAAACAAACAAAAAACGAAAATCGAAAAAAAAAACCGAAAAATTAGCATTGCGCTCGACAACAGTACAACCGATTAAACTACCACCTATCTCGGCAGATGAGAGCGATGGCCTCGCCACCAATAATCACCAGCAGATGGGCAAGAGCAACGGAGCGAACTCGAATTTGAATCGAAAGTTCTTCTCCAATACAACCAAAGCGATTGTTTGGGGCATGCAGCAGCGTGCGGTGCAATCGATGCTCGACTTTGACTTCATTTGCAGGCAAGTCACCATTTATCGATTAGCTTTATATTTACATATTTCATATATCAATTACGATGCAGGCGCGATGAACCTTCCGTGGTGGCCATGGTTTATCCATTTACGGGCGATCACAAGCAAAAGTACTACTGGGGCCACAAGGAGATCCTGATTCCGGTATACAAGAAGATGTCCGATGCCATACACAAGCACAAGGAGGTCGATGTTATGGTCAATTTTGCATCGTTGCGTTCCGCCTTCGATTCAACGCTGGAGGTGCTCGAATTCCCCCAAATACGCACAGTGGCCATTATTGCCGAGGGCATACCAGAGAACATGACTCGTAAGCTGATTATCGAGGCGGACAAGAAGGGTGTCGCCATTATTGGACCCGCCACGGTGGGTGGCGTTAAACCTGGCTGCTTCAAGATTGGCAACACTGGCGGCATGCTGGATAACATTCTACACTCGAAGCTCTATCGTCCCGGCAGCGTGGCATATGTTTCCCGCTCCGGTGGCATGTCCAATGAGCTGAACAACATAATATCGAAGGCAACCGACGGCGTTCTCGAGGGCATTGCTATTGGCGGAGACAGATATCCGGGCTCCACATTCATGGATCACATATTGCGCTACCAGGCTGATCCGGAAACGAAGCTAATTGTACTGCTCGGCGAGGTGGGCGGCACCGAGGAGTATGATGTTTGCGCCGCTGTCAAGGATGGACGCATCACCAAGCCACTCGTGGCCTGGTGCATTGGCACCTGCGCCAGCATGTTCACCTCGGAGGTCCAATTCGGTCACGCTGGCTCCTGTGCCAATTCCGATCGTGAGACGGCCACGGCCAAAAACAAAGCGTTGCGCGACTCTGGCGCCTATGTGCCCGACTCCTTTGATACGCTCGGCGAGCTGATCCATAATGTTTACAGCGAATTGGTGAAAACAGGACGCATTGTGCCCCGCGAGGAGGTGCCGCCACCAACGGTGCCCATGGACTATTCGTGGGCCCGTGAACTGGGCCTCATTCGCAAGCCAGCGTCGTTTATGACCTCGATTTGTGATGAGCGCGGCCAGGAGCTAATGTATGCGGGCATGCCGATCAGTGAGGTGCTTAACAAAGATGTGGGCATTGGTGGCGTCATCTCGCTGCTCTGGTTCCAGCGCTGCCTGCCCCCGTATGTGTGCAAGTTCTTCGAGATGTGCCTGATGGTCACGGCTGATCATGGACCAGCTGTCTCTGGCGCCCACAATACCATCGTGTGCGCCCGTGCCGGCAAGGATCTTGTCTCTTCCGTCGTCAGCGGTCTGTTGACCATCGTAAGTTCTTAAAACTCTATATCATTTAAAGAGTTGTGTTCCATTTTAATATGGTTTTTCTTGGCAGGGCGATCGCTTTGGCGGCGCACTGGATGGCTCCGCCCGGCAATTTTCGGAGGCATATGACACCAATTTACATCCCATGGAGTTTGTCAACAAAATGCGCAAGGAGGGTAAACTCATTCTGGGCATTGGACATCGTGTCAAGTCCATTAACAATCCCGATGTGCGTGTCAAGATCATCAAGGAGTTTGTTCTCGAGAATTTCCCACAGAGTCCGCTGCTCAAGTATGCGCTGGAAGTGGAAAAAATCACCACCACCAAGAAACCAAATTTAATATTGAATGTCGATGGCGTTATTGCCACCGCCTTTGTCGATATGCTGCGCAACAGTGGCTCCTTCACTAGGTAAGTTCAGCTCCAGAGATTGCATAAGCTCTGAGTAATTCTAATGCTAATGTTTGCGCTTGCAGTGAGGAGGCGCAGGAGTACATTAATGTGGGTGCCATCAATTCGCTGTTTGTGCTGGGACGCAGCATAGGCTTCATCGGTCATTATATGGATCAGAAGCGTCTCAAGCAGGGATTGTACCGTCATCCGTGGGACGATATCTCCTATGTCATACCCGAGCAATACAACTAAAGAGCGAGCCATGCTTGCCGTCTTGCTCATCCATTGATTATTATAAATTGTTGGATGTTGTTGTAGTTAAGCACCGATGTTAATGAACTCTGCTAGCATGGCGAGCATGGAACACGGGGGCCGCATGTTCCACAGAATCACAGATCACTCCAATAGCTGTGTAGTTGAGTTTCAATTCAATTATCTCTCTGTCTATATATATATATATATATATATATATATGTATAGAAACTCTGCTTTTGCTCGTTTGTCTCCCAGTCTCCTTAGCCCCCTCCCTCTCTCTATCTATCTCTTAGTTAAATACATTATATATTTCATAACTAAGTCTGCATTTACATTCATACAACTTACCAGCATATAAAGTTATTTAGTTACGATCGTATATTGTTGACGCTCCTCTGGGTTTTTGGAAACTAAAAAAAAAAAAACAAAAATAAATAAAACAAAACAAAACTTAGTTAAATCTTGAGCTCCAAAACAGGGACACTTCATTATTATTTGATATTTTTGTATACTCTTATTTTAGATTGGATGCAAATTTGTTTAGTCAGCAAAGAATAAACTGTTTGCAAAATGCATCATTTTTGTTTAATTTGTATATTTCATGTTTTAATTTTGTTTTTAGTATCCCATGCTCGCTGAATAATACTATGCAAAGTGGAAACTGCACTAATTAGATCTGCACCAAGTTCCTGCACTCAAATGCACATTTATCTATATTTATATATATATAAATAAATATATAATATATTTATATATGTATATTTATAAATACATATTTACAAGGCACAAGGCTCGGTGAACATTTGAAAATATTTCGGTCGAATCGAAACTGTGATTCCCTTCACAAAGGTTTTTAGCATTAACTCGGATTATGCATTCCATATTAACGATTATATAGACAGATATATTGTGAAGCGTTATACAAGTATTATTGTTCATCAAACGGCCACATAAATTAAAGCGCACCAAATTTCACAAACCAAAAAAAAGAAGAACCGATTGCATTTTCATTGTCTCGATTTAATCTGGAAAACAACTAATTTTTATACCCGGCACACAAACATATCTTTTTTCGCTGTGGCCGACTAATGGCCAAGCGCAACTAAGCGTAAAAATCTCATTTTAAAAATAGATGTAACCTATTCAAGCAGCCTCGTAAGATTATGAACTGTATGTTTAGCTTAAAACCAGAGGAGGAGGATAATATGACTGCAGCAACCTGAGCAACCCAATCCACGAATCACGTCCTCTTATCTCATACGTCGCATTTTGCGATCCAGTTTGCGTTGCTTCTTTTCGTCCACTTCAGGCTCCTCGGCGGCATTGCGTGACGATAGCCAGGGCTTGATAACAGTGCCCCAGAGCATCCAAGCAGCACGAATTGGTGCAAGCAACAACACCATCCAAAAGTAATTGGAAATCAGGGACAATAACAGCGTGCCCGACGTAAGTATAATCAAATCCTTGACATGTCTGTGGAATAAGCATGGTGTTAAAAAGTTGAAAGTTGCGGGGGTTTGTAAGCTTTACTTACTCCGCAATGCCGCCCTCCATGTCCAAATCATTTCCAGAGTCGAGCAGGGCGCCGCTTTCAGAGTACTTGGCACGGGACATGAAAACCATGAATTCGTAGGCTGCACCCAAGATGAGTATCGCTAGGGCCACCATGAACTGCAACAAATTTGACTAAGATTAGCACTCATCGCGTCTCATATTGGAATTTAACTTACAACGGTGAGCTTTGTGAATTCGAAGACCAGAAAACTCAATAAGACTGCGGGCGCTGCACAGCCAATGGCCATGTTTCGATAAAATGCTAAAGTTGCCTTGTTTCCCTCGACGATTTGTTTTGCGCCCTTTGTGGCCTGTTTACCCTTCTGTGGTGGCTGCATTTTGAAACGACCTTTCATTTATAATATTAAGTTAATAGTTGTCATATACTTACTGCCATTTTTTTTGCAATTAATTATTATCAAAAACTGCTGTCCAGTCAAAAAAAAAATAAAAAAGACGTGGCATCTACTTATCACTCTGCACAATCGTTATCGATAACATGCAATGACTGTTTTAAAAATGTGAATGTAAACAAGAGAGTGACCATCTTTGCCACAGAATTCTTTAACACAGTGGCAAGCCCAAAATACACTCCATTGATTCTTGCACCTTGGACTTCTTTTCTGCAGTTGGACTTTATTATTTACAAAGAATACTAAGCATGGACAAGTGGGTGCAGTTAAATAACCAGGCAGCCGGCCGGGACAAAATAGCGAGACTCATCCAATATGCATCGCGTGCCATGTGGGACTCGATGGAGTCTTCAAATTGCCATCCTGCATTGGTTGACAATTTCAAGACAGTCGAGTACATCTTAAGCACATTCCGAAAATGTAAGTAGTTTCTTCTATTTGTTTAAGATAACGATTGAGATTGATATGGTTTGTTCGAACAGTGCTCAGGTTTGGCAAGGGACTCGACGTATTCTATGCCAGCCTGCGATCCATACACTATCCAGATCTGACGATACGCGTCACGCTCACCATGAGCAAATTGTCGCAGGCATTATTTCTGCTCGCCGATCATCTCTTGTGGCTGGCACGCACCGGTTTAACCGTGGTGGATGCCAAGCGATGGTCGAACATCGCTAACAAATATTGGCTATTTTCCATCATCATGAATTTGTGTCGCGACTTGTACGAGATCATGCGCGCCGTCGATCTGCACAAGGCCAGCTGCAGTGGGGGAATATCTCGCTGCAATATTCCAAAACAAATCAATTCACCAGCGGACATTAAACAACTTGCTTTGCACTCCTACGGTCTGTTGTTGGGACACAAGGCCGTCGTTGTGGACACTGTGAAAAATGCGTGCGACTTCTTTATACCTCTGACGGCTTTGGGTTACACAAGCCTAACACCGAGAACGATTGGCTTGCTGGGAGCGATTTCGTCCATTGCTGGTCTTTGGGCCCTACTCGAGCCAAGTGCTAAGTTGACGCCGGCGTAAAATATTCAAATTGTTTGTGGATTTATGTATATATATAAAGTTGTAATTGTTTGAAGTGTTTCTTTGATGTTTTAAATATTTGTAAGAGTAAGTTTGAAATGAACGATTTTATGAGACTAACTGTAAGCAATCAAAAGTTAAATAAATAATATGAAAATTTAATTTTCTAATGAGCCTTTTTTTCACCTTTCATTTGGCATATATTTTTTTGTTGCACAACACTGGCAAATTATCGACTGTTTTGAACTGCAACAGCTGTTTTTTTTGTCTGACTTTTACCAAGTTTGTTAGTAGACTTTTTTGTTTATCGTAATTGCTGGTTGCGTTATCTTGAAAATAGGAATCGATGCGTCATTGCTGTGCGTGCTTTATTGCGGGCTGATGAGAGCGAGTGTGTCCAAAAATCCACGGGAATGCACTACTCATATTCATCGCTGTCCACCGGCGGTGGCGTTGATCACCACAATCGTTGCCTCGGCAATCGGGCCTGGTGTGTTAAGGTCTGTGGATTAATGCTTAATGCTGAATCACTGGGGAACATTAATATTGATATACGTCTTTCGCAGGATATTTGCGGCATTGTGTGCGTAGTTATGACCTGGCTGCTTATCCTCTTTGCGGAGTTTGTGGTCTGTAGCTTGATACTGTTGCCCAGCTACAGCCATTATACAGCATTCAGTACGATAAATATGATTATATTCCAAGCACTTGCCTTTCTAGCATTTGTCTCCCACTTGCGCACCATGCTCTCGGATCCGGTAAGGCATTATCATCGAATTGGAAGTTTTTTGTTTTGAATTTCATATCACTTGCAGGGCGCTGTGCCGCGTGGAAATGCAACCAAGGAGATGATCGAACAAATGGGCTATCGTGAGGGTGAAATCTTCTTCAAGTGCCCGAAATGCTGCAGCATTAAGCCAGAGCGTGCTCACCACTGCTCCGTGTGCCAGCGGTGCATACGCAAAATGGATCACCATTGTCCGTGGGTTAACAACTGTGTGGGCGAGAACAATCAAAAGTATTTTGTGCTCTTTACGGTGTGTTTGAGTTGATTTATGCATACATGTTTCCAATTAACACACTCCAATGCTTTTTGCAGTTTTATATTGCATCCATTTCGGTGCACACGCTCTTTTTGGTGATGACGCAGTTTGCCGAGTGCGTGCAGAATGATTGGCGAGCATGCTCATCGTACTCACCACCGGCGACCATATTTTTGCTGCTCTTCCTAACGTTCGAGGGTCTAATGTTTGGCATTTTCACCATAATAATGCTGGCAACACAGCTGAATGCTATATTGAACGATCAAACGGTCCGTCGTCTCGCCAAGCAATTAATGGCTGTTATTTTTAAACTAAACTAATGAATTTTGCAGGGCATAGAGCAACTGAAGAAGGAAGAGGCGCGATGGGTGAAAAAGTCGCGACTGAAGAGCATACAGTCGGTATTTGGACGGTTCTCATTGGCCTGGTTCTCACCATTTACGGAGCCCTTATGTCGCACCAGATTCAGCACACATTTCTATTCGGTCTGAGCGCCACAAAACAAAGGATGTCACTTATGTAGTTGAAACGAACAAACAAACCACTTGTGGAATATTGCAGTGCAATATTCATATTCAATCAAAAATCAATCAGGAATCGTAGGTGTATGCGTATGTGCGTATATTTACTTAAGCTTAACAAAATTGGAGATGCGTTGCTTGCAACATGCAAAATATACTTACTAATTATTAATTATTGTATTTATCAGCGATAAAGATTTTTACATTATGTACAAGATGCGAGAGAGAGTAGAGAAAGAGCATTCTATTTATTCTTTAGAGAAATAAACTCTGCAATGAGAAAAACTAAAAACAAAAAAAAAACATGCGCAAACTTTTTAGGTGGCCAGAAGATGGGTGCCGCTCATCCCCAAGGGTCTCTGGTCTCTTACAATAATACATAATACATAAACATCAGAGAGCACGCATCTCAATTGAGATGGTCGGCGAACAGTTCTCCCGACATGTCGCTGTCGGCATGGACTTTGCCGATGCTGTCGGTGCCCATGTTTAGTTTAGTCTGAGTAAAACGATCGGAGATCCAGGAGGTGTCTGCTGGACGTGGTGCGCGCCCTCAAACACAAAACGTCTTGTATATAGTATTTATATATATAGAAACACTTTTGTTCACCAAATGTGTCAATTATGTGAGAGTGTTTGAGTGCGTTTGTGCCTGTTGGAAGTGGTAGCATAGCATATTTTAGCTGCATTTGAAATTCATTTGCTACAATTTATACAAATACAAAATATAAATGAATATTTAGACGACCTTTGTGTTCACAATAATCTCGATATAATTTGAATATATTTCAGTGAAAAACGAAAATTGAAAATATCTTTGACAACGTTCTCCGTCCTCCACGTCGTTCTAAATATATAACAAAAAATAAAAAAACGAATTTGTTCTTTTCGTATAAAAATATTCCAACAAATTGCACAAATCCTAAAGAAAAAATAAAAAAAAAGTGAAAAGTGTGTGAAAAGTCCTGAATCCCAGACGACGTGAGTGTGTAATTGTGTGCGTGTGTGCTGCCCATGTTAAGGTGGCCCCGGTTTTTGGCTAATTATATAGCTAGTGTTTCTATCTAGAGCTAAAACATGGAAGTAACACCGGGAACAGCAGCAGCAGCAACAGAAGCAGAAGCAGCCGTCGTAGTAGGTAAGCAGCCAAGAGAGACCCAGACAAGGGAAAACAGCAGTGGCGGCTTTTCTTTTCATTTTTTTTTTTTTGTACAGACAATAGATTCCAAGTGTGTATATTTTTATGACCGCCGTCTAGCAGCCTCTGTGCGGTTACGTAATGTGGAACTGAACTGAACTGATCTGATCTGAACTTTTCATAATTGTGCGCTAAATTAACGGCAACATATACATTTGTGCATTATAATAATAATTAGTTAATTAGGTTCGAGCGAATGTTTCTTTGAATTTTGAAAAGACATTTGGACTTATATATTTATATATATACATCGATATTTATATACATGTATAAATACATAAATACTTGTACGTGCGAATATTTTAGTATAGTATTTGTATGAATAATATTTTGAACTATTTTTAGTGCAGATCTTTGTAGACAGTCGGCAGATAGCCTGCCTATTGCCGGTGAAAATTTGCGCATTTAGATTTGGCAACAAAATTAAAGTACATATGTAATAAGATTAACTATGCAAAGTCTTTAAACAACCGAGAGAATCACATGAAGTATGAAATTGATAGTAGATATTTTTGAGTTGAAAAATATATTTAAATTCTTGATGCATACAGTATGCTTCTGCTCATAAAAGTTATTTTTTTTATTATTTTTGATTAAAATATATATTTATTAAATTTAGAGCTATAATTTATAGAAGCTAATATTTTTCAGTTGACGATAATACTTATATTATTATTATATGCGATATGCTTATTCTGATTAATTCATATGCCTATAGTGATTTAGATTTATGGCCATTAAGTTCAGCAATTTTATATTTTTAAATATATCTATATACTTTTGCATATAAATCCGATAAAGAAAGAAAAGATTTATGATTTAGGTTTAGATTTTCGATAAAGTCTGATTTGTGTTTTTTATTTATTCGTCAAGCTTTAATTTAGGAATATTAAAATATTTGTATATTAAAACCCGTTTTTGTTTTGTTGCTAAATTCGTAAGCCTATAAATTCAATAAAGTTAGATTGATGATTTAGGTTTATATTTTTGATGAACAATTTTTTTGACAAAGTCAATCATGTTTTATAATTGAGAACACATATTATGGAAATTTTGTTTACGATTTTGCAGACCAAATTAGGTTACCCGATAGAAATATATACACAGATTTGATATGTACATTATCAATTGTACCTATTAATAATAGTGGAATACTGAAACATAAATCATAAAAATGTTACTTAAATTATATTTTTAGAACCTCCTGGCCAGGACACTTCAATGCCACGTATTACTTTTAGTGATAACTCCAGTTCCCTTATACGCTGCATACCCAACGAACGTGCGACATTTTTTGTGAAAATCGATTGCGATGAGGAGGACGAATCGGAGCTGCTGCCCTTCAAATTCGAGTGGTAAGTCATTAGGACTGCACAATTTATAATTTATTATTACATACGATCATGCTATATAGTGTAGGTGTGTGTGTGTGTGTGTGTGTGTGTGTGTGTTTGGTGCTTTGTGATTCACCGGTTTGTGTGTGCATAATGCCAAAAGTTGTGCGCATTTATATCTGGCTGTGTTATGATTTGATTTCCCCTTCACGCTTGCTCAACAAGCACTGAGATACTAGATGCCCGGGTCTAACGGCGACTGCGCCCAGAGTCAGAATATTAAAATTGCTGAGCGGGCTGCCTTCGTGCTCTTCTTGGTCTTCGTGGTGGCATTCTCTGACCAAGTCGGCTGTTGGGCACCCAGTTCGGCAGTTCCACTTTGACGATCGGCGCATTAACATATCCGTTGCCCAGCAGCATTTCTTTTTTGTCGTAGACGACGCAACCTACCAACGTATACATATGTAAAAGCCTATAGCTGTGTCTGTGTCTGTGTCTGTGTGTGTGTGTGTGTATATGCTTAGAATCATAGTGAACACACTGCGGATACTTGATAAATTTCGAATTTTTTGCCTCGAAATCAATCAATTTTTTATGAGATTTCCCAGAAGGCAGTGTATTTATGTGTGTGAAAAACTAGTGCATGCACAACAAAAAACTCCAATGGTTGTGCCTCTGTGTTTGTGTGTGCGTGTGTGGCACCCCCGAAATTATCTCGATCTGCTAAATTTAGCTGCATTAACAAACCAGCCTGCGACGCGTGAAAATATGTCGAGAATGCTGTAAAGTAAAAGTTGATGGCGTCATAAGATGTTTCAATTTTTCTGCCCTAAAAGTGTTGAAAATAGTTTGTTGCTTGTTTTTTTTTTTGGTTTTGAATTTGAATGGAAAATTAGAATAATTACATAATCAACAAGCAGCAAGCTTTCGCAATTCGCCAAACAACCAAATTAAATGAAACAAACAAACAAAAAAACAAAAATTCGCTCAAAAGGCACAAGAAACAAGCGAAATTTTAAGATTTACGTTTTCGACCAACTAAATAACTAAATAGAATCTCAAAGAAGAATCTGAAACCTATAGAGAACAACAAGTTATTAGCAATTCGAAAATGAAATGCGTGGCATCCGTGAGATACGCGTCCCAAAATAAGTTGCCAAAATACAAGAAAGAAAATTTCTTTTTTGTCTTTTGGCTTGTTTTTGCCAGTGTGGTGTGTGTGTGTGTGTGTGTGTGTACAAAATACAATTAATATACTTAGTCGCGTCGGTAACGAACAAAGCAAAAATGTGCATTTATTTATAAACATTCTTGTTTTCGATTGAAATATTTTCGTCATTTTTCTTTTTAAATTGGCTTAGTTTTTTATGTTTATCTTTGACTTGTTCTTGTTTTGTTTATTTGTTAACAATCATAATAGTGCCAAAGAAAATTAATGACTTTTGTGCTAAGCACGTGCCGTATTTATATATATGTATATATGTATATAAAATTATAGAATCATATATACATATGTATTTTCTTTATCTTAACTAAACTGGGACCTGAAGACTTTATGTAAAAAGTATATTATTAAGTTGAGTACTCCGATATTCGTTTTGAAGTGGTCTTCTATATAAGGCCGTAATATATATATATATGTATATAAAATTATAGAATCATATATACATACATATGTATTTTCTTTATCAGCATGATCAGTCTTAACTAAACTGGGACCTGAAGACTTTATGTAAAAAGTTTATTATTAAGTTGAGTACTCCGATATTCGTTTTGAAGTGGTCTTCTATATAGGCTATAAATGAAAATGAAAATTTAAATTTTTTTCGAAACATTTGCCTTTAGAATGTGCAGCTATTGGCAGATAAATAGCACAAGGGGGAAACTTATTTTGGATTATATATTTCTAAACATTGTGGAATTTAGTTAAACAACTAAATAGTCTATGAAATTAAATTTATAAATTATTATATACAAAGTTTAATCTTTTATTTGCGAATTCCATTTATGCTATTTATATATCCATAGCTGTATCTCCCATTGAAATTAAAGCATAATTAAATTTATATTTAAGACAAGTTACAAGTTAGCATCAGATTTTTTTTATTGCTGTTTCGTCTTCGGAGTTCCAACTTATGTTTATTTCTTAAGTAAGATTAAGTATGAATGCAGTAACAATTCAAGCCCCTGTACAGGGTAATTAGCAAAGGAGCATTCCAAAGAAGATGTTATTCACTAATTTCTTTATTGTTCTACTTTTCACACAAAGACGCATCAGTTGTATATGTGTGTGTGCGCGGATGTGTGTGTATGTGTGTGTGTGTGTATGTAAATAGATTATAAATATTTAGAGTATAAACATTAGAACCTATCGAACATCATGGGCAACGGATGTTCGAAATGCTGTCGTTGCTGCTGCAACGAACACAAACAATTTCACGGCACGCTCTCCTCAGCCTCTGCCTCCTCAGTTTATAAGAAAAGGTAAAGGACAAGTTTGTGGATGAATCAGCTTGCTTTAGCCCAAACCCTGCCCTGTGCATATAACGTAATGATTTGTGCGTTCACAGGAGTCGTGGCGATATACCCATAGAGAACTCCGATCGCTTTCGCATCACACAGACCAGCAATGCCGTCCAGCTGGCCGTGGAGCATGTGCAGCGCGAGGATGCTGGACACTACACCCTCTTTGCCCGCACGAAAAATAACGAAGTCGTCCGGAAGCACGTCGAGCTCATTGTCGAGGACAGATCAACGGGCGAGGATCCACCAGTTTTTCTGCGTCGCCTTGTCGATCTGTCCGTCAAAGTGGGAACACGAACACGCCTCCTTACCGAAATTCGCAGTTCAACAGATCTTAAGGTAAGATTTCAACAGCATTTGATATGGTAGTCAGTTCTGTAATCGACAATACAAAATATGCTCTCTGATCTTTAATTTATTTTAAAGAGTTTTCAATTTAAAATGTTTTATAAATCTAGGGATCAGCCCATTTTCAAACACGAATAACTTTTAAGAAATGGTTTGGTTTTGACAAAGCTAAAATAGTTTACTTTTTTCTTATAGGTTGTTAAATATTTAAAAATTAAAGCTATTATCCTGTGTCTTGCTTAAAATTAATACTTTTAAATCTAATATGAATTATCTTTATGTATATAATGTAATATTAAGTGTTTCTCAGTCTTAACTTGTCTTAATGAAACTTGGAAACTTGGAAGAAGGGATAGACAGGAACATATAAAACCATGCCAAACAATACTTTTACCCCTAAATTACTAGTTCATTTAATTTTTTGTATAGAATTCCAAATTTAGGTAAAAAATACGCATTTTAATAGAGATGTGAGCGTTTAAATTAAAATATTTGACATATATATAAAGATATAAATATCGAAGAGAAACATATGCAACGACAAACTATGGTTTCACCTCTAAATTAATATTAAATTAATTTATTTTTTTAAAATGATTGAAATCTCTTGTTCTGCTCCACTAACTCCTATCCACTTATTTCATTAGCTGACCTGGTATCGAAACGATCGTAGGATATGCGAGAATGATCGCATCACAGAGACGAACGAGGGCACATTTCACTATCTGGAAGTGAGTCCCGTGATACTCGAGGATGGTGGCCAGTGGATGCTAATGGCCGAGAATATGGGTGGACGCAACTCGTGCTTGGCCACGCTAAATGTGCTCGTGCCCAAGGCGTACAAAACACCCGAATTTGTGGAGGAGCTGCGTGCGGTGCTCACCGAACAGGGCACCGTATCGCTGGAGTGCAAGGTGGTGGGTGTACCGACGCCACATTTGCGCTGGTTCAAGGACTCCAAAGAGATCAAGGCTGGCGATATCTTTGCACTGACCGCCAACGCCGATGATCCCACATCGTTGGGCACCTACACGTGCGAGGCCAAGAACTGCATGGGCGTCACCTATTCGAGCTCCAAGGTGCATGTTGTGGGCCGTGGCAGTCGCGAGGGATCCCTCAAGCCAGCCGACAAGTGGGTACCGGAAATGCTCTCGCTCTCTGCTCCATATTGACTTCTCCTTCTCTCTTTCTCCTTCTCGTTGGTTTCTCAGTGTTAGCAATAATTTACCGCCACCGATTTTCACGAATGAGCTACGGGACCAGAGCGTCCGCATTAGCGATACCATCATACTCGGCTGTCAAGGTGAGTCTATCTGGCAAATTGCCCACAAAAAGAAAAATGAAATCAAAAAAATAGAAAACATCGAAGAAAAACAATTTTTATTTTTTGTTTGTTTTGCTCAGTTGCAAACACAGCATTTTCTCTTCTACACATATACATATATATAAACATATGCGTGTACATTTATCGCATATATATATTTAGCTATATGTGTGGCAAAAATCAGGCCGACCGGCTAACGGTGCTTTTTTTTTTTTTTTTGTGTGTGCTCTAGAAACTTGAACTCAATGAAATTGTTGTTGGTGGAATGCTTGGACTTGGTTGTTGAGGTGGGTCAACAACTTGAGTCGAGCCAAATGAGACGACCAAAACAAAAAGCAAATAATTGCAAATAGTGTGTGTGGGAGACAGAGAGAGAAAGAGAATGAGAGAGAAGGAATTGCTAGCCATATTCTCCCACACTCGCCATCTCTTTCTCTCTCTTTTGCTCTCATTGTAAAACATGACGTATACGTGACTTCTCCTTGTACAACATGGTGTATGCGTAATTTTAATAAACCTTCTTAACCTCTTTTACAGTTGTGGTGCCGCCTTGGCCCAAAAGTATCACCTGGTACAACAAGGATGGACGCGTGGAAAGTGGCGAACGCTATAAACTGATTGAGGATGGCCTGGGAGTTTATATGATTGAGATTAAGCCATCGGAGTCCTGCGATGCTGGCGACTGGAAGTGCGTCGTCACCAGCTTTGAGGGCTGCACGGGCATATCAGCTTGTGTGGTCAACATGGACAGTACGTCTTTTATTATAAATTCTAGAAAATAACCCAGCTAATTATTTTCTATTTGCAGTTCCCAGAAACTATCGCAAGCCCCGTTTCATGGAGAGCCTGCGCGCCGTGCTCACCGAGGAGGGTTTGGTATCCTTCGAGTGCAAAGTAGTTGGCTTTCCAACGCCCGTGCTTAAGTGGTTCAAGGATGGGCATGAACTGAAGCCGGGCGATGTTTATCAGCTGACGGGCACCAATTCGCTGGGCACCTATTGCTGCATCGCTCGCAACTGTATGGGTGAGACGAGCAGCACCGCTGTCCTGACCGTCGAGGATATTCAGAATCAGCTAACGGATGAGGAACGTTTGGTTTTCGCCCATCAGAATCAGGCGCCACAGTTTGTGACCGGCCTGAAGAGCACCGATGCCAAGATTAACGAACCGTTTCAATTTAAAGTTGTGGTCAAGGCGACACCCGATCCAATTCTGACCTGGTTCCGGGATGAGCTGCCCATCGATCCCAATGACCGTTATAATCACTATCGCGGCGAGAATGAAGAGTGGCTGCTCGACATCAAATCCGCTGAGTTTATCGATCAGGCCGAGTGGAAGTGTCTGGCTGTCAATGATTTTGGCACCAGCATCACCTCGTGCTTCCTCAAGCTGCAGATACCCAGGCACTACAAGAAGCCCCGTTTTCTGGAGTGCCTGCGTGCCGTGCTCACCGAGGAGGGTGCCGTCAATCTGGAGTGCAAGGTAATTGGTGTGCCGCAGCCAGTGCTCAAGTGGTACAAGGATGGCGTTGAACTGAAGCCGGGCGATATACATCGTATTATCTCCGGCCAGGATGGCACCTGCTGCCTGGGCACCTACACGTGCGAGGCCAGGAACTGTATGGGCGTCGTCGCCAGCTCGGCTTCGCTGTTGGGCTTCGAGGATGCCCAACGGAATCAGAAGCCAGAGCCACCGCAGGAGAACGAGCTGCAGAGAAACTATTCGTTGTCCACCATACAGGAGGAGCGCACCTCGCAGCTCTATGAGACACCTGTGGGCGATATAACCATCGATGACAAAGGCGATGTCTCCTTCTCCTTCGATGGGAAAGAGGTATCCGTTTCACTTTACGAGACGCCCGATTTAACGGAGGAGGAGGCACTCAAGATTGTCGAAATGTACGCGGATCAGATATCGGAGCATGTGACGGAGCATAACATTGTGGAGCTACCACCGTTGCGTTTCGTCAAGGAGACTTCTCAGTCCGGCAAGCTACTCATGGAAGCGGTGGTCATTGATATTGCGCCCGAGTATTTTACGCATGATGATGACTTGCGGACCGAGGCGGATTTGGATGATATCTCAATCAACGAGATCACAGTGCATGGCTCATCGGGCAGGGAAGGTGTCTTCGACAAGGACACGGAGAAATTCGCCCAGCAATCCTTTGAGAAAATGGAGGAGGAACTCTCTCTCTCAGCGCCCATACGTAAGCGCAAGAAGTCGCGACCCACCGAAACGGAGGAATTCTTTAGCTTGTCGAAGGCATCCGGTTCGGGCGAGGAAGAGGAGACATCCGACTTGCAGACCTTTGCCAGTGCACAGATGTCCACATCGCAGAAGGTAGCCACAACAGCAACAACAGCTACAACCGCCGACGGTGAGGCAGCTGCACCACCAAAGCGCAAAAAGTCAAAGAAGCCAACGGACAGCGATTCGTCAAAGACCACCGAGGATGATGCCAAGCTCCAGGACATTTCCGGTGCCGTGGGCGATGGCTTATTGGTGACGCCAGCTTCCCATATCAAAGCAGTTACCGATGAGATCGAGATCAATAAGAATTTGATTGCATTGGTGCCTTTGGCCAAGTTGCTGCGTGTGATTGAGAAGCATTTGACTGTGGTCGAGTCGGAGGTGTTGGATCAATCGGCGATGATGATGACACCGGCTGCTGCCGATCAGAGCATTGCCATCATACGCAATATTATCGAACCCATCAAACAGATCGAATCCAAGCTGCGCGTCTATTCCGGCGAAACGCAGATCGATGCACTCATCCAATCCATGGACGATGATATACGCAAACTACACATGGGCCTGCAGGTGATTGAGAAGTGTGTGGAAATCGATGAGATGGGCGCCACGCTCATCCAGAGGACCAGTGTCTGCATTATTGACAGCGTTGCGGAGCACATGAAACGGGCGCTGGAGGAGCTGAAGATTGTCAGCGAGCGATTCGAGTCGGAGATTCTGCGTGCCCAAATCACATTGACTGCCGATGATATACATCAGGGACTGGACATAACACAGGGCACGATCAGATCCCAGACTCTGCTGCAGGAGGCACAGGAGCTGGAGGCAGCCAAGCATTTTACGGAGACAGTTGAAAAGATGCAGGATGTGCAGGAGAGCATCTCCTTTGCATCTATATCAGAGGCAAATTTGCCCAGTGAAGCGAGCGCCTTAAAGCAGATTTGCCAGCCTGTGGCAAGGATCCAGGAAGCTCTAGAACGTGTTGAAATGGAACTATCGCTGGAGGAGAGTGAGGAGCAAATCTACAAGAAGGTGCACAAAAAGGTACTCGATAGCATTGTGGAGCCCATTAAGGACTTGCAGAGCACCCTACAATCAATTGAGGATAAGACCGAATCCCTAGCGGGTTCAGAGTCAATGGAACAAAAGATAAACATGGCCATTTTGGATATTGTGACACCGCCACTCTTTGAACTCAACAAGGGATTGGAATTGATTCTGAATGAGAAGTCAGACAGCGTTGAGGCTGGCATGTTTACGGTGAGCACCGTGGAATCAATGGTGCCGCCTCTGCAAGAAATCCAGAATGGTCTCGCCCAATTGGGTCAGGATCTGGAGTCGGGTGGTCAGCGAGCCAACGAGGAGGCCTCATTGGATTTGGCCGACACCCAGAAGCTATTGCAGTCAATTGCCCAAGCCGTATTGCATTTTGAGACGAATATCGAGCGAATTTCGGAACGTCTCAGTGAAAATGTGAAGATACGCTTACATAATCTCAAGGATGAGCTGTCGGCGCTGATTGGCACCATTTTGGATCGCGATATAACGCGTCACCACGTGGCGCTCCTCGACCAGCTGAAGCGTCCCATTGATGAGCTCAACTATTGCATACGCCAGACCGAGGTGAAGTCCACCTCTGGCTCCCTGGCAGACCTAATCGAACCACTCACCCTGCTGCAGGAGAATACACAAAAGGCGCATGGATTGCTGTTGGCGGCAAGGGAACGCGAACCCGATCAGCAGGCACTGCAATCCCTCGATAACATCCGCAACATCATACGCAATGCCATAATTGATATTGAGGAGCATGAGTTTAAGATATTGCAGCAGGAGATCCAACAGGACGAGCAACAGCATCCGTCACAACAGGATAAATCCTTTAGTGCATTGCGCAAAGTGCTGGAGACGAAAGTTTCACTCGAGGAGGCAGTTGGAAACATTGAAACCCTGCAGCTGGCTCTCAATCGCATCAGTGAGAATCCGAAGATGCCGTCAAAGATGAAGATGTGTGCTAATGAAGCTCAAGTTGCCCTCTTACGGATATTACAGATCGCCAAGGGATTGGCTACGTTCAGTGAGACGGAGACGACACTCAATCCCAACGAGGCCAACACAACACGCATTCTCTTTGAGATGGGCAAAAGCTTTGCTGACTTGGCCAGAACGCTGAATAACCCAGCCGCTGATAGCAATGAATTCAACGATGTGCTAAATAATTTCAACGATATTGTTTCCCAGCAGAGGGAGACCTTAGATGAGCACCTGACATGGAATACTCTAGCCATATCCAGTCCACTCTCGAGTTTTGTGCATGCTCTCGAAAATCTGCAACCACTGAAACTATCCGTTGAGGATCTGTCCACGCTGGACGATGTTTCGGTGCTCAAGTCATTGGCTGAATCGTTGCCAACAGAACCAGAAGTCTACTCTGAGGAGGAGGAGAAGCAACAGAAACCAGAAGCTGAGCTGGAAGGCATTAAGAAACCAGCTGAGGTGTTGCTCTCTGATCTTAACCATGGCATTGCATCGGTTCTATCGCACTGCGAAGATTTGGATGTGGCTTCCTTGCGTGTCGATACGGTTGAACAACTCCAAGCGGCCATTACCAAAATGCAGGAACTGCAGAACAGCATTGCACTGGTGCAGGAAACACACGCGGATGAGGCAGCCAAATCCATGTCGGAAGGCACGGATCCCGGCACCTTTGCCGCAGCGATCTGCAGTCTGGAGCGTTGTGTGCTCGAGGTGGAGGAGTGCATTGCGCACAGTGGCGCCGAAAGTCTGCAGGATCTGGAACTATCCAAGCTTAAGACACTGGCGACACCACTGCACGACCTCCGGCATTGTTGTGAGCAGATTGACATCCAGGCGCTGGAGCAGGCACAGGATATGTCCATGCACGAGATATCTGAACTGAAGACCAGCGGTCAGCAGCAGATGGTGGAGGATGCTCTCCAGGAGGCGGCTAAAATTGCTGACGAGCCGAAAGTGGAGATCTTCGATGTGCAACAGGGCGTTGTAAGTGGCATAAAGCAGTTGGAGGCTTGTCTCGAAGTAACCAAAAAAGACGATAGCGAAGAGTTGCGCCAGGTGGGCGAAATAATGCAGCAGCTGAACTCGGACTTGAAGAGAATCCAAGAAACGCTCTCTTCAAACAGCGATCAGCAGGAGACTGTTTTGGCTCAGGCCAAAATTGCACGGACCATGTTCAAACTGAAGGAGTGTTTGGTGCACACCTACGAATCGGGTTTGGTTGACTCCTTGGAGAATATCGAAAGTGCTTTTGAAGATATTCTGCTCTCTTTGCCGGTGCTGGAAACCCAATTGGCTCAGGAGATGTATGCGAAAATTGAGGACACATTCAAGAACTTTATGGCTTACTGCCAGCAGCAAAAGCCTCTAGTGAGTCTAAGGATAACATTTGAGAATCTGCTACAATCCATTCGAGCTGTAGCCGATTCACCAAATGTTGATATAGACAAGTCATCGACCATAATGGTCAATCTGCAAACAAGTCTAATGGCCACATTCAGGGCTCTGAATGAGGTCAGCGAAGTGGTCGACAATGATCTATTGGGCGGTCTACTTCGAAGCCAAAGCAGCCTCGTCGCCGTCTTTGATTTTATTGAGAATAATGAAAATCCAATACGCATTATAGAACTGCTGCAAGAAATTGATGCCATATCGGCAGAATTAAAGGGTTTGTCCTTGGTTCCCATTGAATCCGGGACGCCCATCGACATAAGCATGATAATTGAAAACGTGTCGTCCGGAAAAGCGTTCCTAACTGATATTGAACAGGGCCTGCAAAACGATAACCCACTCAGTGTTAAACTCGTCGATGAGAATACTGAAGAAATCAGGCAACTGGAGGCAACACTTGTCCAAATTGAAAATGATATTCTGTTGCAACCTCAGCTAACACAGATTACATCAGAGCAGATCGCATTGATTGTCTCTGTTCAGCTGCAAATCAACAGTCTCCAGGAGAAGCTTAACCAGCTAAGTGGATCCCTTGCAGCACAACAGGAGCAGGAGCAGCAGCAGCAGTATCAGGAGCAGAAGCAATCAGAACAACAGCCCTCACAAGTAATAGAAACACCAGAACGAAAGGAAGTTGCTCAAGAGAAATCAGAAACAAAGGTGAAAAGAAAACTGGAAGAAAATGTCAAACAAACTACAACGAAGAAACCCAAAGATGAAATTGATGCAAAACACATCGAATCGCCAGATACTTTAAAGAAAAACGAATCTGAAACTGAGAATTTGCAACAGATCCTAAATTTGAAATTCGACAATCTGCGCAGTGTTCTGGAATCACAAACCGATAAACCGGAATTAAAGACAATTTTAACCAACTGTAAAGAAATTATGGAGAACTTGGAAGACTCTGAGAAAATAATAAAGGGTATTTTCAAACTTCGAGAACATATAGTTCATACCTACGATGGCAAAACACCTGAAGAACAAGCTGAGAAGGAAATGGTTGCGGCCTTTATTGAATCGCTTCTTGAATCCCGTCCAGATGCAGCAGAGAAAATTATTAACAGTTATATAAAAGAAATTAAGATGAATATTGTCTTAACTAAAGCAGCTATTCAACTTGTTGGCGACTCTGAAATCGGAAATAAATCATCGTTAATAGTTCCAAAATTGGTTAATCTCGAAAATATTTCTGAGAATATTCAGTCAGATTTGCATATTGAGAAGTCCTCTGTAAAGATGATCCAACTTCAACAAAACTTGATGGATTTGTTTGTTATACTTGATGACCTACTGGATGATAAAACAAATAATGTGAAACCTTTAATTGAGGAAATGAAAACTGTTCTTCTAGCAGAGTACGATAACATTGAAAAAACCCAAGGACAACTCCATACTGCATCTGTAGAAGAGAAAATTCATAATATTACCAAAAAAATGTTAAATGTTTGCGAACAATTACAGCAGCTCAAAAAGGATTCGATTGACGAAGAGGCCAATAAGGAACAAGCGTCACTCGAAAAACAATCTATCGAGGAGCAAAAACTGGAGACGAAAGAAAACAAACAAGCTGAAAAGGATGCTGAACAGAAAGCGCAGAAGGGAAAAGTATCTGAAGTTGTTGCTGAGAAAGTATCTGAAGAAAAGGTTCCGGAAAGTAAGAAGCCAGATGTTAAAGAATCTGAAGCTGAGGCTCAAAAGGCAAAGCTACTGGAGCAACAATCCATTGAAGAGCAAAAACTGGATGTGAAGCAAAAGAAAAAATCTGAAAAAGAAGCTGAACAGAAGGCCCAGAAGGGAGAAGTATCTGAAGTTGTTGCTGAGAAAGTATCTGAAGAAAAGGTTCCGGAAAGTAAGAAACCCGATGTTAAAGAATCTGAAGCTGAGGCTCAAAAGGCAAAGCTACTGGAGCAACAATCCATTGAAGAGCAAAAACTGGATGTGAAGCAAAAGAAAAAATCTGAAAAAGAAGCTGAACAGAAGGCCCAGAAGGGAGAAGTATCTGAAGTTGTTGCTGAGAAAGTATCTGAAGAAAAGGTTCCGGAAAGTAAGAAACTCGATGCTAAGGAATCTGAAGCTGAGGCTCAAAAGGCAAAACTACTGGAGCAACAAGCCATTGAAGAGCAAAAATTGGATGCGAAGCAAAAGAAAAAGTCTGAAAAAGAAGCTGAACAGAAGGCCCAGAAGGGAGAAGTATCTGAAGTTGTTGCTGAGAAAGTATCTGAAGAAAAGGTTCCGGAAAGTAAGAAGCCAGATGTTAAAGAATCTGAAGCTGAGGCTCAAAAGGCAAAACTACTGGAGCAACAGTCTATTGAAGAGCAAAAACTAGATGCGGAGCAAAAGAAAAAAACTGAAAAAGAAACTGAACAGAAGGCCCAGAAGGGAGAAGTATCTGAAGTTGTTGCTGAGAAAGTATCTGAAGAAAAGGTTCCGGAAAGTAAGAAGCCAGATGTTAAAGAATCTGAAGCTGAGGCTCAAAAGGCAAAACTACTGGAGCAACAGTCTATTGAAGAGCAAAAACTAGATGCGGAGCAAAAGAAAAAAACTGAAAAAGAAACTGAACAGAAGGCCCAGAAGGGAGAAGTATCTGAAGTTGTTGCTGAGAAAGTATCTGAAGAAAAGGTTCCGGAAAGTAAGAAAATCGATGCTAAGGAATCTGAAGCTGAGGCTCAAAAGAAGAATATGCAAGCCAAATTCTTGGATATAGTCGAGGCATCTAAGTCCCAAACATCAAATACAGCCTTATTACAGATTGTAACCAATTGTAATGATATTATCGAAAATCTTGAGGACTCCGATAAGGTCGCTAAGTCCATATTCAAGCTAAGGGAGCATATTGTTCATACATATGATGGCAAATCACCTGAAGATCAACCTGAGAAGGAAATTGTTGAGGCCTTTATTGAATCCCTTCTTGAATCCCGCCCAGAAGCAGCAGAGAAAATTATTAACAGTTACATAAAAGAAATTAAGATGAATATTGTCTTAACTAAAGCAGCTATTCAACTTGTTGGCGACTCTGAAATCGGAAATAAATCATCGTTAATAGTTCCAAAATTAGTTAATCTCGAAAATATTTCTGAGAATATTCAGTCAGATTTGCATATTGAGAAGTCCTCTGTAAAGATGATCCAACTTCAACAAAACTTGATGGATTTGTTTGTTATACTTGATGACCTATTGGATGATAAAACAAATAATGTGAAACCTTTAATTGAGGAAATGAAAACTGTTCTTCTAGCAGAGTACGATAACATTGAAAAAACACAAGGACAACTCCATACTGCATCTGTAGAAGAGAAAATTCATAATATTACCAAAAAAATGTTAAATGTTTGCGAACAATTACAGCAGCTCAAAAAGGATTCGATTCACGAAGAGGCCAATAAGGAACAAGCGTCACTCGAAAAACAATCTATCGAGGAGCAAAAACTGGAGACGAAAGAAAACAAACAAGCTGAAAAGGATGCTGAACAGAAAGCGCAGAAGGGACAAGTATCTGAAGTTGTTGCTGAGAAAGTATCTGAAGAAAAGGTTCCGGAAAGTAAGAAGCCAGATGTTAAAGAATCTGAAGCTGAGGCTCAAAAGGCAAAACTACTGGAGCAACAGTCTATTGAAGAGCAAAAACTAGATGCGGAGCAAAAGAAAAAAACTGAAAAAGAAACTGAACAGCAGGCCCAGAAGGGAGAAGTATCTGAAGTTGTTGCTGAGAAAGTATCTGAAGAAAAGGTTCCGGAAAGTAAGAAACCCGATGTTAAAGAATCTGAAGCTGAGGCTCAAAAGGCAAAGCTACTGGAGCAACAATCCATTGAAGAGCAAAAACTGGATGTGAAGCAAAAGAAAAAATCTGAAAAAGAAGCTGAACAGAAGGCCCAGAAGGGAGAATTATCTGAAGTTGTTGCTGAGAAAGTATCTGAAGAAAAGGTTCCGGAAAGTAAGAAACCCGATGTTAAAGAATCTGAAGCTGAGGCTCAAAAGGCAAAGCTACTGGAGCAACAATCCATTGAAGAGCAAAAATTGGATGTGAAGCAGAAGAAAAAGTCTGAAAAAGATGCTGAACAGAAGGCCCAGAAGGGAGAAGTATCTGAAGTTGTTGCTGAGAAAGTATCTGAAGAAAAGGTTCCGGAAAGTAAGAAACCCGATGTTACAGAATCTGAAGCTGAGGCTCAAAAGGCAAAGCTACTGGAGCAACAGTCTATTGAAGAGCAAAAACTAGATGCGGAGCAAAAGAAAAAATCTGAAATAGAAGCTGAACAGAAGGCCCAGAAGGGAGAAGTATCTGAAGTTGTTGCTGAGAAAGTATCTGAAGAAAAGGTTCCGGAAAGTAAGAAACCCGATGTTAAAGAATCTGAAGCTGAGGCTCAAAAGGCAAAGCTACTGGAGCAACAATCCATTGAAGAGCAAAAATTGGATGTGAAGCAAAAGAAAAAATCTGAAAAAGAAGCTGAACAGAAGGCCCAGAAGGGAAAAGTATCTGAAGTTGTTGCTGAGAAAGTATCTGAAGAAAAGGTTCCGGAAAGTAAGAAGCCCGATGTTAAAGAATCTGAAGCTGAGGCTCAAAAGGCAAAGCTACTGGAGCAACAGTCTATTGAAGAGCAAAAACTAGATGCGGAGCAAAAGAAAAAATCTGAAAAAGAAGCTGAACAGAAGGCCCAGAAGGGAGAAGTATCTGAAGTTGTTGCTGAGAAAGTATCTGAAGAAAAGGTTCCGGAAAGTAAGAAACCCGATGTTAAAGAATCTGAAGCTGAGGCTCAAAAGGCAAAGCTACTGGAGCAACAATCCATTGAAGAGCAAAAATTGGATGCGAAGCAAAAGAAAAAGTCTGAAAAAGACGCTGAACAGAAGGCCCAGAAGGTAGAAGTATCTGAAGTTGTTGCTGAGAAAGTATCTGAAGAAAAGGTTCCGGAAAGTAAGAAGCCCGATGTTAAAGAATCTGAAGCTGAGGCTCAAAAGGCAAAGCTACTGGAGCAACAATCCATTGAAGAGCAAAAATTGGATGCGAAGCAAAAGAAAAAGTCTGAAAAAGATGCTGAACAGAAGGCCCAGAAGGGAAAAGAATCTGAAGTTGTTGCTGAGAAAGTATCTGGAAGAAAAGGCTCCGGAAAGTAAGAAGCCCGATGTCAAGGAAGCTGAAGCTGAGGCTCAAAAGGCAAAGCTACTGGAGCAACAAGTCTATTGAAGAGCAAAAACTAGATGCGGAGCAAAAGAAAAAATCTGAAAAAGAAGCTGAACAGAAGGCCCAGAAGGGAGAAGTATCTGAAGTTGTTGCTGAGAAAGTACCTGAAGAAAAGGTTCCGGAAAGTAAGAAGCCCGATGTTAAAGAAGCTGAAGCTGAGGCTCAAAAAGCAAAGCTACTGGAGCAACAGTCCATTGAAGAGCAAAAATTGGATGCGAAGCAAAAGAAAAAGTCTGAAAAAGACGTTGAACAGAAGGCCCAGAAGGTAGAAGTATCTGAAGTTGTTGCTGAGAAAGTATCTGAAGAAAAGGTTCCGGAAAGTAAGAAGCCCGATGTTAAAGAATCTGAAGCTGAGGCTCAAAAGGCAAAGCTACTGGAGCAACAATCCATTGAAGAGCAAAAATTGGATGCGAAGCAAAAGAAAAAGTCTGAAAAAGATGCTGAACAGAAGGCCCAGAAGGGAAAAGAATCTGAAGTTGTTGCTGAGAAAGTATCTGGAAAAAAGGTTTCGGAAAGTAAGAAACCCGATATCAAGGAATCTGAAGCTGAGGCTCAAAAGGCAAAGCTACTGGAGCAACAAGCTATTGAAGAGCAAAAACTAGATGCGGAGCAAAAGAAAAAATCTGAAAAAGAAGCTGAACAGAAGGTCCAGAAGGGAGAAATATCTGAAGTTGTTGCTGAGAAAGTACCTGAAAAAAAGGTTCCGGAAAGTAAGAAACCCGATGTTAAAGAATCTGAAGCTGAGGCTCAAAAGGCAAAACTACTGGAGCAACAATCCATTGAAGAGCAAAAATTGGATGCGAAGCAAAAGAAAAAGTCTGAAAAAGATGCTGAACAGAAGGCCCAGAAGGGAAAAGAATCTGAAGTTGTTGCTGAGAAAGTATCTGGAAAAAAGGTTTCGGAAAGTAAGAAACCCGATATCAAGGAATCTGAAGCTGAGGCTCAAAAGGCAAAGCTACTGGAGCAACAAGCTATTGAAGAGCAAAAACTAGATGCGGAGCAAAAGAAAAAATCTGAAAAAGAAGCTGAACAGAAGGTCCAGAAGGGAGAAGTATCTGAAGTTGTTGCTGAGAAAGTATCTGAAGAAAAGGTTCCGGAAAGTAAGAAAATCGATGCTAAGGAATCTGAAGCTGAGGCACGAAAGAAAAATATGCAAGCCAAATTCTTGGATATAGTCGAGGCATCTAAGTCCCAAACATCAAATACAGCCTTTTTACAGATTGTAACCAATTGTAATGATATTATCGAAAATCTTGAGGACTCCGATAAGGTCGCTAAGTCCATATTCAAGCTAAGGGAGCATCTTGTTCATACATATGATGGCAAATCACCTCAAGAACAAGCACACAAGCAAATTGTTGAGGCCTTTATTGAATCACTTCTTGACGCTTTTCCATCTACTGCAAATAATTTGATAAACCAATACATTAAGGAAATTGAATCCAATGTTATTTTGACTAAGGCTGCTGTGAGACTCATTGACGAAACTGCAATGTTTTCCAAACCTTCATTACTAATACCCAAACTAGTCAATCTGGAGAAGATTTCCAAGAACATTAATTCTCTTCTGCATATAGAAAATACCTCCGAAAACATGATCCATCTCCAGCAAAATTTAATGGATAGCTTTGTAATACTCGATGACCTTCTGGATGATAAAACAGATGTAATGAAACCATCAATTGAGAAAATGAAAACAGTTCTTCTAGCAGATTACGATTACATTGAAAAAACACAAGGACAACTCCATACTGCATCTGTAGAAGAGAAAATTCATAATATTACCAAAAAAATGTTAAATGTTTGCGAACAATTACAGCAGCTCAAAAAGGATTCGATTGAAGAAGAGGCCAATAAGGAACAAGCGTCACTCGAAAAACAATCTATCGAGGAGCAAAAACTAGAGACGAAAGAAAACAAACAAGCTGAAAAGGATGCTGAACAGAAAGCGCAGAAGGGACAAGTATCTGAAGTTGTTGCTGAGAAAGTATCTGAAGAAAAGTTTCCGGAAAGTAAGAAACCCAATGTTACAGAATCTGAAGCTGAGGCTCAAAAGGCAAAGCTACTGGAGCAACAATCCATTGAACAGCAAAAATTGGATGCGAAGCAAAAGAAAAAATTTGAAAAAGAAGCTGAACAGAAGGCCCAGAAGGGAGAAGTATCTGAAGTTGTTGCTGAGAAAGTATCTGAAGAAAAGGTTTCGGAAAGTAAGAAACCCGATATTAAAGAATCTGAAGCTGAGGGTAAAAAGGCAAAGCTACTGGAGCAACAATCCATTGAACCGCAAAAATTGGATGCGAAGCAGAAGAAAAAGTCTGAAAAAGATGCTGAACAGAAGGCCCAGAAGGGAGAAGTATCTGAGGTTGTTGCTGAGAAAGTATCTGAAGAAAAGGTTCCGGAATGTAAGAAACCCGATGTTACAGAATCTGAAGCTGAGGCTCAAAAGGCAAAGCTACTGGAGCAACAGTCTATTGAAGAGCAAAAACTAGATGCTGAGCAAAAGAAAAAATCTGAAAAAGAAGCTGAACAGAAGGCCCAGAAGGGAGAAGTATCTGAAGTTGTTGCTGAGAAAGTATCTGAAGAAAAGGTTCCGGAAAGTAAGAAGCCCGATGTTAAAGAATCTGAAGCTGAGGCTAAAAAGGCAAAGCTACTGGAGCAACAATCCATTGAAGAGCAAAAATTGGATGCGAAGCAAAAGAAAAAATCTGAAAAGGAAGTTGAACAGAAGGCCCAGAAGGGAGAAGTATCTGAAGTTGTTGCTGAGAAAGTATCTGAAGAAAAGATTGCGGAAAGTAAGAAACCCGATTTTAAAGAATCTGAGGCTGAGGCTCAAAAGGCAAAGCTACTGGAGCAACAATCCATTGAAGAGCAAAAATTGGATGCGAAGCAAAAGAAAAAATCTGAAAAGGAAGTTGAACAGAAGGCCCAGAAGGGAGAAGTATCTGAAGTTGTTGCTGAGAAAGTATCTGAAGAAAAGATTGCGGAAAGTAAGAAACCCGATTTTAAAGAATCTGAGGCTGAGGCTCAAAAGGCAAAGATTCTGAAGCAACAGTCAATTGAAGAGCAGAAGCTGGAAACAAAGCAAAAGAAAAAATCTGATACAGATGCTGAAAAGAACTCTCAGAAGGGAGAAGTATCTGAAGTTGCTGCTGAGAAAGTATCTGAAGAAAAAAGGGTCCAGAAAGTAAGAAACCCGATGTTAAAGAATCTGAGGCTGAGGCTCAAAAGTCAAAGATTCTGGAGCAACAGTCAATTGAAGAGCAGAAGCTGGAAACAAAGCAAAAGAAAAAATCTGAAATGGAAGCTGAACAGAAGGCCCAGAAGGGAGAAGTATCTGAAGTTGTTGCTGAGAAAGTATCTGAAGAAAAGGCTTTAAAAAGTAAGAAGCCCGATGTTAAAGAATCTGAGGCTGAGGCTCAAAATGCAAAGATTCTGGAGCAACAGTCAATTGAAGAGCAGAAGCTGGAAACAAAGCAAAAGAAAAAATCTAATACAGATGCTGAAAAGAAATCTCAAAAGGGAGAAGTATCTGAAGTTATTGCTGAGAAAGTATCTGAAGAAAAGGGTCCAGAAAGTAAGAAACCCGATGTTAAAGAATCTGAGGCTGAGGCTCAAAAGGCAAAGATTCTGGAGCAACAGTCAATTGAAGAGCAGAAGCTGGAAACAAAGGAAAAGAAAAAATCTGAAAAGGAAGCTGAAAGGAAATCACAGAAGGGAGAAGTATCTGAAGTTGTTGCTGAGAAAGTATCTGAAGAAAAGGTTCCGGAAAGTAAGAAACCCGATGTTAAAAAATCTGAAGCTGAGGCTCAAAAGGCAAAGATTCTGGAGCAACAGTCTATTGAAGAGCTAGATGCGAAACAAAAGAAAAAATCTGAAAAGGAAGGTAAAGCAAAGAAGGCTAAAACGGGCGATGTATCTGAAGTTGTTGCTGAGAAAGTATCTGAAGAAACGACTCCAGAAAGTAAGAAGCTAGATGTAAAGGAATCTGAATCTGAGGCCAAAAAGGCAATGAAATTAAAACAACAATCTATTGAAGAACAGAAGTTCGACAAGAAACTAAAGAAACAGACTGAAAAGGATGATGTTCAGAAGGCCCAGAAGGGAGAAGTGCCTGAAGGTGCTGCTGAGAGAGTATCTGAAGAGAAGATTGGTGAGAGAAAAAAACAGGAATTTAAGGCCCAAAAGGTACTAGAACCACAAGCTTCAGAAGAGCTGAAACTGCTGAAATCAGTTGAGGGGGATGCTGACATGGTGGTGTCAAAGAGAGAGGTATCTGATGTTGTTGATGTTAATATTAGCGAGAAGACTGATGTCCCTGAGAGCAAACAAGTTCGAAGCAGAAAGCATATTGGGGATGCGGAGGAAAGCATTACTCCTCAAGCAAGCAAATACCAATCTTTGGAGTCTGAGTACAAAGAACGGAAGGAATCACGCAGTGCTAAGCGTAAGCCAACTGTCGATTTAATGCTAACGAATCGGAATTCGGCAACAGGCAGTGACCTGAAACTAACATGTGGCATATCTGGTAACGATATGAAAGTGCAGTGGTTCAAGCAGAATAGCCCCATTGCGAACGATGCCAAGTACAAAATAACCTTGAACGATGGTCTATCCTGCCTTGAAATCAAATCAACAGAGATGAATGATTCTGGCATTTATCGATGCATAGCGTCCAATCGAAATGGAGAGGTCGAAACGAGCTGTCTTGTGACTATATACGAAGCACCTTCAACCAAATTTGGCACACCGCCAATATTTACACGCAACATACGAGGTAAGTGGCTGTTCTACCTATGCAACCAATTGATTTAATGCCCCAAATGTAAATTAAATTAATGTCAGATTACAAATACATCAATTGAATTTGACGTTAAGCCCCCAAGCACCTTAATTGTAAATAGGAAATAAATACATTCGATATATAATGTAGTATAATGTACTAAGTATGTAATGATTAAGTGCATTCATTTTATTTATTTAGTTTGGCTAAGCTCTTGCATTTTCAGTATATGTTAATTGACTTGCCCTTTGGGATTATGATCAATTCGAGATCATAAGTGCATTAATTTATTTTTTAAGTTAAGTCGACGCCTTTATTTATAGACTATCGAAATTCGAATAACATTTATATAATTGAATTTACTGAATGCATTAATTAAAAGTCTTCAGCATTTAAATAGATTTCTTTGAAATGTTTTTTTTTCTTTTGGCAACAATTGCACTGCAAATATATAAATAAGTGTATATATTTATATGTATATATATACATATAAACAACGAAATTCGTGCAAGTGTTTTTTTAGCATAACAATCGATTGGCAATTAGGATATTTTCACACATTTCACATTCACCACATGCGGACAGTCGTGAATCTTCTTTTGCATCGAACGGACGTCTGACGTCCTAAAAACAAACAAATATCTTTCGATCGAACCGTTTCGGGTACATATATATATATACATATATAAAATAATTTATACGTATACGACTCGTACGGATATCATATTTTTATCGGTTTATTTTTCCCAAAACGAATTCTCATTCCCACGTTATCCTGTGAAAAGACAAACGACAACAAACGAAGACAATGGGAGAGACGGACGGCGACATCGAGCCACGGGCATCTGCTGAGCCGGAGGCGGCACCCGTACAGGATTCGCTGCAGGTGCCAACGCAGAAGAGGCGCAAACTGAAATCACCCACTCCTGGCAGCTTACGCGGACGCAGTGCCACGCCCATCCATGGCCGCAGCCAGACTCCGTTCAATCTGTATATGACACGTCGCAGTGCCACGCCCTCAACATGGCGGAGCATAACCCCCTTTTTGAAACGCGAGGATAAAGAGAAAACACCCTTCGAACTGGGCCGGGACATGAAGTCGCAGACAACGTGCAACATTGCCGTCTTTGATCGTGCCCTGGTCATGGATATTTCCGAGCCCGTCGATATTCAGAAGCCCGTGCGTTACATAACATCCGATCTATCGGTTATCGATCGCGCTGCCGTTATGGACGTGTCCAACGTTGAGGTTATCTACGTTGTGGAGGAGTACGAAGAGTACGAGGAAGAGGAGGAAATCATCGAAGACGTTAAGCCCAAGAAAAAAGAGAAGAAGCCAAGAAAGCCCCGCGTCTCCCGTAAGTCCGTCGAGATGTCTCCCACTGGCGATGGAGATGGCACTGGCGATGATATGGGCGATTTCGGCGACGATCGGGAGGATAGTGTCGATTTCGATGAAGATGAGCCCGTAAAGAAGGGCAAGAAGAAGGCGCCGCCAAAGAAGAAGGAGAAGAAAGAGAAATCGCCCAGTCCAAAATTGACCTTGAAACTAGAGATTGGCGGCGGCCAAAAAGCCAGTAAGAAGATGTTCGATCAGCAGCCTGCACCCAAGCCGCCACCAAAGAAGAGCAAGATGGTTCTGCAAATGGAGGAGCAGGCCAAGGCTCAGGCTAAGGCAGCCGAGGAAGCTGCCAATCGTGCCAAGCCCAAGGGTGAAACGTACGAGGAGCGCCAGAAGCGCTTGAAGGAGGAAAAGGAGGAGCAGGAACGACTGGAAGCCGAACAGCGCGCCATTGAGGAAGCTGAGGCTGAAGCAGAAGCGGAAGCCGAGGCCGAAGACAGTGAGTATGACCGATCCATGATGGATGACGAGGGCACCGAAGCAACCGGTGGCGATTACAATGAAGACGAGGATGCCGAACTTGCCTACGAGGAGGAGGAACCCGAAGTAGTGGTCGTCGATTTGAAAAAGGCCAAACGTCGTGGCAGTGACTCCTCCGATGAGTATACACGTCCCGATCCCAACGAGGAGGAGCGCTGGCAACGCATCGCCGCCACCGAGGGCGAGGCATTCATGCAGCAGATGCGCAAATACAGCCAAGCCAAGCGCATCAGTGAACGGGAACGGGATGCGGACTGGCAGCGTCGACGGGAACAGGGTCGCCTGCCCAAGTTCATTAACTTCCTGTCGGATCGCACAGTTGAAGCGGGCCAGAGTGTTCGCATGGCCTGCGCCGTCGACGGGCCCGAGCTCTCCGTAAAATGGTTCAAGGATGGACGTCAGCTGGAACGCGATGCCAGTCATCGCATTTTAAACAACAACAATATTTTGGTACTGGAGGTTCTTAATACGACTATACTGGACTCGGGCGAGTACTCTTGCCAAATCCTGAATGCAAATGACGAGGTCACCTCATCCTGTATTGTTACTATTTACGAAGTGTTTAAGGATGAACCCAAACCTCCCTCCATACAGTATATCAAAGGTAGCAGCATTATTTCGTCCTCTGCTCAATGCATTCCTCTCAGGGTCTGATTTTTTTGTGATCTTTTAGAATATTATCATTTGCGCGACGATGAGCTGACCATTGAAGGCCATGTGCATGGTGTTCCGCGTCCGGTTGTCACCTGGTGGCGTGGCGCCTTCCAAGTGCAGCCCAGCTACAAGTTCACCATGCTTGAGGAGGCGCACGGCGTCTGCAAGCTGTTGGTCTATAAGCCTGGCAACAAGGATAGCGGCATGTATACGATGAAGGCAATCAACTCGATTGGCCAGGCACAAATCAATCACACCGTCGAGGTGGCCAAGAATCTGCACTATCATGTGCCCGGCATATTCCATGCACGCGACCGCATTCAACTTGACAGCTTGAAGCAGGCCCGTCGCTCCATTGATGAAGCGCTCCGATCGAAAGCCGAATCAGATTCGAAACGTGCCGAGGCTGAGGCTGAGCTACAGCGTGTCCAGGCGTCCCGAGCACCACCCGAACCCCTTGTGCCCGCCAAGCAGAAATTGCAGTTTGCCAACCAGCTGCGCGATCGGATGGCACTGGAGGGCACTACAGCCAAGTTTGCGGTAACCGTTATTGGACCCGAGCCGAACACACGCTGGATGAAGGACGACAAATGGGTGACGATGAACGATAACATTAAGAATCTGTCCGAGGAGGGCAAGGCCATACTGCAAATTATCAATGTGACCTCAGCAGATTCGGGTGTCTACAAGTGCGTGGCCAAGAACGATATGATCGAAATCGAAACCTCATGCTACTTCAAAGTGTATGCGGCGCAAGCCGATGGCGACGAGTCCGAGCCCATTTTCGCCCTGCCCCTGCGAGGTATTTTTAATGTATCCGTGTGCAATCTGTGTGTGTAGCCGCATCTGCATCTGCATCCACATCTATATCTACATCTGCATCTGTTTTGTCTTCATTCTTGTAACGACGCCAATACGAATCGAACATCAGCCAAAATTTCGAATCGAAATTCGATTGAGTTGTTGTCCGCCGATTGAGGTCGACCATGTACGAAAATAGTTTTTTATGTGTTTGAAGTGTTGTTTTGTCATCTTCTTCTACGTCGTCTTCTACATCTTCTACATCTACTGCCTCTTCTTCTTGCACTTCTTCTTCTTGGTCATCTTCATCGATTTAGATGTGTATCATTCCTCGCAAAATGACTTGATTCTCGATACGAAGGTGCGCGGCAATCCCCGCCCCCTCATCACGTGGACGAAAGATCAGATACCCATTGTACTTGACGATCGTGTCGTGCAACTCGAACACTTGGATGGCGTCTGTGAGCTGATCGTTAATAAGCCAACGATAAATGACAACGGCATCTACGTTTGCACCGCCCAGAATAAGTTGGGCAGTCAGTCGACCACCCACACGGTTGTCGTCGACACACACTCGTCCCGCCGCTCGAGCATTTTATCGGCCATGCAGGAGGAGGGTGCCACTGAGGGTGCCACCGCCAAGCCGAAGAAGTTGCCCAAGAAAAAGGATGACTCCGATGGCGGCGAGGGTGGCTACGAGCGACGCAGTCGTTTGCCCGATCCATCGCCCAAGCAAATGCTCTATTTCACGGTCAATCTATCCAATCGTTATGTGGCCGAAGGATCCAAAGTCAAGCTGCAGGCGGTCATTGGCGGACCGGAACCGACAATTAAATGGCAAAAGGATGAGCAGAATGTCGCCTACGGACCCCGTATACGCAATATGAATCGGGACAGCTTGGCCGTGCTGGAGTTCACCAGTGCACAGCCAGAAGATTCCGGCACCTATACGATAGTCGCCCAGAATGAGTTCTGCAAGATTACCACCTCGGCCCTGCTGCACGTCTATCAGCCGAAGGTCAACACCGATGTGGAGCCCGTGTTCATACGCTCCCTTAAAGGTAGGCAAAAAGCCATTTGTTTGTGTCGTTCACATTCTCAGATCTATAAATAGATCAATGTCATCCACGATTGTGCAATGTGCAATCGTTTGTTGGGATTACGCAATGCCATCTTTGTTGTTGTTGTTGTCGTTGTTGTTGGTTTCATGGGTTGCTGCGTGTTTATGTAACAACTATCTGATGAATGCCTGCCAATCTCCCATTTATGCAGAGAACTATCATCTGAATTCGAATGAGCTTATACTGGAGACAGCGGTGAGGGGTCAGCCGACACCGCAGGTGCAGTGGTTCAAGGACAGCGTTGAAGTTCAGAATGATGAACGTCATCAGCTGATTGAGCATCAGGATGGCACCTGTGAGCTGATCATTGATCGACCCGACAATAATAAGGATTCCGGCAAATATGTGGTCAAGGCGGAGAGTCGTGCCGGCAAAATGGAGATTTCCCATTATGTGCTCTTCGAGGGCAAGGCATCCCACATTGCGGAGAACATTCACGGTGTGTTCCATGCGGACAAGAGTCTGCTGCGGCCCAAGGAGGTGGAGAAGCCAGCTGCGAAACCAGCAGCTCCAGCCGCCGAGGCAGAAGAGGGTGGCAAGAAGGGTCGCGGTCGCAAGAAGGCTGAACCCGAGGAAGAAGCGGTATCCTCGGCCACCGACTATGCCTCAGATTCGGCGAGCATGTCGAGCAAGCGACGCGAGAAGAACATTGGCATACACTTTAGCACCTCGATGAGAGATCGCGTTGTGGCCGAAGGTTCCAAGGTGAAGATCTCCTGCTTCCTGGAAGCCAAGGAGCCACAAGTGAAATGGAGCAAGAACGATGAACCCATCCAAAACTCACCCAAGATCCGTGGACGCTATAGCGAAGGTCTCTGCCTTTTGGAGATTGCGAGCGCGACTGCAGAGGACAATGGCGAGTACAAGTGCACGGGACGTGACGAGACTGGTGAGGCGTCCACTTCGTGCCGTCTGGAGGTCTACGAGGATCCCGGCACTGGTGATGTGCCACCAACGTTCACGCGCAACATCAAGGACACGATGCATGGCAAGATCAATGAGCTGCAGCTGGATGTACATGTGCGTGGTCTGCCGACGCCGACGGTCACTTGGTTCAAAGATAGCGTTAAGGTGGAGAACAACGAAAAGTTCCATCAGGTGGATCACGATGACGGCACCTGTGAGCTGTTCATTAACCATCCAAAGCCGGCGGACGGCGGCAAATACGTTTGTCAGGCTGAGAATCGCGAAGGTCAAACGGAAATCGTGCACATGGTCACGGTGGAGCCACGCGTCCGAGTCCGACCAAGATCGCCACCTAGGGATGGCCTGCCGCCACCAAAGCCCGGCGGTGAGGAGGAAGGTGATGAAGTTGAAGAGGTTGAGGGGGGAGAAGGAGCCGAAGGTGAAGTTGTTAAAAAACGAGGACGTAAGAAGAAGGTTGATGATGAAGAGGGAGGGAGCTCGAGGCGCGAGGTACCACCGCCACCTGATCTAAAGAAGCGACTCTACTTCCGTAACTTCCTATCCAATCGCACCGTTCTATCGGGTAGCAACGTCAAATGGATGGTCAACATCGATGGGCCCGAACCCACAGCCAAGTGGTTCCATGGCGATCAACCGATTGCCTTTGGTCCCAGGAGTAAGTTGTCCATGCAGGATGGCATTGCCTGGCTCAATCTGGTCGGTGTCACCGAGGAGGAGGCCGGCGAATACACGCTGAGAGTAAGAGGCCCCGAGAATGAAATCGTTAGCACTTGCAACCTGTTTGTTTACAGCACGGGTAAAGTTGAGATCATCTCACCCACTTTCACAGTGGGTATCAAAGGTAGGCCCCAACTAAGTGTTCCAACTAGATGTACGTCCACGTAAAGCGTTAAGGTATGCCGTTTAGTTTATGTATTAAATCCAGCTGTAGTTTTAAGCACTAATTAATATAAGCAGGTACCTAGTCCACATTTATGTTGTCCTTGTCTCATTGTTGTCTTGTGTCTCTCTCTTTCTCTCTGTCTCTGTCACACATTGCAGATGCATATCATTCCCAAGACAATCAATTAACACTTGAATGCAAGGTGTCGGGCAGCCCCAAGCCAAACATCTACTGGCAACGGGATAACACCCTGCTGCCAGTCGATACCGCCAAGTATCAATATGCCGAGCAGAGCGATGGTGTCAAACAACTGACCATAACATCCTTTGGCAGCGAGGACTCTGGACTGTACACCTGCTATGCAGAGAGCGAGAACGGTCAGATGAAGATCAGTAAATTTGTACAGGCATCTGATTATGTGCGACAGCGTGCTGTCGAAAAGAAACCAACAGATCTTGTCAAGTCCGATCTCAAGAGACCTGAGACTAGTCAGATTGCAACGGCTGAAAATTCTGCAGCGGATGCAAAGGCAAAGGCGCGAGAAGCCAAGCTGAGGTTGAGCCTGGAGACCCGCCTCAAGACTATGACAATCAGCAGCGGGAATAAGGCTCAGCTGATATGCTATGTGACTGGCTTCATCGAGGACGTTCATTGGTTAAGGGATGACGAAAGGATTACAAAGGATACACGCCACAAGATCTACAATATCAATGGTGCCATCAGTCTGGAGATCTACGATGCTCGTCCAGAGGATAGCGGTCACTACAGATGCGTGGTGAAGAACAGCAAGCAGACAGTCGAGAGCGAGGGTCAACTAACAGTACTGGATGAATCAAGCGGCCGACTGCCTCAAAGCTTCCAGGAGGGCATTAAAAGTAAGTTAAATTGAATCTAAAAAGAGCAGATAATACACTCAGAAAAAAAACGCCTTGAAATGTAAGGATTTTGGCATAGTGTTTTCAGTATTTGTAACGCACCTTATTAATCAGAATATATATTTCTTTTTATATTTTGTTTTCTTAGTTTAGGAATTAATTTTTCTAAGACAGAAAAAATAATTTAAATTTCAAAACCTTTTTTGTTTTGATTATATTATATTAAAATAAAACATTTGCATTTCATGGGTTTACAAAATTAATCATTTTAGATAGCTTACTAAAAACTGATACAATTTAATTTTAATTTTAATTTATTTAATTTAATTAAGGGCAGGCGTTCTTATTTTTAAAAAATTGTTTTTCTTATATTTATAATTTTTTTTACAAACGAGAAATAACGATTTTCTATAATTCAAGTCGATTTTTTATCTGAGTGTAATGATAGGTAAATGCTTTCTTCCTAATCTAATCCTATGATCTCTTTGAGCGATGCCATACCCATATTCCTCTTGTGGATTTTCCAAATTCTACTACTTTTTCTGCTAAATAACTAACTTATTAACTTCCTTGCAGAATGCTATGATGCACACCGCAACGAGATTGTGCTGAGCTGTCAGGTGCATGGACGTCCCAACATTAGTTGGATGCGCGATGATCACACGATCTGCAACAATCGCTATAAGATTGTGGATGAGCCGGGCGGCGAACGGAAGTTCATCATACGTAATCCCATATCCTCGGACTGTGGCATCTTTGCCTGCTATGCAGAGCATGAGGATCACATCGACTCGATTAGCTGCTGCATACGAGCAGCCGACCTGAAGCGTCTGATTCACTCCGAGCACGATAATGTTTATGCACCACAAGCAACCCGCGATCTGGATGGCCACCAGCCATCTGCCGTTGCCTACGTGAATGGAAATGGAAATGGTGATCTGAAGCGGGCCGGAAACCGACTCCTACGCAGCGTTAGCCAGACGAAACCGACGTTCCATAGCTATTTGCACGATCGCACCATTTCGGAGGGTGGCAATGTGCGGATGCTGTGCTCAGTCTCGGGCGATGAGAACACACACATCGAGTGGCTGAAGAACCATAAGCCACTGCCTCGAGATACACGCTATCAAACGCTCTACGAGAACGAAGAGGCATCCCTGGAGATCTATGCCGCTGTGGCGGATGACAGCGGAAATTACACTTGCTCGGCCATCAACGATTTTGGCGAGAGTTTAACCCATGCGCAGTTGCGCGTCTACAAGCATTTCAGGGAGGCATCCATGCCAAGTACTTTTGCGCAGCCGATTCGAGGTATTCCTCCAAAGATGAGAGCCACGTGATGCCACGTCTCCTCAACCAAAAATCATATTCGCCCCGCATACAATTTCTTTGCCTGTTCTAACCGCTTTGTCAATGTCGACTTGGGTTTATTTTTTGATTAATTTGTGTATTTTGAATATTTTCCACAGACACGTATTCTCTGAATGAGAATGAGTTGGTTCTGGATTGTCGCGTGCGTGGCCAGCCTCGCCCCGAGATTCAATGGATGAAGGGCACCGAGCCGATTGCCAATGATGACAAATATGATCAGGTCAATCAAGCCGATGGCTATTGCAAGCTGATCATACGCAATCCCATTGAAAAGGACTCGGGCGTCTACTCCTGCATAGCCACCAATGAGGGCGCCCAAAACAAAATCAGCCATCAGGTGGACTTTAAGGGTCGCGAACGCTTCACTCTGGAGAAGACTCACGGTTTCTTCCATCGCGATCCCAACAAGCCGCACTTCCTCACCCCACTGGGCAACCAGACCGTCTGCAATGGCGGCACCGTCGCCATCTCGGCCGAATTCATGCAATCGACCACACCCATTGAGGTGAAGTGGTTACGCGATCGCCGCCCAGTCGACGGTCCCACTGTGAAGACCATGAACGAGCGCGGTATCTACACGCTGACCATCATGAATGCTGGTGCTGAGCACGAGGGCACCTACACTTGCCTCGCCTCGAATGCCTTTGGACGCATCGAGTCCAATGTGAACATCGATGTCGCTGTAGGCGCCGAGAAGGACGTTCGTCCGCCGCTCTTCCTGTCCAGGCCCGAAACCGAAATGAAGATTGCCGTCGGTGATCCATTCTCGCTGTCCTTCCGCATTGCGGGTGACCCGAAACCAAGGCGTAAGTTTAACATAAATCCACATATAATAGGTCTTTTAGTATTAGTAAACTTATTTAATAAGTATTTTAGATGAATTCTCAGATTGAAATCATATAATATCTATTTTGATTAATCCATTATAAATCTATAGAATAAATATAAATGTTATAAACCTTTTAGTATAAGGAAATTAGATGAATTCTTGAATTGTAACCCCTTCTGAAATTTAAAAATTCCCATTTATGGGCAATCAATTATTAATCTATATATCTATAAAATATCTATATATATATAAAGTACTTATAATAGGTCTTGGTGTAAATACAAATTAGTTGCATTCTAAAATTACGAACATTTCTGAAATCAAAGAATATTAATTGTTGGATAATCCATTATTAATCTAAAACTTACAACAAATAGAATTAGTTTTTAAGTATATAGAAATAAGATGCATTCTCCAATGAGAATCACTTGATAAATCAAAGAATTTTAATTTTTAAGCAATCACTTACTAATCTCTTATGCCATTTTAGTGGTGTTCATGAAGGGCACCAAGGATATTACCCAATCGGATCGCGTTAGCAAAGAGGTATCCGATGATTATACCAGATTCACAGTGCAAAAGTCGCAGATCTCCGACTCCGGCACCTATTTCGTAGTCGCACGCAATGACTTTGGAACGGACAGAATATTCGTCACCATTACAGTACGTACTGCCTATATGTGTCTACAGTAGCTGTTGCTGTCCCTGAATGTGAAGCTATTTCTCTAACGCTTATGCTAACTAACCATTGCTATTCTCTCTCTTTCTCTCTTGCTATGCTTTTCTCTTTTTAGATTAAAACGCCCAAAAAGAAAGAATAAAGCTTATTTCAATTATCTTTATATATACAAATATTGTTTGCGCAAATTTAAACGCCTCCCCAAAACGCACCAAAATACTTATGCTCTAAGTCAACTTTCCCGACTCTATGTGTTCATTCAAAGATCAAAAACTGAAAAAGAAAGAAGAAAAATAAACAATAATATCGTTCTGACTACACTTACAAAACTTATATAGGTTAACCCTCGGGCTCGCTCTGAAACTCCAACGCAACCACGCTGGGGCCAACCCCTCGAAAGTTACAGTGAAACCTCGTATTTCAGAGGTAAGTCAACAAACCAATCCATTTGTCTCATCTGTTTCTGTTTTGACCATAATTTTTTTTGTGATTTGTTGTCCTTCCGATTTGTTCCATTCAAAGCTGTGCTTGATAAATCAATTCCATGTGTTCCTATTGTTGTTCCATTCCGTGTTCCACATTTCTGAACCGACAGTCTCTGAACAATATTAACATATGTTTTGCAGATCGCTTCAACTCCAACTTGTTTGCCTTCTGTGCCGTTAATCAAGAAACTTCTCAAAAGCAATTTCCTGTGAGATTCAATCCAAAAAACAAACAAAACAACTCCAAATACGTCAAGAAATTATCCGTGTATTTATCTTTTGTTAGTATTTCTGAACGATTGACTTATTTACTTATTTTATTATGGTATACAAATAGCGTATTATATAAAGCACAGCAATCCAGCTTATACATTTACGTAGTCGAAAACAAAAAAAAAAAACGAAAATAAAATATATATTTCTCCGGGGCGTATTGTGTTTGATTATCTGCGTTCCATTTCATTTATGCCACCTTCCACTTCACACTCTAGATCCACCTGCCTGCATATCCACCGAACCGCTGGTGGTTGACTCCGGTCCCACCCACATTTCACTGTCGTGGGGCAAGCCCGTGAGCGTTAACTCCGCTCCGGTCATTGCCTACAAGGTGGAGGCATGGATTGTGGGTCACGAGGGTGGCGCCTATTGGCGCGAATTGGGCCTGACGCCGATCAACTCCTTCGATGCCTTCAATCTGAAGCCCAACGTGGAGTACCATTTCCGGGTGACGCCAAAGAATCGCTACGGCTGGGGTCCGGCCGTGCAGACCAGCTCGCCTCTGCAGGTAGGCGGCGTCGAGTGTCTGCCGGAGTTTGTCAAGATTCTGCCGGGTCAGGTGAAGGCACTGCTCGGCTCCTCCTTCACACTGCAGTGCAATATGCGTGGCGCACCGCGTCCAAATATCACCTGGTACAGGGATGGCATCCAGCTGAGCAACAGCTCGGAGCGTGTCAAGATACGCCAGATCGGTTCCACCTGTGCTCTGACCATTGCCACCGTTAGTGAGCTCGATTCCGGCCGTTACACCTGCGAGGCAACCAATTCCAAGGGACGCGTCTCGACCTTTGCACGCTTGCAGGTCGTCTCAGATGCCAGGATCTATGAGGCAGACTCCCGGCTCAAGGAAATTGCCCATGGACGCCATCCGGCTGAACTGGGCGAATCGCTGCCGATCTTCACAATGCGACTGCGTGATCGACGTGTCCAAGTCACCTATCCGGTGCGTCTCACCTGCCAGATTGTGGGCTATCCCACGCCAGAGATTCTATGGTACAAGAATGGGCAACTGCTCAGCTGCGATAGGCGGCACTTGATTACGGCCGAGGGGCAGTTCTTTACGCTCGAGATTGCAGCCACAACGCTGGAAGATAGCGGCAACTACACGTGCACGGCCAAGAATGAGCTGGGCTCCGTATCCTGTCACAGCTGCCTGGTGGTGGACAAGGGCATACGCGCCTATATATCACCGGACTTTTATGTGCCCCTCGATCCGTTCTATGTGTTCAGCGAGGGCAGCGAAATTCGTTTGTCCACCAAGGTGGAGGCATATCCCTCAGTGGGCGTCACCTGGCATCGCAACGGGATGCGCCTGCGTCCCAGTCGACGCATATCCGCCACCCTCGACTCCACGGGCTATGTGGAACTGATCATTGCCGAGGCGACGCCACGCGATGCGGGCATTTACGTTTGCGTCGCCTCCAATGTGGTCGGCAAGGTGGAGACCATCTGCCGCGTGGCCATCGAGGAGAACGAATCGGCAGCAGCTGGAGGAACACCACAACGCACCCTAGACATACCCAGCATCAAGACGAGCGATATGCCGTGAGTAGTCTGCCTTAATCCTGACCAGAATTAACCGATATACAGTGAGCAAAGTCTTATTTCGCACAGTGCCTAGCAAAAATTTTAATTGCATGCCATAAAGTAATTATGAAATATTTTTCAAAAATTCCAAAGACCCGTGGCAGGTACATTTATTAACCACCAAAATGAATATACGATCCTAATAAACTGTGGTTTATCCATCTGCTAGGTAGGGTTATGTAAGAAAGTACCTCTATTTATGGCAAAGGCTTATTTCGCACAGTTATATTATGGACACCTGGGTGCCATAAAACCCGGATTTTTTTGTCAGGTTGAATATTTTCGGTATAAATAGACTAATTCTTCGTAGTCAGTTTAATTTTTTCCTGCATTTCGGGTGCAACAAGCCAACAAGGACCTTGGGCAAACTGACTACCATTGACAAAAGGAAACTCATCCTGGAACACTTAAAAATCGGATATTCATATCGCCAAATAGCTAAAATGGTCAATCTAAACACCTCAACTATATTCTACATCATTTGGAGTTTCGTCGATGAAAATCAAACAGAGGACAAGGGCGGAATGGCACCAAATCCGATTTTCACCGAGCAGGACGAGCCGAGGATCATCAGGAAAATAAGGGGAAATCTTAAGCTATCGGCTCAAAATCTGACTCACTAGGTGCAGGATGAAATAAGGAAAAATTTTAGTGTGGAAACTATTCTCCAAGTTCTGCGCAACCACGACTTTGATGCCCGAGAACCACGAAAAAAAAATTTTTAAGCGCAAAAAATAGTGGTTCTAGGACGACGTTCGTCAAAATCCACTTGGACAAGGATTTGGAGTTCTGGAACACAGTCATATTTGAATTTGAGTACAAATTAAACATTTTTGGCTCGGACGGACGGAATTATGTGTGGCGACACTCCAATACTGAGCTAAGTCCCAAAAACTTAAAGGCAACAGTCAAGCACTGCGAAGGAAGTGTCCTGGTATGGGCATCTTTCTCGGCAGCCCGCGACTGAATTCCACCGGCCCAGTCTCCAGATTTAAATGTTATTGAAAATTTGTGGGATCTGCTGGAAAATAACTTCCGGAATCACAACATATCCTGCAAACAGGATTCCAAAATGCTCTACTGGAGGAGTGGAGCAGGATCAGTCCAGAAACTACCCGGAAACTAGTATCTTCCATGAATAATAGGTTAAGGGAAGTTGTTAAGGCTAAAGGATATCATACTAAGTATTAACATCCTTATTTAAGCTTTTATACGCCAAATATGTAACTTTTTTTAAGACTGTGCGAAATAAGACTTTGTATGAATTTTGAATATGTTTTTAGTTTTTGACTAATTTTAATTAATTAATTAATATTTTAATAAAAACTAAAGTTTCTTTTTCAAATGTGATATAACATTAAACAAATTGGCATTTAAACATTTTGAATTTGCTTACTTGTTTAAACTTTATAGCACTTTAAATTTTTTGCTAGGCACTGTGCGAAATAAGCATTTGCTCACTGTATATTCAGAGTCCTCATTTCTATCATTAATAATTCGTGAATAATATTTTCGAATGCATTTTTTGGTAGGCAACTTAAATAATTTATTGTGTCTAATTGGGTTTTTTTTTGGGCTTGCCTTAATCTATGCAATAAATGTTTGACCATTTTACATTTTAATACCCCCAGAAGTCTTATTTTATTTTAAATTTAAATTCATAAACCGACTAACATTTTTAATTTAAATAAAGCAATTTTTTGCTTTTCATTTTTCTATTGATATTGACATTAAATAAAATTAAATAAATCATTAATTTTATACATATGTACATTAAGTTTTAATCTCTAAGCTAATCCCCTTCGAATCGAATCAATTTGTCATATTGCCTCCATAAAAACTACTCTAACAAAAATTAGTAATTTCTAAGGTAAACTCTTTAGTGGAAGCTGTATCGAGAAGAGTGCTAACTTTTGTGCTAATTTGTTTTAAGACACAATTTATTATTTTTATATCATTATATGTAGGCAAACTAAAAAAAAAAAAAAAAAAATTCAAATTCTATAAATTATTTTTTTTTTAATATTTCTGCTGCAGTTACTCTAAAGAGCCGCTATTTGTGGTGAAGCCGCGTTCCAGTGAAGCCTACGAGGGCGACAACGTCATCATATTTTGCGAAGTGGTTGGCGATCCCAAGCCCGAAGTTGTCTGGCTGCGCGATTTTCTCAATGTAAGTACAAGTTCTCACACACACACACTCACACACACACACACACACACACACACACACACACACACATACATACATCTTTAGGCCATGTGACGTCAGCAGTGGCAGCGTCAGCGGCGCTGCACTTGTGCAGCAACGCCGCGTTACCAAGTCAGTTGCATTCACAGCGCCAACAAATGTGGGTCGCAGTCGTCGTCGTTGTTGTGGTTGTTGTTGTTGTTATTGTTGTTGTCGTCGGTCGCATTATCGCGTTGCAATATCAAAAATTCAAGTGCAAGTGCGCCAACGCCAAACTGAACAGTTAGTTAGCTAGTTCTGTGGGCCCTACTCCTATCCAGGAAATGCATAGAAATATATATATCATTTCCACATTGATTTCCGTACTATTTGCATAATTATATAAAAAGTGTCAACTATTCAAGCAGTGGCCACAGTTCAATTTTATTTCGAAGTTGCAACAGTTGCTCGTGCGGATAAATTTAAAATACGTTGGACGCAATCCTAATTGATCCGCTTAAGCGAACAAAGTGTTACCCAAAAAATAAAACAAGGCAATCAAAAGTGAAGGTATAGAAATCAATCAACCAAATTGTGCCTGTGGGATGAACTCCATCCATTTTAATTAAATCTTAATTCAAATATATATAAAAACTACGTGTAGTTATTAGCTGAAATAAATTAAGGCCCAAACTAGTTGAACAACTAAAACTTCTCAAAGTAACCTTGTAACCCCAATTTTATATATGCGTTTGACTTATTTTGAACCTATGACGTTAATTATATTTATTTAAATCAAAAAATATAATAGAAGTGCCAAAAGTAAATATTTTCCCAATTAATCGTACTTCCTTTTAAGTTTGACTGTTTCCAGTGTAAATCAATTAATTGTGCAAAATCAATTTAAATGCGATCCCATATAGATCAATGAATAGTTATTAACTGTTTAAATTAAAACACAAACTAGTTTAACGACTTAAACTACTCATAGCAATTTTGTACCATAACAATATAAATGCATTTGACTTATTTTGAGTCTGTGCAAAGTTTTATAATCAAGATGATCACGAAGATACAAATATATAAAATATATTTATTTCCAGAACAAAAATACATAATTTGAAAAGAAAGAAATTACAATTAAATATAAAAAGTGACATTTACGCATAAGAACAGTGAAAAGATTTCTATGTGCAAATTGTGGCTTTCCTCTGCAGTGCGTGACAAAATTGTAATAGCTTTCCCTCCCTTGGGAGGGGAGGGGGGCCGAGGGGAATAACAATGCAGTGTTTGAGCTGCAGCTGTCTCTTACTCGGATTACCAGACACCTGCGTCACACTCAATCGTAATTGTTATACAATTAACACACACACACACACACACAGACATTTATACAAAACATGGGCAGTTTAGTTCTTATAAAGCCGATCTGCTGTCAAACGCTAATTCAAGTTCAACCCATATCAAATAACATGCTTGTATTTTTTTATTTATTTATTATTTATTGTTGTTGCTTGTATTGCAAGCAATTACGACTGTTGGTCAGAACCAAAAAGGCAGCAACAACAAAAACTGGCAAAATTATTAGCCACAATCGTGCCACTGTTCGTCGTACCAAGGAAGCAGGAGGTCAGGGTGGGCAACACACACACAAACATGCATATGCATATGTATAACACACACACATATATACATATATAATATAGCACACACGAGCTGCATTATACCAGTTTATCTCTTGACAGTCGCGAAATTCAATTTTGTGCTTATATGGCCATAAGTTGTGCACAACAACAAACAGAGAAGAAAAAAAAATACACGCGACTCACATGATTCATAGATTCAACGAGTTATTCTGTGACGATCCTTATGTCTGCTTCTGCGGCTGCTGCATTCCAAGTGTCAAATATTGAAAATTATATATTTTTATTCTCTGATACCGAGGGTAGAGGAGTATATTGGTTTTGTGCAATGAAAGCTAGAGAAAGTTTTAAAATCGTCCACTAGGGAGCTAATAAAAATCGTTAAGAATCAATAAAGCCACAGTTCTCCCACAGCTTTAAAGATAGTCACTATATTTTAAAGGTATATTTCTATTGCGAAAACAAAATAATTTTACCAAAAATTCTCAAAAGTCAAATATCTTGTGCAATCACGAGATAAAGTTTGACATCTTGGAATGTAGAATACTAGGACAAATTTAACAAATTTTCTCGGCCACTCACCCAAAATTCTCAAAAGTCTATATCTTCTAAAGTTGTTAAGCTTGGAAGGCATATTACTAGGAACCTCCGCCAACAAATTTCAGTCATGCCTGTACCAGATTTATCTACCACAATTTTAAAAGCAAACTTGGATCCTGCTCCAAAAATCGGTATTTTTTGGCTACACCCACTATCACTTCGTATTAATTATTGGTATCAGATACATTTCTCAGGTATTTCGCTTCTCACTTGCATTTGGTCTGTTTACTTGCAGCCTGAGTACTACAAGGACGCGCCACACTTTAGACGGATTGGCGAGGGACCCGAGTATCGCTTGGAGATACCCAGCGCCAAATTGGACTTTACCGGCACCTATTCAGTTATAGCCAGCAATTGCCATGGCGAGGCCAAAGCTGTAATATCGCTGCAAATTTACGCCAAAGGTGAGTTGTTAATTGACTAGCAGTTTTATTAACTATATTTTATTTGGGGATAAATGCTGATGAGGCGCGGATAAACGACATCCTTCCAGAACTCATCGGCCATGGCCAGCAGGCTGGCCACGAACTCGTGATCGGCCTGAACCCAAACATAGTGCAGAGCTCCATTCGTTTCGAAGGTGGGACTGAGCACACAGTACAAAGCCTTCTTTACATTGGCCAAAAACATTTGCATTTGGATTTGTGCCATGTATTTGGGTGCAATCGATTCGCGTCCCTCGAGATATTTCTCAAAATCCTCCTCAGTCTTTGGCGATTTGATTTCGACAATATGATCATCGGTGATGCCATCGGGTGCCCCACATAAGTATGGATAGTTTTCGTGGAGCAACAAGCCACATTCGAGATACTCCTTGTTCTCCAGCTTCTCAGTCTGTTTCAATATGAAACGTTTGTGCTGCTTCTGCTGGACTCGATCGTCGATGTTTTCGTCGCGTCCCTTGCAGAACAGCATATTGAAGATCTTATCATCTTCCTCGTGCGTTTTCCTTGTGGCAATCATGTGCATCATGGAGCAACGGATGCGCATATATTGTGCCTCAATCCACAGCTTTGATTTGTACTGTTGCTTGGTCACCTCGCCAAGGCTCTCAAAGAGTCCGCCCTGCGCCTGCAGCTCCATGTGCTGCAGGAAACACTGCATATCGTATATATTGTAGTCCGCTGCCTTCAGCAGCACATTATGCACCAAGATGGATTCGAACTCATCGGTGGTGTCCACACACTGACGATACAGCGCCGAGTCTCGTCCGCAGATTGCCAGCTCCTCCAGCACGGAGTCAAGAAAGGTGCGTTCCTCCTCAGCGCTGGGACTGGGCGCATCCTCGTCCGTTTCCTGGCTGGGTGGCAGCATATCGCTTATGCGTATGGCTTTTGTAGGCTCGGGTTGAACGAGCGCCTCCAGCTCAGTGCCCCAGAATTCGAGCACAGCAGCGGGTCTTTTATCCGTACTCTTGTTGTGCAGCCAAAATACAAATGCCACAACATGCGGACAAATTGCTGCAAAAGTAAACAAACTCAGTTTGTTATTCAACACATTAATTGCATTTCTTTACCAACACTGGCGCATAGGCTGCATTGGGCTTCGGCAATTGAAGGCGCCTCTTCCGTGACCTTGACAGCCACATTTGCATGTGTTTCCGTGTTGGAAAAGTCGCTGGCTGAGAAAACCAATGCTTTTAATTCACATATTTCCGCTTGTCGACGCAGGTGCACATAATCTATAAGCAAATCGTTGTTTTCCGAACAGCTGCAATGAAAATATAATATTTATCTGTAAAAGTTTGTTTATATAGAAATGCGGCATTTACAGTTTGTTGTCTGTGGCTGCTGCGAAGTTGAAAATCATTCCGCTGCTCACTGTGGGTAAGCTGTGTGTGTCTGCTTTGCGGAAACCAGGTTCCAAGTCCATGGGCACAATTATCAAGCCACGCATTTGTATTTATTACATAAAAATGCGTTAAGAACAGAATATGGAAACAAACGCTACACAAAACACCGAATGCTATAATTAGCTGCTATAAATAGCTGTGCGCCAGGGCTGCAACAATTTGCTATAACGCAGCACTTATTCACCACGTTCAGAGTTGCTCAGCAGTTGTGTAACGGTAGATTTTAAAGTGTTAAATGGCGCCAAATAATTATGAATTGATTTATTTTACAGATATACTTAAAGAAAATCGCATGGACAAGGTTCACACACGACATGGGTGAGTGTTGCCTTTGAATATATATATATGTATGTATATATATAAATTGTGTTTGCTTTTAGCAACATTGAAACACTGCCGCGCTTCGTACGCAATTTGCGAAATCTTCGCTGCTGCGATGGCGATGCAATTTCGCTGGAATGCCATGTGGAGGCGATGCCGGAACCGTATATAATATGGGAAAAGGATGGCCATGTCATACCCAGCGACAGAGACTACATAATGTCGTACGACGGCATGAAAGCAACGCTCAGCATACCCCGCATTTATCCCGAGGACGAAGGCGAATACACATGTGTAGCCAAGAATTCGGTTGGCAGATCTCTCTCCTCCGCCTGCATTGTAGTCGATGTGCCCGAGGAAAAGGAGAACATGCTTAGCAGGCAGCTGACGAGGCCAAGTGCTCTGCTCTCGGCACACTCGACACCACGTTCGACGCCTCGATCAACACCAAATCGCAGCTTTTCACCCATGAGACTTTCCTATCGCAACAGCAGCATTGATTTGCGGATGGGTTCCGTGGAACGGCGACGCAGCGATGCACGTTGCATCTCGGCACCGAAATTCCTGGCCATTCCTTACAATCGTGTCGTTGAGGTGGGCGACAGTGTACGCTTCCAGTGCGCCATCGCTGGCCATCCAACGCCCTGGGCCACCTGGGACAAGGATGGCTTGATTGTGACGCCAACCGCTAGGATTGCGGTCAAGGAAGTGGACGATTTGCGTTTCATCGAAATCGATGAGGTTGACTTCGACGATGCCGGCCTGTATCGTATCACGCTGGAAAATGATTTTGGACGCATTGAGGCCACCGCTCGCCTAGATGTGATCAGCAGTTCCCGCTACTCAAAGTCACCTTCGACCCGCAGCGTTCGCGCCTCCTCCTCCCGACGCAACGCCTATCTATATCGGCGCATCATGGGCCCATCCACAGGTTAAATATATATACTAATAAGCTTATCACCTGCTCTCTGCTAATTTTTTTATTTAATACAGCTATTGGGGGTCGCATGGCGCTAGCGAGCGGTTTTCGTGGATCCTCGGTGCCGTCGGTGAGATTCTATCACAATAACGTTGAGCTGGAGCCGTCGGATCGGGTGCAAATTGTGCTGCAGCAGGATGAGGCTATGTTGTTCGTGGACAACGTAACGTTGGACGATGAGGGTGTCTATACCTGCATCATAAGCGGCGAACACGATCCCCTTATCAGCTCTATCGGCGTGAAATTCCATGCCTCAAGTGCAGACATTCAAAGACGCCCAGCCGCGATTGTTGAACCGTTGCCGGAGCTAACCAGATCCGTTGAGGGTGAAGTGATCGATCTCTGTTGTGCTATCGATAGCGTCGAACCCTACACCTACGTCTGGTTGCGCAACGGCCAAATTCTGCCCGACAGCGAGGAGTTCAAGTGAGTGACTGGCTATCAACTACTTTCAAATGCCCATTATTCAAATATTTAAACTGACAGTGTTATTTAACACTCTGTGATCGAAGCTACAAAAAGAGTATATTGGTTTTGTGCCTGTCCTTAAAGTCTCTCCCTTAAGCTATAGCCTTGAGGCATGACATGTCCAGGAGGCTAGCAAATCGATAAAAATCGTTAAGACCATAGATCTCCTGCAGTATGAGAGCTACTAGATAACTAGTAACCGTTTTAAAATTTAATTCTTGATGTGCTAGGAAACTAGGAAGTCGATGGAAATCGAATATCGCAAATCGATAAAGCCAACTTAAAAACTAAAGTTTCCAAACTTCAAAGCTTGATTACCAGTAATTCCCCACAACATTTGTTTCGGCCAAGATCACTCCCGCCCCCAAAACTCTCAAAAGCCTATATCTATCGCAATTTCAAAGACAAACCTGGAGGGTAGGTTCCAAGCCGCCTCTTTTAAAGATCAACCTGATCAACCAGATATTTCCTAGTCGGCTATACCCGGTTAACATGCTTTTTTTTGTATTCACAGTTACATTGATCACGGCAATGGATGTCTCTGTCTGCGCATCAACGACGCCTTCGACATTGACTCCGGCATTTACAGCTGTCAGGTGTACACAACCCATGCCGACTGCGATGCCGACACCGATTGCGACGCCGACATCGATTGCGATTGTCGCAGCAGCGGAGAGCTGTGCGTGCTGGAGCGCGATCTCTCGCTGTGTGATGAGAGCATACAGCTGCTGAAGAGCCCGCTGCCGGTGGTGTGTGCCTCTGGAGCGGAAGCGCTCTTCTATGCCCGTGTTTACCCTTGCCAAGCGGACGCCGAATGGTATCTCAATGGACAACGTATCGTGGATGACTCACCAAACACAACGGTGCGTAAGACATGACTACAAAATATGTAAAACAAAATCTTATCTCCGCTCTGCACACCGACCTCTCTTTGCTCTTAAAGCTTATGGCTTACCTGTTACCATTTTAAGCTCGCCGATATTGTTGATATACCACTGTGCCTGTGGCATTTAATTAAGCAATTTGTTTGCGCGCTATTTGAAATGGTATAAATTAGGTATAAATGGTATAATAGATTTGTGCAAATGTATGTAACAGGCTAGGAATGAAGCAACTCCTACCCCATAAGATAAATATATTCTTGACCCCCAAAAATATATATTCTTTTCAACCTATCTATCTATAAATGAAATTCAGAGACTAAGAGACTACAAACTTGGAATACATGTTTCCGCATTTACTTCGATTTGCTCAAACAATAAAAGCCACAATTTTAAGGGCAGCGTCTTATTAATATAAATCCCACACAGAATTGTTGAACGAAAAATTTGGAAACAAAACTAAAATATTTTAAACTGGCTTTAGGGTGTATCGTAGTCGTGCTCACTCGATTATTGAATTCTTACCTTTTTTCTCTTAATGCGCTGTCTTTGCTGGCTCAGCTGCCAGGCACTTTAAACTGCCTTGCCGCTGGCTATTTTGGTCGAAAAAGGAAAGCTGCCTTTCAGCAAGCCGATGAATAAATGCCCTAACCGATCAAATATAGGCGGAGCTAAGAAACTAAACCGTTTGAGTTGCACATTGACAATCACAATATTAAAATAGCATCTCTTACAGGGTATAGAAACAAAGGCACTTCGTTCACACCTTGCCAACGACGAGTGTTTGAGTGTGGTGAAAACAATAACAATAACAAAGCACACATACACACACACACATGCAACGACACAAATGAATGTGCCGTGTATGAAATTGAAAACAGAGTCACCGAAAATATTATTAAAATACCGCGGCATGCGCAACGCATGCAAACAATGTTTGTGACGCGTCTGTCGACGACGTCGCTGTCGACGCTGACGTCGCTGTTAGCGTCGAGAAGCGTCCAATTGCAAATCGGTTGTTCGATGCTCGATTTGAGAGCAAAGCACTCGTTGAATAGCTTCCAAGCCGAGCTGTTCGCCTTCACAAACAATTGAAACAGTGCAATTGCAGAAGGGCGTGACAAGATGTCACAGGTATGCAAGAGTTAATAATTTACATACCATTCGATCCGGTCCGATATCTATATCAAGCACTTACTATATCCATTTGCGAGCGGCTCTGATAAGCGTATTTGTTGTGATGTGCGCGCGGCAAATGAAATTGAGAGCGAAGCGTGAAAGTTTCATTACGTGCCTACAACGACAACGGCAGCGACATCGATCCCGATACCCATTTACGAGTGCTCCGAACTACGGCTCGGCTTTTTTTTTTGCTATGTTCTCAATAATTGATTGGTGCCGCGTCATTCTCAGTTTAACGCTGGCCGCTGGCGCCTCGCATTCCGGTCACTTTGTGCATTCAGTTCTCCAGTTGCATATATATTGATAAGTATATGTGTGTATATTTGTACACATAGATATTCATGCTTACTTAACTAGGTGTATATTTCATTGTCATTGAGTCGTAGTCTGCTCCATGTGCATGACAGCTGTTCCCACACTTAAGGCGCACAGTGACAGAGACACGTATACTAAAAACCACTTTGTCTTCATTACAGTTGGAGTCTTATCCGGAGAATGGCATTCGCTTGTTGCGTCTGCAAAACGTCCAATTGGCCCAGAGCGGTGAAATTCGTTTGCAAGTGAAGCATCATCCACGCGAGGATCGACGCACACCAGCCACACGCAGCTATACCAGTCTTCTGGTGCTGCCCATTAACAACAGCAACAACAACAATCACAATATTATTAATAACAACAACAATAAGGAGTGCAACAACTTATCGCTGGCTGCCAGCAGCTGCATTTTGAGGGGACCGGAAGACTGTACGGCTCTCATTGGCGGCCATGTCCAGCTGAGCGTGCACTATGAGCCATTCCCCAATACCAAAGTCATCTGGTACAAGGCGGTGCGTATCCAAAATTTTATGATTCATTCTTTTCAATTTATCACTTTATTTTATGCATTTAATTTGGCAATGTACAATTTTTAAATTGCCTTAAAGATGATTGCAGTTTATTTTGTTTTAATTTTGCTTAATATTTATAAACAAAATTTAATTGGTGTCTTTTAAGTGTTTGAACACCAACAACAATTTCATATATAGTACATTAAATACTTACAATAGCTTTGCTTAATATTTCTAGATTTTTATCACAAATATTTAAAGAAAAGAAAAAATATTTGATTGACGTCTTTCAAGTTTTTCTATGCCAGCAACAATTTCTTATATAGGTTATTACCTAGTTACAAAAAACTAACAAATTCCACTGACTTATAATTGTTCAGATAGATGCTATGTTTACTTTTAATTTATTACTAATGGAATCAGAGTTTATAATTTGATCGACTTGTCTGCCTGCAGGCAATCTTAGCTGACGATCCTAGATAATATAGAGATCGCTATGCAAATTATTTCGATTTTTTTTATACCAAATTGGGTAAAGCTGGTTGGGGACGTCAATTGCGCAATGATTTTGATATGTGACCTAATTAGGCAAAATGCCGTCAACAGCTCACAGATTAGCCGACTTGTTATGCCCATGATCCCATATCATGCTTTTATCTACACACATAATTCGCCCCACAGATTGCTGATTCTGTCTATCTCATTTCGCTTCGTATGGGCATTGGGCGCATTTCCAAGTCATCTGTCTCTAGTCTCTAGTCTGTAGTCGGTAGTAGTCTAGTCTCTGGTCTCTCGTTAAGTATACGCAGTTAGTTAGGGTCTATGACTGTGTCACGATCAGTTTGCGGTATTGACATATGGCTGAATGCGCGTACGTAATTATTGCAAACCGCAACAGGTAAAAAAAAAGAAAAGCATCAACAATAAACGTGTTTTATTTGTTCGCAGTGCTCATCGAAGGTTGGGCAGCAGCCGCAATACTAAATACTAATCCGCTTTTATACCCTTACCCTTTGCACATTTACAGTGCCACGCCATTGTTGAGGGCGCCAATGTGACAATCCGGACAACGGCGCAGCAATCGACGCTTTATATAACGCACATCTCGGCCGATGACAGCGGCAAGTACACCGCTGAAATAATGAACGATTACGGCGTGGAGGCAGCCGCTGCCTCTGTAGCGGTTGAGGGACCACCGGAACCGCCCAGCGGACAGCCAAGCGTCTCCCTGGGTCCCGATCGGGTGGCTGTCGCCTGGTGCGGTCCGCCCTACGATGGCGGCTGCATGATAACGGGCTTTATGTGAGTGCCATGTCCTGGCAAGGATTCAAAAATAATTTTTCTATTCCTTATAAAATTACTTATTAATTGTAATTTGTATTTCGAACAGCATTGAAATGGAAAGCTGCGAAACATCGGACTGTGATAGCGTTAAGGATCTAGCTGAGTGGCAGCAGGTGGCACGCGTTGTGGATACGCTAGCCTATACTATCAAGGATCTGCAGCCGCAGCTAAAGTACAGATTTCGTGTGCGCGCCGAAAACATACATGGACGCAGTGCACCAAGTCAGGTCAGCGAATGGGTGCAAACAACACGAACAGCCGCAACAGCTGGCACTACAGATGCTGCAGCAACAGAAACAGATTCTCAGAGCTCGGTGTGTGTACAATCTGGCGGAGATTTCAAGTCACGTTTCGACATCATTGAGGAGCTGGGCAAGGGGCGCTTTGGTGTCGTCTATAAGGTGCAGGAACGCTCACAGCCGGAACAATTGCTGGCCGCCAAGGTGATCAAGTGCATTAAAGCACGCGATCGCCAAAAAGTGCTTGAGGAGATTTCCATAATGCGCTCACTGCAGCATCCAAAGCTGCTGCAGCTGGCCGCATCCTTTGAGGGACAACGCGAAATTGTCATGGTCATGGAATAGTGAGTGGAGTGCAACCAGCGTTACCAATTTCTCTATAATGATTTTTATTCAATTCACAGCATTACGGGTGGAGAGCTGTTTGAGCGCGTTGTTGCCGATGATTTTACGCTGACTGAGCTGGACTGCATTTTATTTCTGCGGCAGGTGTGTGAGGGCGTTGCCTATATGCACAGCCAGAGCGTCGTCCATTTGGATCTGAAGCCGGAGAACATCATGTGTCACACACGCACCAGCCATCAGATCAAAATCATTGACTTTGGTCTGGCCCAACGACTGGACACAAAGGCGCCAGTTCGTGTGCTCTTCGGCACACCGGAGTTTATTCCGCCAGAGATCATCAGTTACGAGCCCATCGACTTCAAATCGGACATGTGGAGCGTGGGAGTTATTTGCTACGTGCTGTAAGTAGAACTTGGATGGGTTCCTTTTGATTTGTGTAAAGTATTTATATAAACTTGAGCAGCTGTCATCCCGTAAAGTAGATATAGATATAGAAATGAAGTAATATTCCTATAATGTATATTTATATCTTATACATAGGAACTAGTATATAAAATATTTAAGATGTTATCTCTTAAAGTAAAAACAGATTAAATATACTTCATTTAATATATGCCCATATATATAATATATTATTATGTATATAATTAAGTATATAAATTATTAGGTGGTCTTGAGAACATATTTTAAAGACATTAGTATTATTATTATTATTATTTTGTATTTATTTAAAAATTTTTTTTTGTATATATATTTATTTAAATATATATATATATATATTTATTGATACTTGAATGCAATCCGCATGCATTAAAAATGTTTCAACAGTCAGCCAATAATTGCAGAATTTATTTTACAATAGTTTATATCTGCATACTGGCTATCTTCTACATAAACATTTTCAACTTTTATATATATGTATATATATTATTATTTTCCTGCAGTCTCTCGGGATTATCTCCTTTTATGGGTGACACTGATGTGGAAACCTTTTCGAATATCACGCGAGCGGATTACGACTTTGATGATGAGGCCTTCGATTGTGTGTAAGTAGCAAAAGACAAGCAATTGTTTTATGTTTTAAGATACTCATTCTTAAAATGGTTATTTCACAGCTCACAAGAGGCCAAGGACTTTATATCGCAGCTGCTCGTGCATCGCAAGGAGGCACGTCTGACCGCACAGCAGTGCTTGGAATCCAAGTGGCTGTGCCAGCGCCATGACGAGAATCTCAGCAATAATAAGATATGCACGGACAAGCTCAAGAAATTCATCATAAGACGCAAGTGGCAGGTTAGTGAAACTAGCTGCCGCCATTCCTCACAGCTGCTCAAAACTAACTACCGCTTCTATTCCTCATTATTTATGTTTAAACTTGTCCTTGCTTGTGCCTGCTTTGCTTTGCTAAACGCCGCCTGACTAGAAAACTGGCAACGCTATTCGGGCGCTGGGTCGCATGGCGACGTTGTCCGCTTCGCGTCGCAACTCGGCGATTGCGATGGGTGCCTGCAACAGTCCGCGTCCCTCGATCTCCGGCTTGAGCATGCTGAGTGCTGCCGCCACTGCGAGCGCGAGCGGCGGTGGCACGCAAATGGCCTCCCTGAACGAGGAGGAGGATGATTTCAGTGTCGATATGCCGCATGTGGATAAGCGGAAGACAACTGCTGGCGTTCTCAAACTGCGCGACAAGTCGCAGTGCAGTGAACGCAGCGATTCTGGATATAGTGAGTGCTCCAACGGCAGCCAGGGCATACAGGAGACGCTGCTGCTAACGCTGGCTAAAAACAAGCTGGAGCAGATTGCCAAGGCGAGCGGCCAGGCAGAAATTGCCGAGAGTTCAACGGCGTCTGCCACATTCGTGAGCAGCATGCCGACACTGGAGTTGTTGCCCGCCAAAGGTGAACCCATAATGCTGTCCGATTTTACAAATACCGTTAAGATGCGCAAGAAATCTCTCGAGGATAGCTGCACACGCGAAAAACTGAAGCCACACGCCAGCAAGCCCATCTGTGACTCCAAGTCGAAGGTGTCCCAGCTGAAGCACAGGTTCCAGCAATCGAAAGCTGCTGCGCCCGCTGTTGCTCCTGCTGCTGTTACTGCACATAACAATCCTGCAAAAAAGCCACCTGCAATAAAGAGTACTGCGCCTGCGCCTGCTCCTGCTCCAGAGCCCAGCAAAATCGCCAAGGTCGCGAGCATGGGTCGCATCAGTAAATGTAACCATTAATCACACAACAACTTGCATAATACACATGCTAAGCTTTCCTCTCTTTCTTTGTCTCCGTCTATATTTAGCTGCCGCGGAGCCAGTTCGATCAACCCTTAGCAGTGGCAACATCGGCGTTGGTAAGGCGAGACCAATGCAAACCCAATCGATGCCCAGTTCACCCCTGCCCCAGCGTGCCGCAACGCCAACGCGGCTGAGCAGTCGCGTCCGTGAGACGACGGAGCGTCTTGCCCAACAGCACACGGTGGCCAGCGCACAGCGGCAAGGAAATGGCAACGGAAACGGACACGGGCATTTGCTTGGGAATGGGAATGGGAGCGGTCACGGTCACGGGCACGAGTCACGTGCACGCAGTCTCATCAATAGATTCAACGAAACGAAACAAATCACGCCCTAGCTTTTTATTATGTGTCGCTCGATGCTGATTTACTTATTCACACTTTATTTTTGCAAATATCATTAATTACTTTTTATATGTTTTTTTGTGTATGTGTTTACAAAAAACAAACCCAAGGAAAATCTGTACGAAACACTCGAATATACAAACTATATATATATATATATATATATATATATATATATATATATATGGATGCGAACGCGAACTAATTATAATCCAAATCCGAATCCAAAAATGCACCCAACAAACTTATTAGGCACTGGCACAGGCACATCGCACACTGCACTTAGGCTAGAAAAAGGCTAAATATTTAAATAATTTTATCGATTTATATACATATCTATTTACCATACTAATTAAAGTTAAATTGTACCGAAGCCAACGCTGTCCACATTTATGGGCAAGAATCCGCTAAGACCCCTGACTAACTATTTCAAGAATCAGCAAGTTTAAGGCCAAATAATGCAAGAAACTAAGCTATCAAAATTTTTACTTCATTTTGCCCTTCTTTTAATTGAAATGGAAGCGAGAAGAGTTGAAAGAAGCGCAGTCTGTTTTAAAAAATGCTAAGAAAGAAACATGGAGCTCAGTAAAATGTAATAATTAAAAGTAATAATTAATTATAAACTATAAGCAATTGATAAGAATTTGCTTAAGTTTCCCTTTGAAGAGGCTCATCTTCTAAAGCATCTTTAAATTCCAAATAAACATCTTCATTTGAGTTTCTCAATGAGAATTTCTCTAGGTTGTCAAAGCTTAACAAGTCTTCAACTTAAATAAAGTAGCTAAGCTATGCTAATTGTGGAGTAGGAGTTCTTCCTTATCTAGTTTGAGCTTCTCTTGATGCTTCTCGCTTCCATTAGTGAGCTTACGCTTACTGTTACGATTTAAAAAGAAATTCCGGATTTCTCCGCCCTTAGCTGGCTTGGCCTCGTTTTCTAGACTAATTTCCAGGCACTAGACTGCATCATGCTGCTGCTGGCGCGGCTTGAGTCGCACCCAGAGTCCGCCCGAGGCGCGCAGAGTGATGCGAAATGTGGCCTCGAACGTGGTCTTGCCGGGCACGGGGAGCAGCTGATAGCTACGCAGCAGTCGGGACACAATTGTCTTGATCTCCAATATGGCAAATCGATTGCCGATGCAGTAGCGCGGTCCGGCGCTGAATGGGATAAATGCATACGGATGACGTTGCTCCACATTTGCGGTGGCAAAACGTTCCGGCTTGAATTTCTCCGGTTCGGGATAGATGTGTGCCAGGCGATGGGTGGCATACGGGCAGATGAAGATGTTGCTGCCCGTCGGCAATGTGTAGGCTCCCAGTTGCACCTCCTCGCCCAGTTTGCGGGCGATGAGCGGTACGCTGGGATACAGCCGCAGTGCCTCCTTGATGCACATCTCCAGATAACGCATCTCGCGCAGATCACTCATCGCCGGCGCCCGATTGCTGTAGTCAAAGATGCGCTCGAGCTCTTTGTGGCACTGCTCCTGGGCGTCCGGATTCTGGGCCAGCAGAAAAATGGTGAACGCAACAGCGGCACCCACCGAATCCTGGCCAGCCAACATAAACGTGCACGCCTCATTGACAATGTCCTCCTCACTGAAGTCCGGATTACTCTCGGAGATCTCAATCATGTAGTCCAGCAGGCACTTGCGCTCCACGTTGTTATTGGCCATAATTTCGCGACGCCGCTTAATCATCTGGCGCGTGAAATCATTGAGACGCTTCTTCTGGTTGAGTTCATCGTTGGCCAGGGATGTCAGCTGATAGACGGCATCCAGCAGCAGCCAAGGCTGAGTGAAACGAGCAGGCATCATCAGTTTGCCCTTGCGAAATGGCGAGTCCTCCATCAGGTTTACACCGGTCTTTTTAATGGGCACACCTAAGACAGCCTCTGTAATGATTCACTTAATTAGGATTGGATTTGTGAGATCTGTCTGCAGTTAGACACGCACCATTTAAAACATCGATGACACAGTTGTTCACATATTTGGCTATGTTCACCTCCATGTCCAGGGCGGAGGCATCCAAGTGCTCATTCAGTGACTGCGACGCATCCACAAATGTGTCAATGAACTTCTCCAGCAGGCTCAGATGAAACGCCGGCTGAATGAGCTTGCGATGGTTGCTCCACTTGGCACCACTGCTGGTGATGAGGCCGTCGCCCAGAAAGTTATGCATTAACCGATAGAAGAACACCTTGTTCGTGTGCTTCTTGGAGGAGAGGATGACCTGCAGATCTTCTGGCTGCAGCACCACAAAGAACGGAAACAACAGCACCCAAATGCGCACCAGCGATCCATAAAGATCAAAGGCCTTCGCGGCTCGTTTTCTCATCACTAAAAAAGATATATAAATATTATGTTATAAATTTTAAAATTATTATTTAGTTTATTCTATTCAAATGATTATTAATTTTTTGTTGTGTTTAAAAGCGATGATAAAAATTGTTTTCAATTTAAATGAATTTTATTTAATTCTTTTAAAAATTATATTGTGAGTTTTCTGTTTTAAATTGTAATTTATAAATATGCATTTTATGGCATTTTTAATGTAGTTTTTACTTGGGATTGTTATGGTCTTTAATATTTTCTTAATTCATTATAAATATGACTTTTATTCTTTTGTATATAAAAATAGTAAGCGAAATTGTTATCAATTTAAATATTAATGTAAAATTTGTTTTAAATTGAAACTTTAAATATTATATTAATTAAAATTTTTTGACCTACAAATATTTTATTTACAATAACAAATTCTATAAATTAATGACAAGTCAGTCAAAATACTTACGATCCTTCTCATTGATCAGCAGACAGTTGCCCAGAAAGGGCAACGATGGTGGTCCGGAGAGGCGTAGGGAGAGCAGCACCGACCTCAGATACGCTTGCAGATGTGTGTAGAATGTGTAGATGCTCAGGGAAAGCACCACCAAGGCAAGAGCGCTGCACAGCTCCGATTTCGTGGCACGCTCCAGCTAAGTGTGAACATAGGTTGGGGGAGGGGCGGGAGGGAAAGATGAAGAGTTGGTGTTTGAGTAAGTGTTGGAGTTACGTTTTGTCAAAGTGGCTACTCGCAATAATTTGTTTGCCATTTGAGCAATTTAATCAAGTGCGTAAAATATATTTACCCAAGCCCCCGTGCAAAATAACCCTCGAACACACTTCAGTTTAATAGCGCTTAGATACATATCTCACACAGATGTGTTCATGTGCAACTGTTTACACATACATACACACATATATATATATATATATATATATACATATATTCAACATATTCGAGTATAATTAACTGGGAACGTCATTTGCGTGTGGATTGAGGAGGGCTTGAACATCGTTACTCGTAGGGCATGTCGTAAGTTTTTGTAAACACTCTCATAATCCATAAACTGAAAATCATCATCGAAAGTGCCTGCCAAAAAAACGGTGTGAATTGCTTGGGACAACACGTCGTATGCTCATTGATACACACACGTATTTATTTTGGTTATTTTATAAGCCCAAATCTCAAAAGATTTCGGCAATTGTGGCTAACAATCAGCTGCAGCAATGCTAGGACGCAACAACTTATTATTGCAGATACATTTGTATCTTCTCTGCCTTATTTCCCTCTCTCTCTCTCTCTCTCTCTTTCTCTCTCTTTCTCTCTGTGTGCCTTTGTATCCGCTCAGGGCTATAGCTGTGGCTGTTGACAAGAACGTACAGCATCCCATTCATAAAAAACCCAAACAAAATACGATTGATTAATGATGATCACCATCTGCCACGATTTCAATGGGCGCACGTTTTGTTTTGGCCTTTTTCCCAGACATGCCTTTGTTCCATTTTCTTGGCCAAGTAAAAGTGTAAAAGGTGACCCACAAAATAATAAGCCAATATATTTAACTAAATCGCATCAGGTAAAAGGAGCATAATATTTAGGCAACAATTTTTGAGCATGCAACATTATTACAAGTCTAATTAGGAATACTTTGGACAGAAAGACTGAAAAGGTCAATTTATTATTATTCTAAAATATATTTATTTATAAATAAGCCGTTTACACGAAAATCATATAGAAATTGGAATTTAAACTAGTCTATAGTCTTAGAGTCTACAATTTCAGGACATACTTGTTTACAGAAAACGTTGTTTATACAAGAAAGCAGTTTAAAGTAGTATAAAGATAAAAACATTACTGAATTATTGAGTCTATTTATTATTATCCTATCTATAATAAAGATAAAAACATTACTGAATTATTGAGTCTATTTATTATTATCCTATCTCAGAGAAAAATCTCACAAAAATTCGTAATGTTTGAGAGTCTGTATTGAGAGTCTATAGATGAGAAAGAAAATACGTGAGATAGAAATTTGGAGAGCTATCATTGTTTGTAAAGATGCAAGCCTAAAGATCATTAAGATATGCCGGTCCCATAAAAGCATCTATAATATAACAGCTAAGCACGCACACACACACAGATACACACAAATACACACGCGCCCCAAGATTCAGGGTCAATTGCGCATTGTGGTCGTAAAACTATTTATGACAAATTTTTGAATATGACAAAAAAAAAATATTATGCATTAAAAATGAGGGGAAACAAAATGAATAAATTGTAAGTGAAGAAGGACAGGTGCAGCATGGCAAATTAGATATTAATATTATCAAATGTTTGGCGGGTGCGTAACTTTCCGAAAGCGAAAGTTAAATTTGCCACGCCCCAAAAACACAAGTAACAGTTGTTGAAGCCAACAGCTGCGAACGCATTTGTTTGGTTCAGTTTTATTTTGAGATATGTAAACAAATATGTATCTTTTATCTTGAATGCATATTAATAGTTATATTGTATTTGAAAACAGTCAGAATTCCCAAAAGTTCTGCTTGGACAAACGAACCTAAGAATTGGAGTCTATTAATCGGAACGTTTAAAGAATTGGATCTCTGCTTACCAACGATGAACACAAACTGGAAATCTTGAAGCTCAACATTAGGCTTCATAGCCATCTGAAAGCGCATTTTTATTGGAGTTGTGAAACAGGCTGCGTTCCCCATTGCCCCATGGGAAGCGCTTGTTGCGACGACGCAGATGCTCATATTTGACAAAGGGCTCGCGTGCCTTCTCCACATCCTGCTTAGTGTTAAACAGGTTGACCATGCATAGGACAACAGCAGGTGTCGCCACCAGAAAGGTGACACGCCTCCACACGAGTGCACCAGTTGCCTTGCCACCAATTAGGTTTAGCTTGTGGCTGATCTGGCTTAAGCCCGGACGTAAATAGCGTTCCCAAAGCAGCGACATGTTGTATATTCTTTAGAATTTCGCAATTACTTTTTAAAATAAATAATATATATTGATGTATATTTCACAGCAAGAAATGAATATGGGAATCAATTTGGGAATGCTCGACAAACCGGAAGAAAATTCAGAAGGCAAATCTAGAATCAACTAGCACAACTGGAAACTATCTACGTTTTATTTAAAGTACAAAGCATTGCGCAATTAGGAAGTTTCAAGGGGAAACTGTGCCTAGTCCAACAACCCGTACGGAGATGCAGCAGCAGCAGCCGCCGAAGCACGCCTTCCGTACCAGCGTGGATACAAACCAACTATCTATCAGTCTATCTATCAGTCTATCTATATACATCGATCATAATCATGTATCATAATCATGTATTTACAATGTATAGAGAATTCGCAGCTAACTGGTGTATTTGCGCAAACAATTCACACTTGCCCACTAATAATTGTACATGATTATTTCTCACTAACTCTATAAATTATCATCAACATCTTTTCGGTACTCACACGGCTTAAAGGCCCAAGCAGTCCAAAAATATAAGAAAAAAAATTACCGGACCCTCATTCCCCCCACACAGTTTGTGCAATGAAGCAGCGTACGTGCCACAAGCCAAACAATAAAAAAAAGGCAAAAAAAGTTTCAAATAATCAGATTTCTATAGTAGTTTCAATATCAACTTCACAGAGAAAACACTTTTGATCACAGTTCCTAGCTAAATAAATAATTTCCGTTTCAATTGTCATAAACTTTTGATGTTGCAATGATTTAATTGCATTTTTATTGTTAAATAATCTTTATTGACTACAGCTCATTATTATTAATTGTATTTTCAAATGTATTCTCAGAAATTCTAAGAAATTTTTGATATTAAGAAATTGTGGCTTTTATATAAGAATGTTTAAGAAATATGTTTAAATTTGCCAAGTTTTCTAATATAATCTGAAAAGAACACCAAATTAATTTTGAATTTATACATACAAATATATTTCTTTATATTTGATAGTTTCCACTTCACTTTCTTCTCTTTAAAGTCTACCAAATATTCACTTACAATTCATATTTTATACTTCTGTCTCTCACTTTTACTCACCACTTTTTCCACAATCATATTGTTGCTCTAACTTTTTGTTTTTTCCAATGTCACTCTACACTCTCACAGATATCGTACCGAGTATATATTTATATAGATTGATCTTTCAGATTCAGAATGTCCTTCGCTGTCACCTCACAGACCACAGACCACAGACCACGATAATCAAAGGCGCGTTCGTTCAATTGGACAATTGTTCAATTCACACACGGCGACAGTTGAGTATCAAATGGTGGATATCCAACCTGGTAACGTCTATTTATAAGCAAAATGTCCGATTTAACGTTGAGCCCGACAAACAAACATCGAAAACAAAAAGCCGAATATCGCTTCAATGGCGCGTACGTGAGTCGATGGCTTTGGAGATGAAAATATGAAAAGAAAGAGCAGTCGAGGGAACTGAAGTGGCATTATGGGAGACACATCACCACACATCCAACCACACAGCAAAGAATAATACAATGTGCTAAGTAACCAGAACTGGAAGTCAAAACTCAACTTGGGATAAACGTTCAACGAGATGGGCAGCCATTTGTAAATTGATGTTTAATATTTAATTATCTACAAGTATTTGGTAATTGCTTTTAACATTAATGCTGAAAATGTAAGCACGTGCCGTGCGAGTACCTATTGTAAGCTTTAAGTGCATCTATCTAGGGTAGGTAACCCACTGATCCCATCCAGCATAGAGTGAAGCTAGCCACTTGTTCAAATGCATTAGGTTTTTATTATGTTTTTCCTGACTTGATTAATTGCATGCGAATAATTTGTTAATGTGCAAACATAGAACCGACTCAACATCACTAAAACTGACGTATTCGGGAAGAAGTCACTAAATATTTGCATCCAACATTTCCGTAAAATTTAAATATGTTGACTCAATAAACCACGTTTATTTGACAATTCAAATTGGGCATTAAGTGAACAAGGCTTGCATACTTTTAGGCTGTCAAGAAAATAACAAACTTTTGTATGGTTTTATGGCTCGTATGTAATTAATTAAATTAATTAATAGAGGCAATTTAAAAGCAGAATTTTTAAGAGAAATCTACCAAATGTGGTTTCTTAAATTTAATTATAATAATGAAACACAGTTTCTTTTCATAAACTGCTTCTCAGTGAATTCTTCACATATCTCTCAAAACTATTCTTGTGCTATATTCTAAGAGAATAATCTAGAACTATCCATATTTCAAATATTTAAAGATATTACTAAAACCCAGATATTACTAAATTTGAAAACAATTTTTCGCTGGTAATTCCTATTCAAATGAAACAGCATATTTTCGTATATAATAATGAAACTTTAATGATAAACGCATATTCATGAAATCTAAAAATGTTAGCTTCAAGATTTGATAAACAAATGTAAAAAATGTTGAGGTGCATATGTAAGTATAAATATAAATCAGGTAATGGATTCATTTAGTTTGAGAACTCTTATGTCCGTCAATGTTTGCCGACTGCCTCAATGCCATGGCTCACTAGATCAATCAGTCCCAGCCGCTTGGTGACCCAATAGATGATGCCACCAGTAATGAGTGTCTTGCAGACGCGATCCAACACATACATGCTATAAGAAGAAGAAGAACATAACAGAGATTATTCCAATTGGAAAATCTGGCTAAGACACATACAATCTTAGCTGTATGCGAGATTTGGGCAATGAAGTTAGGGGCTCCTTCAAAACATACTGACGTCCGCCCAGAATGCTGATCTTCATATATTCATAATCGTCCACATCGTTTGTGTTGATTTTGAAGCTATTGCGAAAAGATAAATAACATTTGTGAATCATCAGCAACGATTTAAAAATATATATAAATATATATATCTCAGCATGACGACTGATTTAGCTTAATCCCCATTGGAAACCTGTTGTACGTATCCAAAATACATAGACTATATATGCAGGCAGTATCAGCTATTGTCGTACATTTTGCGATCTTGCTCGGTTATGTCTTTATATATTTGCTCAAAATGAGTCGATTTAAAGTCCCAGTTGCGCGTGGTGAAGAACTGCAGCACCTGGAGGCCCACGGATATCTTTGTTTGCACACGAACCATGCTGCAAAAGAATGCAAAGATTAGCTTTAGTTTTTAGGCTTTATGCAAATGTTAAACTCACAAGCGACGCTGTCCGAAGATGGCCAGGAGAAAGTCAATAATGTAAGCAGGTAACCACATGAACATAATGGAACAGATGGTGTGATACACTTTGCTAGATGTCATATTGCCATCCGGATACCAGAGGCCCACCTCGAATGGATATTTGAGGCCCAGCTCGCGGCCCACATCCATTATCCACTTCCAGGTGCGCTTCTTGGCATCATCGATGGTCAGATTATAGACGGGTATAAGAGCGGGTCTGAAATATAATGATATATATGATATACAATTTAGTCAGGGAATTGGAAAGGGGTATCTGGAAAGCACTTACTTCTGCTTCAATAGACTATTGTGATAGGGTATCAAAATCAATCCATTTACCGCAATGTCCACCGGTATAACCTCTGACTTGAGCTCACCGCTGCAGATCATGGAGCGAATGACACCTTTGCCAGCACCAATCAAAACACCTGTCGGTCCATTCATATTGTCCACCCAACCAGGCACCGGCTCCGCCGCAGCGGGCGTCACTGCGCAGGCAGAATAAACGTTAATAGAGCTTAAAAAATAATAACTAATATTATTTAAAAAAAACCATGGCATAAAACGAAATGAACAAACAGTTTGAGGGCTGTACAAAAAACCTAAATGCATGTATTTATTTGGGTAAACCACTTAAACTAAATGTATATACAACTAAAAGTTAATTGACTATATAAATTCCTGTGACCACAATATCGAAAGAATCTAAAAATTAGACTCAAAACACTGCCAGCAATCCGGTCCACTTCATCAGGTAGTAGGCAAAGAGACCAACAATGAGGGTCTTGCAAACGACATCAGCGACCCATTGACTGGAAAAGATCGGAGGAAAATGATTATAAATAAAATTATAAATAGATTGTGCCTTCTTGGGTAGGATTTGAAGATCAGCTTACAGGCGCATATGCAGTCTCGCCTTGGGTATATCCTCGTCCTTCTCCTTGAGTATAAACTTGCGTGCACCCAGTGCACAATTCACCATGTACTCCTCTTCAGTTTCCTTGACGTCCATGTTCATATTGAATCTGTTGATTAAATGAAGACTTATTTAAGAAACTCTGTTAACCTTTGTTGTTTAGCTTGTTGCTTACATGGCCTTATCCTGTTCGTTCAGATTGTTCCAGAGTGAGGCATAATGATCAGATTTGAAGGTCCAGGCAGTGAGTGTGAAGAACTGCAGCACACCCAGACCAATCGAAATCTTCTCCTGCACTCGCACCATGCTGAAAAGAACAAAAAAAAAAACTTGTGATGAATTATACTAAAAAATGTATTTTAATTTAAAACTCACAATCGCTTCTGTCCCAGAATAAGCATTAGGAAGTCCAGAAGATAAGCAGGCAGCCAGTGGAACATGGCCACATTGAATTTATGATACGTTTCATTAGTTGTGATACAGGCATCCGGGTACCAGAGACCCGCATTTAGAGGCACCTGTTTATTGATCCGCTTGCTCATCTCAATAACGTTGCCCATGGGCATCTTTCTGTGATCCGCATTGGTGATGTTGTAGACGGGCACATCGATGGGTCGCTTGGCTTGCTTATTAAATTCGTAGGGTATCACAATGAGACCATTGATGGCATAATCCACAGGAATAACTTCAGACTTGTTCTCCCTATTGACCAGTACAGAGCGAATGACTCCTTTGCCACAGCCAATCATCAGGCCAGTGGGTCCATTCAGGTTGTCCACCCAGCCAGGCAGTGGCTCATAGGCAGCTGGCGACACTGATGGGGGTAGACGACAGGAAGGGTATTAAACTACTGCATGGACTCCAGCACAAATTATTGGCTCTCTACATACCAAGATGCCCATGATGATTGTTGTTGCTGCATGTTAACCGAAAGCCAATTAGGTGTGTGTGAGAGAGTGTGAGTGTGTGTGAGTGTTGTGAGTGTTGTGAGTAGTACTCGTATGTGTGAATGTGAGTATGAGTGCTTGTATGTGGTCTTAAATGTATTCATGTTGTATACGAATAGGATAAAACATTGACAGGTTGAAATTTGGAAATTGTTTCTTTGATTGTGTGTGTGTTTGTTGTGTTTTGTTGTGCATTGGTTTCGGCCTCTGTTGTTGTTGTTGTTATTTTTCTTGTTGTTGTTGTTGTCCTTTAAACACTTGCGCAAACACTCGGAACACGAACACATTGAAGTTTTCAAACCGTTTTTTATTTCGTTTGATAGAACTCTTAGAAATAATGTTAAAGCCAAGATTAATAAAAAAACGTTTTGTACCCCAATAAAAAAGCGAACCTAAGCAAATAACGATTTCCGAATGTTTTCCTTTTCAAAAAGAAAAAACAAACTTGCCGTTATAAAATGTAGCAATATCTATATATAAAGCGCGAAAATGTTTTGGTTATATTTTCTCATCATCGTTCGCTGCACGCATCGTTCAGACGCCCACAAGGCGTGCCACAAAGCCGTACATCCAGTAAGTTAGGAAACCAACGATGATCGTTTTGCACACACGATCCAAAATATACATCCTACAATGGGTAAATGGAAAAATAGTATGATAGAAATTGGAGGGGATTGTTGATTTTTCTGGTTTCTTTACAGCATGAGCTGGCGACGGGCACGAGGCAACGATTCGGGTGATTCCTTCATTAGATACTGACGACCGCCTTGCACACAGGACTCAATGTACATGGGTATAGTCTCCTCCGGATCCATGTCCATGTTAAAACTGTTTTTTTTTTTTTTTTTTTGATTTACGTTTTACGTTAATCGATCGGCAAACTAGACAAATACGTTGTGCCTTACTTTTTTCGGTCCCTCTCCGTCAACATGTCCCAGAGCGAGGCATACGCATCCGACTTGAAGTACCAGGCGCGCATGGTGAAGAACTGCAGCACCTCCAAGCCGACGGAAATGCGATTCTGTACACGGATCATACTAAGCAGATTTTGTTTTGAGGGTAGGATTGGGAAGATTGCATTTGGACAGGAGGAGGAGGAGTAGCAAAACTGTAGTCGTCTGTGGCATTGGCATTTGGCAAGTGGCAACAAACAAAACTTACAAGCGCTTCTGGCCCAAAATGAAGAGCATAAAATCGATGACGTAGGCGGGCAGCCAATGGAAGAGCAACACGTTGATGTTGTGATGGAATTTATTGGTCGTTATACAGCCATCTGGATACCAGAGACCCGCCTCCATCGGATATTGATAGCCAATCTTTTTGCTCATCTCAATGACCTCGCCCCATTGCATCTTGCGATGATCGGCGCACGTAATATTATAAACGGGGACATCCACCGGTTTCTGTTGCGTCGTCACAAACTGATATGGTATGACGCAGAGGCCATTGATGGCATAGTCCACCGGTATGACCTCCGATTTGAAGCGTGTATCGATCAGCATGGATCGAATGACACCCTTGCCGGCGCCAACCATCAGACCGGTGGGTCCATTCAGATTATCCACCCAGCCGGGCACCGGCTCATAGGCCGATGGCGAAACTACAGGAGATTCGTTCAATACAAAGTTCCGAGGTGCTCCAGCAGCAGCAGGGGAATTAAGCCGAAGGCGTAGGTGTAGGCGTGAGCGTAGTTTTTTTTTTATTTGTTGTGCGTGTGTAAATTTCCAGCAGCTGGCAAAAGGCAGAGGATATTTTTTTGGTTTTTGGCGGGTGAGCTTTCAACTCGCTGATTGGGTTTGTTTGAACTATGCGTGTTTTCAATCTAAGTTGCAGATTCAAATTTCGAATTTTTTTTTTTAATACAATTTGAAAGTGTTTATGTGTGTGTGTGTGTGTGTGTGTGCTTATGCATTGTTTGCGTGCTTTGAGTTTTCAAGCGATTTCAAATTTGCTGTGAAGCTCTCTTTGTTTTACACATTTGCCTTAAGCGTCGCTGTGTTTCTGATTATAACCAGCATTTGTTGTTGTTGTTGTTGTTGTTGTTGTTTGCTTGTTTGTCTTGTCTGTCTATTTATTGTTGTTCTTGTTGTTTGTATGGTCAGGTTTACACACAAATTTGGGGGCATGTCTGGCAAAGCCTTTCGCCCCGCAATTGTAACATCAATCATCATAGTTTTGTAGCGAACACAACACCTGAGCAGACATTACAGTTACAATGTGTGTAAACCCCCCAAAACACATACTTTGGCACACTTATTTATGCGTTGTTGTTGTTTGTTTTTTTGGTGTTGTTTTCATTTGGTCTGATTCGTGTGTCACAGCAATGACATACAAACAAAACACACACTGAAAGCATGTCTGCTAGAGACAAACAATTTGCAGATGAGCACATAAAACACACTTAAATGGCATCCCAAAGCAGTCAATTAATGGCCAACAAAGTAGGCACTTCAACGAAAATCTTTGGCTACACCTACCACTCTGTCTGTCAGTTGGCCAACTTAAGCGACCAGTTGCCAATCCCATTGAAAGCTGCAACAAAGTCGTCTGAATATCAATATTGATGCAGACGATTTGTCTCCCTTTTTGTCTCCCAATTTGCAATTTTAACTGTTTACCATTTTGGCCATTGCTTAAAGCAAACTATTGAAAATAAAATAAACTTTAAAATGCTTAACGTGGCACGATTCTATAATTATCGTTGAAGTCTTTAAGTCTGACACAGATTAATTATAAAATCTCGCCTGGCTGACTGTACTCGAACGAGGTGTTATAATAACAAACTCTGGTCAAAATGGTAATCTGTAAACAACATTCCGATTACAATGTTGCTAACCATTTATTTTAATAGGCAGCTTTAGACTTAGGTTCATTTGCTAGGGTCAACAGAGAAATTACAAATCTGTAATTTACAGCTTACAAAATCCGCCCCCCATCTATGAAAAATAACCGGATATTTTAATTTTCATTTTCATTTTCAATTTCAATTGCTTTTGCTCACAGTCAAAAAATACGACTTGTGATTTAAACCTTAAAAGCTGGTTGGGTTGGTTAAAAGGAAAAGCTAAGCTGAAATTAATTGTATGGCGAAGCGAAAATGCGAAAGATTAAATGGCCAAGACTTGAATGCCCAGCAGCAGCGGATAAACAAAACAAAAATAAACATAAAAAATTGAAGAAAAATATAAAATGCTTAAATGCATGAAATGCATACATATGATTTAGGAAGCAAGCAACCAAGCAAAACAGAGACAAGCCTTGAGGCATCCCGGCCCCCCCAGCAGCCCCAAAGTTATTATGCATATACAATATATATATATATATATATATAAACATAAATATAAATTCATAGAGGATGGCAGTTAAGCAGGCTTAAGGCTAAAGAAATACAGTTAATACACTTACCAATACTCGGACGGGCAATGATGACCGGCATCGTTTCGTAATGATCGCGAACCAGCAACTCGGCGAGTCGCTTCGAATAGGTGTAGGTATTGGGATGGGGCTTCAGCAGATCGGGTGTGACTGCATCCAATGTCTTGACATCCATCCATTCGGCCAGACGCATCAGATCCTCGGGCTTGTGTGGAAACTCATAGACCTTCTCGTACATCACTTCCTGATCGCAATTGCAAAATGCCGTCGACAGATGCACAAATGCCTCCAACTGCTTCATATCCTTGGCCACGTTCAGAGCACGCTGTGTGCCCTGCAGATTCATATCGATGGCATCATGCAGATTACCCTCCAGCTTCAGTGTGGCAGCCATATGGAACACAATATTCGTGTGCTCCACGACATACTTCAAACTTTCGCCACTCAGGCCCAGCACTGGTCAAAAGAATAAATTAGCGTCATTCTTTTTTAGTAAATTTGAGAAATTTATGTTTATGGCAGATTTTGGACTTACAATCGGAGGTGACATCGCCCTGGTAGATGGTCACCTTCTTCATCATATGGGGACGCTCATCGCGGAGACGTTGAAAGATGGGCAACTTGAACATCTCCTCGAGACGCGAATCGGGCGTCTTGCCCCGCTTGGGTCGGCAAATGATGATCACCTCCTTGAGCGAGTGGCATGAATAGAGAAGCTTCTCCAGCAGCACCTTGCCCATGAAACCAGATGCGCCCGTTATGAAGATGGTCTTGTCCTTATAGTATTCTTGTACCGGCGATAAGTCATTCATGTTGAGGGCTGCAAGTAGTTCACAGAGAAGAAAAACAAAAAACGATAGAGGAAAACGTTAGTTTACTTTTTCTTTTTGTGGTTTTTTACACTGGCCACATTCCGGGCAAGCAGTCAATTGAAAACGGCAAGTGTCGCAAGCACCAGGCAAACTGGGCTAATTCTGAAAGAGCTGCAACAAACGGGTTTCTAACGGATTCAAATACAAATTGGATTGCGCCGGCGTCGATTTCGCATTTCTTTGCGTTCGCAGTTGGCTAAATGATTGCGCAATGGGACGGGGCGAATGTCTGGATGCCTGGCTGAATGTCTTAATAATATTAATAACAGTACATTTGTAGCAGCAGCAGCAGTAGCAGCAACAAAAACTATTGGCGACCATTTGACAGTAGTCTGTGCAATAATACGAGTGCGCCAGGAGAGCGGACCACCAGCTCGTCTAACTGGTGTTTGCTGTTTGTTTTATTATGATAGTGTGTTGCAAGCTGCAAGCTGCAACATCAAAAGCAACAACAACAACACACGCAGCATGCAGCATGCCACCAACGTTTGATAGCCGTCTGCAATCGCCTGCAAATAAATTGCAAAATCATAGACTGGAGCTGGCGCTTGTCTTATGGATTTTCAATTTTGGTTTTGGTTTTGGTTTGAGTTTGGTTTTGGTTTGAGTTTTGAGTTTGCATTGCCGGCCACGTTACAGTTGGCCAAATCTTGTTCGTTACTTGTGTCTCTCTATCTCTCTCCCTCTCTTTCTCTCTCTGTAAGTATGTAAAAGTGACTTGCCACAGTCGCCGTCGCAGCCGTCGAAGCCGCGGTGTGACATTTCCAGCCGGCCTCAATTTTGAAATCGGCTTGATTTTGCTTTCAGTTCAGCTGAAATACCCTGTAAGCAACACTTGAAGGGATAAGCTCAACTTAAGCTAGCATTTGGTGTCTCAAAGCATAATTCTTAATATAATTACTCATTGAATTAAAAAAGATTCGAAAGAGGATTCTTAATTTGATATACAAAATGGATTTAAAAATAGTACTTGAACAGATAATGTTGTACTTCAATCAAATAATTTCGGCATAACTGGAATTTTGACACAGTCAATATTTGATTGACCTGATTTAATGTTTCTAATAAAATATTCAAGTACTTCCGTATATATACATATCTGTATATATCTATTTATAATCTTAAAACTCGTACTTTGCTTACTACTTAACTTTTGTTCTTGCTGCTTCACGTTTATAAATGCTCGAGTCATAATAAGGGCCATAGTATAGGTCATCTATAGGCCTTGTCTACTGGCGTCATATTTGATAATCGCACATTTCATGCAATACTAAACGAGTTTATTGCTTGCCAGCTGGCCCACAAATGTGGCATATACATATATGTGCCATATGAAAGGAGAGTACTTGTCTGAACAATAGCTTATTCAGTTCAGCGGTTTAACAGAGTCTGCCTAACTGTCTGAGGAAGTACTCAGCATGACAAGGCAAAAACTGTAACACTCAGAAAAATTTCAACAGTTAGAAATAATGTCTATCATTAAGAAGTTCATTTAAAATCCTACAAAAATTTAAATTAACTTATGTGACTTTATTATAATTATATTATATATAATATAAGTAACAACAAATCTATAATAGGAGTTTTTCAATGTACACACACACATATAAACAACACTCTGGAAAATATACACATATTTTTACTAAATTTTACAAAAATCCACCCAGAAAAAAAAATAGAAAACCCTGCGTTTTAGTTAGCCATAATCTGACATTTCAGACATTTGTTTTGTGATTGGTAAAGCGGGGAGAGCGTTGAGTCAAAAGAATGGCGAACTACTAAAATTCATGGCGGTTTTTTTCTGAGTGTACATACAAAGTATGCACCTTGAACTATAAATCGTGATAGTTGTTGTGCTCCAACTACTGTTTGACTGCTCTTCGTGAACTTGAGTGAAACTCAAGCTGCAGACTGCATAGAAGATGAGAAGTATCCCAAAGGGGATGCACATTTGACGCCAGTCTCTTAATTTGTTGGATTTGACTCATGTCAATGTTAATAGCCAATTCAAACTCTTCTGCTAAATACATCAGTTTGTCAATACAATAAAACAAAACTAATACAAAAGTAACAAAATTATGAACAAGAAACTCTAGCGCAACTTATGCAAGCCAAAAACACAGCCTGGGGCCAAATATGAGACAGCCCCAAGACAGCGAAGTCTGCCCAAATCATAGGCACACATACGCACACACACACACACATACTATGGAAATTCCAAAGAAGCCAAAGCAAAGCCGAAGCTGATATTGAAACAAAATACAAAATAAAAACAGAAACAGAAGAGGCCAAACGAAAGACTTAGGCAACAAACTTGCGCACTGTGGCATGCAATATAAATTTTGTTGTTTAAGAGCTCCACGCTCAAGTATTTTCAAACTTGACAACCATAATGTGCACTTGTGTACGTACATTATTAGCAACGTTTAGACCATCATTTACAAGAGCTTGTTAAGGCAAGGCCTTCAATAGAATTTACATACATATATTGCATTTATTGCATTGCACAATTTGCTCAAAGTTCAAAATGCAACGAAACTTGTTATTAGTATTAACTGTTAATTATCACACTCAATATACAATGATGAAAGCACTAAAACAATAAGTATATTAATTTAAGTAATCGCTTAATTAATTTTAAAAGATTCGAGATTCTAACAAGTATTTGAGTAAATGTACTTCAATTAAATATAATCGGTATAGATGGACACTTAAAACCTTTTTTAATATAGAATAATTTGATTTTCTGATTTATTGTTAGCCATTAAATATTTAAATACTTTTGAGGTAATTATGTCTGTATAGAGAATTGAAATTCAACTGATCTCTGATCAGTAAGTATCTTGAGAATTTTTCAACCGTCTAACTAAATAGTCACATCAAGGGTATTTCGAACTTTTTCAAATATTTACATAAAATCGCATAGCTCAATTGCCGGTGCTTCTAATCAAATTTGCATAGTTAAGCATTTTGTGAGATGACCGAGATATTTGCTGTCCATAACCAAGCTCCCACATGGATGAAGAGTTCAGCATCGCTGTATGGCCAACTGGCACTATTTAATGCAAATATAAATACAAGTTTGTAAGCGCGTGTTTTAACCGGTTTCATAAGTTAGTTACTTTTAACATTTCTAAGGCAAAAATGCTGCGAAATATGGGAAAAAGTCTTGTTTACATTTCACAATGTTGACATGCTTTTGTTTCTTGCCTTCAATTGTTGTTGCTGCTAATTTCACGCCATGGCAACAAAGCAATTAGAAATTTCTTCGATAGAAAAACTAAGGCAAAAACAAACTCAAATTGCAGTTTACCAAATGACTGCGGGTTCAAATTCATTTGACCCCATGTAGCTGATCATCGTCTCATCTTCCAGCTCGTCATACTAGTTAAAACAACCTGTTGCCAAATGAGTGCGATTGTTAAGCAACCAACAACAAAACCATTTATCAACCTTAAGCCATGAAATCGAACAAAATTCAAAACTCAACAGTCGCCGCTGCAGCCACTCAATCCATAAATATATTATAAATATATTTGTGTGTGTGCGTGTTGCTTGCTGGCATCCCGTTGTGGGTCTTGAACCATTTCATGTGAGATGTGATAGAGTGAAATAAATACATAATATGCAACAACCTTCAATATGTAAATGCGCTTGTAGCGATTGCCATTGACACAGAAGCGGAGAGAAACGAATTTTAATTAAATTCAACATTCGATGAATTGGACAAAATGGGTCGAAACAAATCAAAAAACAGAAACAAAAAAAAACAAGTCTTTGCAACACTAAGCCAAAAAAATATACTCGGAAAGCTCCAATAAAATAATAACGAAAGTATTTTCTTATATATATGTTAACTGTATGTTAAAATTATTGTTATCATACAGAAAGTTATGCTGACAAAAACTGGTTTCAAACAATTATAAACTAAAAGCAGATACTTTAAGAGATTAAATATGTTTTATGTATAGTAGTAAATTGTGACAATAGACAATGCGTTTCTGAGCTAACTAATGGAGGGATCATTTAGTGATTATATTGGAAAAGTGCCGCCCCATTAAAAGTCTATTTCGAAATTCCTTAGCATTGTTGGGGAAATAGTTAGAAATTGAGACCGTACAAATATGCATTTAAATGACATGTGCAAATACAAAGTAGCTACAAATAACTGGAGAATGTAGCAGTCAAATGAAACAATTTAAATAAATAATTTAAATTATTATTAGCCAACCGCAGCAAATTGTTCGAGCTATGATTTAATGATGCGCTTAGTTACAGTCTTCTTCAGCGAAGATGATACAACAATAAGCTAAAAATAATCCACGCATTTATCATAAATTAATTCAGGGGCTTTTCGGAACCGAAAAGTTTGTGCTCACAAAGAAACCAGCTAAATGTCAAAGCCTGTAACATCTCCCAGATCAGGTTGAGGGCTTGACACGACCCTGACACGGCCCGTGACCCAAGTCGGAACAGTTTTAAGCAAGAGCTCCTCTTTACGCAATATTTAATAATAGACATTTGGCGTGTTTCCAATTAAACGCTTCGCTGGCTGGCTAATAGCACCCGAGATGTTTTAAATTGTTTTCGGGCATCTTTGTTTTTTTTTAGCTAATTACTCGAATGCAAGACAATATAAAACAATTATTATACTAAACTAGAGGTCGTCAGGCAATTGTAATAAAAAGTGCAATTTAAACCACATACACTTAACTTGGCCAAAAATAATTATTACTTTTGCACAAAAATGTTGATGCATGTAAGTGTTTTAATTACCTTTTGCAGTGCGCCTTGTTAATTAATTAGAAGCCGAAAAAATATTTAACACGTTGCACACACGAAGCGAGCGCGTCGTCAAATCGAATATATTATAAATGTGTTTATATATTTTTTTATGGATAGTTAAAAAATTGAGCTGAAGCGTTGTTCGCTGTGCGACGTTCGAGCGAAGACTGAGCAGCGTTTGGCTCTGCGCCTGTCAATATGAATGAATTGGCTGAGCTTCGAGCGCGCATTGAAAGTGAGTCTGTTTTGTTAACTGGTTGGTTGGGGGAGCACTTTGGCCGGGATCGCTTGGGTATGGGATGTGGCAAGTGGCTATGAAACCTGCAAGCCAAACTGCAGTAATAGTAATAAATAATACTCTCACAATTAGCTTAACAAACTCGGCGGAACTTTGAACAATTTATGGATGGCGTCTCACATGCAACGCAAGAAGGAAGTTTTGTTTAGCGGCCTTTAAGTTTGTCTGTTGACGCCAAGTCAAGCCATTAAAATTGTTCTCAAACAATTACAAAAATAACAACAATATTTGGCAAACTAATTTGCAAACATTTATTATTTGAGAGCTGTACATAAAAACAGACACTTTATGTGTATTGTTATGCACATTCATATTTGTATTTGGATAATTAATCATTGAATATGCAAGTGGAGCTCATTAATATTTTACAAATTGAATACAAAAGTTATGTTTTTGCAGTTGTTACATAACTTTGGCATCCATTTGCCATTTTTTTTTTTTTTTTTTTTGTCATTATTATGCAATTATCAATACCTCATGCAAATTATTAAGCTTTGTTGCCAAATATTGCGAATTATTCCAACAAAAAAAATCGCCAAAGTTTAATTATGTTAAAATTATGCTAATAAAAAAAAAGTTATTTGCACTACGATAAATGATCGAATCAAGATGTTTAAATTAGACCGCCCAGCTACTACCCGTCGATAACATAAACAATGACTCAATTGAACAGTGTTGCCACATTGTTTCTTCAACATTCAGATTTGTATATTTCTGTTGCTTTTCTGATACATATCGATAGAGGGTTAGTTAGAATTTTCCGCGTGATGGCAGAAAATACAGAAAAGTGTGGCAGGTCATGGTTCTTGGAGGGAAACTTTTTTCGGATGGGCGAGCGAGGATGTAAAACATAGATAAGAGTGCGAACCCTCCATCATAATTGTGAGCTGTGTGGAATAAAATTCGGCGTAAGTGTGTAAATAATTTAAATGTTATATGTACTAATTTTATGTTATGTTTGTAGGTGGCCAACAGCAGGTCACGCCGGACTTTGTTTATTATTTTTGGTGTTCAAGAATTTGAACATTGCCAATCAGCACGGCAACGGCGTCGCTTGGGACGCAATCACCAGATACTAGTTGTCTCCGACACACACATACGCAGCAACACATCACACACACCTACACCTCACACAGACGCATATGCTGCGGCACAACAAATCCATTATTCCTCTACTCCGGTGGATACGCGCATGCGCGGCGGCACAACACATCTGTATTACCACGCCGATGAGTGCGTTCCAATAAGGAACCAATAACGTCACGCCCGCTACAAGTAAAGCCATCCGCTACGCAGTTCAATCGAATTAAAAGATTGAATTAAACTGCAAGAAAATAAAACGCATAAGCAAAAAAATATTGTTTGTCAAGCTCAATTCAAAATGCGTAAATGTAAAAAATAGCGAACTGCTAATGTATATATGCATATATATATACATATGTATGTACCTTTGTAAATGTTGAGGATATCCTCCAATACTAAATGAATCGATTCCAATAAGAAAAATGCAACGTGGTGGTATGCGATACGTCACCATCGATATGTACCAAAAAATGCAAAAAATGAACTTGCGCCATAAACCTTTTGAAAACAAAACGGCAATTCTGATACTTAAATCACTTAACTGCTTTTAAATATTTTGTGTTTGGAGTTTGATTATATCATACCTAAATAATTAAATGATTTTCTATTGTAAAAAACGCAATAATTTAAGCCTCTTTTATTTCGACAAATTTCATATCATACAAGAATACATAATTAGGCTATTAAATTGTAACTACTTTCAATATATAGATATAAAGTAAAAGTGATGAATGGGTAATAAAAACGGATTTTTAATGACAAAAAAAATATTGCCTCGCAGGGTAACAATTATCGAGGTTTGACTGTCTGATTGGCAATCTTTAACTTCTTAAAGATTTAAATGACAGCAAACTTGAAAAGAACTCAACAGCAGCTACATAGTTACATCAATTACTATCATTATAGCTTCTGAAAAGAGAGAAACAAACATATAAGACTAAAGTGTATAAATTCAATTTTTATTTAGTTAAAAATATGATATAATAAATACGATTTATAATAAACACTTGACTTGCTGCATACGTTCGAGTATTTCAGGTCGTATCACTGAACTAACATCACATTTCGGATTTCGTTTGGTGGATTCATTCTCTGGTTTATTCATAACACCACAGGCAGCCCATTCCCGTGTCTCGTTCTCGAATTCCAGACTAAACTGGGCAAAAGGACTTGCCACACGCATGAACAAGGCAAGGACTCGCATGCGCAAATCTACAGTGGCATCCTTTTTTAAGGGACTGCGACTATTGTAGCTAAACTCGCCTACATCCGACAGCAGATACTGCAGATCAGCTAGCAAACTGGGCGTACAATACGAGAACAAGGACTCCAGCAGTGGACCATAGACATTGCAGAGCTTTCCATGAACTGAGACCAGTGCCTGTTGATAAGCGCCACCCACAGCAAGGCTATTAATGTGATATTTACTAATGTGGGCAGTCGTCAGACAGCCAAAATACATAAATCGCTGCAGACTGCGGAATACAATGCTCTGTGGTTTTTGAAGCATGGCTTGTGTCCTCGCCTGGGGTTCTTGCTGCTTATTACTAACACTAATCTCGTCTATTACTAAATTTACCTTGCGCTGACTAACAAATGGAGCGTCCAGCAAATGTTGCAGCTGCGATGACGCCATCAGTGTATTGTCTGTGGAAAGCTCTTGGGAAGCAGTCATTGCTGGTTGATCCTGACTCGCAGACGACTTCTGCTTTTGTTGGGATGTTGGCAACTCATTGTTTGTATGCGCGGCAGATCCTTGCGGCTCTCGATTGGCACGATTCGAACTTGTGGGCAGCTCCTCCGTTGGCATTTCTTTGTTTAGATTCTTGGCAAATCCATCCGGCTCGATGTGTACCATTGCTATAAGCGGCAATGGACGAAACTCATGCCTCAACTGTGGCACATTGTCCGTCATCAAACGTATTTTTTTTCTGGGCACTGTTGTTGCTGCTACTGCTGCCTTCTGTTTGCCTAGCACGGATCTGGCTGGCGCTGGCGCTGGTTCTGCTGTTGGTTGCACTGCAGCTGACACTGGAATTGGCTCTGCCTCTTGTTGCATTGCAGCTGATGCTTGAATTGACTCTGCCTGTGGTTGCACAGCAGCTAATGGTGGACTTGGCTCAGCTGCTGGTTGCACTGCAGCTAATGGTGGTTGCCCGGCAGCTGAGGTTGTCGATGATGGAATTCGAGAGTCCCACGTTATGTCTATATAATCAGCCAATCGATTCAACTCCAATAACAACTCTGCAACACCTCCTTCCGTTGAAGACAATTTTTGAACGGAAGATGATAGCATAGCAGATGCATCCACCGAATTGGACATGGAAAAGCAAGCAAGATCGTCGACTATTTGTTGATCCGCATCATCGTCGATATTGATAATTTGATCCTCCGTCGATATAAGTTCGCAATGGAATTCACCGCTCTCGTCGATATTTGGCGAGAAGCGCATCATGTTAAGCAATTTGACTGGCTCCTGCTTGATAGCAATTTCCGGCTGCGGGTTGCTCTGATTGAGCGGATCGTTTTGGGTCTCCGCCACTTGAGAGGCCGGACAGACTATATTCATGTCCACGAAACATGGTGGACAGAGCGATGCATCTAGTTGTGTGGCCGGACAATTAGAATCCTCCAATGCTATGAGCTCTATTGGATTTTGCTCCGGGCTATTGGCGATCACTTCGCCAGATGATCCAATGCAATCCTCAATCATGCACAGGGGCACTAAAATTAAGAGATTGTTTAATACACTATTTAAAATTTCCAAAACCATTTACACTCACTTGTAGAAGGCGGCTCAGAAATTTCCATTGAGACCTGCTGCATCGAGTTAATTGACTGAGCTAGCTCCTCAGCCGTAATTTGGGGCACCTGATATAGCCACTGATCGTGTGCCCAGCACAACGTATAGTGTTCCACAATCTCGTTGAACAAATCCTGCACATCTTCAATGTCCTGGCCAGTGCGTGCCTTAAAGTCCTGCTCAACAATCTCATAGATATTGCTGAACCGCGTTAGTTCGGTCCAATGCACCATCTTCGGCGACAACTGATCCAAATCGAAGGACTCTAGTCGTATGCCTTTGTTATGCAACAGTTGCGGCAACATTTGTAACTTAATGTGCAGATTAATTGGCCAGTTTCCCTTGACCAGCACATGGTTATAGCATTTACTCAAAATATTCGCATCCTTGTAGAACGCTGTGGCGTCATAAATGCTCGTATACAACTTGAATTCCTCGTAGCTCATGGACGAGAGTATGCGCCAAATGGTGTTCTTTAGGCCATGACTAGTGCAAATCAGATAATTCAGATTGTGCTCCTATTGCATGAAAATAACAAATTACTTATGGTTTTTAATAAACGTTTAATTATTACCTTGCTGCTGTCCTTGAAAAATGTGGAAGCTATTGTTCCGTTCAAGTCAGTTGTTGCTGGCGATTCATCTTGCGACAGCAAATTCATAAGTTGTTCATATGTCCCTGTCACAGCCGTTGCCTCAGCAGTGGTTGCCGTTGCCTTAGTTGCAGTTGTTGTTGTTGTTGTTGATGAAATTGCAGTTGTACTGTTTACAGTTGTTGTTGTTAATGCAGCTGTTGTTGAGGGCGGAACTGTTGCAACCGTGTTGCCAGTTGTTGTTGCAATTGTGCTGGCGGTTGATGTTGCTGTTGCTGGGGTTGTTGAGGTACTCGTTGCAACTATTGCTTTTGTGCTGACATTTGTTGTTGCTGTTGTGCTGGCAGTTGATGTTGCTGTTGTGCTGGCAATGGTTGTGTCTGTAGCTGTTGAGGCTCTCGTTGCAACTGTTGCTGTTGAGCTGACAGTTGTTGTTACAGTTCCTGCTGTTGTTGGAACGCTCTTTGCAACTGTCGCTGCTGTTTTGCCAGTTGTTGTTGCAGCTGTGCTGGCAATGGTTGTTTCTGTAACTGAGGTTGCAATTGTTGCTGTTGAGCCGACAGTTGCTGTCACAGTTACTGCTGTTGTTGGAGCGCTCTTTGCAACTGTTACTACTGTGCTGGCAGGTGTTGTTGCTGTGTTTATTGTATTTGTAGCTGTTGTTGTTGTTGGTGTACATGTTACCACGGCTGCAACAACCTCATCTGCAACAGTTTCCTTTTCTGTAGTTTCTTTCACTCGACTCTCCTTTAACCCTACGGCTGCTGTTACATTTCGCTCCGTGCTTTGCTCAACCAACTGTTGCTTCTTCGCGCCCAAAAAATGTTTCTCCAGCAAAGAGCATATCCTGGGGCACTTTATGCGCCTCGCTATATAATTGGACAGATTGTGGGGCATATAACGAACCACATTCAACTTTTCCATTCTGCAAAGAGAAAGCCGATATTAAATCAGAATTAAATAAAGTTGAGTCGCATTATTTACGTGGCAAGTTCGGCTTTTCTGGCTGCGTACAGCGCATCGACACTTTGAAGTGTCAGCTCCTGTCTGGGTGTCTTTGCTGTCTGTGGGACTTCCAGCAATCTGGTTTTCAATGCAGCCGGACACGGATTCATCATGCACCTGTATTTATCTCGTATCTCCGGCGTACGATAAAAAGCATCAAAGTAGGCCAGCTTGCACTCATCTTCGTTCATCTGGGCGTATTGCGGCTCCAGCTGCATTTGCTTGACAACCTCATCCAATTTGAGTAGTTTTGAGAAGGTATTGAACGAAAAGGGATATTTAATGATCGTTTTGGGTTGCTCAACTCTTTGTGGTTCAGTGACTGTTCCAATTGGTGGCAAGGCTAAAGCTTTGTTATCGCTCTGCCTGGTCAAGGGTATGGCAAACTGTAGCAGTTTCTGTTGCAAGTCAACTGATGCCGCATCAAAATTATAATCGCACAAATGGCGCGCTCGCTCATCCGTGTAGAATAAGTGATAGAAGCGTCTTAGGATTTGTAGATCACTGCGCTCACTTTGCCAAATTTCTTGCTCTTCTCCTTTGTTGTTCGAGAGCGTATTTGCTAGCTTAGCTCGTATCGAGTCGTAGTTAATGCAATATGTGAACGTCTGAAAGGAAACTGGAAATTCATAGGTGATGTCGTTCAACGTTATCAAAATCATCTCGCTTTGCACCAGCATATCCTTGTTGCTGGTGGTAATTTTAGCCACTTCTTTCACAGGCTCTCCTCGTTGGGTCTGGGATTCAAATTCAGCTTGTTTTTGTGATTCTGGAAGAGGAGCAGCAGCAGCAGCTTCTGGCATTTTTAGCAGTTTTCTTCGAAATGTGGCCGGACATGCTTTCAACTTGTATTCAAACTTTTCACGCATTTGTGGATCCGTATAGAAAGCTTTGTAGTATTCCAAGGCGCATTCATCTTCAGATTTGTCCTTGTACTCCGCACAGCTCATCATTTGTTGCACGATTCCGCTGAGATTCGTAATGCTATTCCTAAATGATTCGAACGAGACGGGAAAGGTCTTGAATAGTTGCTCCTCTTGCTCCTTTGCCATTTCCCTTGCTGCATCATCCACCTGCCTCTTGGCGATCTCATCCAGCGGCACAGCGAAGGCCAACAGTTTAGACAATAACTGCTCGCTCACATTCCCAAATCGATATTTATATTGGTTGCGAACGATTGGACGCACATAGAACGAGCGATAATATCGTCGAAAGATCTTCTGGCACTGTGGATGTCGGGGATTTGGTATTATCGCCGCCAATTGTGACTCGTCTTCTGTGACTCGCATCAATAATGGCCTAATTAATTCATCGTAGTTTATGCAACGCTCAAAAGTTTCAAACGACACCGGAAACATATAACGACCAGCACTATAAAATTTATATTGAAACTTTTTTAATAAACATTCAACAGAAGAAAGAACATTATTCATACTTGCCAAGATCCTCAACGACATCGAATACGCAACCAGAACTGATAATTTCGGGCATTTCCGCATCACTACAATTGTTCAACAAATTCAAAGTGGTCTTCAATTTTCGGTAAATATTTAATTAATTACCAGTTATTCTCAGGCTCTGCTTGGTCCGCTGCTTGCTCCGTTGCTTGCTCCGATATCTCCTCTGGTGCTTGCTCAAGTGCTGGCTCCGGTGTCTTCTCCGTTGCCTTCTCCTGTGCTTGCTGCGGTGCCAACTCAGTAGACGTTCTTTAATAGATTAGGCACTTTTTAATCCACCCAGTTTGACTAATAATGAGAATCTTACCTGGTCTCGCTGTTCGTCTCCTGTTGATCCTCGCGGCCCACTGCTATTGCAAACTGCATTAATTTCTCTCTTATCTCTGCTGGTGCTGCACTAAAAGTGTTTTTGCATTTTTTGCGCAATCTATCGTCTAAATAGAAGGAATAATAGAAGCTTTTAATATGTTGCTCATCACATGAAATGCTGCCTGTTGGTTTTCCTGTTTGCTTCTTCTCCAATGCCTGAACGATTTGAGTTTTCAATTCATCGCAATTGATGTAGCGCAGAAATGTTTCCAAAGAAACTGGATATTCATATATAATACCCTTTAATGTTATCAGATTCCTTTCAGATGAAAAAGAAGTTTGGTTATCATTGCAGTCCTTATCAGCGTCCATCATTTTATCAGACGAAACGCAAACATTTTCTGGCAAACTAAGCAGTTTTTCTCGCATCTTGGCCGGGCACGCTCCGAGCTCATACTCAAAGCGACCACGGATTTGTGGATTTGCATAAAATTGCTGAAAATACTCCAGCGCGCACTCATCTTTCGATTTGCCTCGATATTCCTCGCAGCTTAACATTTGCTGTGCAATTTCTTTGAGATTTTTGACGAAACGCTGGAATACTTTGAATGTAACCGGAGGCGTGACTTGGACAGGCTCCTGGTCTTCACTCGCAGCAACAATCTCAATCTCGGGCGACAACTGCCTGTAGAAGATAATCATGGATATAGTTCAGTTTCTTAGTTGGTTGATTTAACTCTTACTCTTTGGATCCCACAGCCGGCACTTCAACCATTTCAGATGGGACAATTGGCGCCGCTTGTTGGATATTGTTAGGCTTCTCTAGGATCGTCGTTTGCCTGCCAACGTCTGCATCATCCACTTGCTCTTCAACGTGAGGCTGGGTTGCTGCTGACAAGCGTTGGCTCTGCATCTCCATTTGTCGCAGTGTCCTGGCATCCTCTTCGCTTGGAAAGGCGAGTATGAGGTTTCTCATTCTAGTCGTACAATTTGCCAGTTTATACGGATATGTGTCGCGTATTTCCGGCGTCAAATAGAAGGACAAATAATACGCATGGGCGCATTCCTCAAATCCCTTGTAGGCATACTCAGGATCGTTGAGCTTTAGCCGAAATACGATATCATAGATATTTGTGATATGTTTCTCGAAAACCACATAGCTCACAATTGATTTTAAGCTGCAAATACTAGAAATCTTTAATTATGGGCAAACATTCAACTGACATTCAACTCACTTGCTCGGCTGACTCGTGGATGTGGGCAGTTCTTCAGTCTTCTTTCTCTGTTTTTTTCTGCGATGTTTCAAATGATTATCAGCAGATTAAGTGGGGGAATTAAATTAAACTTACTCTGAGTTTTTCCGCAGTGTTTCCAATGCTTGCTCATCCAGCGGCGAGGCCATTTTCAGCAGCTGCGACTTCAGTGCCACTGGCGCTTCCTTAAAATTGTATTTGTCCAGTCTACGCACATTTCGAAATATGTAGAAGGAATGGTAGTATTTGCTAACGATGTTCCGACACGTTGCCTCATCGCCCAACATGACAGCACGCTGCTCCACATTATCGGTCTCCTTGCTAACAAGGTAGTCGAGCACCTTCTTCCTATCGATGTGCTCCTCAAAGGTGGCCAACGAAACGGGAAATAAGAAACGTCCGAATCTGAAAATCAATCAAAATTATTTATAATCAATGTACAACTTATTTATATTATTTAACTCACCTATTTACTTTGACCTCAACGCCATCCTCGGTCTGCAATCGCTTAGTACCCTTCTCAACATCAACTGGAACAACTCCGCCAGGCAACTGAAGCAACTTCTCCCTTACAGTCTGCGGGCAGGATCTTAGCCGGAATTCGTATTTTGAGCGGACAGCGGGTTCAGAGTAGAACGCTTTGTAATACCACTGAGCGCACTCATCCAATGTCATGCTGTTCGCACCAATCTCAGTGCACTGTATCTGGAAGGCGATGTCCGGCAGATTTTCCACGATGCTTCTAAACATTTTGAATGTAACTGGAAGCGGCGCACTACAAATAAAACACATCCAAATCAAATGCATACAGATCTGTATTGTAACAATTGTTAGTGACGCCATTTACCTCTTTGTACTCTTCGGGGTGGTTAACCATTTGCGCATTTGCTCAGAGGCCCCCGAGTCAGATTTAAGCTTTTTCTTTTTGCGTTCACTCGTCATTTCTGACAAAATACAAAAAAAGAAAACGACTTAACTAAAAATTCACGGCGCTAAATGCCAAATCAAGCTGTAATCCCGTGTAAGTGTGACCAGAGGCAATGACTACTTGATATTCCGAAGCATGCTGACAACACTACCGTCTTTTTTTCTTTTTATATTATTTATATTAGTTCACGCTTTTAACATATAGATGGCGGTTTCTGTTTTGAAAATTGTGTGAATAATCTCAAGTTATATAGTTATTTCTTTCAACATTATTTATTTAAAAGCTTTCGTAAGATAGGAAAACATTTTATGTTTAGTATAATTTCACTTAAATCATAAGCTTAATAGTTATTCATTATAATTAAACATAAAGCGTACTACGATTATCAATCGGCCTGTGATATATTTTGAGCAGCACTGATCAGCGTATCGTGAATATCCTTGGCAGACTGAACGTGCACCCGAACCGTATTTAAATAAGTGGCATATGGTATGTGACCGGCTTGATTGTCTGTCATAAAGTTATGACTTGACGTGCCAGTCACACCGCCGGGCAGATAATGCTGTGACGATGTCAATTGTTGCATGCACTGAATTGCGGTTTTCAGATGGACTTCCATCTGGTCGCAGCAGGCATAGAAGTCCTCCAGGTGCTTATCGAAGCGCGGCATGTGCCCGTGTCCCCCTGTGTCGCGCTTCAAATTGTCGGCCAGATTGTTCTGCTGCAGTGTGAATGCACTCGATCGTATGGTGAGAAACATAGATTCGCGTAGCGGTCCCAAAAGACTTTTCACTCTCGATATGTTGTCCAGTTTTTCCGCCTGTTGTTGTTGCTGCTGCTGTTGTTGTTGTTGTTGCTGTTGTTGTTGTTGTTGTTGGTGTTGCAGGGACACGGGACCGGGTGGACCGGTTGGCATCATCGGCTGTGGCGATGACTGCATCATAGGCGACACTTGCATCATGGGTGGCCCCGACATTTGCATCATATTCATGTTCGGATTCATTTTCCTTAATTTAATCACAATTCTTACAACAAAACTCGTCACAGTTTGACCAGTGGTGACAATTATCACCCTGTTATAACAAAATTCATATGCAAAAATTAATTCAAAATTGGTATTTTTGAGTTGGTCACACTTCATACAGAGCAGCTGTTCTATGTTGTCGATATTTAGCATTTTCGATATACATATCGATGAATGCGTAAAAATAGTTTACCAAGATAATAGCGTTTTATTACAATTTGAAACAGTTATAAACACAAAATTAAAGCGCCAAGCGCATTGTTAAAGCGTCAATAATTAGCCAAACAAAAACAATGACCAGGTAAGTGTGTTAGCTCGCGCAGCGACCACATCCCAGCCAAAAGGGCGCCGAAAACCCTAACCTAAAAGTGAACGAGGCAACCCAAAAAAGAAGAAAAAAAATGTATCATCGTGTTGTCGAATTTCTTACAGATCCAGTATCGAATTGGGCGACGTAACGCCACACAACATCAAGCAACTGAAGAAGCTCAACACTGTCGTCTTCCCCGTTAGCTACAATGACAAATTCTACGTGGACGTGCTTGAAGCCGGCGAACTGGCCAAGCTTGCCTATTACAACGATATTGTTGTTGGCGCCGTTTGCTGTCGCATCGATACGACGGACAATCAACGTCGCCTCTACATCATGACCTTGGGCTGTTTATCGCCATATCGACGGTTGGGCATCGGCACCGTTATGTTCGAGCACATACTTAACTATGCCGAAAAGGATGGCAATTTCGACAGCATCTTTCTGTGAGTAGAGTGCAAATAGTTATAATAGTAACGAGATATATTTATAAATTTTACACTCATAGGCATGTGCAAATTAATAATGATGGTGCCATCGAGTTTTACAAGAGATTTGGCTTTGAAATTGTCGACACCAAAGAGCAATATTACAAACGCATCGAGCCAGCGGATGCGCATGTCCTGCAGAAAACGCTGCGACGCAAGAAATCTGATTTACACAATCATGCGCATACCAACGGTGCTATCAGCGACAAGAAGGATCGTCGAACTTGAATAGGGACACGCAACATACACAACCAGTTGATTGATGTTCCTTAATATCCAACAACACACACACACACCACACATCCTTCACAACAACAGTGGCGGCAACAGCAACCACAACAGGCGAAAGTTATTTCATATTTGAAAAAAATAACGAAAAAAAAATCATCAGTTTAGCAGCAACTATAACAACAACAACAATACGAACTAGAACTAAAGTACGCCAATTATATACGTTTATATGAAGTAATATATATATATATAGCCGTTAGATAGACGACACAATATGTGTGTATATGTATTGGGCGCTAAATAAGCCGAACTGGCAAATTATGTTTTCAATTATTAAATAATAAAAAGCGATTTCTATCGCAAGGCAATTAAGGAACTAAATGTTCAAGTGCGTGCTTCCGGGTTCCAACAGTTTTAAGGATGCAGTCGTTGGGGACAGACGGATGCGCGTATTGCTACGATGCCATGTACCGACTTTTCTTCTATTGGGGTGTCGTCACCTTTCGTTTGCGCAGTAACCACGATGGTGGCACCAAATCAACCCCGCTGGGAGTCATCTACGCGGTCAGTATCCGTTTCTGTCTAATCTTTGGCTTCCTAGCTGGGCTTTATGTTAAGCTGACCGATCCGCAAATGTCGCAGGCAATGTTTAGCCACTTGTCGCCGCTGGTCAAGATCATCTTTAGCTGGGAGTGCATCTCGTGCACAATCACCTACGTGTTGTATTGCATTTCGATGGACTCACATCGCTCCCATCATATGGAAATGATGACAACCATGCAGATCCTGGACACAGACATCTCGGCAAAGTTTCCTCATGTCCGCTGGCGCTATAATCGCAGTCGTGGCAAATATTATTATGGCACTGTGATTATTAGCTGTACATATTTACTCATTTCACTGGCCCTTATGTTTGACACGACGCGCTGCTCCTGTGGATATGTGTCCACAGTACTGATTGGCAGCACTTACGCCGTATTGACCTGCACTGTCGGAGGGATTGGGTTTATACACATTGCCCTCATTGACTATCTGCGCATACGATTTCGTCTAATCATAGAACTGGTGGGTCAGCAGTATCAGGCAGCCGGAAAATCAACTGGAATAGATTCGATTGAACTTCAACGGAACATGGATCAGCTTTTTAAGTTCTTTAAGCGTTGCTACCAGCTCTTAAGAGATTTGAATGGCGTGTTTGGCTTTGTGGCTGCCGCTGGATTGTTCTACGACTTTACGCATATGACCTCCTTTGCGTATATGCTGTGCCAGAAGATGCTCGTCCATGAGCCGTGGGATACACAATATGCATTCTTACTGCTGCATCTGATCGGTTCCATCTACAAGGTGATCATGACCAGCATCTATGGCTATTTACTGCAACGTGAGGTAAGAAATCCCCCTTGCACAAAGTTCTTATTTCATCTTTACCCTCCCCAGAAACGCAATTGTCTCTGTCTGCTTAGTAACTATGCGGCACATTTTGGTAATCTGGCGAGCGCACGGGATCAGGTGGAATGTTTTCAGTATTGGCGTATGCATAACAATCACAGGGCTACCATTGGGAAGAGTGTTCCCATCAACATTTCTTTGATCTTCTTGGTATGCATCTTACAATTCCCATATTTGAAGTATTATTTATTCGATAAATATTTCAGCTTTATATTCATCAAATTTGTATTTGCTTGGACAAAAAATCATTTTTTTTATAAATTAAATTTCAAATTCAAATTAAGCAAAATTAGTTTTGATTTATATTTTTTTTTTAAATTTATATATAACAAGTATATTTATGTTCCATTCTGTTATATAATTTAAAACCTGCTTTCTTTTTAAATTACTTATAAATTAACTCATCATGTTATTAAAATTGTTTTATTTATTTTATTATTCATAGTTAGTAAGTTTGACATAATTATTCGAAAGATAATTGCTAAACCAAATAAATAAAAAATAATTATTAATAAATTACGCATTACATATTATATATATTTCAGTTCATCAATGCATTGGCTAATTACGTAATTGTTCTGGTACAAGTGCTGTTCCAGCTACAAGCTAAGGATATGCACACGATCCCAGTACCGAAGGATGTGGAGTTAATAAAATAACAACGACAATGAAATAATCATATACATATATATATATATATATATATATATATATATATATATATATATATATATATATATATATATATATATATATATAGACGATATAGTATGGCATAAATGTATTCAATTATTGATAATAAAACGCGATTTTAATCGTAATTTAATTAAGGAGCTAATTGTTCAAGTGCGTGTTGCTGGAGGCGAACAGTTTTAAGGATGCAGTCGTTGGGGACAGACGAATTCGCGTATTGCTACGACAGCCTGTACAGTATTGTCTTCTATTGGGGCATCATTACCTTTCGTTTGCACAGTCAGCACAATGGTGGACCCAAATCAACCCCGCTGGGTATCATCTACGTGTTCGGTGTGCGTTTCTGTCTAATCTTTGGCTTTCTGGCTGGGATTTATGTTAAGCTGACCAATCCGCAAATGTCGCAGGCGATGTTTAGCCACTTGTCGCCGCTGGTCAAGATCATCTTTAGCTGGGAGTGCATCTCGTGCACAATCACCTACGTGGGCTACTGTATTTTGATGGACTTGCATCGCTCCCGTCATATTAAATTGCTGACAAGCATGCAGCTCCTGGACACGGAGATATCAGCAAAGTTTTCGCATGTCCGCTGGCGATATTATCGAAGTCGGTCCAAATATTTGTATGGCACTGTGGGTATCGCCTGTGCATATGTGCTCGTTTCACTGGCTCTCGTGTTTGACACGACGCGGTGCTCCTGTGGATATGTGTCCACAGTACTGATTGCCAGCACTTACGCCGTGTTGACCTGCTCTGTCGGAGGGATTGGGTTTATACACATTGCCCTCATTGACTATCTGCGCATACGATTTCGTCTAATCATAAAACTGGTGGGTCAGCAGTATCAGGCATCCGGAAAAACACCAGGAGTTAATTCGATTGAGCTTCAGCGCAACATGGATCAGCTTTTTAAGTTCTCTAAGCGCAGCTCCCAGCTCTTAAAGGATTTGAACGGTGTGTGTGGCTTTGTGGCTGCCACTGGATTGTTCTACGATTTTATGCACATGACATGTTTTCTGTATATGCTCTGCCAGAAGATGCTCGTCCGTGAGCCGTGGGATACACAATATGCATTCATAGCGCTGCACCTGGTCAGTTATTTTTACAAGGTGATAATAACTTGCATTTATGGCTACTTGCTGCAACGTGAGGTGAGAAATCCCCCAACTTACTTATTTCAACGAAACCACACCTTTAATCTTCCCCAGAAACGCAACTGTCTCCGTTTGCTTAATGATTATGCGGCACATTTTCGTAATCTGACGAGCGCACGGGATCAGGTGGAATGCTTTCAGTATTGGCGTATGCATAACAATCACATGGCTACCATCGGGAAGAGTGTTCCCATCAACATTTCCTTGATCTACTTGGTATGCATCTTACAATTCCCATATTTATTCGATAAATATTTAAAATTAAAATTAAAAAATGGGTTTCCTTGGCTTATAATTAGTTAATATTGTTATTAGTTTATTATTAATTATATGTTTATTTTTATTTCCCATTCTTTTGTATAAAATCAATACTTTCTTGTTTTAAAATAACTTACACATGTTTACAAAATTGTTGGTTTTTCAAAATGTATTTTTATATTAATTCAGTCAGTAAGTAAAAACTTTTGATATTTAATAATAAATTAAATTATAAATATTACATATTTTTCAGATCTTCAATGCATTGGCTAATTATGTAATTGTTCTGGTACAAGTGTTATTTCAGCTACAACTTAAGGATAGGCATCACACGATCCCAGTACCCGAAGATGTGCAGCTAATAAGGACAATGGGTCAAATAACTCATGAAACGGGGGCCAATATTTAATTTATATTCATTATTTATATCAAAAGTCACATATTTCTACACAAAATATAGAATTCGATTCCGATCTTGCCTTCTCTTTTCTCTTTTCCCGATTCGGTTCCATTAAAAATGGTTAAAAACGGTACAACGGTTTTGTGCAAATGTTTGTAACAGGTAGAAGGAAGCATCGACTACGATATACCCTTAACCCAGTTGTTAAATATATTCTAGTTTTATTGGCAAAATTCCCTTTCTGCAAGTGCTGACAGAAAGAAGATTATTATGAAAATATATTTTCGACTATAACTTTGGTGTTTCATATCCGATCCTAATGAAATTTTGGCAACTGATCAATACTATTTACATGCATTTTATGTATAAATACGACGCCTCTGCCTCTTAAATTGTTGAATTTATTGCTATCGGAAATCTAAATGTATCGATAATTGAGAAACTGAGACTTGATCTGCGCCTGGTACACGAGAACTTATATTCCAAATTTTAAGTCGCTAGCTCTTATAGTCTCTGAGATCCGCATGCTCATACAGACGGACAGACGGGCGGACAGACGGACAGGGCTATTTCGACTCGCAAGACAAGAATACATATACTTTATGGGGTCGTCGGAGATGCTTCCTTCTGCCTGTTACATACATTTGCACAAAGCCAATATACCCTTTTTACCCATTTTTAATGGGTTTTGAGTATAAAAATTATGCAAAAGTAAAGGTTGCCAGCTGTTTGCTGGAAACAAAGTGTTTCGCACACTTTTTATAGCTTAGCTGTTTTGCGTACTTATAATTATTGAGAATGCGATGGGCCTCGAGGAGTGTATTGGTATACCGAACCATCTGGTCGGACGTTAGCTTTTCCAATAGATCTATTTGTGAGTGCCAGGCGTAGGGCAGGTGATCAGCCATGAATGCATCACACAAATCAGACATCAACTGCAAGTCAGAAATTGATTAGAAAGGATAACAATGATTCATTCAGTGTACATACCATGATGAAGATCTCATCGATAGACATTTGGGCGATAGTGGAGTGACCCTCTCGGTTGGCCATCGAAATGGCCAAGGTGACAAAGTGATAGGGGCGCAGCATTGGCATTTGTTTGGCATTGCGTAGGGCCTGCAAAAGACGCAGTGCATCTCTCAAATTTTTGCCGCAACGTGCCACATTCTTCAGTTCTGCCTGCTCATTGCTAATCAGAAACGTGAAAGGTGCCGTATTTCTTGGACTATTGGTCCCCTTTGGTATTGCATGCCAGGTGCTGCTGGACGCACTCAGGATCTTCACGGCCGGCACAAAGTCAATGCAAAAGGTGCGCGACTTCGAAACCGCCTTAATGGTATAGGCAACGCTTCGCCTCTTGTATTGCAGCGTGTATACTTCAAGAGCACCGGACACCTTGTTGCCATAGATCTTTAGTGCATTAGCAATGATATTGTGCAGCCACTTCTGGAGGCAGAAGCGATTCAGATACTTGCAATTATTGTTGGCCAAGCGATCAGAGATCATATTCTCGAAACAGAGATTGGTAAAGTCAAGAAACGCATATCCGGGACGATGCTTGTCCACCACCTGCCGGATGCGAGAGTGGCCCGTAAAGCGCAATTCCATCAGCACATCGTACTCATCGTCATCATAGAGACGTATATCGTGCGCCATACTCCCTGTTGGAATATGAATATATACATGGATATGTTCGTATACATCGAGTATATTCACACTCACCAAAGAGAATATCATTTTCGCATATATCCGCAAAGTAGGGACTGTTTTTGCGCATTATAGTTAGCACGTACTTCTTAACAGCAAAAAAGTCGTTCCAATAATTATAGTTATTGGGATTGCTAATATTATACGCAATATTCTGTAGGTACATCTCAAATCTTGACATTTTTACGAAACTACAATGAATGAATGAATGAATGAATAAATGCAGCATTAAACTATAAGTCATGATTATGGATTGATTATATTTACAGAACTTTGCCTGTTTTTAGAAAGATCTTTAAGATCTTACCATACATATGTACATAAGAACTCACGAAAAAAAATTAAGATTCGATTAATGTTTGTAAATACTGAAATATAGAGATCTGAAGTGGAAATCATAAGGAATTATGAATCCAAAGCGCTATTGCTAATCTTGAGTAAACAAAGTTGAATGTATGTTTTTTAGTGTATATGTATGTATATGTGTATGTATGTATGTATGTATGTATATATATTTCATTTACATATATTACATGGTGAGCGGCGCAACGATAAGTGCATCAAAATTCTGAACGCTGCTGACCAGTCACGGGACATGTTCGGAGTCCTACATAAACACATAGATACACACACACACACACACACTTACATTATTAGCTACATACATATGTACAGGCATATATATATATATATATATATGTATATACCACATTGCATACATAGAGGCATACACGCAAAGCGCTTGGCTTTGCCGCAGTCCCGGACATCGTTTATCGATTTGCGAAACAACAACAACAACAAAAACCACACACACAATGTAAGCAGCGGCTGCGGCGGCGGCAACTTCGTCGTCGCTCTTTGTAGGCCGCGCCGCTTCAGCATTGATAGCAAAAACCCCAAACAGCAGCAGCAGCAACAGCAGCGGCAGAGAATCAGCAGAAACAACAACAGCAGCAACAACAATAATAACAGCAGCTCACACATACACAAACAATACATTCACACACAAACACACTTCTACACGCCCATGCACACAAACATACACATATACAGAGCCATGCCCCCGGCTTCACGCCGCCACCGCACGCAAGCCGCCCCACGCCTTTCTCTCTCTCTCTCTCTCTATCTCTCTCTCTCTTGCACAAGCAAAAGCACAAGCACAGCACACACTCTCTCTCTCTCTATCTGTGCTCCGCTGCTCCTCCTCTGCTGCTGCTACTGCTACTTCATCAACCGTTCGTTCGCTCGCTCAGCCATTTGGCGCTAGCTGTTTGGCAAGGGTAGGGAGACGGGGAGGGGAGGGGTGTGAGACGTGCGTTGCCGTCCCTGGGCTGACTGCCTGCCTGGCTGCCGGGCTTTTGATGGCAGTGCTGACGATAATAATGACGATGACGCCGATGATGATGATAATAATGATGATGATGGAAACTGGTGACTGTGCATACGGGCGGGGGGAAGGCCACAAGGACGCGGGCAGGCGCGTTAGTAGGGCGAGGGGCATGGAGCGGTGGGGAGGCGTCAGTCTCATTCGCAGTAGGAGCTGGCAAAAGGAAGGTGCTTGTTGTTGTTGCTGTTGTTGGCCGTCGCCGTTGCCGACGCGCTGGCTGAAAGCACGGGACATAGAGAAAAGCGAAAAAATACACACATACATGCATACATACATATAATAAAAGCAACAAAAACGCGCACAAGCTGAAGAGATACAAACACACAAATATACATAGTATATAAATATGTATATGTGTGTATGTATATAGCATATATATATATACATATATATATATATATATGCAGGCGCGACGACGACGACGACTTCTACGTTTTAGTTTGGGGCACGCTAGTCCGCCACACACACACACACACACACAGATAGACGCACATGCTGTGGTAGCAGAAGCAGTAGGGGGAGAAGGAGTGAAGGCGGGACGCAATGCTTGAGTAAGGGAACTGGTCGTAGGTTCGCTACAGTCGACAACAGCAGCACCAGCAGCAGCAACAACAGCAGCCGCTGAGTGGGCCAAGTGTGTGGCGTCGTCGACGACGGCAACGGCAACAAAACAACTTGGAAAAGGAAAAGAGCCGCAGCAGCAAGAGATGAAATGCTGACGCTAAGAGAGTGGGCTGCGGGGAGGGGTATCTGGCAATGGCGCACAAAATTCTACAATCGATGGAAACAACAATTTTTGGGATGCTGCTGCTCAACGTCAGCGGCGGCGGCGGCAGTCGACCGTTCGTTCGTTTTGTTCGCTCACTCGCCAAAAAGCAGCTTACGCGAGATGAGTTTTGATGAGGGGGGAGGGCAAAGTGAGGGGGAAGAGAGAGACAACATTAAATGCGAGTCAGCTCAGCGACGACAACATTGAAAACAAAGCTAAAGAAAAGCAGAAGAGGCAAACGGCAGCAAAAGTTATTTTACAACAACAACAACAATAGCTGCCGTGTTGCAAAAATACAAATAGTAAAAGAGAGAAAGAAAGGGAGAGAGACCGTCAGCGAAAAAAAAAAAACTCATACCCAAAGCGTTTGAGAGAGAGGAGAGGGCGGTGGCCGCAGCTGTTACTGATAAGAGCGGTTCAACTTTTTACAACAACAATAACACAGCGCACTTTTCTATGTGTATAAATATATATACAAATCGGAAGCAGTGCTAATGCAGCAACAGCGATCATTTCGAACAGCGGGTGTCAAAATCGAATGCAGTGCAATGATGTATGGATGAATTTATGTATGTATATGTGTGAGTGTATGTGTGCATACATAAATAAACTCATATGCATAAGTGTGCTATGTAATGACCTTGAACTTCAGTTTCTGCAATCGCAATGTTATGTTAACTGCAATCGTATTGAATGAAGGTGCAACAGTTTCTTAAATTACAAACACACGCATACATACATTCAAACTTTCATATGTATTGTGTTGTTATGGAAATAAGTTGATGAGACTGACTGCGGTTGCAGAGTTGCCACTGCGGGTGGTAATACAGATTACACACACATAAACAAGAAGCGAGCTGTAAACATTTTAGCAAGCAACGAAATGCTAATGGAACGAAATATCCCACTAATGAACAGCCGTTAGATAACGCCAAAAGCTCAGTGTAGACTTTTACATAGTGCATTGATCCTGCATTGAGCTAACAGCATAATAACAGCTAGAATCTTTCTCCACACAAATATTTCTGTTACCATTCAACTGTTAACTGTTAAATGCCAACGCATTTTAATGAAGAAACTGCAAGTAAAAATAACATATTGTCATCTACTTCTACTGATCAAACAACTATTTATTGTAAAAAGTAGTGCAGATCCGCTTTGGTTGCCATGCAAGGAAGGAGCTTTAACTTATAATATTCTCAACAAACTCCGGCATATAGGACACCGCCATCCCCCGCCCCAACAGCAACAACGTATAACGGGCAGAGTGGAGAGTGGGGCTTGGTGGTTTGAGTAAGAAGCTCGTCAATTCTGGCATGCTAGTCGTACGGTATTCACATACACACACACATCGACATCAACGACAAAAACAAACTGAAACAGCAACAACAACGAAAAACTCAAGCTTTTGCCTTGTGGGTCGCGGCGACAACAACGGACGAACGAACGAAACGTAGTCATGAAATTGAGTTTTGCTGTTGTTGTTGTTGTTGCTGCTGCTGTGCTTTGCTGTGCGGAGCAGCAGCGGGCGTCGCATGTGGGCGGCTGTGAACAGAAACAGAAAACGTTGGAGCGTTGCGCTGTGTGTAGCGGGCAGACAGGCGGTCGGGTGCAAAACCGTTGCGCGCTTATTGCGAGCGCCAAACTGCGCTGTGTCGCTATATGTGCGCCTCCCCACCCCCTCCTCATTCCACCTCTCCCTCTTGTCTATACTTCTGTGTATATACATGTGTATGTGTGTGTGCTTGTATGCCTGTGTGTGTGTATGTGTATTTGAGTGTGTGCATGTCATGGGGCTGCTGACTGCCTGCCGCCGTTGCTGCTGCTGCTGTTGAGCGACAACAACAACAACAACAACGACGACAACGATGATGATGTTGATGATGATGATTGTTGTTGTTGATGAGGTTTTGCGCTGCTTCTTGTTCTTCTTTACACGTCCTCCAACAACGGTTTCGCCTCACTGTCGCTTCTCGTTCGTACGCTGCTGTCGTTTGTTTTTCTTGTTGTTGTTGCCCTGCCTGCCTGGCTGCTTGCCTGGCCTGGCCTGGCCTGGCTGCTGTCGCGTCGCTGGCGCCGCTGCCAGCTGCGGTCTCTGCTGCTGTTGCTGCTGCTGGTGCTGCTGCCGCCGCTGCCTTCAGTTAGGTTGTGTGCATGCAGCTCATGTGCGCTCTTCTCATTCAAGTGTCCAACTTTTGTCGAGGCGGTCATACAAAACGGCAGTCGCTCGCTCGCTTTGCCTCGTTCGCTCGCCTCTCGCCTCTCACACGCTGTTCGCTGCTGTTCGTTCGTTCGTTGCCTGTTCTGTTTCTGTTCGGAGCGGGGGAGGGAACGCGAAAGGGGGGGTGGTGGGGCACCGTCAACGGTCAATATCGCGCCCACACGCCTATAAAAAGATTTTTTGTTGTTCGCTGTCGCTGTCACTGTGTGCGTGCGCCGTGCGTGCGTCGTGCGTGCTTACGTGTGTGTGAGTGCTTTTGTACTAGTTTTAGTCCTACAAAGTTGATTTGAAAAACCGTTAGCGAAAGTCATAGTTAAGTCACCATGAAGGAATTGAAGGTGGCACGCGCGATTAGCGAATCTTCGACCACATCCGATAATACATCCGATTTCATTGATATTGTCAAGAAATACGATGTTGTCTACAACAATCATAATCCGGACTACAAAAACGTTGAGGTGAAGATGAAGGTCTGGACCCAAATAGCGGACGAGATTGGTTTATCTGTGGGTAAGGAGTAGCTTCATACTAACAAGAAAGAAAAAAATCACATAATGCAAATACACACACAAACGCACACATACACTCTGACTGCCTGAAAAATCTACGAAAAAAAGGAAGTTGCGGCGGTAACAGCGAACAGCAGCAGCAGCAGCGGCGGCCGCCTGTTCGCTCAAATTCAATTACTACGTGCAAGGGAAACATGCACACACACATACACGTAAATATCTACATGCTTACATACATGCACATTTATATATACTGCGAAACACACACACTGAAACTCAACCAGCGGTGCGCGTCGCACAGTAAAGCGGACAAATGGTTTGCCGTCGTCGCTGCGACGTCGAACCGCCGGCCGTTTTATTTTGTGTATGTGTGTTCTCCGCATGCACACATACACATACACACTTACATACTTATGTATTTATGTACGCCCGTGTGTAGAGTGTGAGCGCGCCTACAGATGGTGATGATGTTGGTGTGTGTGGGGGCGAGTGCGGTGCGGATGGCATGGCGCTGTGCAGAACACAGGCGGCCGCAGTCGGCGAATTGCAATGAGAAACAAAAACAAGAAAAACTGGCCGAGCTTGACGAAACCTGCATACCCTGACAGCCACACACTTGCATGTCCTCAATCTTCAACTTGTCATAATATAAATTAAGTTACCAGAGGCAATACTAACTAATAACAATTCAATGAAAACAAAAGTATCCTTAATTATTTATATAGCCTATATGTATTTATAGTAAAGATTTCAAGTTGAGACCAAATCAAACTACATGGAATATTCAAATGCCTTGCGAAAGAGCATAATGAAAACACGAACACGCAGAAAAAGCAAACAAAAACACAAGAGCGAAATTGATACAAGCTGCGCGCTCTGTGCTGTTGTTATTGTTATTGTCAGAGCGATGCTGACAGAGAGAGAGAGAGAGCGGGAGAGAGAGTACTGTGACGTTGAAATGGAATCGGACTGAGAACAGGATAACGCATCCATTGTGAAAACCTCTAATTGCAGGTCAAGTGTAATTCACACTCAAATTTTAGATCCCTGTTTTATTAAGCATTAAAAATTAACAACATTGGCTTGCATCTTACATTTAGTGATTCAGTTTTATATAATAGCACAAGCTGTGACACCCTGTTGCTTCTGCGCATCGCTCCCCTCTCTCTCTCTCTCACACTCAAAGAGTTCTGCCACCTCTTAGTTCGTGTTCTCGAATGTTAGCATAAAAACAAATGCCGACGTAAATTCTTTGCCATCTTGTTGTTATTATTTCCGTCAGACCAACTTGCTGTCGGCGGCTGTTGCACTTCACTTTCATTCAAGTTCCGTCGAAATATTTCTAATTGTATGTTCTTATTTACATGTAGCTGGGTATGAATGAAAATATGTAGTGTGTAATTGAAAGTGTGATTTAAATTTAAAATTCTTTGCGCGCCAAACAAGCATCCATGGTGTACGAAAAATAAAACCATATTATAATTGTGCTTGCAAAGCGAATTAGAAGCCGTTTCTTATGTAATATATATCCACTATTTGTTTGCTTTGAAACAGTGATCACATGTATGTATGAAATGCTGCCATTTTTTGTTGTTCTCAAATTACAGTTCGTCATTCGAAATGTATAAGGCATTTTATTGTTTCAGATTAATACTTTCATACATTTTAGTTTCTTTTAAAATCTTCTTGTCATTACCCACTGTACGTATGCTTTATTTTTTTTTTTTACACTTGAACTTACGTTGGAAACTAGGCCAGTAAAACGCAATTTGCTTATTCTCAAATATTACTTCAAACACGTCCATGCTGAACAACAGATCCCGATGAACTGAAGCAACAGGGAAATATCAAATCGAAAACTTAAAAGCAAACCCAAGGAGGAAGAACTAGAGAAAGGGATACTCAGAATCAAAAAAATGATGGCGACAAAAATCTAGGCGTCTGGTAACTAGAGATGAGCAGTCAAGCGAGTCACATTGAATTGTAACTTGGTAGATTAAGAGTCTTCATCAGTTAGACATAATATAAAATTAAATATTTGTATGTGACTGTGAAGAGTAAATACATTGATAAAATTCGAGTCATAATTAATTAATCGCATAAATCGCACATCTCTAAGAGGAAATAACAAACAAAACGGTTCTTGTAATTGCCTGGAATTTGTAAGTGTGAGTGTCGCGTTGAAGTGGCTCCTCATTTGTTTATGTTATGAAATGCGATTGAAAAAACATTAAAATATGCCTACAATATCAAATTGCATGAAATATGGATATAAGTGTGTATAATTTTATGGGTGCAAATTTTTTGTATTTTATTGCAACAAAAATATTTAAGTTTCTTAATATGTTTGTATTATATTATAATTGTGCTTGCAAAGCCAACTAGAAGCCGTTTCTTATGTAATATTTATCCACTATTTGTTTGCTTTGAAACAGTGATCACTTGAATTTACATGTATGCATGAAATGATGCTATGTTTTGTTGTTCTCAAATTACAGTTCGTCATTCGAAATTTATAAGGCATTTTATTGTTTCAGATTAATACTTTCATACATTTTAGTTTCTTTTAAAATCTTCTTGTCATTACCCACTGTACGTATGCTTTATTTTTTTTTTAACTTGAACTTACGTTGGAAACTAGGCCAGCAAAACGCAATTTGCTTATTCTCAAATTTTAATTCAAACACGTCCACGCTGAACAACAGATCCCGATGAACTGAAGCAACAGGGAAATATCAAATCGAAAACTTAAAAGCAAACCCAAGGAGGAAGAACTAGAGAAAGAGTACTCAGAATTAAAAAAATGATGGCGACAAAAATCTAGGCGTCTGGTAACTAGAGATGAGCAGTCATGCGAGTCACATTGAATTGTAATAGTGACTTGGAAGATTAAGAGTCTTCATCAGTTAGACATACATACATAAAATGCAATATTCGTATGTGACTGTGAAAAGTAAATACATTGATAAAATTTGAGTCAAAGTTAATTAATCGCATAAGTCACACATCTCTAAGAAGAAATAATAAACAAAACGGTTCCTGTGATTGCCTGGAATTTGTAAGTGTGTGTGTCGCTGCTCATGTTTTTTGTGTTATGAAATGCGGTTGGAAAAACCTTAAAAAATGCCGACAATGTCAAAATGCATGAAAACAATGTATCCATATACATTGTGTATAATTTTATGGGTGCAAATTTTTGTATTTTATTCTAACAAAAATATTTAAGTTCCGTAATATGTTTTGAAAATATAAGTAAGTTAATTGTTTCATATTTAGTTTACTAATTCGCTGTTTCAAAAAGTAATGAGTTAAATTTCCATGTCAAAAAAGTCTTTTGACAACCACTGTAAATGATTTGGCATTCGTGTTCGTGCCGATCCCTTTTGAAATTAGTGTTTACGTTTTGTGTTGCCTTTCGTCCACTATCTCTGCCCGAATTTTCCAAAGCAAAAAAAAAAAGCCAGGACACCAAACAATTCAATATTTATATACGTATGTATGTACACACCTAAATGTGTGTATGTGTGCACTAAAGTGGATCTGAGGCTTCAAATGTTTGCTTTGTGTAGAATAGATTGAAATAGAAGAGAGGAAAAATATTGGCATCAATAAATATAAACTGATTGGTAGAAATTTATATTTAGACACACTGTTCATTGTATGTATGCATTTATAATACTATTAATCCATTCGAAAATCTATCGGTTTCCCAGTCTGGGGGCTAAAATATACCAACGTGGATTTCAATAGCTTATATTTTCAGTATTATGATTTTTAAGCAACAATTATCTTGCACCGATAAATTTAAACAAAATACGTTAAAAAAAAGGTAAAAATGTCAAAATTTTTTTAAATAAATGAATGTATTTTGTTAATTTTAATGTTTAATAGTTTAAAGAAATCCACTTAATGGTAAAAAATATGAAAAAAATAAAAGTTAATAATAATTTTTTTTTTTTGCAAAAGAAGTTAGAAAATATAATTTTTTCCTATGCTCAAACACTTTATGGACATACTGTATATGCACACATGTGTTTTTAATTGTGATTGAATGATTTAAGTCGATTAAATTAATTGTTTACTAAAAGTATGCAGTTAAAATTTTAAACAATTTTTTATGATGATATTGAGTAGCCTTATTTATTTTTTTTTTTTTACTTCAACTAAATTCATTAGACACGAAAATAATACAAAGACTGAAAATAAGTAAATAAACTTCAATTAACCATAATAATTAATTATTATAATTAAATAAAAAAATAAGAAATATTTTTTGAATGTATTTTACAGAAGCATCGAAGCGAAAATGGAAAAATCTTCGCGACAGTTATACGAAATATTTGCGCTCCTTTCGCGTTGGCACAAAAACCTCGAAGAAATATCAATATTGGGCGCACGCCGATCACATGGAGTTTCTCAAGCCATTCCAAGGACCCGGCAGGTAAACCCAAAACAATGAACAATCCCAAATGAAAATAACTGTTAACAAGTGTTATTCCCAAACAGAAATTCGGCTAATGGGAATGGCAAGTCGAATGATGAGGACGACACAGAATGCGACTTTGGCTACCAGGTGCTGGCCAAGGCGGCCAGCAATGGTGGCGAGGATGATCTGAAGATGACGATAGCAACAGCAACAGCGGCATCCACATCAGCGCTCAGCACTCAGACCGTCAACAGCTATACGACACCGATACTGACGCCCAGTGTGGCTGCCACGCCGCCCAGCCTCATCTCGCCGGGCAGCAATACGGCCGGTTTGTGCCACAACAGCAATAGCAATGGCAGCAGCAATTGTGCCGCCGTCGCACCACTCAACACAACACTCAGCCACTCAGCGTTGACGCCGCCAACGACGAACTGCAGCAGCAACAATTCCAACAGCGGCATGCTGCCCCTCTCCGCCGCTGGCGCCCTGCCGCTCAAGGCATCTGTGGCGGCGGCGGCATCGGTGAGCGCCAATGCCGCTGCTCTGGCCACGTTGGCCAGTCTGCCCATGGGCATTGGTGGCTTGCCGGCCGCCGCTGCAGCTGCCCAAATGTTTCCACTGGCAACGCTCAAAGCGGCCGCAGCAGCCGCTGGTTTGCCAACATCGTTGACCAGCAGCAGTTGCACCAGCACTGCGAATAGCAATGTGGGTTGCCTCATTATCGAGCCGCATTTGTTCGCCGCCGCCGACAACTTTAAGAAGGAGCTGAGTGCCGCAGCGGCGGCTGGTGCACCACTTGGTCTCTTCCAGAACTTGGCCAATCGTCATCTGAATGGCAATGGTGGCGTTATACCGGGATTGGGCACGCTGACTCCACCGCCGCCGCCGCCACCGCCCAGCTCCGCCAAGGTGCGACGCGTTCAGCCCTCGCCACAAACCGCTGCCATAAATCTCAGCTGCTCAAATTCTGCTGCAGCAACAGCAGCCGCCGCCTGTTCCCAACCCTCCCCTGCAAAAACGCGCAAGATGAGCGATCCACGTTATCCCAGCGATTGGGATGTGTCCGCTGTACTGCAGGCAAATCGGGAGCTGGACGCAAACACGCTATTCTTTTTGAGTTTGGCGCGACAGGTGCGCGCCATGCCAATGAAATTCCAATCGCTGGCAAAGATGCGTTGCATGCGCATCGTTAGCGACATTGAGCTGGAGCTGGAGAATTTCGATTGTAATGGTGTGCCACCGCCCGAGGAATCCATTGGCAGCACAGCGAATCTCAAATATTGCACAGATACGCCGCCGCCGCAGCCACCGCTCGACGGCTCAGCGACAATCTCGGCACCGACAATGGGCCACGAGGGCTCCATGGAGCATTTTGTGTATGTGATGTCGCCGTCTCGTGTGGAGAGCATGATCGACATCTCATCCGATGAGGAGAGCAATATGAATGGTGGCTTAACAGCCACTCCAGCTGCGGCCACTGGAGCAGTCCACTGAGGCGGATGATCAGCTAATCTTACAGTAAAAACATGTATTGTTAAATTTTAAGTAAACTAAATTAGATATTTTGTCGTCTTCTGATGAACTCTCTCATTTTATTTACACGACTTTGTAGCTTAAACATATATTTAAATATGTATGTGTGTGAGTGTATGCGTGTGTGTAAAAAATGTTGCGGGGAAAATCTCTAGAAAATGGATTGGAAATCACTTCAATTTCTTGCTACTTGGTATGTGAATATTATTTGGTGAATGAATTTCATTCAAGAAGTCTCGATTGGGCAACATCCCAACAAAAAGAAAATTGCATTAGGACTGCACCTTGCCCTTGGTGGTGAAGGCAAAGTAGGCAACGCCGCCAACGAGAATAGCAGCCAGAATTTCGGCTTTGATCCAGGGTCCCTTGTAGGCGCCCTTGGTTGGCACACCGATGTCCAGCAGCGATTTCACCGATGACACCTTGTCGCCATCGCGTTGCGCCTTGCGCACATTCGCATAGCCATCCTCATCGAAGAGACGCACCTGCACATTGCCGCTGCTGCCACCCTTGATGTCCTCCACCCAGCTGACCTGGAAATGCCATTCGATTAGTAATCACCTAAAGAAGTCATCAAATGTTGCTCACCTGGTATTTGTTGTCGCCCACCTTGGCAACGGGCACAACCTTGCCGCAGGGGAACTCAGCAAAGAGGCTGGGCTGTGCCGAGTTGCTGCACTGCAGCGAAAATTCGGCCACATGCGCCACTTGCGTCAGAATTGTTGCATCCTGGGTGCTGAAGGCGTTCACCGTCGCCTTGCAGCTGCCATAGACGCCCGTTGTGCAGACAACGGCAAGCAGACACAGCGCCAGCATTTCACGATACATTTTGCGTTTTATGTTATTATGATTTTAATTGAAAAAAGGCAATGCGACTAATTCTGCAGCTCAAGCGGCGGCGACCAACAAACTTTCTATCTTTCTGTCTCTTTCAGCGCCACGACAGCAAACGTCACTTGACAGTCGACGATGACGATGACAGCGCTGACAGCGTTGAGACGTCAGCAGCAGCATCAAATGTCATTTTACAACATTGCCAGCTGGTTGCAGAGTTGCCGGATCGTTCTGCATTTGTTTGACGCAAGCAGACAATAGCTGTGTGCTGCAACACAGCTGGGCGGTAGAATTTAAATTTGAATATATTAATTTATATAAATTTGAATAAATATCTTGTACGATGGAATCACATGTTCATAGAACGCAAATGTTTTGATTTAAATTTGTTAAAGCTGAATCGAATTTAAATCTTATAAATGCCTTTTCTAGCTGATTTTACTAATGTAAGTCGATTTATATTTAGTATGGTTGGTAGATTTAAATGCCTGTTAGCTTTAACATTTACAGGGTGTTTCGGCGCTGTGCACATCTCAATGCCTGAAATTTGAGTCGAGTTAATTGAAATAGTTTTGGATCTCGTCAAATGTGTGGTGGGTGAAAGTGGTGCCTGTTGGTACCGCTTGGCATTTTGACACCGCCTGACAAATATGAATTTATTTGGCGCTTTGCTTTGCTTAGCTCATTTCTAAAATAATTGAGTCGAGATTGTAAAAAGCCAACAAATGAATATTTCTGCCAGGTGAGAGCAAGAGAGAGAAAGAGCGGGAGAGAGAGACAGAAAGAGACGGGTGTGAGGTGACGCAAATAGGTAATTCTACCACCCATCCAATAAACATCGACTTGAAATGATTAATGCCGCCTCGTTTGGCATTCAGTTGCTTTGTTTTAAGTACTCGTACTGATTTTTGGCTGACATTCAATTGAACATTGATACCCTATAAAATTACACTTGGAAAAATAAAGTTTATTTTAAGCCAGAAAGAAAGATTAAGAATAAATTTTTTACATTTGAGATTAAAATTCGTTTTGTATTTATTTTTTTATTTGCTGATTTGTTCACTTCAATTTATTTTATATTTTAAATATAATAAATCCAAGTCTGCATATTTATTTTATATTTCTTATAATCAATCCAATTCCGATCTTTGAATTTTATGCACCATTAAGATGAGTTACGGGAAACTTAAATTTGTTTAACGATCGTTTTTGTCGTTTTTGAATGTTTTTAAAATTATTTATGACTTATTTTTTAATCGGTTTTCATAAAAGAAAACGTAAAAATGTATTTCAGATTATCCGCTTTAAAATGAAGCAACTAATCAATTTTGTTTTCTTTTGTCGAGTGTAGAATATCTAAATATTTGAGTATATATTATATATTGAATAGGATATATATTCACGGGTACTCATTGTATATGAGTATATATACATATATGTGTGGCATGTGACCCTGAAATCGGCTTGATTTGGTTCTTGATGCCATTTGCTGTTGTTACTTGTATTGTTGTTGTTGTTGTTGCTATTTCGTTTCCTTTTTTTTATTATTATTGGTGGTATTTCATTTGGGTTCCTTGGCTAGGGCAGTTATGTTCGCTACTTTTTGATTGCCAACGCGCACGATAAACTTTTTCTACAACTTTGCATGTCTTTGATGAATTTGAAATTGTCACAAATGTGAAAGTTTTTCACTTGCCATCAGATACTCGTACTACTCCCACAATCCCAATCAAATCGCTCTCTCTCTCTCTCTCTCTCTTTCTCTGTCTCTCTTTCTCCCTCTCTATCTGTCTATGTTCATGTAGGAAATTTGCATCTAACATTCGAGCTGACATTGAGCGACTTGTACGAGAAGTTGACTTCACGCACTCATCCAACTCTGCTCGAGTGAAGTCAACTCGCATTTATTCATTCATTCGATTGGGATTTGCTTATGGATTTCGTATGGCTAAATAACTGAATTGTCATCCTCCTCTCTCCATCCTCGTTGTCGCCAGGACATTTGATTACATTCGAAGTGGGCGTGTGAGTTTCTTGGGCGGGCGCGCGTCGAAATGAAAACAAAAGTTCGTGCGAGTTCATTGAGTTTGGCCAAAAAAGTTGCCAGTCAGCCAATCAGCCAACTTACCAAAGCCTACTTTCGAGGGCTGTTTCAAATATTTGAGTTAGTAACAGTAATCGTGAGATGAAAACATTATTTACAAGATAGAAGGAATTAGGTAAGTTAAATCAAATTGTCGACATCTAAATTTCACTCTTAATCTTTATATAGTTTATATTTTATTAAAACCATCTTAAACGATGCTATATCAAATATTCCAGGTATCCAGCTGGCTCTAATCCATAATATGTCAATGCATATTATATATAAATATAATTATAGATAAAATTTAAGATATTTCTAAGCGCAATATGCGAGTTTTTTGTTTTCGAATTTATGTTCCGTAGAGATGCAAGAAGGATCATGGCTAAATGGACTTGGCTGTTTGGCTTTGGGTTTTTAATATCAGTTTGTAACGTTGCTGTTGTTTAACTTATGGAGTAACCCTCGCAGTTGCGACACACGTGTGTGAGCCGGCGGAAATGGGACAAACAAATTCAGTGGGAGTTCCAGTCAAAGTGGAAAGTCGAAGGCAGAAGCCGAGCAGAGAGCATAAAAGTCGCTGTTGCAACGATGGCGATGGCACCGCCTAAGGACAGTCGTCGTAGAAATGGCAAGGTGGCACAGGTGGCAAGGTGGGCAGAGTGTGCCGCTGTGGGGGTGTGCGGAGTCGTTGGCAACGTTATGTTTTGTTTTCAGTTGGTTTGTATGCTTGTTTGTTGTTAACATAAAGCGAAGCTGCTCCTGTCGCTGCTGCTCCTGCCACTGGTGCTGCTGCTGGTGCTGCTGCTGCTGAAGCCTTTCATTCTTCATTCACAAAAGCAGTTAGCAGTTATCGCGCGGCAGGCAAACAAAGTGCACGTGGGTAGTCGCCGACGGAGAGAGAGTGAGAGAGAGTCACCTCCGACCAGGACGACGAAGAGAACGACAAACAGAGTCGCCGCACCTGGCCATAAACAGTTGCCAAAATTAGTGAAAGTTGCGCTTGACTCAAGTGGCAGCAGTTTTTGTTGCTATTTTTTTTTTTTTTTTTTTTTGGTTCCGTGACTTTAGCCGGGTTTTTGTTATTTTTGTTGGTTGGTTTGGGTTTCGGTTTCGATTTTAATACCGACTGGGGCGGGTTACGGCCCTCTTTTGTTGACAAAGTTATTGCTTTTATTATTTTTTTGGGGGCTTTAATGGCCGCGTAATTGATTTGCATTCGAATCGACAGCAGTTGAGTTATAGATTCTGAATAGCAGTTGGCTTTCAGTCAGTGGCGCCAACTGCAATCAAGCGGGCCAACATAACATAAGCATTTCTGGCCATGTCGTTGTCATTGACAAGTCGCCGTCGCTACAAGACGCCGCCGGCGACAACAACAACAATAACAACAGCAACAACACCATCAATAATATCGGCAACAACACCGGCAATACGCAAACAACACTCCCTGATTGAGGCGGCATCCAGCCACGCCCACTGCAACGTGGCCAGATACACGGCTCAGCAGCGTGGTTATCTATCGCGTGGTCTCTCCGTTGGCCGATCCATAGAGAATATACGCCAGAAGCTCTATGCATCCCCAAAGCCCATCGTGGGCAGCCTGAGTCGCCAGACATCCTTGGCCCTGGGCGAGTCCACATCGACGAGACTTGCCGGCCGGCTAACATCCACAGAGGCCACACAGGAGCTGGGTGTTCGCCTGAGGGATAAAAGTCTTGTGGCCTGGTCGTCCACAACCTCACTGCAAAGAACCGGGGCGCCACAGCAGCAGCAACAGCAGCAGCAGCAGCAACAGCAGCAGTGGCTGTCGAAAGACCAGAAACCAGATCAAACGGAAACGGACAAGTGAGTTACAAAAAACAAAACAAACAAAACAAATGATTCTGATTTGAAATGCAATTTAAAATCAATCAAACTGTAAATCAATTTCTTCATATTTTATGTACGATTTGTACTAGAAATATCCTTGATTCAATTCTCAAAATGGAAAACATATTTCACATTTATATTTATATACATGTATGTATGTAAGTGTTGTTGTTCTTTTGTTTTCAAGTTGTCAAAGAGGCGTTAAATTTAGTTATTTCACTTGATTGGTAAATTAAAAACGCAGCCTTTTATGAGCATGCGTGCATGGGTGCGAACAGGTGCACACCTTTCCTATTAAACGGTTATGAATGTGTGCGAAAAAAGCAGCTGTATTGCTACCGGATCGCGCAGACCTTTGAGTGTGTGTGAAGATGGCAGCAACACTCTGTCCTTGTCTTTTTGTGTGCGAGGAGGCATTTGATTTTCAATTTTGTAATGGGGTGTTTTAACTGTTGACCAATTTTGTGTTCACAGCCCGCAATGTGTAGGTGCAAATGTAAAACAGGGTGTCATTATCTCGACATACAAATTGTTTTGTTTCTCGACAGGCACACATATACGCACACATACAATGATAGGTTTAACGGGATCATGTCACAGTGCGCAGACTGCTGTTCGAACAAACCATTTGGCATATTTTCCACTAGATAATGTCTTTCGAAAACAGACCTAGTAATAGCAACTTAAGCTTAACAAATATGAAAGTATTTATTTATTATTTATTATTTATTATTTTGCATGAGTTCCTAAAATATACGTTAATAAAAAGTTAAATAGTCGACAGTAAACAGAACTGATCGAAAGTTAAACTCATGGTAAGAAAATCAAATCCAATCTATTTCAAACCTACTAGAAATCTGTTCCAGATCAATCGCACTTTCAAAGTTTAAAATATGATTTTAGTTTGGAACATAAGTAAAAATTCTAGCCTGAAAATCGACATATGAAATGGATTTATATATCCCATCCCAACTGGAAATTAACTCGACCAAAAGAACTAAAAACTTAGGTCTAAATATACAAATGTTGTCAATAAGTTGGTGAATACAAACTGTTGACTAAAAAGCAGAATGGATCGCTGAGATAAAATATACAAACTAACCTAAGATATACATATGTATGTATGTACATATGTATATATATATTATGATTATGTATCAATTGTCTCTTCAAATTCCTTTGCCAAGCAACATAAGCAATTAGTTTAAAAGTAGAAAACTTGCATTGGATCGTAATTGTGTTAAGGTTGGATGACAGTAATTAACGAATGTTTGTAGAAAATTGTGTTTGTGTTTAAAAAAACCAAAAAACATGAGACTTAATTAAATTGTACTTAAGATTAGATAGTCTCTGTAGCTAGACTAAAATAGCTCCAAAAGTATGACAATACCTTCAAAATTGATTTGCTACCAATAATCGAGTTTACATAGAAGAAAACTAGAGAATTAATCAATGACAAATTGTTGAAGTAGGGTGAACATATATAGAATATAGATATATATATATATATATATATATATATATATGTATATATATGTGTTTAGAGTATGATAATATAACAAATATCAATATTTGGTTTGGCCTTGTCATATTTGCAGCTCCGTATGCGTATTTATTCATTTGCATTTATGCATATATTTCTATTTGTATAAAAAAGTGCTAAATTGGGTTCTAAGATTACCATTTCCCAAGCCCTGCCTCACCCATATCCACACCCACCCTAACATATTCAGCTCTAAAAATATGCCCAAATGACACTTTTGATACTTTGCGCAATTTGCATGCTTGACACCGACGTCAAAGTTTTTCATTTTTTTTTTTTTTTTCTTTATGTGAATTGCATACGATTAGGCGCAGGCAAGACACCCGTACACGGCCCGGAGTAGTGGGATCCATACGGAGTCCGGGTGCGGGACACCTTTCCATGTCACTCAGGTTGTGCCCGCGTAGCGACACAGTTAAGTCGATCATAATACGAGCACGGACTACAGACACAGACGGACTAGATAAGCATACACTCGGAGAAAAACTTGGTTACCAAATGCCATAAAAATTCGTCAAGTTTGATTTACCAAATTTCACATATCTAGTTTATTTCTTCAATATTCCCAGAAAGTTAAAGTCGAACTTGATTTTTAATTAAAAAATAATGTTAAGTTAAGTTGAAAAATTCTGAAATATTCATATTTTTGTGTATTTCCATAGTTTGTTGCAGTTTGTGTTACATCTTTTTCGATAGTTGCGTGATTTTTGAACTTTTATTTTATTGTAATTGGATTGGATTTCGCTAAATAATAATATATACTTTTTTTTTAACTGTAGCTGCACTCCAGTTGCAAATTGGTTCATTGAACTTTGGCCAGTGTTGGCAAAAGATTCACTTTCGCGCTGAAGCACCTGGCTGCAAATCAAACACACTTATTTTATTTTCGGGCGCCAATTTGTAAATGTAATTGACATGGTTTCGTTTTTCAAAACTCGCTAAGCACACACACACACACACACACACACACACACAGAGACACAGATTGGAGTGGAGTACAGGTGGGAAAATGGGAGAGGGGGGGGAGGGGAGTGGATGGAAAGTTGGTTGATTTTGGCGTTGCCGCCTTCGCATTTGCACGAATTAATTTCTATTTTTGGGGTCGCTGCATGTTGCATGCGGCCAATTTGTATATGGGAAATCGAGCACAGCATAAATTGCATCCAACTAATGCCAAATAATTTGATTTAAATTTAGACATGCCCCGCCGAGTAGGTCACTCGGCCAGTTTAGACAGACAGACAGACAGACAGACAGTCAGTCAGTCAGACAGACAGACAGTCAGTCAGTGAGCTTTGAGTTACTCTCATTTGGAATTTTGTATCCACAGCGCCAAGAATCGCATCAATCTGAATATTGTGCTGGCCCAAACAATACGTGCCACCAACGAGCTGGAGCCGCTACACAGTGATCTCGACGAGACCAGTGAGCTGTGCAAGGAAGCGCCAACAACAACGACTGCAAGGACCAACTGCAATCCAGCTCCAATTCCAAGTGCAAGTCTCAGTCCGAGTGGAGTCGAGGAGAACGTTTCGTCCGCTTTGACGGTGCAGCGGCGACCGCCTTTGGTGCGTGCTATGTCCGCTCCGGTGCGCCTGGACGAGAACAGCAAGAGTGGTGTCCTGGCCAGCCTTGCTGCCGGCAAGCGCAGCCAGCAGCAGAAGTTGCGACGTCGCAAGATCTTCACACGTGCCACCTCCTCGGTGGCGGTGCCTGTCGATGGTAGTCCACTACTAAGCGCCGATGCCGGCGGCTCCAACAACAACAACAACAATAAGAAGTCATTGAGCCGTGCTCGCAGCGTCATTGCACCGGATGTGATTACGCTCGTCTCACTGCTAAGCTCCGAGGGCAGCGATTCGGAGCGGGAGGAGAACTCCTCATCCGCCCATTCCACGCCCACGGGCAACGAGAAGAAGCAGCTGCATTCCTCAGCAGCATCGCAGCGCAGTCCGCAGCGAAGGGCGCCGCTGTTGCGCAAAACGGGCAAATCGGGTAAGTTTAATACTAGAAATGCAATCGAAAACCGATTGAGACATTACTTTTGGACTCTTTAGCTACTCTAGCTAGCTAGGCAAGCACTTGAGAAGGCACTAATCGAGAAAACTCGTCTATCAGATACCATAAACCCATCTTTGAAATACATAAAGCTTTTTTATTTTATCGATAACTTCACTCGATTTGCGAATATCGATAGAAACCGATTAAGAAACACATATAGCATTCCAATTTATGCATAATAATCAATAATGATATACGGGTATTTACATTCCAAAGAATATCTTATAGTCTCAGAGTTATATAGTCGCAATATCAATTTAGACATATATTTAAAATAGGTAAAAATGCTCAAGTCAAGAGAGATCCAGTAATCCCTGTAATACGTCTTTAGTTCATATTTATATACAACTATATATGTCAATTCACACAAAATCTTTAAAATTGTGGCGTTTTCCTTATAATTATCATTAATCGATTCTTATTGATATTTGTGAAACGGACGTGGTTATCGAAATCGAATTGACAATAAGCTTTATCTGCGTATACCCGACATTATATTCCATATAGTTTTAAAGTAAAGATGGATAAACATGACTACAGATGGGCAGTTAGATGGACATGACTTAATCTGGTGATAAGGATCCTGATATAGAATATATTTGGAATTCCATATTTCTATTCAGTATGGAGTAGGTGCAACTTGATTAGGATTATTTAAAATGGGTTCATTATGTTATGTAAGGAATTATAGCCAACAGATGGACTAACTTGTTTTGCAGTCTCGTTTCAAGACAGCTATCCGCCCACCTTTCAACTGGCCTCCAAGGAGTACTCGCACATGATACGCCGTGGATCGATTGCGCCGCTGGCAGCGCGAATCCGAGCCAATCGACCGCCAACGGCGCCGCCCGTTTCAATATTTCTCAGCGAGCCGGGCAGCAAGCCGAGCAATCAAATGGATTCCCGGCAGCAGGCAGAGTCACCCACAGAGGAGGCCAAGAAGGAGAACAATTCGTCCAACTGCAATGTGCAACAACAGCAGCAGCAGCAGCAACAGCAGCAGCAGCAGGATGAGGAGCAGCAGCAGCAGGTTTACAATTTCCCGTTGTACGTGTGCAGCATCAAGGAGCGCGAGTGCTGGAAACTGCATCAGAAGATGTGCGCCAAGGGTGTGAGTGTTAGCTACGATACCGTACTGCGTGGCATGTTGACACCCACGGAATTCCGGCACTTTCAAAAGCAGCGCGAGCACGAGGAGGCCAAGGCCCAAGAAGCAGCCGATGCTGAAGCGGAGGCAGCTGCGGCGCTCACCGAGAAGGATGCTAAGAAAACTCCCTCGACGGCCATTGAACGCCTCTCCGAGTCCTTGCTCCAGCGAGAGTGAGGGGAAACCCAAAAAACTGTGTGGAAGTGGACCAAATTATGCATTTGCCCCATTCAAAAGATTTGCGTCGTTGCGGAAGCATCTTCAGCTGTAGTCGTAGTAGAGAGCACTTGTTGACCGTCACCCTGCTGAGGCACAACGTCGCAACGCATCCTTTGTAGCTGTAGTTGTAGTTGTAGTTGTGGCAAGTATCTTAACGCTTAAGGACGTTGTGTTGGCCAATCGCAACTGAAACTAGTAGCTGACAACAAATAAATTGTAGACACAAAACCCACATTTTATGGAGCAATTTCATTTTATTTATTTCTCAATTAACTCGAATGCATACAAAGAAAATGGTTACATTTATATATTTATATATATAATAAAAACTGGAGTATCTTTCCGAGAGGGGGTACAGTTTTAGTAGAGCTGGTAAAATACTATTGAAAATTGCTGTTCTTGAATTAAAGTCAATAAACTTTGCATAGATTTGTCAATTTTTATGATTTGTTGCGTTTTTAGTGCGAGGGTTACTCAAATTTTATCTGTCAGATAACTTTTCATTTAATTATATATCTTGAATCTTGAAATCCTGCAAGACACGCTTAACTTTTACTATATCTGCGAGTTTTGCGGACAGTTTCTAAAGTATTAAAATAAATATCGACTATGAAAAATATAAAACTTCTAAAGTGTATCTGGTATTATTAGAAAGTATTCTCAGAAAATGATGTAACAAATAATTTCGAAAATTACCATGCAAATCAAAAAAGAAATTATAGTTTTCGGCAATAATTTATATATCAAATATTTTAAAAGTGGAAATGGTTTTTTTTAATTGCAAAAAGACTTTTTTATTAAAAATGGAAGCGGAAAAGGGTTGTTTTTTGATAGATATAAAAATAAAATAAGTTATCTTACAGAAGTTCGATTTGCATAGATTAAATTTAATTCAATATATGCCAGATATTGATTACGAATGATTTGTTTATGCTCTAATTCGATGAGACTTAAAACTTTTCACTTCTAACAATAGATTACTTTCCGGATTAGTTTGAGAAACCCTCGTTGAGCTCTCGATTAAAGGATAGACGAATTATGTGATTCATAAAATTAGCTAGTGAATAAGCTCATGTAGCGTAGGGTTTTCTTTTAACGGACTGACATGAGATCAATTATAAAGATTAAGTTTAAGATTAGATTCAACTGTGAGGGATTCTCGGGGATTAGTTCGCCTGGCGAGCATGTCTGATGGCCGAGGCCAGGTAGCAAGCGAGAATAATGCCCAGGATCTGGATGAATGCGATGCCGATGCCGACACCAATCAGAATAGCGGCATTCTTATCGATCCGCTCCTTCAGTTTGCCCACACAGCCCTCCTGGTAGTACTTATCCTTACCAAGAGCCGGAGATTCCGTGCAATGCCCAACGGCCGTATCGATAAACTGCGGCTGGCAGCAACTGGCCGGCAGCGTCTTGTTCAGGCTGAGGGCACGCCAATCTGCCGGAGTATCCACGCCGCAGCACATCAGCTTGCGCTGCACATTGTCCCAGGCGATGGTGTCCTCGTTGTTTGAGCGCTTGATGGACTCCTGCAGCGAGTTCTTGATCATGCTCTCCAGATCCTTCTTAAAGACGCTCGCCGCAATGCCCACGGCCAGCTCAATGATAAATATGATGGCCAGCAGCACGGCATACTGTTGAGGGATTCAGTGAAAGTGGAATATGTTTGGTATGTTGGAGAGCAAAACAGGTAACAAACCGTCAGTAGCAGAGTTGGTGACTCCTTGATGGCCCCAAAGCAGCCGAGCGATGCAATCAGAAAGATGATTAGTCCGGTGACAATCAGGACAATTGGTGGTGCCAAAACACGTCCCTCCACAAAATGATTGAATTCACTGACATCGGCTAGGACGACGGAACCGGCTATCAAAATTCCGAGACCCGAAAGCTGCAAACAATAAATAAAAACAATCATCGATTTTTCTGTAAACTAGAAACGCATTTAGTGTCCCCCCGACCACAGCTAATCCATAACCCAATTTGCTTAATGACCACAGCCCACAATCGAAAGCCAACGCACCTTTAGTCTGTGGCATGCCTCATTTGGTATTCGTGTTTACGTTTGCCTCGGCCAACTCTAATTGCCCGATAAGGCATCGCCAAGTGCCGCAACCACAACCACAATAATCACAACTACACAACAGGACATTGGCCAATGGTCATTGGTCATTGGTCATTGGCATTTCCATATCGTCATCCTTAAGGACACATGGCCTTGTTGGCATTGAAACTTGTGCTGCCCACTTGCAAATGCAAATTGTCCACTAATCGTTATCAATATAATCCATTTGATGGTCTGTCATTTGCAATCTGGTGTAATCTTTTTTAATGAGCATCTAATTGCATGCAACCAACTCATGCAACACGCAATTGCATTCAATGTCGAACTGAACATGTCATTCGCAATCAGTCAACATCTAAATTAGTAAATTCGACCCATTGTGAAAAGTTGTGAATGTTTATTTTAAAATTGTTTTAGTTGTTTATTTTGTGGATAACCGCATAGAATCTGAAGAATCAGCGCAATTTTGTATTTTTATAATTTTCAATTCTTAAAATGAGAATAATACAATTCTAGAAATAAAGTTTCTAAAGCATTGAGTATTGCTGAGATCAGCAGCATTAGCCAAGTCGATATAGCCATGAGGACAAATATCTGTCTTTATGCTGCAAGCAGTACATATATTGGAGACTACTGGATCACATATATATCATATAGTATCAACGGATCCAAAGGTGAGTTCTTGTATTAAAAACTTATTTGTTTTCCAAGTTATTTAAACCCATTTGATCAGTTGTGCATTTGATGATTAATCTGGACAAATAATCATTCAGATCAGACTATTATAATATATATCTTTTATAGGAACGAATAGTCACAAGATGAGTTCGTGTTTGAAAAACTCTTTGCTTACCAAGCTAACTTAACCTAACTTATTTTTTATGCTTTACCGGATTTCTATTTCATATCGCTCACATAGGAACAATTCTTCGATTATCAAAATTTCACTAAAGTTGGCAGGTTGCAAGAGTATCTAATTTTCGGCTTGTTTAAGTTTAGCATTTTAGTTGGAGTCAACACAAACTGTACCTACCTATATATCCTATATATTACTGCATTTAAATAACTGTTTAATTATGCAAATTCGAAACTAAAGATGAATAAAAATATTTCTAGTAACTTTTCAAGTAATTTAATTTTAGGATAAATACCAGTTTTAATCAGGCAAAAAATTTATTTTATTTCTCCCAAACTAATTCATTTAATTTTATAAATAAAAATACAGTTGAGAATAAAATAAATTTCAAAATTAATATATAAATTTAATATGCTGCAACTGATTCTGATCAATGACTAATGCAAGTTAAGTTCGGCTTTTAAATTTAGTCAAAGAATTCAAATATTATTCATTCTAATTGAAGCTCCCATTCATGGATAGATTAATAACTACCAATGCCCCATCCAGTGATGGATTGAGTCATAACTTACCGCAAATAGCACGTTGAAGGCAAATAAGACGTATTTTATTAAACTTGGGCCGCAGGAGCGCATTTTGATTCTCATTTAATAATTGAAAAGTGAAAAGTGACCCAAATGCGATAAAAATAAATCACTTTCAAATGTCGGCTCACGTATTATCCCAAAAATAGAGCTTGCCTCAATTCGGTGGCAAATGCTGATAAGTATGCTGGGATTATTTTGGGTTATACGGATTAGTTGGGGAAAGCGCGAACGCGTCTTGACAAAATGGCGTTGGAATTGTAACTGACCGGTAGCGGTTAACTGCTGCTGGCCAAGCTAATAAATGTTGGCAACCAAGTCGGCTTTGTGTTGTGGCCACAACACCGAGGCTGACAACCACCAACGGGAAAAGCACGCTACACTCCCAGACCCAAAGCCGCCTATTTTCTTCTCTGGTCACAACAATAGTTGGGGCAACAATCTGAATGCCAAAGTAAAAGTGAGTGAAAGTGCGATTTTCGAGGAAACAGCCGAGTTTTCCTATTCAGGCCATGCGATTAGGGACTGGTCGATAGAAACGGGTGGCAAAGCCAGCTCCCGACAGCCAGCACCGACTCTCGTCTTTTATGCTTTGTGTAACCCATTTCAGTTGAATTTACAACTGCGTGTTGGGGCAGCCACAGTGCCACAGGCCACAGTTTGGGGTCTCCTCCAACTTTGACCAGCGGCTGCGCAAAGTTCCCAGACGTGAAGCTAACCAAGTAACTTGCTTGCTTTCTGGGTCGTCTGCGGCTTCCGCTTAGTTTCAAGAAGAAGAAAAAGAACAAGAAGAAGAAGAAGTACATTGTGGGAGTGGCAAGTGGGCGGCAAGTCAATGCACTCATTAGGCAAGCTCTCAATCTAAGAGTGCGAGTCCAACAAAGTACACAAATATATTTTTACACTTAAAGTTCAAATGAAAGAACTACTAACGAGGGTTGCTCATTAAATTGTCAACGTTCTGGAATTTGAAAAATAAATGAAATTTGAGAAATGGTCATATACTTTATCTATGAAATATTTAATGATATTTGCAAATGTTTATGCAGTTGGTAGAGTTTTAAGATATATTTTTCAATGATTGCAAAACACTCATTTTGCAACAGTATTAAAATGTTTAATTATTTACATATACTTAATATTAAAAATGAATAATATAATAATATTAATATTCCTTGAAGCATTGTTTATTTAGCTCTGAAAGAAAAGGATTTCTTTTGTTGCTGCTGCAGGTGAGTGAATTTAATTCTTAAAAAATAATTTATTTACACACTTACAAAAGAACATCTAAAAAATTAAGAAATAAATAAAATAAATAATACACATTAAAAATGTGTGATAAGTTTAGTTACCAATAAACAAATACTTACCAAAAATCTGAATAAAAAAGTTGTGGCAAGTAGCAGAGTTCAATGAAAAACGTGAATTTGTGAGAAATTCAACAACTTAACTTGTTTCAAGACCCCGTCCCCGATAATAACTGAGTTAATTACTGAGAGGAGTAATGGACCCAGGGGCAGTGGGAGCCTAGTCGGGATGGGGATGTCGTAGGGCTAAATTAATTGCGTGCCTTCCATTTGAAGAAGAAGAAGAAGAAGAAGGCGAAAGTTATAAATGCTATTCATGAAATAAATGCCAGACTGTGCGAATAATTAAAGAACTCCGGGAATTCTTTGCGCTTGAAATGCAACTTGGCACCTACAGAAGCATGCCAAGGCGCCTTCCTTCTTACAAGGGGGTTGGCAGTGGAAGTGGGAGTGGGAGTGGGCGGTAAATCGTCAGTAATTTTATTCGAGTTTGAGTTGATTTCAATGTTGCGTGTTCAAGACACAAAATGTGTCCGACTCTGTATGTGTGTGTGAGTGTGTGTGTGTGCTTAGCAATTTTGGGTAGGTTCAGTTTTAGCACCTAGAAATCGCTATCGGATCGCAGAAATCTCGACTTGGCTTTTATGGGTCAGTATGGCAGTTTCCCGTAAAAATGAAGTGAATCAAGCGGATTAGGTATTTGGGTATGTAATGTATTTATATATAACAAAAGATTTGGATTTTATTTTTGATGAACATTTCAGGCAAATTTACAAGCAGAGAGTGAGAGTATTTTGTTGTTCATTTCAGATATAAGATTATTATAATACTTGATCACTGATCGGCGATCACATGCCGTCCCTGACAATGAGCACACCAACTACCAACATCAGCATGGATAGGGATTGGGTCAGGGTTCCGGCACCGTCCCGCAGACAGGGCCAATCATCCACAGCCGACCTATAAGTAGAGTTATGACAGTTAGCCAAAACGCTGAGCCAAATACACTTTTTGGGGGAGGGTGGGGACGATAACAAAGAGAGAATAAAAACACACACTTTATAGATAATACGGATATGGATATGATGGATATGGATGGCGCAGTAGTGGATATATAACATGATCGTGAGGCTGATCGTGCGGCACATAAAATGTGGGCTGATTGACGATTGATTGGCGACTTATTTTGTGCAATGCTGATGCTTCAAGTTGATGTTGAAGTTGTTCGGGATGTTGTTCGGGTTGTTGTTCTGGTTGTTGTTCTGGTTGTAGTTGTTGTTCGTATGTGGCATGCGAGCTGCAAAAACAAAAAGCAGTTGCCCCCGCAAAAAGGAAAGTGGTGAGGCAATGAGGCACATTTTGTATGTTTTGATGTGGCATTCAGTGTGTGAGGAGAACAGTTAGTTTTCAAGCCAGGTTAAACAAACACAATTAATCGTATTAAATTGGCTATTCATTAGCATGCATGTTATTACAGCTTGGTCCGCTCCTAATGACATTAGTGCGAACACAGTTAATCATCGCTAAGTGAAACACACCACAAGTCTATATTACAATATTATTATTGTGTTATTGCATCACTCACTTCATCAAGTATATTCAAAATTAAGCTCTTTTATATACAAAAATATTCCATAATTGGATTATTGAATAGAAAAATATATATCTTTATATTTTCTTTTTTTTATGTTTATCGGAAATCGATTTTTATCGATGTCAAAGCTATTGATAAAATGAAATAAGCTTGATGATATATAATGAGCATAAATAAATCAACTGAGCTGTTAATGCTGATCATGAATGTATATGTATATACCTTACGGGGTCGGAGAAGCTTCAATCGGTTGTTACATAATTTTTCACAATTTCAATACCTTTTCAATAAGTTTGGGTTAGCGAAGTTCAACTGTACGTGTAAAAATACCCTTATTGCCTACCTACCCTTTCAAGCCAAAAACTTATCAATAGACATTTATGTAGGCCGACAATAATATTAATGACTGGCTGGGAAATACAAGTTACTTTGGGATGGTAGTATATAGTAGTACAAGTATAGTACGTATGTGTTGCACACACACACACACACACAGGCACCGATACAGTTAGGGAGAAAGCCGGAAATAGTCTAGTCATATTCAATATAAAAGACACGCTCACAAAAATTGGGTGAATGTATTACAAATATTGTGGAAGGGGTGGTTGCTGAAAGTGATGTACGAGTATAACAGTTACAGTTACAGTTACAATTACAATTGCAGTTACAGTTACAGTTACATTTACATTTACTGAGTGTTAAGAACAACAGTTTATTTGAAGCAGACACAAATTAGGGAAAAGTTATTCAAGAAAAGAAACAACAACATTGATTTGATTCGTTTTAAAACTACCATTCGGATATTTACTTAATGCCAATAACGCCGCAGCCTGAAACAGAAATAGAAAAAGACAAAAAAATTTTTGTGATTATTTAGAATGGAGGTAAATAAAGTTATTCTTACCGATACGGCCGCCTGCATTGCCCGTTTTCTTGGAGTCCGTATGATTGCCCAGTCCGAGATCATCCTCCATGTCGTGGACGACAACACTGCGTCCGACGATTGTACGCTTGCCGGTTAGACTGATCACGGGATCCGTGTAGGTGATGTCGATCGTCTGGCTGGGGCCCACCTCAATGTTGCCCAGATCACCGACGTGACGCACCTCGTGATGTGGGGCACCATGATCAACTTTGTCGGGATTATAGTGACCGCCCAAGCTGGCACAGCCATTGCTCAGGTCACCCTTCTCGTGAATGTGGAAGCCATGCTTGCCCTCCTTTACACCCTCCAGCTGGATGCGCACATGCACACTCTGTCCACAATCGTTCTGGATGAAGGTCACGTTGCCCTTCACCGAGCTATTTTCCGGTCCAGTCACATACGCAATTGCCTCCATGGGTGAGTTGCGCTAAACCGAATTACAGTTGAATATTATTATTTAATATTATTATTAATATTGTTATTAATAGTTACTTACAGTTTGTCCTGCATTCGTGACTGCGGCACACAGGGCCAGGCTGATGATAAGAAGGCGCATCATTTTCAGCTGCAATTCAAACGAGTGATAAATTTAGCATAAACTGATGGAAAAACACACAAATCACACGAGATTTATAACTGTATATATGTGTGTTTATATCTATATATAGAATTCATTCGCAACATGCTGATTTTCAATGTGCTCGACAGTTACGTTAGAGGTAGCCCCTGACACCGCTTCTGCTACCTTCATCTGAGTGATCGGTACGTAAAGAGAGAGAGAGAGAGAGACTTTCATTACTCTCTTCTCACATGATCAGAGATGATCCATGTTTTAAATCACTGACATTACTTGAGTAAAATATTGCCAATCATTTACGAATGTGGATGAGATAACATATCAAACTGACTTGTAAAATGATTCAATAATATATTTAGTATCACAAATATGTTGCTTCATTTTTATTGAATGCCTTATTAATTAATTCAATCAATATCAGTGCTGACAAATCAAATTAACAGTTTTTCTATCTGTCTCTATTCTATTTGTACATATTTTTTAATTTATATCTTTTATATATCTTTGTGAATTCTTTGAATCAGAAATTCTATTTATTTTATATCTTTTGTCTTTCTTGCTCTCACTCTCATTTTCTCTCTCTCTATTTAAGTGTTTTCTTACTTTTAGCGTATTGCTTAACTTAACTTAACTTTAACTATTTAAATTTTTTTGTGTGATTAGATTGTATTTATTACTTCCTCAATGCTTGTAATAAATCTTTAGTTCATTTAATTTTATTAAATCTTAAAATATAGAAGATTTGTGTGGTTTGTGATTTAAGTTAAATTAAGTAAGTAAAAGTGATTATTTAATATGTAAATTCGCTCATCTCTGTTAAAGTGCAATCAGCTGTTTAAAATAGACATTTATTTACTTAGTTGCCTTGCCGTGTGTTCCGCACATTGAAGCGCCTAACCTTAATTGAAGAAACGATTTGTGGGTCATGCACATTGTTTAAATATTATATAAGTGTTTAATATACATATTTCATATGTACATTCTATATACAAGTAAATCAAAACAGCCTTTTTTCGACAGGGTTAAGTGCGGATGGCCAACAAGTAGTTGTTATTTTTGCTGCCGGTTACGCGAAGGCCAAGCAACAATCTATTTTTTGTACGCACTTTTCAACTGAAATTTATGAGTGAGCTTCAACTTTCAGAAATACATATGTATTTATTTTATTATTTATTTATTTATTTACAGACGCTCAAAGTAATGATGTTTTCTCTAATGCTTATCATGAAGCTACTACAATGACTTGCCACATTAAATTGTTGCGCGATGATGTGTTGCAATGTTACTTCTTCAAACTGGCATGGATAAGATAAGTATTATTGATTTTATTCTTGTGTTGTACTCAAAGTATATTCAATTAAATGCCTTGTTGCCAGCACTTATAGCCATTGTGGCTGCCATTTAATATATACTTCTGAATCTAGATGGGTTTGAGTTAATACAGCAAATATGTCAACCTTGATTGATGAACAAATAATAAACTATTTGCTTACAGCTTTTAGTTATACTAATTGGTGTCATTAGTCAGTAACTACTGTAGCTCTAATCACCCACGTTTCCCTAATCAACTTGAAGTACTTCAAGTTCTACATATACTTGTAAATATGGTCTAGGAAATTAGAAATTGTATTTTATAGAATTGTTCAAAGGTTTCTTCAGATTTTTTATTTCTCAGCACTTTTCATTATTAATTTCTGAATTCGTCTGTTGTTTCCTGAATAGTATAAACTTTTTCACATCTCAGCAGAGTGAATAGTCATGGAATATTTGAGTATTTATATATATTATATATATATATATATATATATATATATTTCTATATTTATTTAAGTATTTCAGCTGACCCTGAACTTCTCAGATGCTAATTCGCATATTCATTTTCTGTTTACAGTCATTTGTTTGTTGTTTTTTTTTTAGATAATACAATAGATGTGCCTTATAGTCAAACTCTAATTTGCACACAATAAAACGATGTTAGTTTAATGATATTTACAAGCAACAAACTTTCAGAGTGATGTTAGATAAGAACTGAACATAAATTGTCTACTGGGTTTCCATTTCAAATTTTAAACACTTGTCAAATGAGTTTCGCTTCTTCTTCTTCTTCTTCGAATTTGGGTAGCAAGAGAAACGAGAGCTAAAGCGCAGATGCAGCGTCAAAGAAACTGTAAACTGCAGTTTTGCTTTACTTCTTATTCGTTCCTTGTATATTTTGGGTGTATATAAATTTTATAAACTGGTTACAGTAACCCACACACTCAAGGACGGGCCAATGTACGGCGAAACAAATGAAGGTTTTTGTTGTACGCGAAACCAGTTCAGATTATTGTATCAATAAATAATTAAAAACCGAATCATTGTTGTTTTGTAAATATTTTCTTTTGCGCATTATTTTCGAGTTGCACTTAAATGAGTATTTTGTATAAATTAACAACTGTTTTACTTTTTCCCAGATTCGCTCACACACTTACCTTGTTAGCAGCAGTTGTTTGTTGTTGATCGTGTCGTTATTTGTATTTATTAATTAATTGAATTCACAGCAATACCGAATTTACCGCTTCAATTATACAATGCACCGTAGCGTTCGTTGATTTGGAGACCTGCGACGCAACTGATTTCGGTTTCAAAATGTCAGCGCGCAAGTTGACTGACAGCGTGTACCTGTGCTTCAACTCGAGATTGAGAGGCGTCGACGTCGGCGCAGACGACGGCATTGTGGGTGTCAAGACACGAACAGCGATCGTGCGGTATCGTTTCTCTCCGCTCACATGTGTGCATTCACTGAGCAAACTCTACTCTCACGTTCTCCAATATTGACGCACCCACTCATTGAGCGCATTCTTGCTCATCTTCTCTCAGTTCATAGTTGAATACTCTCTCTCTCTCTCTCGGCATTGCAGTTTCTAATGATATTTGGAGACTTATCTCTCCTGCATTATCTCTTCTCTGCCAGTGTTTGTTGAAACTATGCTTTGCCAAGATTTATAACCTTTCAAGTATTTATTAATTATGTCCATAACGACTGCTGAACACGACAACGTGAGTTTAATACAAATACTTATCGTATGTAAAAATGCATTATGAATGGAGCTTAATGATCGTGCCTCTTGGCTACAAAAATAAAATTAATTTTCTTGAGCATTTAAATATTGACATAGCGACACATTCAATAAAGGAATGCAGATTGGATAAAGTTCAGTTGGTTTGGCATAGTTCTGAGTAGTCAATTTTTGTAAATGTGCCACAAAATGTATTATCTAATATTCATGAAGAAAATCAAACTGAAAGAAGTTCCTTTGCTGGTATAAAAAGTGTTAGGTTAAGAACATACTTTTTTCAAACACAATTCCTTATTTCGTTTTAAAAGACAACTTTTTTTGTTGAAAAAATTCCAGTTATTCCTTCTTGAAAAAATGTAAAATTTTACCGGATAATTTCGGTTTTTGGTTCACTTTAAAAAAAAGAAATAATCAAAGCAATCTATAAATAATAAAAGAACACATGTCAAGATTCAATTGACAAAAACTCGTGTATTTACATAAATAAAATTGGTGCTAATAGATTTTGTATACAATCTTTCAATTCTCTCGAGTTTGTGATAATAGTAAAGCCGAAATGGTAGCCAAGCCCTAATTAGGAGTACAGCAATATATATAAGTGGTAAGTACGTTAAGTGATACAGTTATTTTTAAGTCGAACTCTACGTTTATGAGAAAATTCACAATTATAATCATAATTATAGTTAGGTTATTCAATTTTGCACATGTCCGCCTGTTTTTTGTGGGGGAAAACTCACTGGCTCAAGACAGCGAGTGAAGTTTCCACCCAGTCGTAACCTAAAAATCCAGATGCGATTTGATAGCTTCAAACTAAAACTCAGATGAGTTTGTGACGCCCCAGCGAGGCTGTGTGCAACGGGCTGCAGTTCTCGATGAGCGCCACAGATCCGCCATGGCCATGGGCATGGCCATGCCCCTGACCCTCATCGGTTGGCGAGGAGCCGCCACTGGCGCTGCTATTGTGATGCATCCGCTTCATGGGCCGCTTCCGATCGTGCTCGTTGCACGGATGCAGCTCGACTGTCTGCAGGCTCTGGGCCCGTTGCAGTGAGAGGCGCAACGGTTTCTTTGGCGGCGTGGGTCTCACGTGATTCGTGCGCGATTCCGCCGACGTCGTCGTCGTTATCGTCATCGGCTTCGATTCGTTCTCGCTGTCAAAGTCCAGCGATTTTACGCTCCGCATATCGCTCGGCAGCCGAGCCCGCAAAGTTTGAGCCTCGCTCTGGCGGGACACATCCCCCCGTCGACGTTCCAAGCTGTAAGAATCGAATGAGTAATGCTTAATATAATATATACATATATACATGTATACCTACTAGATATATCAATGTTTTAAAGGATTTTGTGCTTACCCATTGTAATGATTGAGATGCTCCACGCTGCGGGCATGAGTGCTCCTTAGATGATCTCTGTGCAGCTGCTGCTGCAACTGTTGCTGCAGTGCATCTCTGGGTCGCTCTCGCTCCCGCTCCCGTTCCCTGTCTCGCTGACGTTCGTGACGCTCGCGATGGCGCTCCTTGTCGCGCTTCTGCTGCTGCATGTAGGCGGAGTCGCTGTTGATGGATATCTTGGAGGCGGACAGGGATTTGGAGGGCATGGCATACAGATGCGAATGATGGGGCAGACGCTCGCGCAGATCGATGTGAGTGTTCTCCTTGATCAGGGTTTTGGTGACATGAGCCGGCGGCAGCTCATCGCCCACCAGCTCAATGGGTTTCCCACCCACCAGGGTGGTGATATAATTGCCGCGCTGAAAGATTAGCGGCTTGTCCGACGACGGTGTCGTTGTGGGCGATGGGGAGGGAGGCGAGGAGATGCTAATGCTGGTCACATGAGCACTATTCGATTGGGTTGTCTGCTGTTGTTGTGGCTGGTGCCTCAGCTGCTGCTGCTGCTGGTGCTGTTGATGCTGCTCCTGCTCCTTGACATTCTGGAGTTCGTGCACCTGCTCCTCGAGGTAGGAGATGCGATGCTGCAGTCGCATATTATTCTCCTTCTCCTGGTCGAGTTGCTTCTGGGGTATGGGCACGGATTTCTTGCGCAGCACAACCATCTGACATTTGCCGGAGTTGCCCACATGCTTCTGCAGCTCCTCTTTGGTCTTGCTGGTCACCAGCCGTCCATTAATCTCCAGTATGCGATCCCCCTTATACAGTCCATCCCCCTCCAGGGCCCATTCCACATAGAAGCCCGGCTGATCCGCTCGCTGCTGGGCCGCCCAACGTCCGGATGTTGCATGCACCGCATGCAAACTCAACGCCACACCCGAACTAATTATATTGTAGAGTGTCTGTGCCTCGGGCTTGGATTTCTCCAGGCGTGCCTGCAGGGCGCGTGCCTCCTCCACAATCGATAGCATCTGCAGCTCCTCGCGACCCAGCGCATACTCCAGTTCCGCCTGTCGAATTCGTATATCAATGTTACTACGGACAGAGGAAGGAAATATTTTGTTAGCAGGTTGCAAATGCATACACTATAAAAAAAAGCAGTAAGAACCAAGAACTTTTGAGCAATATTCAAAGTATATTTGAGCTATATTATTTATTCTTAAGCCAAATTCGTATAGTCTAAAATCTGAACAAATCGACTTACTCTGTAATATCTAATTTCTCGAGGGCGCTCTTCAGATTCTTGATCTTGATGCGTTTGTTCTCCGCCTCCGCCTTGAGGCGATTCAGCTTATGCTCAGCCGCTGGCTTCTCCGACTCATCGAGAGGCGGTCCACTGGGGCGTGGCAATTTGCCCAAGCACAGCTGAATGCGCAGATTCTGAATGACTGCCTCGCGATCCTGCAGAGCGGAGCGCAACTCCTTCGACTCGCTGCGCGTGGAGCGCGAGGAGAGCGTTCCGCCCAAAGAGCCACCCTTCCGTCGCCTGCCCGTTGTCGAGCAGTGCGTCGACGTCTGCGTCTGTGTCTGCGTCTGCGTCTCGTGATTGTTCTCCGATCCCGAGTGCAGACTGTACTTGGCTGCACTGGAGCAGCTCTTCGGATTGAGAATGGTCTGTGTGCGCAGAAAGAAAGGAAATTGCAAATTATTTTATTGGCTGTGAATCTTGTTAAGATTATCATTATTTGGCTTGTAATACTTGAAGTTGTTTACATATAATGGGAGCAGTTACTTAATATCATTTAAAATGGGAAAAGAGGTTTATAAAAGAGGCAGAAGGAAGTAACTGGAGCATATAGCCATATATACCTAATAAGCATCAAATTTCTGGCCGACTGCCGACTGCTAATTCGGGTTATAAGTTTTCATCTACCAAATAAAGTTTATTTCATTTTATCGTTAACTTAATCCATGCCCACGATAACGATATCTTTCTTATCGTGTATATAATATGTTATTTGGTATATACCTTGACATAATATTGATCATGTGTAACAGTTTCAACAAGATAAGTTAATAATCTCGGATATTCATAATTATAATTACACACAAGTAATAATACCTAATAATACCTACATACATCTATACGTACTTGTGTATTTTAATGGTTATCGATTAAATTTAATTCCATGCTACTTTTTGTTGTAAATACACACTGATGAAATATTATCGTGACCAAAACAAAACCAACTGTCGAATTTCGACCAAAAGAGCGATAAGAGTTGTCAGTATTATTATAATTATTTGATAAGGGGGCCTAACAAAGGAGATTTATTTATTGGATTTATTGGAATTAAAGCAGCACACAACAGCTTAAAATACGCTTCTTTAATTAGTTAATTTGAATAAAACTCTAATAAATAACATATTTGTAGTTCACTTTTATTTAACATGTATCAAAATATATATTTCTCATATAGATTAGAGGTAGTTACATAACTGTAATGCCCATTAAAATACATAGTGTGTGTATAATATTAATGAATGCTGTAAATGTCAACAATTGAGCCTATTGCAGTCAAAATAAAACTATTAAATGTATGTTGATCAGTAGCGATGATCTCCAACCCCTCAGTATATATTTATTATATATTATCATAGATGTTGCTCCTTTCTACTCCTTGGGTATATCGTATACACCACACTCTCGATTGGCTGGCAGCGATGCATCTACAAAAAGAAGAGGAGTTGTTAGTTTTGAAGTTTGCTATATTTTTGAATACTTACCGATTTTCTTGGGATAAGGTAAATTAAGGTTGTCCATAATCTGGACGAACTCATCCATGGTCTTTGTCAAGCGCGGATTGTAGCGTTTCTCCTCCCAAACGCTGCTCTCCAGCTGACCCCTGCAAAGTAAAAAGTTATCCACCTGGCAAATCCACAAATTCAACTTGGTCAACTCACTTGTAGTCATGCGCCGGATAGATGCGATAGTTCTCCGGCAAACTGAAGATCTTTTCATGGACATTCTCGTAGAGGTGCTTTGAGCTGCCCTCCTGAAAATCGGTGCGTCCACAGCCGCGAATCAGCAGCGTATCGCCGGTGAAGATGCAACCCTGCTCCTTGATCACATAGCTCATGCAGCCATTGGTGTGACCAGGTGTCGCCAGTGTATCAATCGAGTGGCGTCCAAACGCAATGCGATCACCCTCCACAATATGACGATCCGCTTTGGCTCCACTTGCAGCGGCAATGACCGACTGACAGCCGGTCAGTTGACGCAGCCAGCCGCTGCCCGTTATGTGATCGGCGTGCATGTGTGTGTTAACTATCGTATATCGATATCGATAAAGGCAACTCTTATATTTCAGCCACAGAGTGTTTGGCACTTACTGGCATATTTCAGCGTAAAGCCCAGATCCTTAACGAGTTGTGCATCACGCTTGGCCTGCTCCAGGACGGGATCGATGATGACAGCGTCGCCGGTTCCAGCATCTGCCAGCAGATAGCTGTACGTGCTGCTCTCCGTGTCGAATAGCTGATTTTTTTTATTTTTTATTGTTTTATTCAACATTTTGCAAAGCACAAACAGTGAGATAACACTGTTTACTCACTTGCCGAAAGAAGAAATCCGGCGTGAATGGCTTACGCTCCGGTAAAATCATTGCGGCGGCTGATTGACAAAGTGAGCGATGTGATGAAACACTTAAGGCAGCGCAGAAGCTTTTCTTTTGGATCGCAACAGGTGAGCGCACCAACAACGATGGCAGCCGAACGAAAGCTGAAAGCAGACTAACGCTCGCGATTCTCATTTTTCGATTGAAGCTTGCAGCTGTGTGTTTGTTTTGTGAGAGGGAGAGGAGGTGGCGAATAACCGATGTCGTATGCGAGAGCTTCAGCTGATGCCCAAAACTTTCGTTGGCTTTGTTATTATTATTGTTTTACCGGTTTCCCAAATCGTCGGCTGCGTATTGTATGTTATTTTTATGTGAGAGTGTGTGTATGTATGTGTAGATAGGCACGTGTATGGAATGGTATAAATAAATTAGCAAAATGTTTGTAAACGTTGCTTTACTAAAGCATTAATTGACTTAATCATTGATGCCACAAAATGAATTGTTAATAGATAAGCAAATACAATACACATACACAATTGACTTGTGTGTGTATCATGCATGCATTTTGTATTTGCAGTTGTTTTTACATTAAACTAAATCACATAACGAAAACAAAGAAAATGATGCGTTTACAAACATTTATGGTGAACTTTTCTTGTGAATTTACAAACAAATTTACAAACAAATCTGCACGATAAATGAAAAAGCTGTCGCGAATAAAACAGCTGTTGGCACGCGTACGTTCTTTCGTCAACTGAAAGCTTTATCTACATTTCTCAAGCTTTTATGAGTATAAGCTTGCTAACCTGTTGCTGCTCCGCTAGTTGCGAATGACGTAAGAGAAGCTTTCGGTTGCGTGTACGTGCACAGCGACAGCAAAGCAGAGCAGAGCACCAAGTAACAATAAGAAATGCCGGCAGCCGGCAAACAAACAAAACCGTTACAGCGACTTGCAGATGCACTCGTTAGAACAACCACCAACCGAATGCACTGAAACCAAAGCACCCTTTAAATTTAAATGTGTGCGTGTGTGTGTTGTTCAGTTAACCCCTTATCCTGTAATATGCTAGCTGCACAGATGTTGTGCTTGTTGCTGCACAGAGGTTGCTCAGGGAATTTGTTCCGACCGGACATTGTCCAGTTTGAACGTGAGAACTTCCTGAGCCTCTTTTCTTTTTTTGTGACTTTTTCGTAGATCATTAATTCATTTTGCGTACATTACAGCAACAGTTACTGCACCGTTATCACAATTTCTTTAGTGTTGAGTAATTGGTGCAATTTTGTGGAAGAAATTAATTGACCGTATTTGACACAAGGGTATTCATTGGGTGTGTGAATTTACACACGGGGTGTTGAGTTGGCAGAAATACGTGTTACTTATCCTATCCTAATTGTCAGCTCATATTCAATTAGCATCTGATCGTCTTTTAAGAAGATACAAATGTATATATGTAGTAATTATACATATCTATCTGTATGTACCTATAACTTCATTTTTTTTTATTTTCTAAACATCTAAAAATACTCGTAATTTACGGTTGCTTTCAATATTTTCGCTTTGAGTGAAAGTGTTTCAATAGAAGACTTTTGATGCTGTTATTTTCTTTAGTGCCATGGATGACTGCCCCACCAATTTTTTTTTTCTTTTTCGCATTTGTATTGAAGTATTCATGTGTGTAACTTATGCGTGTGGAAAGTCAAGAGTGTGTTATTTTCTTTAACAGACGTCGGAAATAGCCACATATTATTAGAGGTAATATAAAATGGGCTTCATTAAAGTGTTGACCGCCTACAGGTCTCTTTCTATTTGTATTTTTATTTAATGTGTTCAGCGAAAATCTCTTTCTCTCTTATTGTAGATGAGCATTGAGTAAGAGCTACATTTATTACTCCATGAATCATGTAGGTGTACAACTCATAACTTTCGAGCATTGTGCACTGTAAGAAAACAACTTAATACCACTAATTTATACAATTCTGTTAACAAAACAAACGTTGAAAGTCTTTAAACCATAATCAACTTGTTTTGTTTTTAAATAACAAACAACTTGTTTTTTTTTTGTTCTCGCTTTGAACTGCTTTTGCACTGCTTTGTCTAGTTTTCTGTTAATATTAACATGATATCAAAGCGTTAACAGCGACAACATTTTTGATTATTTCGAGTATTAACTCATCATGATTAGTCAGCTTTATTTCAATTTCAATTTCATTTCATTTAAACCAATACACACAAGCAATAATGAAATATGCGTTGTTAAATTTAAAAAAAGACTAATTAAAATTTCAGATTCTGAAATAAGTATAGAAATATTCCCACTATGACTAGACTATAAGTATAATTAAGCTAAATGACGTTCAATACGATATTGTGGTTTTCGAAATTCACATTCGCGAAAAACTAATGAATAGGTCACGCTGACTATGTGGAAAGATTATTGTTGAAATGTGTAATTTAAGCCGCTGGCAGTAAATGAGTTTGAGAAAGTGTTGCCCAAAAATGCATTACGATGCATTAACAATTATTAGCTGTAAATTGCTGGTGCTGTAGGCTGGATTTATTCAACACTTTATTAACTTGCCTATTTTTAATTTTTGTTGTTTTGTTTTTGGCTTTAGCATGTTGCATGTTAGCTTTGTACTTGTTTTTTTTACGCTTTTCATTTTCGACAACTTTCTAGCGTGAAATTATGTAAAGTAACTGATGCTGGTATCGCGATATTAATATATCTATATATTCGTAAATATATATGTATACCTATGTATTTATTTATGTATATTTATGTATGTGGATACTTAGTTCGTCTGTGCGTGGCTGTAACTAATTAGCTGCGCATTATTTTCGCGCTTATATCATCGAATTAGACAATGGGGCGCCAGTCAACTATTTATAATTATGGGCAAATAATACTTTTTTTTTATTTTTTATTTTTTATTTTTACACAACTCGAGCTGAACTTACCATGGAGGCCGATTTCTGCTTGGCAAAGGCTCGATGATGCGCTGAAATCGGTTCGCTAACCACACTTCCGGTGTCCATGTTTTAATTTGAATAGCTTCGGCTTTACTTGTATTTTTTGTGGGTGGTGCCTGCAAGTTGAGGTATGACAAAATGAGTTGAGAATTATTATTATTATAAACAAAATATTATCAACATCCAATTGCTATGAACACTAACTATAAGACAACATTTAAATATACAAATACAATTTAATTGTTTACTTTTAGAGCTAGGATAATTGAAATGGAGTTTTAATAGTAAATTCTCGAAGCGTGAAATTGTTCATAATTAAATGGCCAATCTGAGCAGCAGAGTTGACAAATTACTAAAAGCATCTAAAAGTTTTCATAGCCACAGTTTTAAAGCAGAGTTGCCACAATAAGGAATTTAATTTACATTCTACAGCAACTATCTAAAGTTCCGCAAAGGGTATTCAAATCTTCGTTTTCTTTGTTTTCACAAGTTGAATGTAAACTTTGAACTTTTTAACTGTTTGCAGCCAGTTGACAAGCCCAATTTGAGTGCTGCCACCTCAAAGCCAATTTAATTTGTGTTCCGCATTGTTGCACAAAAACAATTGCCCAGTTTGAGGCAGTCTGCTGTCTGCTGTCTGCTGTCTAGTTGCGATCTTAGTGCCCCGTTCTTCCTCTCAGTGTATGTGAGCAATTTTCGGTTCGTCGGACTTAACAACTTGGGCATGTTACAGTTTTGTGGCGCGTCTCGTTGCCCGTTGGTTTATAATTAAAGTCGCTAAGAACATTTTTCCTTATATGCCGCAACGAAATGAGGCCCTTATATATGCCACATCATTAAGTGGCTTTTTACTAGCAACGCCACAGAATCTTCATAATGGCATGCAAATGCGCTGTTGTGGGGCGTTGAAACTGCCGTTACATCAACAACAACAACAACAAGCAGCAACTGGAGTTGCAACTGCCACTGACACTGCCACTGCAACTGCAACTGAAACCACTCAAAGCACGGCAACCCATTGAGCTGCTGATTGTCAGTTGAAAGTTGCCAGCTCCCAGCAAAATAAGCACGCACTTTTGGCACTGAGTTTGAGATGCCTATCTTCAGCGTACACTCAGCGAAATTATTGTGTCCGTTTCGAACTAAAAATCAAGCACCTCTGTTTCCTTGAACTAGGGAATTTAGCAATCAATTTAAGTACTCATGTGCTTAAATATAAGGAATACTGATATGATTTTAGTTTTAAACAAAATCCGGTTGATCAGAGAATGAAAGTATTTAAAACAGTTTTATTTTAAGTATAGAAATGCTTGTCGTACTTAATTAAAGAAGTTTTGATCCTCCAGATAACATTTAAAATTTGGACTTAAATCGCCTGAATGGAATTGTAGAATTTAATAGATAATTTTAACGTTTAACACATATTTTACTCGTTATAAGTATAAGTATTTTTGATCGTCGATTTTAGTGTTATTCTCATTGGTTTAAAAAATTTTAATTATTATTTTTAATTTAGCAAATAAATTAAAATTTATAAAAGAATTGCACTTGATATCTTAAGGTGAAAGCATTACAAATTCTCTTCCGCTTGTGCATATGTATTTCAAATAACTTATTTCTCTCAGTGCAGATGCGCACAATGTATTCGAGTCTTTGTTTGGGAGCCACAAAACAAAGATATGCATTCGATATGCAGATTTGCATAGCGACAAGCAAAACACACACACAAAGATACACACACACAAAGATGCACACACAAAAGATACATACAGCTAGCTACAGATACAGCTATGAGCGAGCAGAGATGATGTTGCTGCTGATTATTGGTGTTGTTGTTGTTGTTGTGTTTGTTGTGTTTGTTTGTCTGCATAGATCACATTACCTAATGGCGGCGGCAACAGTTGCCTTTGTGCTTTTCACTTGTTGCCTTTTTCTGCTGCTGCGGCACATAAAAAACAATGGCTCTCATTCATACTTTGTCATAGAGATACTTGTGGCACACAAATGTAGCCCAAGAGTTCCTTTCCTTGTCTTCAAATTCATATGTTTATGCTTAGAGCACACTGAGAGAGGGAGAGAGAGAGAGAGAGAGAGAGAGAGATAGAGACAGAGACAGAGAGAGAGAGAGAGAGAGAGAGGAAAATTAATGCTTCGAGAAGTGTTGTTAAGCTTCCTTTTCCAAAAGTATTTTACAAATTTTGTTGCAGCTTTAATAACTTTCAGGGGCACAACGAACTTTAGTTTTTCAAGCATAAAAAAGTGGCAGGTTCTGGGAATAAATTTTTATATTATTCTGCGTCTTATTTGCGCTTGCATAAATATTTTTAGATATATTTTTTTTTAATTTCATTCTGGATTTATGGATTATGTTCTTTTTAAAGTGATACTCGTATTAAATAAAAAGTAAGTTTGCAGTGATTTCTTACTAATTACTATGTTTGTTGCAAGTTTAAAATATCAAGAATTCTTCATTTTAAAAATATATTGCTTGACTTGATACTTCAGCAAAAATAACCTTTGAATAAATGACACCTGCAGAAGATAGCTGAGAGTCTAATGACAACACTCGTAATTATTGCCAACTCTTATTTGAAGCATTCATCTTTTGGTTGCTGTGGCGCCACAACTGCAATTTGTGTGCTCATAAGTACATTGATTCAGATCTTGTTCATTGTACTAATTTAGACTGAACTTCCTCGTCTGCCAAGTTAATAAGGCAGCAAGTCAACAAGGTAGTCTCTCAGCCTAATAACCATGTTGGCGCTGTTGCCAACGTTCTACAAAAACTACAAAATTTAGAACTTGGCTCTTCATCAGCATGCCAGATTTAGGTCTTATCTGTGTGTTTTGTCTCGGCTTGCGTGACAGACAGACAGACAGACAGACAGACAGACAGAGACACAGACAGAGAGACAGACAGACAGACAGCAGACAGAATGGAGAGGCTGAGATGATCTAGTCGTAGTGTGGAGTCTATTGTTGTGCTGGTGTTTCTAATTGTCGAGATGCGGAGACTAATGTGGGCCCATCATTAATCTAATTTAGCATTAAAGCCTAATTATGACTAGACGAGCAGCTTAGCGACCTCAAATTAGAGCTTTGTGGAGCGAGTTGAACATGAATATATATTCTATACCTATCACAGAGACAGAGAAAGAGAGAAAGAGAGAGAGAGAGAGAGACTCACATGAGAGAACTAAATTCTAGTCAAGATTGTTTGGAATTAGTCGTTTTGTTCTTTACACATCAAGTCATCATTTTTTAATTGAAACTCGACTAAATATTATAAATCAATTATAAAACACTTAATACAAGCATTTCTTTTGCTTAAAACCAGTTTTAAGCATTCTCCAGTTATGTATATTAGCTTAGTCACAACCTTAAATTAAAAATCGACTAAACATCATGATTCAAGTATATAATACACTTAATACAAGCTTTTATTTTCTTGAAAAAAGTGGTAAGCGTTCCACTAACTTTAAAACATTAAAATTAAACAATTTTATTTTGTTTTGAAATTAGTTTTGAGAAGCTGCATTAAGAACTAAGTAACTAACTGCAAATGAACAAGAAAGAAAGAAATATCTTAATGAAAATATTTAAATCGAACTTGAATAAAGACTAAAATACTCTAAAAACAAAAATTTCCGCATTGCAAAATAAGTTCTTGAAATACAATTTTATTCAAGTAAAATTTCCGATAAAATTTCGCCAAGTGTATTTTAAGAATAGACTTTGTCGGAGTTGAATTGAAAATAATTTGTGTAAATTGCCGGCCAAAGGCCTCTAAATAAATTGCCGCAGTGTCAGTTACAACGTGAGAGAGTGCAACAAACAACGACAACGACTTTTGCAACATTTTGCACTCAAGCATGAAGATCATTCAACTGTGTGCATATACATACATATATATTTATGTACATATATATGTGTGTATATAGAAGAAGAAATAACCATAATATACATGGCATAATGGCAGAATTTGCGTGTCCAAATGTGAAGGGCTCTTCACCCGTAATTCAATAAGAACAAGTGCAACAAGACATGGCCAAAAGCGAGGAAGGCAGCAACTGCTAATGTTTTCCCAGGCACCAAACAACACACAGCCAACAACAACAATTACGAGGGGGCGTGTGGGCTATGACGGGGCGTTGAAACCACTGAGGCGCAACCACGCCAAGACCAAGACCCCAGAGACCACAAGAACCACCAGCAAAATATAGTCAGCGTTGTAGTAACTTATTTATGCCTCTGCCTCTGCCACTGCCCCAGCCACTGGCACTGCCCCTTGCCCCTGCGCCTTGCCACTGCCACTGCCTGATAATTACCAAACGATCGTCGCCGTCGGTCAACACAAAAAAACCAACAGAAACTAAATGTTGCATGGGTTATAAAAATACCTAAGAGGGTGGATCAATAACTAATGCAGTTATGTAACATCTAAAAGCTAACTTCTCGATGAATATGCCTTTTAAGCCACAAATTGGTGCGCCAGAATCCTGATTCCACTCTTTAATGTAGTATTAAATTAGAGGTCAAATAATGATAAAAAAGCTCTGGTTTTAAAAAATAGCTTCAGTTATTATAAAGTATTTGCAATAGCCAATTTTCCCTATAAGATATTTTTTACATGAATTTCTAGGTACAATCACTTTCCCCAAATATTAACGTAATTTTATTCTATAGATCAAATAATAATTAATAAGTTCTGTTTGTTGAAAATCAGATCAACCTAAAATATCAGATCAGATAAAAAATAAGTTAAGTATAAACAACTACATAGTTTAACTTAAAATAACTATTTCTGGAGTGGCCCTCGCTTAAACATTTTCACTTAACAAACGTGCCGTGAGGTTTTAGCGAGGTTCCGGTGTTAGTCAACAGCCAAACTGAAACTTGACAAAAAATGAAGAAGAAGAGAGAAGAGAAGCTTGTTTTTGCGTGCGTGTGGTGGAAGAGAGGAGGTGTCAGTTGAACAACAACAACAACAACAACAGGAACAGTTGTAACAGTCGTACAGACTCTGTCCAAGAAGAACAAGAACAAGAACAAAAACTAGTTGCAAATGTACTGTTAAATTTATGTTGAAATACAGACTGAAATTGCTGCATTCGACTTGGCGCTGGTCAAGCAAGCAATCAACTGGGACAACATCTGCAAGGTGAAAGAAACTCGTTGTCCGTTTTAAATGATTCCGGTCTATCGACGGATATTTAAGCTTCGCCTTTAAATTTGACCGAAAAATGGTGTCGCTTATGTCGCCGGGAAGGTCTCCCCTGGGGATAACAGACAGTTAGCTGTGAAAAGTCAACAGACCCGTCACTGTTAATGGACACACAATCCAATTAGTGGAGAGCTGTTGTTGTTGTTGTTGTTGTTCTCATCTATTGAGATGTCTTTGTTCATGTTTTATATGGCGTGGCAATTAAACGCCTCAGTGGCGACTCTGCTCTCGTTGCCCATAAATACTGCATTGAAAATATGGCTGATCTTAATCAGTTGACAATTACATAAATAAATTACTTGTATGCGCCAGCACAATAAAGTGAAAAGCTTTAATCTTTCGTTAGATCGCACCAACTTCAAAACTTCCAATCTCCTCCAGGGCTTCCCACGCGTGGTTGAGCTTTGCACTTTAAACGAAAATTTGTAATGAGCTTTTTATGCAAATTAAATGCACGAATTTCAAAGGCGAAAATACACACATAGTGTTAACGCATATAAAACATTTATACAGTTGCTTTACTATTCTTGTTGTTGTTGTTATGCATTCGAGTTAGCTGGAAAAATACATATTTGTAGAGACGTCTGCCCCCCACGTATAAAATGTCCAATTTCAAACGCGTTTCGCTGTTGAAGGTGTTGCCCGCCTTTCAGACTAGCTGCTTATACCAATCCATGTGCACATATTAATTTATTTCACTTTTTTGTTGTTTTTATTTTACAAAAAAGCGCACCTACAAAATTGTTGTGAGATGAGCTCAGTGCGCCCACAATTTGAGTTGTTTGGTTGTTGTTTGCTGTCGCACAAGCTATGCATATAATTTTCTACAATTACCTAATTGGAGATGACACCTGTTTTTTGTTTATTTGTTTCTTTGTAAATATGTTCATTGAAATCGTAGCTTGTTTTATGACGCGTCATTTAATGCAAATGAATTTGGTTCTGTTATTGGGCACACTGTTAACTACTGCTTGTTTTAACATTACGCTCTTGGGGGCACTGCATGTTGTCCGCTGTGAGCACGTTCTGTTAACATTTCCAGAAACATTCTGTGGCCGCTGTACATGTTGTTGTTAATCAGACAACATGAAGGCAAGCGCCTCTTTAGCTCAGTGGCAGAGCACTGGTCTTGTAAACCAGGGGTCGTGAGTTCAATCCTCACAGGAGGCAACTATAAAGATCAATACATTTTGCCAATTTTTTTTTTTTTTAATTATTTAAATTGAAATTAAGTATTTTATTAGCACAAATACTAGTTAAATGTTGCATTGTACTGGTATAGTTATTGATTTAACATTAAAACTCAATAAAGTCTTTAAAGCTATTTATTGTTTATTGTTTATTTTGTTTCATTGATAAAATTAAAAACTAATATTTGCGTAAGTTTGTTTGTTTATTTATATATGTTTACACATAGCACCCGCTTTCTAGTGCATATTGTCTTTTTTTCAAGACAATTAAGTCGTAATAATAAAAAATGGGCACAATGCAAAGTTTTTTGTGTGTGTTTTTTTTAAGCATCAACATTTTGAAGCCGACGGGCTTTTGGAATTTCTGAACAGCTGCCCTCTGATAAACACTCGAACGCAGCTCTTTGGGTATACTCATGAATGCGCGTATCTCTGCCGAATGAATGCCTTTGGCACCGTTTTTGGTTTCAATTTCAAGTTGTGTGCGTGCTGCTTCGTAGCCAATATCTTGGAGTGTGTGTGTGGCACACACAAATTAGCACAACTCTAAAAACACACTTGACAATTGTGCTCCGGTATGTGCACAAGTGTTTCACATTAACAACAAGCACAGTAGTATTAATAATGACAACAATGGCAAACAACAACAACAACAACAACAACAACAACAACAACGGCGACATTGATAGAAATAATCACCTTAATAGAGGCTGAGCTGAGCGCATGGCCAGTAAATGGACCAGCGCAAAGTGTTGGCAAGACAGACTCACGCTGAACTGGCTAAAAAGAAAACAAGTAAAAGTGTGCTGCAGAACAGAGTGTGGGACTTGAAGATACCCTGTACAGCATAGGAATGAAATGCACTTGTTGTTTGTATCTATATTCAAAATTGTAGCAAAATTAAAGAATATTTATAGTTAAGTTGCAACCTCGTAAATAAATATTTAAAACTGCATGGATACCCTTTAAGTCAATCTTTATTGTGTACAGGGTATCATGAAAACTGAGAAATAAGTTAATAGACTTGACACAAATACGAAAACATTTTGTTTTTCGGTTCGTGTTGTTTCTTCAGCATTAGCATTTCTTCATCTTCAACTTCAACTTTGACTTTGGCTGGTTGAGATGTGGCTGGCTGGCTGGTTGGGTGGCTTAGTGGTTCCTGGCCAGTTGCTGCTTTGGCCAAGTACACGTTGATAATTAGCCATAATTTGAGCGTAGCACAATTAACGATAACGATAAATGGATTCTGTGAGCTATGTAGAATGTCATTTGGGTCGCGTGAAAGTTGTGTGCTTAACAAATCACTTATGCAAATCAATTCTCAAGACTCTAGAAAGTTGTACATAGTTATCAGATACCTGCTCAAATCGAGGTATTATAGTCTATTTATATATATATTGTGATTGGAAATGAAAGCGTAAATTGCTGCTGATCTTTCAGCGAACGGAAATATCGATCTAAAAAAATTGTGATTTTTAATTGTTTGGTCAACGACTTCTTTCAAAATGAAAGTGAAACGAACCCATCGAGAAGCTCTCTCAACTTGTTCGTTAGCTGCTTTCCACTGGACAGATTGACTTTTGTCAACCTCCAAGCAGTCATCTCCATCCACAGTCTACAATCTACAGTCTGCAGTCTACAGACTACAGTCTACAGTCTAGACTCTAGACACAGCCCAAATAATCAGAGTGTAGCGATTTACATATCAATGCTCAACAAAACCAACAACAACAATAACAATGCTGATTGGGTAGCAGTAAAAGGCAGCACCGTAAACACAATAGACAACAGACAACTAACACGCACAGAGCAGAAGCAAACGAAGCAACAAATGCGACAAAGTCAATAGAAGATCTCAAAAATTATGTTAATTGGGAAACGGGCGAACATCCTGCTTGGGACTTGGCCCAAAGGGTTGCTGCTGCTGCTGCTGGTAAGAGGCCTTTCGCATTTCTAATCAGCTAGGTACACTGCGAGAAAGTCACTGTTCTAAATGCAGTAAAGAATTCTTTTTATTTTTGAGGTGTATTTTATATTTGAAATATTTAAGTTTACTTTTCAGTGTGGAATTCCTGCTGCTGGTAGTGGGCCTTTTTCGAATTTCTAATTAGCTGGTACACTGCGAGAAAGACACTGTTCTAACTTCAGTAGAGAATTCTCAAATTTATGCTTTACTTATCCAAAGGTTTTTCTTAGAGTTTATTTACAAATTTTACTTGAATCAAAAACGTAGCTGGTTTTAAATTAGATTAAACATTTTGAGCATTTCAGAAATAGGCATTTTAGGATTAAAATAAAATACATTTGAAGTAATAATTTTATTGAGCTTAATTTTATTACCAAAAACTCGCTTTTTTCTGAGTGTAGCTCTCCTGCTTCTCAATTGTTATTCAAATGCAACGCAAAGAGCCAGAAACGCTGGGGAACACTCTTAAAATTAATGACTCCATCGAGGGAGGAGGAGAAGGAGAGTAAGAAGAAGAAGAGGAGGTAGAGAATACACGTACACGAAAACCAGCTACTGAATTGTTGAAGACAATTACCGGACTGAGAGTCTGAGTCAACCGCAGAAAATCATATGTAATTATATATAATATATATCTCTGTATATCTCGACAAAGGCTGGAATTCAGCTGCAGCCAATTCATGCAGGGGCCAAGGGCACAAATCTCATTAGAATTCCATTTATAATGAACTCTTGATTTGATTTGATTTGATTTTATTGGAAACTGCTATACACTGCTATAAATACTGCTATATACTATAATATCCAAGTTGCAAACAGCATCAGCAATTCAAATCGCGTTTTTTTTAGACGTAAGCCTCGTAAATTATAAGCTCTTAAGAATTTTGCCATTCTTTCGCTTGCGAAAAGCAATTCTTTTGTCATGATAAACTAAAGACAGATGGACTATTAAAAACCAGAACAAAAACCTAAAAGGGTAGAGTTACGTATAAGCCATGAAGACTTTAGAGGCTATTAAGACGACTATTTTGTAATATTTAATTGATGCGTTGGATTTTTGAACGTGCAGCGCAATTTAAAGTCGAGATCTGAAGCATTTTGCAAATCATCCGCTGAAGAAGGTTGCATAATCCAAGACAATTGTGTGTGTGCCACATGCTTGAAGGAGTGGCCTTAGCCTCGTCTATTGCATATATTTGCCACGTCATTGTTGTGGGGCGCGTCACTTTAGGCAGGCTGCACTGTAACATGTGCAACGTGTGTCAAGATTACACGCTGCAAACAATATGACTTGGACTAAAGAAATAAGAAGCTGAAATAATCATTTTCTTATTTTTAAATTACATATTGAATAGCTGAACATTTAAAATGATTGATCTCTTAATAATCACAAGAGTAACATTTTTATATTTAACCCTTTCTACTTATGGGGAATATTTTAAATATTTTAAATTTTTTTACTCTACATTTAAATCAAATTTCTCTTCTTTCGAAGTGTTATCATATATCTTAGAGACTCTTCTTCAATCTATGTCATATTTTTTGCCAAGTGTAAGTACACGAAAGCCTTCAACAAATGTTTTGACCTTTACAAGCAAAAAATGCTCGCTTTGAAGTGGAAGTAATCGCTCGGATTGTGGGTTGCTAATATTGCTTAATTGTTGCACTTACCACAAAAATCACTATTAAATCACTACAGATGTACGTTGTTTCGATGAATTGGCCTTTTGTGTTGGGGCGGTTTTTAATGCGAATATTGGTCAAATGCGCATTAAAGTTGGAATTTCAATTCAATTGATTTCATTTAGTTTCGTTTCAATTCATTGCCGGCGATTATTTACACTCCAGCCATAAATCAATGCAATGCGGCTATTGTTGTGGCTCTGCTTCTTCTTCTGCTGCTGCTGCTGTTGGATTCGAGATCCGAGACCGTCACTAAAAACACTCCACACACCGTTATTCACTTTGATAATTGTTTGTTTGTTATTACTGTTATAAATATGTGCTTTATTAATGTTGGCCAGCGAATTATTGTTGTTTTTTTGCTTTGATTGAATTTAATTAAACATTCGATCGTCGCTCAATAGCAATTCAATTTCCGTTTTGTCAAACGTTTGATTTCCTTTGTGGCTGCATTTCCGCTCCCCCCACCGCCGACGAATCGCAAACAGGAAACTTACGCGCGAGTGCGATAGACAAATAAACAAACGACGCTAACAAAACATTCTCAGCAGCTCCTTTCCTATAAAATGTTGCGCAGGCGCAACACAAAATCCCAAAAACGATCTCAGCGAATGCGAGAGAAAAAGAAAAGCGAGAAACGAAAAACGAAAAACGCGAAACGAGAGAAGAGAGCGAACACAACGTTGTGTTTGTCACGGCGGCTGCTTGAGCACTGAATGTGCTCAACAACAGCAGCAACAGCAGCAGCAACAGCAACGGTAACAGCAGCAGCAGGCAGCGACTGCGCTAATGCGAGGGCTACCCCATAACTTTGTTAGATTCTTCATCTTTCGAGTATTCATTTGGTTTTTAGCTATTCTAACATTTAAAGTTAATTTACTTAAGTCCATCCCAGCAAGCAAGTAATTTGTTACCAAAGATGATATCTACAATTTACTATAAATTTTCAGTGGCCCATTCGGAAGACGGATATAAGTTTCTTCAAGCTACAAATAAGTGTTATTTGTCGGTTGTGTGACAATTGCTTTGAACTTTAACATTTGGTTAGAAATTGAGATTACTATTCACTTCTTAGATTAGTAATCAAGTTGATAAAAGAATGCTCTTAAAATGGAATTATTTGGTTGATTAATTACATTTCAAATATGGAAACGGCACGAATGAATGATCTAACTTGAACATATGGCCAAAAATTCCTACACCGTTATAACCGGTCTGCCCTTTTGAGTTTCATTATTAATTTAATTTATTTTTTAGCAGAAATCAAAATTTTACAATTGTTTATTGTTTGTTGTTATTCTGCTTACAATCTGTAAAAATAGAAAGGTAATTTTGAACAAAACTCTTATCGTTAATTAAAGATAATTAAAAATATTATCTACGAATATAAGAAATAGTTCTAAAATTAATAGTTCATGTGACTATTTTTTTTGATAATAAATTCGATATCGTTCAACTGAAGTCATTTAAACGATGAAATCAAAGTGATCATCAGTTATTTCATTGTTGTTGCATTTACATTTAGATCTACCCTCGAACGATATGCACTCGCACTAAAACTCGCTCTCCGCTCTATTAAAATTGGTGGTGGGTTTTGGGAAAGAGAGAGAGTTAAGAGAGTTGTATGGATTACTAAGGCCATCCATGGATGATGATGCATGCTCGGCTCGACTTTGACTTGAATCGCTAGATATGAATTTTGTAGTTAATAAAGCAGTACATTGAACTTCCCCATCCCCTTCCATTGCCAGTCTTCTAACGCTGGAGGATTGTATAATTTTAAGAAGGCGTCTCCTTATTTTGACAGCTGACATCGACATCGAGATTTGAATGATTTGATGTTGCTGTTGCTGTTGCTTCTTCTCTACCATCTTAAATGCCCATTTCCGTGCTCAAGTTTTCGAATCTCTCCCAAAAACCCATGGACTGGTTGCAATGCTGGTGGTGCCTTTTTTGTTAATTTTTATGTGTTGGTTGAAGTGTATCTGGCGTCGGAGATAGCGATCAGTGCGCGCTCGTGCGCAAAGTCAATTAAAATGATCACAACAACCCAAACAGGGCACGCAAAAGTAGCACAATCGAGCCGACAACCCTTTGTTGTAGGGGGTTGTCGAGTGGTCTGTCTGCCTGGCTAGGGGTAGGGGCGGGGGTTGCCAGCGTTGATTACATTTGCCCATTAAAAATCATTAAAATTAGCCCAGCACGAAGCACCCAAAACAGACACTCGACTAAAAGGCATAAATCATAAAAAAAGGATTCAACTACCCAACATTAAATTGAGTAAAAGGTCCTCGACGCATGCCGAGCACGCTTTTCATCGCAGCGCTACCTTTTTTTTCTGTGTAGTGCATAAGTTTTATATTCATGATTTCGATTAGCTAATGTTGCCGCCCATAAATCAAAACTGAGACAATGTTGCGGGTCCATTAAAAAGAAAAATGTATGTGTAGAAAATAGTTACCGTTATTAGGCGGTTATAAAATCGAAAACTGTTATAACTGATTTCCATACGAGTTTGCTGCTTGAGTCTTTCGATTCCAGTTTAGCCAAATCAAATGACACAACACACAAAAGAACTGGCCGAAACTAGTAAGAGAGGTCAGCAGCGAAAAGATGACACAAAACATGTATCTATTGTGTGTGTGTTCGTGTGTGTTTTGTGATCTTGCCACAAAACGAGGAGTGCCACAATAAAATAGCAGACAGTTCTTTGAGAAGATGCCCTGTCGAGGGATAAGAGGAAAATCACTTGTCGCTGTCACTCTGCAGCAACATTTTTTATGGTTTTTCCGAAACGAAGAAACCAAAACGAGAACGAAGTAAAGTAAACACAAGTGGCAGGAAAGAGTCTGTGTGAGAGAGAGAGAGAGATAGACAGAGTGAGCGAGAGATACCTAAACCAATACATCGACGGTGGTTTTTAATTTGCTGAGAACCCGAAGCGGGCCAAAGGCCACAAAGAAACACAATTTTTAGGCACTTGAGAAAGGACGCTGACTGCCTGCCCCGAACTAATTTATGCCCCTGAAATACCAAATTGCCACAAAAAAAGATGAAAAACAACAAGTAAAAATGCTCGACGAGGAGATACCCTGAAACGAAGTCTTTTCCTATTCATAAGCGTAAACTTCTTAGATTTTCAGCTCAGATAGATAAACGGCACAGGGAAATATTCAAGTACACTTGATGTATGTGCAAGTGTGGGTGTGTGTATGTGTCTGTGTGTGTGCATGTGTGTGTGTGCATGTGTATTCTGTTAGCTGTTTTATTGTGTGGTAAATATGAATATACGAGTTTCTAATGTGTTTCTCAGATGATCAAAATTATTGCAATGACATACAAATAACCGATTAGAAAGATATAAATTTAAAGTGATGCTTGTTATTCCTATAAGAAATTGATTTTTATCGATATTAGCAGGTATAGCTATCGATATAATGAAATAAACTTGATTTATCTATGGAGAGAACTTATATTTCGAATTTGAAGTGTTTAACTGTTACATTCTCTGAAATAGGCACATTCAAGCAGACATTTGACAGACTTACTGACAGACAGACATTCAATTATGACTAAATCGACTCGCTAACAGACGGAAAGAAGGCTCACAACTCTCTCTATACAAACAAGATCAGCGTAAACACTCTGATATATATATATATATATACATTTTGTAGAGAGACAGTAGACAGAAGAAAGGCTTTATGACTCTCTCTCTTTAGTCGTGATAGAGTCGTAAACTCTTCCTCCTCTCTCTGAAATACTTTTTGCACAACTTCATCATTTCCTCTTTATCCATTTTTAATGGGTTCAGGGAAGGGGGAGGGAGAGACATTTGCTGTATCTGCCTCAGTAAGTTTGTCTCCCCATTTTTTTTATT